>OY998236.1:12559515-13159515 GCA_963922035.1 Amblyjoppa proteus | reverse complement strand
GCAATATACTGACAATGCGTTGACAAACTCCTGACAATGCCCTCACGATATTCTGACGAGGCCTTGACAAGGTCCTGATAATGCCCTGACAAGGCCCCAAGTAGGCCCTGGCAAGGTGTTGATAATGCCCTCACAAACTACTGGCCAAGCCTTGACAAGCTCCTGGCAATGTCCTGACAATATCCTGACAAGGCCTTGACAAGATTCTGATAATGACCTAATTAGGCCCTGACAAGGTCCCGAGAAAAGCCGTGAAAACGCCCTGACACGGTCTTAATTAGATCCTGACAAGATCCTAATTTGCCCTGACAAGGTCCTAATAATGACTTGATAATATCCTGACAAGGTCCCGACTAGACCCCTACAAAAGCCGCGATTGACAGAGTGCTGACAAGATCAACGCAAGACTCCAAGAAGGTCCTGACAGGAGCGAATCTAAAGCTTTCAAAGTCCTATCAGAGAAAAAACATTTATTTCTACAGTCTCACGCTTGTTTCCAGCGTTCTTTTAATCGGCTGATGTATCCGACGATACATCGAGATCCTGTCGTCAGTTCATTATTTCGTAATCAAGCTCTGCGATCGGCATAAGAAAAAGTCGCTGACGCCACTGCGAGAGAACCCTCGGGAAATGCGTGACTTCCGGTCTTGCGGGTCGTATCGACGGACATCTTGAAGGTAGAAACGGGACGTCATTTTTTTTCCACTCCTCTTCGAACGCCGTCCGCATAAAAGGTGGGATCTTTATTTCGATTCGCCGTAGATTTCTATCGCGACGAAACGGCCGAAGTTGTCGCAGCCGTTTGTTCGACCTCCCTCATCCCTTTTTTTTTTTTTTTTTTTTTTTTTCTTTCCGTGTATCTACCAGATGGCTCATTCTCACGCAACGATGAGCCTGTGGATTTCGAGATTTTAATCTCAACACCTTGGCAGCGCGTTTGGTGCGGGCGAGCGATCATTTCACCCGATAAACACCGGTTCAACGCCTAACGATGCGTTTCGACGGATCCGAAAATGATCGCTTAACGATCGGTTGACTGACGTTTGGTTGGGGGGGAAAAAAAATGGCCCGACCCGTCGCATCCGGACGGAGTGCGGTGAGCTTGTTTCACAATTTTCGTACGATTTTTTTGTGGCAGAGTGGGGCGAAATGGACTCTGCTGGAATTTTGGGAAAAATTGTTATTTTTGGTTTTTAAAAATGGGATTTTTACAATTGGGTTCTTAAAACTGGGTTCTTAAAATTGGTTTTTAAAATTGGCTTCTTAAAATTAGGTTCTTGAAATTGGGTTGTTAAAATTGGGTTCTTAAAAATGCTGGTTCTTAAAAAATCGGTTCTTAAAAATTCGGTTCTTAAAAATTCGGTTCTTAAAAATTCGGTTCTTAAAAATTCGGTTCTTAAAAATTGGGTTCTTAAAAAATTGTTTCTTAAAAATTCGGTTGACTGACTTGTTTCAAAATTTTCGTACGATTATTGGGGGGGCAGAGTGGGGTAAAATGGGCCTGGCCGACTCAGGGCGTTTCATGGATATGGTGGACTGGATTATGTTCAGGCTGGAGAGGATTTTTAAAAAGAATGGGGCAAAATGAACTTTACTGGAATTTTGGTACTTAATATTTGTACTTCATATTTGTACCTAGTTTTGTACCTAATTTTGTACCTAATTTTGTATCTAATTTTGTACCTAATTTTGTACCCAATTTTGTATCTAATTTTGTACCTAATTTTGTACCTAATTTTGTACCCAGTATGTGTACCTCATATTTTACCTAATTATGTACCTAATTTTTTACCTAATTTTGTACGTAATTTTTTACCTAATTTTTTACATAATTTTGTAACTAATTTTTTACCTAATTTTGTACGTAATTTTTTACCTAATTTTGTACCTAATTTTTTACTTAATTTTGTACCTAATTTTTTACCTAATTTTGTACCTAATTTTTAACCCAATATTTAATCAACATTTTTAACCAAACCTTTCACCCAATTTCCACCCAACCCTACATTCCATCTCCCCACAAAATTTCCCACCCTATCCTGCACAACTTCCCATACCGCATTTCGCCCGGAAGTCGCTCCAAGAATCCGCCTTTCCTCCAGAAAATTCTCGCGCCTCGCACCGCCGCCCAGTAAACAGCGACGAGGCACTAACGTCGCCGTTACTCCCTCCCAGCTCTAAAGACTTCACAATTTTCCTCCTCAACTTAAAAAAAAATATATATATATATATATATATACATATAAATAAATAAACCAGTCCGGAAACAATTTTATTTACCTTTTTTTCTCTCGAGCGCCCTCGGCGGCGCGTTCGCGTGACCATTTTTTCCCGGGCACAAAACGATTACGCCGTAAATCCCGTCTCTCGACCGTGCCACGACTATTTTCACAATCGCCCGGCGCAGTAACCGACGCATTTTTGTCGCGAGCCTCGCTCTAATGCCCGCCCGCGGGCGACGCGCGCCCGTCGAGGGCGAGCTAAATAATAAAAAAAAATAATAATAATAATAATAACAATAATGCGCGAGAGAAAAAAAAAAATTAAAAAGAAAATTGCAAAAACCAAGAGTAACAGATCTAGCGAGAGAAGAAAAGGAGTTGCCGGGAGGGGGAGGAAGAGGAAGAGGGGCGGCGGGGGGGGGGGGGGGGGAGAAAAAGCCCCGAGGGAGGACGCGACGGCGAGGCAGCGAGCTCGACGCGAGTGTGTCGCAGATACTCGCCGAGAGGCCGAAGGAGCGCGAGGGAGACGAGGGGAGTGTGTGAGCGCGTGGAGGTATGAAAGAAAAAAAAAATGAAAAAATAATAATAATAATAATTCACAGAGCAACAATTCACAAGGAAAGCGAAAATAATTGCGAGTTCCGCGGGCTGCGAGGGGCGCGGACGGGGGGGGGGGAGAAAGGGAGAGCGCAGCGCCTGGCGTGGAGGTGTTTTTTTTTTTTTTGCTATCGTCGCGGCGGTGACGAGTGTGGGAGGCGAGTGTGGGGTGGGGGGGGGGCGCCTACCCCGATCGACGGGAGTGACTCCCCCACTCCTCCAGCCACGACCCCCAACACCCCCCCCCCCCCCCCCCCAACGAGCGAGGGAGATCTCCGCGATCCAATTAAAAAATATTACACATTACCCCGCTGCGGGAGTCTAAAATCTATTTACTGTTTAAAAAGCATCGCGGACTCGAGGAGAGCGAAGGGGAAGCGCGACTCCTCGCGCACCCTAACCGACACCTACATGTGTGACTCACATGTTTGCGATTTTCTTTTTTATTCTTTGTTTTTTTTTTTTTATTTTATGGTTTTTAAAAATTTTTTTCGTTTTTAGTTTTTGATTTTTGAGACTGAGGAAGGCTCGCGGACGTACGGTGAAAATCACACATGTGAGGCATTCCTTATGAACTGTCGGACTTTTCGGTCGACTTCGGTGGAAGGAATCGGTCGATGATGAGGAAGACCCGCGGACAGCGGGAGAGGGAGCTTACCTTCTGTCGGCGTTAATTGGTCGGGCCCGATAATTGATCACTCGTAATTATCTTCTCCCGCTAGGCCGCGGACCCGCGCCGACTTATCGCGCTCATCGCCGACAAGGAGTTTCGATGGCGAACCCGAGTCTCCTTTCAAAGGGGAGCTGGTTTTGCCCTTGATTCGGGTGATTTGGGAACGGAGCCCTGGGAGTGAAGAGTGCGAGAGGTCAGGGGGGACAAGATGGCAAAGGATTCGGAAGCGATTTGCGAAGAAGACGCAATGACGGTGAATCCATATCGAGGAAATAAATCCGCCGAATTGCCGAGGCGGTTGTAACCTCGGAGTTAAAAAAAAAAAAAAAAAAAAAAATCGTAAGAACCTTCATAGATCATGAGAAATCTCTTTCTGAATTTCATTTCAATCTTATTTATTGAGTTATACATTTTTTGGGCTTAAAAATGTTATGCATTGAAAAAAAATAAATAAAATAAAAAATGTATAAATCAATTTTATAAATTCATTATGAATGTTATTCGAGCTTTATTTATTTAGTTACGAATTTTTTTTTGGTCAATAAAAATTTGTTGAATTTTTTTTTTCTTACGAAAAAATTATAAATGAATTTTTAACTTCATTGTGAATTTTATTTGCCGAGTTGTGAATTTTTATTTTATTTTATCGTTTTTAGACAATGTTATATTTTTTTTGTTATAAATCGTTTAATTGCTTCGATGACTTGCGGGCTCAGCAGTTTCTCGTCGAAACTCAAAATTCGTGGATTTTTGTCTGCAGCTTTCTAGCCCGCCTATAAGTTGAAAGAAACCCAACATCTCACATGGAAGCTGTACACACTTGTCGGTTTTTTAAAAATTTTTTTTTGATGGTTTGAACATCGAAGATACCGATGGATAATTATTTTCTGCGATTTTCAAAGTTCTGCTCAGACTTAGATCAAAACTGGCATCGAATTCGTGCTCAGCATGAAAAAGGACATCGAATTATGTGGTCGCGAAGATTTTTTTTTAACTTTCGAATTTGACTCAAAAATATCGCAAGGCATTGCCATCGTCGTGATTTTTTTTTGAGTTTTTTTCTTCGCCCTGTAACGGCTCGAAAAAACAATGTTTTGACTCGGGCGAGTAGTCTATCCTGTGTGTTTTTTCCCGTAGAACACGATGGACACCTCAGTTTCACGGCAATTCCATCGGGAAGCGAAGATGTCGTTGTTTTAAAAATACCAAAAAAATCGCTGATCGTCCCAAAATGGTTTTATGAAGAAAAATGTGTCGTTCGGCGTTTAAAAGACTATATCCGATGTATTTTTACCCCTGATTACGAATCTTCGACTCGTTTTATTCCCAGCCCGTTACTCGATGCGAAAATCCACGATGGAAGAGAAAAAAAAAAATGGTTGGTGTTGAGAATGTCCAAAAAAAAAATTATGGACCGCGCCAAGTGCACTGATTTGGCCGTATGTGCTTAAAAAAAATTGCCTAAAAATTGAATATATCTCCGCTGCAATCATAAAAAATTAAAGTCGGGCATTCACGTTTCCGACCATCAGCCGATATTTTTTTTCTAACCTCTGAAATTATTTAATTCTTTTTTTAACCAATAATTTTTTTGTGATCGTTTTTTGGTTTACAAATTCTGTTTTTTGTCACTCGGTCGAAAAAATTGACAATTCTGGGTGCCCAAAAAAAAAAAATGGTAATTTCAAGAATTATAGACGGACGTAATTTTCACGTCTCTAAAATGAATTAAAAAAAAAATTACAAAAAAATTAATCGATTCGCGGCGATTAATTTTTTTTTTTTCAGGTTCTCCAAATCGGAGAACACAATTTTTTTTTCTTTTTTTTTCACGAGTAATTCGATGATATTGAATCGATCGAGGCTCGTGCCCGAAGGGTAGTTTCGACCCTTCGATCCAGGAAGTCCTCACAATTTTTTCTTCTCTCTCTCACTTATCGACGTTAAAAAAAAAATAAAAATAAAAATAAAAAAAATCACATACCCTTGTTTATTCGACAATGAGTTGAAGACTAAAACGAACTTTGACAGCGGACGAAAGAGAGCCGAGATCTATGAAATAAAAAATATAAAACATTGCGATTCAGGTGTTTCGTCGCCGATTGGATTTAATGGGAAGTGATGGATAAGTGAGATCGGAGACTTGGAGATGAGGATCTCTCGCTCTCCGGGATCGAAAAACCGAGCGGGCAGGCGGATCGATGCTCGGAACCGATATTGAACGTGACATGTTTTGAAACACACCCCTTTCATGACCATTTTTCGATTTCTATGAGTGTATTTACTACCGCGGGTTTATTCCCACGTGCAGCCAAGAGCCCGGGTTCTCGTGTTACTGGCCATTCTTTACGCCCACGCTCGGCATCGGCCGACAAAATTTTGACCGAGAAACCCGAACTCCCGAAGTGAGCCCTCGATATAGAATTCCCGGAGCCCCGCAGGTTGAATCAGCATCGCCTCATCGATACGCGCGTTAAAACTTAGTGATAATAATTTTACCATTTTCCATTTTTTATTTTACCATTTTTGGTTTTTAATTTTACCATTTTTATCATTTTACTGTTTTACCATTTTTACCATACTTAGCATTTTTACCATTCTTACCATTCTTACCATTCTTACGATTCTTATCATTTTTACCATTCTTACCATTTTTACCATTCTTACCATTTTTACCATTCTTACCATTCTTACCATTTTTACCATTCTTACCATTTTTACCATTCTTACCATTCCTACCATTCTTACCATTCTTACCATTCTTACGATTCTTACCATTCTTACCATTCTTACCATTCTTACCATTCTTACCATTCTTACCATTCTTACCATTCTTACCATTCTTACCATTCTTACCATTCTTACCATTCTTACCATTCTTACCATTCTTACCATTCTTACCATTCTTACCATTCTTACCATTTTTTCTGCTTTTAATTGCACCTGCTTTTGATTCACAATAAACACGGTTCGTTGAAGACAAACAAAAAAATTTTAGAGTAAAGTTAACCAAAAAAAAAAGATGTTCAGATAAATGTGCGAACCGATAAAAAATTGATCCGTCCCCAGGACAAGGAACGGAAGCCTTCTTTGGGTTGTTTTTTTTTTTTTTTTTTTTTTACTGGTGAAAATAAATACGGGTCAAAGTAAGATTGTGAGACTTTTTTCTGACACTAATTGATGAGCGGTAAATATTGATCTCGACAGCGGTGCGGAAGATAGCTGTGAGCGATCTCGGGACCGGTCGATTCAGCGCTCTCGCCGGAGAACCCGGTCCTAAGACATAACATATACAGCGGGGTTTCATTTGAATAAGTTAATTAGAACAGGTAGGACTTTCAGTTCGAGCTAAGACAAAGGTGAGTCCTGTCAAACGGAACCAAAATAAAAACCATTCATGGTACGTTTCGCCACAGCCTGGATCTTTACACGTTCCCTTTGACACCCATATTTCATTTATAATTATTTATTATTATTATTATTTTTTTTTTAATTCCTATTCTCACTCAAGACTCGTCATTGAGAAGCGATTCCTCGAATTTTTATTGAACGCTTAGAAACGAGTATCGCAAGAAAAAAAAAAAAAAAAAAAAAAAAAAATCAGAAATAATTATTTTGGGATTTTTATTTATTTTATTTTTTTCTTTAAGTGATCGTTTTACATTTTAATTTCGTTCAATTACGTAATTACGAGTCATTTGAAATTTTATTTCGGATCCCAATTTTTATTTTTCATATTTTTATTCCCGCCATTGAATTTTTTGTTTTTTTTTTTTAACAGCAGTCAATTTTTTTTTTTATCGTAACCGATTTACCGAATTTAACGTGGAGATGGAGTATCTGCGTGCAGTAGAATTTTTGCACATTGAAAAATAAAATAAAATAAAATAAACTGGCAAGACTGGTAAAACAATTTTTCTCCGTGTACGTTGTTGTGTTTCTCGTCCAGTCGCCATTTTCCGAGAGCCAGCAGAAAGTGGCCCGAGCCTGGCTCAACACCGTCGTCTCAAGACCGATTCCTTTTAGTGTTAATTGCAAAAAAAAATAATAAATAGAAGAAAGATAGACAACCCGTATCGCGCTTGAAAAATCATCAAAGTGAACTCTCCTGTCGCACGAGCTCAAGCCAAAGATTCTTTCATCATGATATATCATTTCCGAGATACAACCGTGAACGGAGAAGAGAATTCATGAATTTTTTTTTTTTTTTTTTTCAGCCCGAATTTTTCCACTGCGACTAACTTATCTATTAAATTGTCCCCATAACATCTCTAGAGGCGAACAAACCCAAAACCCAATAACAAAAAATGCCACAAAATAAAAAAAAAATGCCTCTCCATCTCGTCATCAAAAATTGCCTCACCCGCCCAAAACCACGTCTCATCTCCACGTCTCAAAAAAAAAAAAAAAAAACCCCATTAAATTGTCATCACACAAAAACAAACCCTAAATCCAATACCAAAAAATGCCACGATAAAAAAAAAAACTAATAATAAAAAAACCCATTAAATTCTCCCCCAAACATCTCCAAACGCAACCAAACCCAAAACCCACTACCAAAAAAAATGCCACCATAAAAAAAAAAAAAAAAAAAAAACCATCCCAGTCCATCTCGCCATCAAAAACTGCCTCGCCCATCCAAAACCATCTCCCACCCACCAAAAAAAAAATCCCCCCCCCCAAAAAAAACCCCATTCCAAACCTCATCTAAGATGTCATCAATCACCACTTTGCATTTGCGACTTTCCTCGAGCCCGCGCGAGAGTCGGCTAGGTCTCCGCATAGCTTCGCGTGCGAGAATTCGCGGAGTCAAGGGGGGGACGCGAGGCCGTG
The DNA here is from genome assembly GCA_963922035.1 of Amblyjoppa proteus. Classification (NCBI taxonomy): domain Eukaryota; kingdom Metazoa; phylum Arthropoda; class Insecta; order Hymenoptera; family Ichneumonidae; genus Amblyjoppa; species Amblyjoppa proteus. The sequence continues at coordinate 13,151,190 of OY998236.1, read as the reverse complement.
CGGAGTCGCGACCGGGCTGTCCTGGGGGTGGGCGTGGGGGTGGGGGGGTTGGGGTTGGGGTTGGTTTGAAGCCCGCGGCAGCTCCGGGGTTTACATTTCGCTCTGCCATCCGTGTGTTTCGACGTGTCGTTGCATACATTATCTCCCCGCGGGTGCGCCCAGAGCCACCCCTTTCGTTCGGCTGCAGCGGGGTTGCAGCGCCCGATGCATAGCCGGCGCGTCGGCGGCCGCCGCCGCTGCTCTCCGTCGTGGTGAGACGCACGGCCGGCCCGGGGTAAAAATGAGCGCGATATAAAAGGAGAGAAAAAAAAGAAGATGAAGAAAAAAAAAAAAAAAAAAAGCATCTTTGCCCTCTGATTGGCGGTTGCCGTGGCAACACCCGGCGCTGCCCCGCCGGCTTTCTCCTCTCTGCACGCCGCGCGGCCCTCTAATTATTTCCAGACACTGAGAATCGAACGGGAGCGAAGCCGAGAAGGCCGCGACGGGGCGCGAAAGCCAGAACGAGAAACTCTCCGACGGCGTTTATGCAGATAGGCGGGAGTGTAAGATATAGAGGATCGACTTGGGAGTCTGAGGGAGGGTTTGTTGGGCCCAGCTGGGAGGATGCAGAGCGACTGTTTATTGAGGGCTGAGCGATGTGGCTGGGAAGCGTCGAGAAACTTCGGCTGGGATGGACTTTTTTTTAAAGAGTTTTTTTTTTTAGAGCCTGGGATGAATTGCTAGCCGAGCTGGGCTGATGAAAGGTGAGTTGGGGAGGAGGTAATTTATGGGCGAAAAGGATAGCGGTAATGAGAGATAAAAAGTCTGAAGAAGGGTTTATTGGGCCCAGCTGGGAGGACGCAGAGACTGTTTATCGAGGGCTGGGCTGGGAGTTTCGATGGCCAGAATAACGATGAGACTCGGAGGCCTCGAGATATTTCGGCTGGGATGGACTTTTTTAAAGATTTTTTTAGAGCCTGGGACGATCGTTTGAGGAGCTGGGCTGAGGGAAGGTGAGAGTTGGGGAGGTGATAATTTACAGGGGAAACGTAGTGGGGCAGAGAGAGGTAAAATGTTTGGTGGAGACGTGGTGGAAGTGAAGCTGGGAAAGTATGGGCTTAAAAGAAAAATAGGGACTAAGAGAGAAATGGACTGATAGAAAGTGCGATGGGAGAAAAGGTCGAAGGGAGGGTCATTGTCGATGGCCAGAGTGGCTATGAATCTGAGAGGCGTCGAGACATTTTTGCAGCAATAGACTTTTTTTGAGACTTTTTTTGAGACTTTTTTTGAGACTTTTTTTAAGACTTTTTTTGGACCCAGGGATGAATTGTTTGAGAAGCTGGGCTGATGGAAAGTGAGTTGGGAAGGAGGTAAGTTGTAGGGGAAAAAAGAGTGTGTGTAGAGAGGTAAAAGGTTGAAGGAAGAATGGTGGAAATTGATCGGGGAAAGTATGGGCTTAAAAGAAAAATAGGGACTAAGAGAGAAATGGACTGATAGAAGGTGCGATGGGAGAAAAGGTCGAAGGGAGGGTCATTGTCGATGGCGAGAGTGGCTGTGAATCTGAGAGGCGTCGAGACATTTTTGCAGCAACAGACTTTTTTTGAGACTTTTTTTAAGACTTTTTTTGGACCCAGGGATGAATTGTTTGAGAAGCTGGGCTGATGGAAGGTGAGTTGGGGAGGGGGTAAGTTGTAGGGGAAAAAGAGTGGGTGTAGAGAGGTAAAAGGTTGAAGGAAGAATGGTGGAAATTGATCGGGGAAAGTATGGGCTTAAAAGAAAAATAGAGACTAAGACAGAAATGTACTGTGACAAATGTGTACTCAGAGAGAAATATGGAGGTTAGGAGAGAGGGTAAACTCTAAGGGAAAGAACGGAGGCAGAGAGAGGTGAAAAGTTAAAGGAAAAGTGTTGGAAATCAATGGGGGAAAGTATTGGCTTAAAAGAAAAATAGAGACTAAGACGGAAATGGCGTAAGAATGAGAATAAACAGATTAGGAGAATATTAAGATTTGAAAATAGTCGAATAGGACATTTTAGGGAATTCTCGTGCTCTTAAACTGTAATTACAAGAACGTTTAGAATAGCAAATATTAATAGTGATTGTTAGGTTAATGTTAGACTAAGACATCGGTGAGTAAAAGTTGAAAACCAATCGAAGCAAGTGTCACTTCAGAGGAGAAATTGCGACTAAGACGAGAATGGACTAGCTTGAGAATAAGTAGATTTGGAGGGTATTAAGACATGAAACTATTATTGTTATAACGAATTATTAATCATAGACCGAGACTTTGACATGGAACAATATTAGGAAAACGGTCAACAAAACTATCGTCTCAAAAATATTACTATCGCAAAAGTATAAATATAAGTATTAAATATGAGATAAATATAGATATAAATATTGAATATGAGAAAAATATAAATATAAATATTGAATATGAAAAGAAATATAAATATTAATCATTAAATATGAGATAAAATAAATAGTGTTTTAAGACGCCTGGAAAGTCCGAGTGTGTGAAAATCCGATTCTAGTTACGCGAATTATTGAATTATTAATCATAGACCGAGACTTTGACATGGAACAATAATAGGCAACATTGGTTTCCTATTATATTTAATATTTCTATTTTTGTGATAGTAATATAAATATAAATAATAAATACAATAGAAAATAAATAGTGTTTTAAGACGCCTGGAAAGTCCGAGTGTGAGAAAATCCGATTCTAGTTACCAGAATTATTGAAATATTGATCATAGACTAAGACTTTGATATGGAACAATATTAGGAAATCGATCAACAAAACTGTCGTCTCAAAAATATAAATATAAGTATTAAATATGAGATAAATATAGATATAAATATTAAATATGAGAAAAATATAAAAATATATAAATATATAAAAATAAATATAAATATATAAAAATATATAAATGTAAATATTAAATATGAGAAAAAATAAATAGTGTTTTAAGACGCCTGGAAAGTCCGAGTGTGAGAAGACTCTCAAACCTCCCCGCGAATTCGTCGACGGGCCTCGGGTGGGTTTTCACAGAAATCGTTGAGAGTAAAATGGCGAAAAAGACGGCGAGCCTTCCGGGTGCTGCGGGGGTGAGTGAATAATAGACATTTTTTACCTTTCTCCGGACTCTCATTGTCCGACACTCGGCGACTCGTCGAGTGACGGGAGAAGTACACAATCTTCGTAGGGTTGCCGCAAGTGCCCACTGGCAATTTTCTCATTTCGACGGATGGTCGAACACATTGTTCGAAGCGGAATAATAAACGCTCCGATGTTCATCCCACTGTTCGACAAAATCTTCCTTTTTTTTTCAACCTTTTTTTTTTTTTTTTTTTGACAACCCTTCGCGGGAGAAAAGTACGCGTCGTCGGGATTACAAAGAAAGACTCGCCTGCTTCGGGGAATTTTTTTTTTTATCACTTCAATGACAAAAAAAAGCGTTGCTCGTTCGAGAAACTGTTATCTTTCACGAAAGTCTACCATTTTTATTTTTTTGTTTTATTTGCAATGTTGATTTTTTTTTTCAATTGTTCATTTGACTGTTTTTTTCTTAGTGATTTACTGCGCTTTTTACTTTTGCTATTTTTCTTGCTGATTTTATTGTATTTTTTATTTTACTGTTTCTCTTGCTAATTTTATTATTTTCTTGATTTTACTATTTATCTTGCCAATTTAACAATTTTTTAGAGTTACAAATACGTTTCATCTCCAAAAAAAAAAAAAAAAAAAAAAAAAAAAAAAAAAAAAAAAATAGTGAAACAAACGAGAAAATTTGTTCCTCGTTATCACGAAATGTTCTTCAACCCTAAGTTTTCCTGTCAACCGTTTAAGCCCATTTAATTCGCCGACCTGTCCACAGTCGCGCAAGTCCCAAAAAAAAAAAAAAAAAAAAAAAAAATCGTCCGCCCGCGATAATGACAAGCCGAAGTGAAACCTTAGCCGGCATTATCGCGACATGTTTTTCCCTCAGGTGTAACACGAGTGCTAGCCAGCGAGAGTTGTAAGCCCGTGTCACACTCGTTTTTCGTCTCGAGAAGCGAATAATCCGCACCCGGCTCTGAGCGAGCGTTTATACGAGATTAAAACGCATTTGTCCCTTTCTTTTTTTTTTTTTTTTTTGTACCTTCCGCACACGACACCGCGCTCGCCGTGTGTGCGAGAATCTCGAGGACATAAAAGCAAGCTCGGCTCGCGGTGATTTTCCACCGAACGAAACCGCGCCCAGTCACGATTTACCATTCACGTCACTTCATCGTCACTTAAACGCTTCCTAAAAAAAAGAAAAAAAAAAAAAAGGGAAACTTGGGTGGATTTCCGTCGGTTGTTTCCCTCGTCTCGAATCCTCCGCTCGCGACAAAAGGAAAACAAAGTAAACAGATTTTCCTTTTTCCCCCAAAAATTGAGCCGAGACTCGCGCTTTGAAAAATCGGCAAATCGGCAAATAAAGCCGCAATTTTTGACAACGGGAATGTCGAGTAGGAGAAACGCGCCCGGAGCAGTGAATGGTCGAGCGTGAGAGGCGTGAAAAGGCACGCCGAGAACCTTTTTCAAGCGCCTCGAATTTCAGAAAAATCGGTTCTTTATTTTTTTTTTTTTTTTTTTTTTTTTTTTAGGGGGAAAATTAGCTTTTGGACATCAGCGAGGACTCTTTTGTGAGCATCAAATTTTGACGCTGTGTTGCCCGCTCCGTCTCGGCGCGGTGAAAGGACGGCGCGTTCAACGAGAGGGTCTCGATTAAATTTGGAGGAAAGAAGCGTCGAAATGCCTCGAGGGCGTTTTTTTTTTTTTTTTTTGGGGGGGGGGGGAGGGGGAAATTGTGGCGAATCAAATGTGGCGTTTTCAGGATAAATTCTCAGCGATATTAGATTTGGAGGATCGGCGGTGAAGCCCGCTGGGCGGATTTCAAGAACGGTTTTTTTTTTTTTTTTTTTTTTTTTTCGCTTTCGAGGCGAGAAACGGCGCGCGTGGGAATTTGTAGGGAAATTGAAAAATTGCTTTTCAGCACGGATCGCGAGAAGACGACAAGACGCGGGAGTCCCGATGAGCTACTCGGCCTCGTCGGCGAGAAATGTCCTCCGAAATTCGATGGGGGATTTTTTTTTTAATTTTTTTTTTTTTTATGAACAAAAAATAAAAATAAACAAACAAACGAATCGGATGGAGAAAAATCTTTGGGAAAAATAGCGAAGCGTAAGAGTTGAACAGAGAAGAAAAAATTCTTTGGAAAGTATAATTGAAAGAAAGAAAAATTTAATATATCAAAAGCCGAGGTGAAGTTTGCGATTAAAATTCTAATTCATTTTTGGGTTTAGCAAAGTTAAGCTGCAAATTTAAATTGCAAAGCGTAAGTTGCGAAATTTTAATTGACGAGGCCTAGTGTTGACTTGAGAGATAATGAAAATTTAATGGAAAATATAATTATCAAAAAAAAAAGATAAAACGATAAAATCGGATAGAACAAAATCTTTGGTAAAAATTGCAAAGTTGATGAGTAATATAAAAAAAGAAGAATATATAAGAAAAAAGGAAATAACGCAAAATCTTCGGTGAAGTTTGATAAATACAAAAGTGAATTGAAATTTAAATTGCAATCGAATTGCAATCAAATTGCAATCAAATTGCAATCAAATTGCAATCAAATTGCAATCAAATTGCAAATTTAAATTGCAATCAAGTTGCAATCAAATTGAAAATTTAAATTGCAATCAAGTTGCAATTTTGAATTGCAAAGTCCGAGGATTGACTCAAGAAACGACGAAAATTTACTGGAAGATGTAATTTAAAATAATAATAAAATGGAATGAAATAAAAGCTTCCGTACATTTTTTTACAGTACAAAAATTACATAGAAATTTAAAAGAAATCGAAACACAAAGTAAATTAAAAAATGGCTCCGATAAAAATTGCAAACTGCAAGAGTAAAACATACATTTTTTAAAACACAAATTACCAAACTCGAAGAAGCGAATTTGATCGATTTTCGTCAATTTGTGATTGGAAAGTATTAAAACTTTGCCGTGCAACACAAAAATCGTGTGTAACGATTTTGTAAAAAAATTGTTATAAAAAAATAAATAAAATTTTGCCCGTCTAGTCTCGATAAAATAATAAATTGCGCCAGTTTTCATTTTGCGCATAATTTTTTTTTTTTTTTTAAGCGCATTTTTAAGTCCATTTTTTGCGCTGAATCGCCGAGAAAGGGCGGTGAGTGCGAAACTTTCGGGTCCACGTGCCGTCGGCTCGCGAATCGAGCGCGGTCGTTCCGTCGCCTCGCGAATGCCACACGGGACTCCAAAATTTTCGCCGTTTCTCGTGGATTTTTCTGCACTCCACTCAAATTGAAAATAAATAAAAACGAATAAAAATAAATGAAAATAAATCGAAACAAATAAAAATAAATCGAAACAAATCAAGGTAAATCGAAACAAATGAAAATAAATCGAAGCAAATCAAAATAAATCGAAACAAATCAAGATAAATCGAAATAAAATTCTACAATTTTCGAAACGCCGGAAACGATCGAACTTCGTTGCATTCGGAGAAGGACAAACGGGTTTCTCGAAGATAAAGGGACCTATTTCTTGCCGCCGCTGCGAGGGATTACTCGCGTGTGGCAATTGTGATGAGGAACCGGTTTGCACTGCGTGGGATTGTCCCGCGATCAATTCACACGCCGGACAAACTTATTCGTCCGTTCGCTCATTTGTCCGACCGGTAACCGAGAAGCCTCCCGGTCGTTGCCCAAAAAAAAAAAAAAAAAAAATAACCGGCTGAAAATAATCCGATAATCGAGGCACGGAAATCTTCGTTTTTTAATTTTTATCTTTTGTATCGACGAAAAGTTCGGAGCGAACTGCTTCGGTCATACTCCGAAATGATTTTTCGCTGCGAAATTTCATATCTATTTTTTGGAAAAATTTTTTACTGCAATAAATTTATTTATTTATTTATTTATTTATTTATTTATTTTTTGTGATGTTTTCATTGGTATGAAATGTTTTGTATTTGGTGCTCGCTCCAAGTTTCCGATGGATTTTCGTTCTGGAGCGTTGCGATGGATAAATATTTACAATAATAAAGATCATAAATTTAACTCGTCAAAAATCATTTTTTGTTTTATTTTTTTTTGGGTTTTGAGAAAGTTCCGACGAACGGTTTCGCCCGAAGCTTAAAATATCGTTGTGCAACAATTCGTTGTAAATTTTATATTAATTTTGCAAAAATTCATTGAGAATGACAAAAATAAGTAACAGAAAATTCCAAAAACCGTTACCAAATTATTTTATTTTTATTTTGTTGTTTTGAGAGAAATTTCCGACGAATCGTTTTGCGCGAATCTTAACATTTCATCGTGCAACAATTCCTTGAAAATTTGATATCAATAAAAAAAAAATTCATTCCGAATTACATAAACAAAATTTCAATTTTCACTTTCAATTATTAATAAAATTTTACACATCTTCTTTGCCAGTCCCTTTGCCACTACCGTTTCTGGAACTATTTCCTCAGCCCGAAAAGTTTCGCATTTGGCATCGACTCTCCAGGTATTCTCGTCTCAAAATAAATAAAATAAATAAAATAAATAAAATAAATAAAATAAATAAAATAAATAAAATAAATAAAATAAATAAAATAAATAAAATAAATAAAATAAATAAAATAAATAAAATAAATAAAATAAATAAAATAAATAAAATAAATAAAATAAATAAAATAAATAAAATAAATAAAATAAATAAAATAAATAAAATAAATAAAATAAATAAAATAAATAAAATAAATAAAATAAATAAAATAAATAAAATAAATAAAATAAATAAAATAAATAAAATAAATAAAATAAATAAAATAAATAAAATAAATAAAATAAATAAAATAAATAAAATAAATAAAATAAATAAAACAACGATCTGAGAAAAAAAAAATGTCCACCATATCGAGAGTGAAAAAAAAAAGAATTCTCGTCAAACCATTATTATTCTTATATCGAATTTCCGTCCGCTTATTCACCGGAGGGTTCGCTCCTCCGACCGTTCGCCCTTCGCCGCATTATATTTTCATATTTACGAGATTTTCCTCCATTATGCTTGCAGGATATTCGAGGACCGCATTCAAATCCCCGGGTGGACACAAAAGTTGTCTGACGATCTATCGGCAAAGGACGACGACGAGGACTACAAGAAGGCGGGGGGGGGGGGGGGGGGTTGAAGAAGATCAAGAATTGGTGTCCGCAAATATTGTCGCGAGCAGATGCTTTCCCGGATAGTTCCAGCTCGCGCCTCTCATAGGTAAGAGCGACTTTCCAAACTTGCACCCTAACACAAATACATCTTCCACCTAAAAAAAAAAAAAAAAAAAAAAAACAAAAGCAACCCCAAGACATTTTCCTTCAGATCAATCTTGACAATGCCAAGTCTGACACTGTTAAAAATCTTATGGAATTTAGAACACGTTTGATATACAAAGCTACATGAAATATACAACCTCGGTGCGTGAAATTAAAATTCCTATACGTTGTATTTTAATTTTAATAATTTAATCTTAAATGCAATACACCCAGAAAAATAATTTATTTGATTTAAATATTTATTAATTTATATTAATGTTATTAATATTTAGATTCATAATATAAATTATTATTATTATTATATAATTAGTATTTATTTGAATTAAATAAATCTTTATTTAAATTTAAAAAAAAATTTACTTCATCTAAATAAACGATGGCGGTCAAATAAATTATTTTTCTGGGTGTATCTGTATATTAAAATTACCGATGATTGCATTGAAAATCAAGACATCCGTACATGAAAATTATGTTATTATTAAAAATATCATACAAATAATATTGTTTTTGACATAACGGTAACGCAATATTGTTACACGCGTGTCAATGAAGTTTCCTGCACGCGTATATGCATAAAACTTCATACACATTTTATGAATTTTCAATCAGACATTTTTAACAGTGAAAAAATCGAGCCCCAAATTAAAAAAAAAAAAAAAAAAAACCCCAAAAGAAAAGAAAGAAAAAAAAATCACGACATACCGGACGTAACCCTTGAGAACTGTCCGATCGGCGAGTGCGGTCGATGCGCTGCCCTCCTAGTAATCCGACGCCGAGGGTCGGTATGAAAAAACTGCGCCATCCGTGCATGATCCTCACTTCATCCAACATCCATTTTAATTGTTTTTTTTTTTAAATTTTTTCTGACCGCTTCTTTCCGTCCGATTCTCGGCGTCTTATTTCGCGAGAGTTCTGCAAGCATGGCGACCGCGTACGCGGAGAGTATCGTTGCGTAACCGCCTCTTCCCGCGGGGCCAGCGATGCCCTCCGACGTCACGCTTGACGCCTAACAAGGGAGAACGAGCTGCGCGAGGATACGCAAAAAAAAAAAAAAAAAAACGGCTGTTCGGTTTCGGAGAGAGGCTGGATCGCATGTTCGAGGGGGGCGGGTGGGGGAGGGGGGGCGGATCGTTCGCGGCTCGCGTGTGCACGCGCGCGCACACCGGCGCTTCGGCCCAGCAGACACTCACACATCCGGCCCGGGACCGGAGCGACCGAGGAGGCGAAATCATTAAAAAAAACCCACGCGAAAACAAAGGAGATGGGCGTGCCCGATGCCAAGATGGCCGTGGGTAAGCGGAGCCACGCGCCGGAGGCCGGAGCTTTTAATTAATGCAAAAAACGTCTAAGCCTCCGCGATTCTCCCCCCCCCCTCCCGCCTTTCCCACTCCTCGGGCTCGATCCCGAGTGCGGAGCGCGTTTATAAATCCACCCCATATGGCGGTGGAGGCTGGATTTTGCGTTTAGAGTCGCGGGGGAGGTTTCGCACCTTCTATGTAGAGATGCATGTGTGGATGTGTCATCTTTTTTCCGTCACTTCCGGTCGAGTGGCCGACTGCTACTTTTTTCGACCCGAAATTGTTTACGATATAGGTATTCAAGTATGGGGGGAGGGCAAAATAGACCGTTCCTTGTACAACTTTCGCGCAATGCAAGTCAAATGGCAATTCTAATAGAGGAGACGGGACCGTTTTGCCCCACGCTTTCGTGGAACGGGGTCCACTAGGTCCATGCGAATCGATGATACATGGATCGAGCATGAAACGCATCAGACGCATCAGACGCGTCAGACGCACCGGACGTATGAAACGTCTGAGACGCATGGGATGCATGAAAAGCATGAAACATATAAGGTGTATAAAATATCCTGGCATTTTATTCGGCGGGCGGGGTGGGGGGGGGGGGGGATGGATTGTTATTTTTCGACAACGACTCGAGCTTCCGGTTGTTCGTCGCCACCCTTCGCGCACGGGTTCTCGGGACTTTTAGGGGTGACTGTACATTGGCGCGGCGTAATGGGGTAGATGTATTCTTTGTATGCATCACTAGGCCTTCGGGGGGTCGGGGGCTGAGCGGGGGGTGTTATAACGGGTGGGGATATCAAAACTGGAGGTGGGAACAGTCGTAATAAGTCGCTCGGAGAACGAGCCTCGAGCAACCCCTCCTCCACCCCCCGCCCATCATAACGTGGAGGAAATTCGTTCTTGGACCTTCCGGCTCCTAAATCGAGATATTAGACGAAATCGTCGGCGCAGCAGGAGATCCATAGATTGGATAGTTTTCGTCGAGATTCCGCGGTGAATGAGGGAGATCCGCCGGGCTCTTCGTTCCGGGGCACCGGAGGAGAAGCGAAAAATCAACATGGCAGAGGAGAACCGACGAGAGTGGGCAAAGATGGCGGGCGGCCGCCCTGGCTCGGCGCCGTTCGCCTCGGCGAAGTGCCATAGAGATTCATTCGCGCCGGGGCGCGCGAGAGGCGCTCGCGCGCTCCCTCTTCGGGCTCTCTCGGCGGAAATGCGATTATCGAATTTAAATATTTAAATCGCTTTAACGGCAGGGCCCGAGCCGGCTCGTGGAAAAACTATGGAGAAACCCTGTGAATGACGACCAAATAAACGTCACTAACGAGCTGAATCAAGCGATTTTGCCATCGTCGCGAGAACGCCAACGACTTCTCGGGGTTGTCTTTTCTTTTTTTTTTCTCTTGCGTACGAAATTTGCATTAATTTGCGCAATCGGGATTTGACGCAATGGCAGCGCGCCCTTTGGCACTGTGCGGCGAGGAAGATTTGCAAAATTTACCTGCGCAAGAGCCCTCGCGAGCGCGGAGAAACGGTCTCGACGGGACGAGGTTGTTTCCGCGAATTAGGGGGTGAAGGCGGCGAAACGGGGACTTCCAGGAGTCGGGGCGAGGGCTGGGATACGAATTGACTGTTTGTCAAGAGACGATTCAATTTGCAATGGTTGTTCGGGGAGTCGGGTGCAAAAATTGGGGTCTGGGACCGTCATTGGGAGATACTTTGATGATTCGTCCTGAGTTAGGAGCTAGTCGATTGGTCGTAGTGCGCTCATAATGCCCAGGAGCCTATTTTGCCCCAGCTTCTCCGAGTGCTGAGATGATGGTTTTTTATGCGAAAACTACTGTAGGGAGACTTCTGATTGAAGTGGCCTCAAAAAACGTGTTACCAGTCTCTCCTGGGGAGACTTTGGATAATGGGAGCCTGGGATAGCTCTTGGATAGACTTTGACTCGGGTCGAACCTACAATGGTTGGCGCCTGGGACGGCTCCTGAAAAGATTGAGCCAAAGGAGATTTACAATGATCAGCGCCTGGAACGGCTCTTGGCGAGGCTTTGATTCGGTTCGGACTTACAACGATTCGCGCTTGGGACGGCTCCTGTGAAAATTTAGCCGAAGAAGATTAACAAGGATCAACGCCTGTGACAGCTCTTGGTGAGACTTTGATTTGATTTGCACTTTCAATGACTGGCGCCTGGGACAGCTCCTGAGAAGATTTAACTCCGAGGGAATTTACACCTGCGTCTGAGATAGCTGTTGGTGAGACTAACCTCAGAGGGACTTAGATTAAACAGGCATTAAGTCTGTTAGTGGGACTTAGAATTATCATAGCCTGGGGTGGTTCTCCGGAAGACTTTGACTCAGGATCATCTGGAATGATCAGGGTTTAGGAATGCGCTTGGAAATACTTTGATTCGGGAGGACTCATAATAATGGGGCCTGGGATAGCTCTTAGAATAATCCGAATAAGAGATGATTCTCGGGGAGACTTTGTCCCAGGATGATCAGGGATGATCAGACTATGTCCCAGGATGATCAGGGATGATCAGACTATGTCCCAGGATGATCAGGGATGATCAGACTTTGTCCCAGGATGATCAGGGATGATCAGACTTTGTCCCAGGATGATCAGGGATGATCAGACTATGTCCCAGGATGATCAGGGATGATCAGACTTTGTTCCAGAATGATCGGAGATGATCAGAGTCCGGGATGACCCGAGAAAAAACTTTGAGCTGGGAGGACGTACAATATTTAGAGGCTGGGACGGTTCCTAAAAAGAGCCTACGCCTGAAATAGCCCCTAAGAAGTTTTAGCCTGGAAAGATGTGCGACAATCAATGCGTAGAAAGATTCTTGGATAGCTCAACCTCGAAGCAACTTGGGGTGGCCTCGGCATTCTAGGTCTAAGGGGTCGTCTTAAAATAATCAGGTCCACAAGATTAATCAGACCCTGGGAGAGATCCGGACGTTAATTCAATGTCATTTCACTGGGTATTCGCTGTTGGACTCACCACTTTGTGGAAAAATATTGTGCCACGGCATTTTGCGCCTTATTTCTGTTGCATCCCAGTCTCCCGACATCCCCGAAATATTAAACAAGACAATTGAGCGTCGGTCGTGACGGTTTGAGACTGGACCAAAAAACCATCAATGACCAGACCGGAAGGCCGCTCTTTATCAACGCCTGGTCGGGTTTGCTCTCTAGGGCAAGCCCTATACAGATCCATCCATTAACGGATAACACCTAATAAGACATCTCAGAGTGACTTACCAGCAGGAATTCCTAAGCGTTACATCGGGCCCTGACCAAAGCCCTACCAAGGCCCTACAAAATCTCTCCCCGATGGACCGCCCAAGATTTTGTTGGTGCGGCTCCATTCGAGATCTAAAATGCTCCCGAAAAATTGTCCCGAGACTTCCATCTCCCCGTGAGCACCCTCGGTCCGACCTCTCCGAATGCCCCTCCACTCCAGAGGAGCGCGATTTGGCAGTTTCCGGTCGACGTGCGAGATAAGAAGCGACCCGCGCGCTCATCCTTAGGGCGCCGTCCCCTCCGAGGTACCCGCACTGGCGAACGCTCAATTATATTTTAGCCCGCGCTAGACGGCGCAAAGAGATGAAACCCTCAGATGGAAGAGATGCAGCTGCGAAGCGGGAGCAATGGACCTCAATGCACGCGCCGGCAGAGCCTGGCGGATAATGCGGAGTGCTTTGCTCATAGTCGTCGCACCGTAGGCGACTTCCACAGCCAACGAGGAGGGAACCCAGCCTCGAGGGAACTCGCGACCCAACGGTGGGTTGGGGCGAAGAGAACCATTAGTAGAAAAATGTTTTCCAAAGGGCTCGAGTGCCCCGCGCACGGCTTCTCCCGCGCTACCATCAACATCACCCGAGCCTCAATAGAGGAGCGTCTAAACCCTTTAGGGTTGCGACAACTACCAAGCCCGGCGATAAACGACTTACGAGCTCTCGCCGATTGAAACCTTAATGACAAAATGGCGTCTTCGCCGTTTCGCAACTCCCCCCTTTCCGCCCCCCCCCCCCCCCCCCCCCCCCGATGAACGGATGCAAACCCCGAACCGGAGGAATGGCCATCAGGATTCAAAGCCGCTCGTCGTCAAAAAAATAATAAGGAGAGCGGAGAACCTGATCATCTCTTTTCCGCTTTCTTCATTCTCACCTCTTTTTATTAATAAACTGAGAGTATGAGGGTGAAGTGTGTGGCCATTTTTAAGGGGTTCCCGATGTCTTCGCTCATCCGGCTGAATGCTGCGGCCCGGCGACTTGAGTCGGAGGAGCGCAGATCCAAAGGAAGAGATGAGATGTTTCATGCGCGCCTTGGCATGGCCATCCGGATTCAAAGACGCTCATCGTCAAAAGACTGATAAGGGGCACCATTTTTTTTATTCCGCTTTCTTGATTCTCACGTCTCTCTATTAATCAACGGAAAACGCGAGGGTGGAGTGTGTGGCCATTTTGAAGGGGTTACCGATGCATTCCCTCATCCGGCTGAACGCTGCGGCCCGGCCGTTTGAGTCGGAGGAGCGGATCGAGACCCAACGGAAGAGATGGGGTTGTCCGCGTGTGTACGGGCAATGCGCTGGCGGTGCGCGGTGTGCGGGAGGTGGTGTGTCGGCGATGAACGGGCGGGGGGCACGGAAAAAAAAAGGGGGACCGGGGTTTTAAAGCCGTCATCATCGAGAGCGCTACCAGCCGAGGCGAGGAATGAAGAGGAGTGAAAGGAGCGGAAGAGTGATAGATACCATTATCCGGAGTCCCTTCTCGTCTACTCGCGCCCTATTCCGCATGCTCCGAGAATAATAATGCGTAAAACACTGTGTAAAAAGCACCGAAGACTGGCTCGCCGAAGTGTCTGGTTTCGGTCCCTCGGGACGCCGACCGGTCTAGCAACGCGCATTATAATGACGGGTGACTTAACATATGCGCATAAATCCATTATTGAAATTTCAACCTCTCCCCCCCCCCCCCTCCCCCTTCGCGCCCCTCAAGGGCTTTGTGCAACGGACCGCCGATCGCTGAAATGCTACGCGCTCTGCGCGCAAAACGGCCGACATTTTTCATCTCGGGCAGACGCGAGACCCGTACATATGGAGAACGTCGCGCGATCGCGCAGGACTTTCACGCCGCACGAAGAGCTCGGTACTGAGAGAAAAAAATCATTCTAATCATATCTTTTTTTTTTTTAATGGGGGACATAGTTGTAATTTATTCGTCTGCTTTTGGTCAGATTTGCATTCTTTATGGTGATTTTTCTTTTTTTTCTTTGGTGAACGAAGCTCGATTTTTTTTCTTTTTTTTATGTGTACGCGACGCTGACTTTGCACCCGGAAAAATAATTTACTTGTAGACGGCGACAAAATATTTATTTGGTTTAAATAAATGTTTATTTAAATCGAGTAGATAGTTACTTAAATAATATAAGTATTTATTTAAATCAAATAAATATTTTAGTTAATCTAAATAAATGGTGGCAGTCAAGTAAATTTTTTTTTTCTGGGTTTGATGCGGAAAAAAATTTAACAAAATGGGCATTTGGAAATTTATTATTTTTAGGCGATTTTTATTTACCTTTTTTTTTGTGAAAATGTGATGATAATTGTAATTTATTTGGCTCGGAATTTACATGTTAATAAAAATAATTATATTAAAACATGTGTGGGCTCGTTAATTATTTCACGATAACGGCGATTTTTAGTTCGAGAAAAAGAAAATTTCCACGAGACTTGTTCGCTTGAATCTCCGTCGTAGTTTCCACTGGAAAATAAGTGGATCTTTCGTATTTAAATGCGCCTATCCATGTGTCGGAAAATGGATCATTTTACGGCGGAATTTACGGTGGAGATCCGATAAAACGGATCTCGTGCGTTTTCTATTTCTGAAAAAAAAAAATCATCGCAATTATCGTGAAATAATGGTTATATCTTTTTTAATAATTTTTTTTTTTTTTTATGAAAGGAGAGGCTTAATTTTGGGGTGGAATTTGTTACGGAGAGTCGACGGAACGAGGCTCGTGTGCCGTTTTGTATTTCCGAAACTCAAAATCGCAGCTATTGGGAAATAATTAATGAGCCTTTTTTTAAGGATTTTTTTTTTGTGCTTAGAGAATTTATTAATTTTGAGGTGTAATTTAGTTTAGTATAAAAAATTTGTTGTAAAAAGTACAATTTTTTTTTGTACTGCGCAGTAAAAATAAATAGTAGATTTTATGTAACGTAACTGGAAATTTGCTAACATTATTTACATCAATTGAACGTCAACGTACTTATTTTTGTAGAATTAAAATACCACAATTTAAAATTAGACATTTTTTGCCTGAAATTTACAAAAAAAAAAAGTTAATAAGAAATAGAAATTTTACTGTAAAAATTGGAGATGTGCGAATATAAAAAAATTCGAATCATTCATTATGAATTGAATATGAATAATTCGTACCTGAATTTAAAATATTAATAATATAATTCAAAATATTCGAATTCAAAGTATTCAATTTGGCAAAAATTGTTCTAACCGTTTAAATTTTATGAAATTTTGAAAATTTAGAATTTTTTTTTTTTTTTTTTTTTTTTTTTACGTCTGACACGACTTTTCGAATGAAATATCACGCAAAGAGTAAAATGAGTTATATTTATGTGATCAGCGGCGAAGCGGTACATTAAAAATTGCTTTAAAATCACGAAATCCGCAAATTTCGATTTGTGATTTCCTATAATAAACTCGGGTGTAGATTTTGATGTTTTTCATTTTATGAGATGTAGACTTCTTTTGTCTTACGAAAAAGAGGTGCAAATTAGTTTGCGCATGGTTTTTTTTTTTTTTTTTTTTTATACCGAACTCATAAATACAATTAAAAAGAGTTAAACATCGTATGTTAAATACAGCTTCCTCTGTGAGGAAGTCAAAATCGACGAACGAAATTCATTAGAGAGGAAGTTATGCTCAAAGCCATAAACATGAGGAAGTAATTGTGCAAATCACTTTGCACGCTTTTTTTTTTTTTTTTTTTACAGTCCGTCTATCAGGCCAGTCGCGGGCCGAAGAAGAGCTCAGCGGCGGGAGGAAAATTGGAGAGGGATGGATAAATTGACCGCTCGATTTCCACCCCGCAGAATCCATTTGGGAAATTGCTCGACTTTCTATCAGCAATTTCGGGAGAGCGCGCGCTTAGGGTCGCTCGTTCCCGTTTCTCCTTGGTCCGAAGTCCCTCCGAATCGCTCGCCGTCTTCGCCGCGCGATCGCCGCTGCTCCGCGTTCTTCCTCGGTGCGGGCATTCTCCTCGCGTCGTCGAAAGGTCCGAGGAAGAGCCCGGCAAAAAGTCGTTTCCTCGGGCGGTCATTGTAGTCGCGAGAGATGGCGAAGAGCGGTCCGGCCGTGGCCGGCCCGGGGGGGGGGGGGGGGGTGAAAACCTTAAGGGCGCCCGGCGCTTCTTCAAAAACGCCCTTTTCACCGAGGAAGAGTTCACCCTCGTCCTCCGCCCGCGCCCTCACCGAGACTCTCGCTCACTCCGAGACTCCGCTCATTGTCGAGGGAGCTTCTGAATGCTTGTCAGCGCCAGAAGACGTCTTTTGTAGCGAGCTAGTGGTCCAGGAAAATTGTGTGTCGTACTCTTCGATATCTCACGAATGAAAGCGTCCGGCATCGGAACGGGTGTTTTTTTTTTTTTTTTTTTTTTTTCGGGGGGGAGTTCGTGTCCGGGTCGAAGGCTGCGGTGCGGTTCTTCGAGCTGTGCCTTTTTCTCTCTTTTCTGGGGTGTTTTTTTTTTTTTTTGCGATTCGGCTCTTCATTCTGGGAGAGCGAGGACGAAGACGATCCTCGAGACGATTGCTCGATCGAGCGATGGAGGGGATTTTTTTGGTTTTTTTTTTTTGGGTTTTTTTTTGGGAAAAAGGTATGTTTTGGGCAGAGAGGATATTGAGGGGTGGTTTTTTGATAGGGTTGGGCTTTTTTTTTAGGTGCTATGTGTGGTTTTTGTTTTTTTTTTTTTAGGGACTTGTTTCATGAAGAAGCTATGTTTCGGCTCGTAGATTATAATAGTAAGGGATGATTGTGTAACAAGCGGTAGTTTTGGTTTCGCTGGTGGGATTTTATTTTTATTTTTTTTGTTACGATGTTTTGTTTTTTCTCATAAAGAAACTGTGCAGCAGAACTGTCCTCGTAGATTGTAATAATAAGGGTTGGTTATGTAATAAGGGGTAGTTTTGGTTTCGCCGGTGGGATGTTTTTTTTTTCTCTTCAGATACGATGTTTAGTTTTTCTCATAAAGAAACTATGTTTCGGCTCTCGTAAATTGTAATAATAAGGGATGATTATCTAACGAGGGGTAGTTTCGGTTACGTGTGTGTATCTTTTTTTTGAGATACGATCTTTAGTTTTTTTTTTAGTTTTTACATTTATCTGATGAACAAGTTATGCTTCGGCTCGTAGATTATAATAATAAGGGATGATTATACGATAAGGGGTAGTTTTCGCGCTTTTGGTTTCGAGGGTGGGGATTTTTTTGTCGTATACAAAGTGCGAAGGGAAAGATTTGTGGTGAAGATGTTGGGTCACGTCGGGCCTCGATGAGAACCGGGAAAAGGCCTGACGAGGGGCCTGAAAAGGCCTTTTCGGGACTTTCTCAGAACACGCTGTTGAATTTCTGACGGGATGATTTATCGATCGTATCGATACGGTGAACTTAATATGTTTCGAGGGTAACCTCTGCGTCTAACCGTCGAGAATATAATAGAGATTTCGACGGGACAAAACTATCGGGTATTCGAGAGGGCGTGAAAAAAAAAAAAAAAAAAAAAAAAAAATCAAAACAAACGTGTCTTATAAAAAAAATCATATTTATTTTCGCCGGAAAAAAAAAAAAAATTATATTCCTCGTTACATATTTCCGCAATTTAATATCCTCAAATATTATATCAATTACTCTTCACAGAGTTTTGGATTTGTCGTTTAATGATAATGAATGGTATCCAAAGGTAATCAACGGGACCCTAATGGTAAATTAATGGTAAATTAATGGTAAATTAAAGTTAATTAACGGAATCCTAATTCGTGCGGAACATTGAAAGTGTACTTTCCACCATTCACTCTTAATGGGACTCTATCGGCAAATCGATGAGAAATTTTCAATGGTACGTTTTCTAATCAACGTGTAAATGATATTATCAGTAGTGTTTATTAACAATACATAGCAGGTAACAGATTTTTTTTTTTTTTTTTGTCAAATATCTAATAATCTCTTCTCTCTATGCATCTATACTGTATATTGCCGATTGTGTAAATGATATTTATCGAACATAAATAATAAAATAAAAAGAGAGTATAAACAAATTAAAAAAAAATATACATAATAAAATAAAAAGTCAATTAATCAAAGAACAATAATAAAAGAAGAAACAAATTAACATATTTTTTTTGTTTTCATTTGATTTTACGAGGACGTGTTGCGTGGAGAAAAAAAAAAAAAAATCACTTTGACGGGAAGCGGCGAGGAGCAATAAAGTAGAGATTAGAGAGCAAGAAGGCCGAAGGGGGGTGGGGGGGGGGGGATGAAGGGGTATTAAGGGGGTTGCCGAGTGGTTGAAGAACCCGACGAGAAAAGAAACCGTAATGGTTTTACTGTTTGCAGCCAACGGAGCATACAGCCATTTTATATCGCGTCAGAGAGAGCGAGATCGAAGAACGAAAGAGAGAGTTAGCTCGTTAGTGTTAAACGTAATTGCGTCACTCGCTAACTGCTGTGTATTGCGCCCCGAGGGGGTCTTTACCTCTCTCGTGTTCCTCTCGGTACGCTCCGGCGCGGCCGTTCGGCTCTCTCTCGCGTGTGAGTCATTTTGATTGGATCGAGAAATTAAGGGTGGTAAAATGGCGGCGTGGATGAGAGAAGAAGAAGAAAAAAAAAAAAACACACACACACACACAAGTGACTTGCCGAAGTGAAGGCATACGCGGGACGAGCGCGCGTCCCTTACCGATTCCGCCATCGTGCGGTTTTACAAAAGCCTCTGATCCGACAAGACAGTGCGATTTGACGGGCGATTTAATTATCCCGAAGGCCGGAGTCACCGGATTGTGGAAATTTGTCTTCGGGGGGGGGGGGGGGGGGAGGGGGAGACCGGAAGCCAGGTAGGGGTTGGTCCGGCCGGCTGTTACATCCCAGCGCTGGCAGGGGACCGGCCGGACTCCGGGAATCGGCGAGGACACGGTGGGCCAGATCTGGATACCAGATAAAATACCCCGTGGAAAAAACACCCCCTGGAAAGAGTACACCTTGGAACAAATACGCCTTGGAAAAACACCCCCTGGAAAAAATATCTCTTGGAAAAAATACCCCCCGGGAAAAACATCCTGGGAAAAATACCCTCGAAAAAACAGCCCCACACACATACATATACACACGGGTGTATTTCATCCGGGTGTATTTTGTCCAGGTGTTTTTTATCCAGGACTATTTTATCAGGGGGTATTTTTTCCGGGTTTATTTTTTTTTTTTTCGGGGGTATTTTATTCGTGGGTATCTTTCTCGGGGATATTTGTTGCGCGGACCGCCAGAGCTAGCCCACATGGGACGGGACCGCATTGAGGGAAACGCTATCGGTCCGCTTTGGCGATATCAATATAATATTGCGGTATTTAATATCATGCGATTACCGTGACGGGACCGACGGCCGGAGGGGGTGTGGAGATGAAACGAGCGCCCCTTTTCCCCGTCGTACGGAGACATTTATCGAATTTATTATCAATTTCTCGGCTAACGGCAATTTCCCGGGGCTTCTCAGGCGAGCCCCTTGAACCATCGTGAGATCCGAGCGTCGTCCTCCCCCATGCTGGAGGGAGAAATAGAAAAAAAAAAAAAAAAATGAAGAGGGAACTCTTGCTGACTCCATTTCTGTCTCCAGTCGGTCGGAAGTCTCGCGCGAATGACTGCTCAGCCATTTCCGTGCCGCTCGACGACGAAGAAATCGAATGAGGGTGAGAACGATGAATGTCGGGAGCAGCCCGGCAGTTTCTCCGGCAGTCGATGCTGGGGTTGATCCACCGGAGCCGAAGAGTTATCCGTCGGGATAGAGTAAAATTAGAGGGGAATCGCGCCGACCTCTTCGACCTTGAGGGCGTCGATTCGGGGGAACCCGCGACTTTTCGCTGTATTCCGGTGGTTAACGATTTTTGGAGAATTTTTTTTTCGCACCAGCAAGTGGTCCACACTCGTTCGGTTGACTCGGCGAGGGCCGGGTTCGCTGATAATTGACGTGGAATTGTCGACCGGGTTGCGAAGTCGCGAAACAGAGGACTCGCGGCTGGCGGCGGGAGGCGCTCGGCTCTCCCGCTCTCAACAATAACTCGCGTGTGCGATGAATTGTTTTTTCTTCATTTTTTTTTTTTTTTCGAGGGACCAAAGAAAGGACACTTCGAGGGTGCTTTGTGAATTTTTTCGGAATTTTGGTGTCATATTTTGTTGCCGAACGGACAATTCGAATACCGTGAAGGACGCAGAGTCAACGCACGGGAAACCTTCTGCCGGCAGCCCTCGGCTAAATCTCCCATTAATTACCATTAAAAAAACCCCATTCATTACCATTGACTGTTCGTTAAAGGTAATTCAATGGGGGTTTGCCAATGGTATAATTCACATTTGTACTACCATTTAATATACCATTCAATATGCCATTGAGTTTCCCAATCGTTGTACGGTATTTTTATCCCACTGGCGTTCCCATTCGCGGAAAAATATGCTATATTTAATTGTCCACTTTTCTACAGTGTCTAAATATGTAACAAATAAAAAAGCTTTAATGCTCTCGAAAAATGTATCCTATTGTTCATAAATAATTTCGGTCCTTAAGTTCACAGTTACTATTGTGGACTTATTTATCGGCAATTCAATATCGCTTGTACCACTTAAGTGAAAGTTGCCACTCACACACGTGATTCCCTAGTGTTTGTCGACTCGACTCTTATTCCTCGTCGATTATAAATAGTTGGAGGTGCCATTGAAGATTCCCTAGCTTTTTATCGTTCGATTCAGTTCCCATTTATTCCCAACGGTAAGAAATACCATTTCAGCCGTTCCAGTTATGCTCCAATGGACGACCATTAATAACGAAGGAAGAAAGTATCAGTCGAACTTTCCCGTGAAATTGTCATTGGTCTCCTATTGGTAACGAATCAGAAAACGTACCATTTAAAATTTCCCACTGGATAGCCAGTGGAGTGCCATTAAGAATTAATGGTAGAAAGTACCGTTTCAATGTTCCCCATGAATTTCCATTAGGGTCCTATTGATTACCTGTCGATACCATTCATTACCATTGAACGCCGAATGGAAAACTTTGTCAACCGGAAGTTACCAACTTCCGGTAGAAAGATGAATTTTTCGAAGCCGGAAGTGATGAATTTGTGGTCGAAAAATGAGTTTTTTTTGCACAGCGCTCTCGTGCATTATATTATATTATATTATATTATATTATATTATATTATATTATATTATATTATATTATATTATATTATATTATATTATATTATATTATATTATATTATATTATATTATATTATATTATATTATATTATATTATATTATATTATATTATATTATATTATATTATATTATATTATATTATATTATATTATATTATATTATATTATATTATATTATATTATATTACATCATATCATATCATATTATAAAAGATATCGCATGATTTCACCGGGACAACTCTCTCTCTTCCCCGTCATAGTAACACAACAGTTCCCATCCGCGATCATCCAGCGATTTTCATCCGCCCAAGGAAACCCGATTCAAGATAAACCCTTATCGTCCCAAAGACCTCCCCGTCCCCGTATCCGCCATCCGGACGCTACACCCTTATCTCGAGGACACCTCCGCGAGACATTTTTCATAGAAACCTAGGACCTCGCGCCATCGACACTCCGCTCGACGTCTCCGTACAGCGCGTGCAACCCCCTCCCCCCCGCCCCCCCCAAAAAAAAACATCTCCATCAAAGGTTACCCGAAGCGTACAAGACCCAAGAACCCCGAGGAGAGGAGCAGGAGAAGGAGAATGGAGTCCGCTCCCGCGAAGAGGAAGCTACAAAAATGGGATGTATCTCCCTCGGGGGTTGCGTAAACGCAGCGTGCATGGAATCGTTCGAGCAGGTATGGCGAAGTTCTTCGGGGTGTCGGATCGACGGTCGTTCGGGGTGGAGAGCGGAGCGGCCGGTAAAGCGAGCGGTAGTCTGAGAAGGGAGAGCGATCCGCCGGTAGCGGGTTGGATCCGCGTGAAAAAGAGGGTTGGCCGGGAGAGAGCTGACGGATAAAGGTGCGGAATATGAATATCGTCGTCGGCGTCGCGAATGCACTGCCCCGGATTTTTCCCGCCGGGGTGGTTCGCGAGGGGTGGAGTGGAGTGGTGTGGAGTGGAGTGGAGCGCGTTCTCTCGTCGCGGCGAGAAAGCGCTGGTCTCTCCTCTTCTTCTTTTTTTTTTTTTTTTTCTCCCCGTCACGAGCGAGCGGCCCGTTGGACCGAAAAGCCCGACAATGCATCCAGGGCTGCGATTCAAATGCAGCGGGCGCTCATTGGCGGAGCGCCGGGGTGGTGGGCGTGGTCGGAGGACTTATGATTTAGCGGAGCGAAGGCGCGACTCCTGACGGGGATTCCCCGAGCGCCAAGGCTCGCGATGCTCCCCTTCCTCCTCCTCGTGTTTCTTGTGTTCTCTCCGCGGTCCTCTCGCCCTTTCTCACTGAAACCATCTCCCTTAGATGCATCTATCGATCCCCGCGACTTCCCCCCCCCCCCCCCGCCCTTGCTGTTCGTCTGGAGCTTGTGTAGATGTAGTCTGTTTAACTTTCGGCGAGATTCCTCGATGCAGTGCCTTGTCCTCTGGGTTCTTCGTGAGAGAGCGCGGGATCCGCGGGTGGGAGGGGTGGGACGGGTTGGGTTGGGGTGGGGAGAGGTGAAAAGGAAGAATGGGGCAAGGTGGAGCGTGAGGAGATTTTTTTCGGCGGCGAGGGAGCGAAGGTTTTTCGGGAGGACGGGGTAGTGGAGACCTTTTTTTTTGGGCGTTCTGATCTGTGTGTGTATGCAGAGCGGGGGAGTAGTTTGAGAGTGGAGGGTGAGTGGATGCTGCGGGGTGAGGTGTGGAGAGGAGTGGAGAGCATCGGATAGCGATAGTTTGGAGAGGAGCGGGCTTCTTTGGGAGAGGATAAATTCTCGTATCGCGTTACGTGGTGCGATCGTGGGATGGAGTTGAGATAATTGTAGGGAATATAATCCAGTGTAAAATTCATTACTCCTGTAGTTTGTGGGGAGTGGAGAGAGTAGCGGAGAGGGGAGCGGAGAGAGGAGCGGAGAGCGGAATGGAGAGAAGAGTGGAGAGAGGAGTGGAGAGAGTAGTGGAGAGAGTAGTGGAGAGAGTAGTGGAGAGAGCAGTGGAGAGAGCAGTGGAGAGAGCAGTGGAGAGAGCAGTGGAGAGAGCAGTGGAGAGCGAAGTGGAGAGAGGAGTGGAGCGAGGAGTGGAGAGAGGATTGGAGAGAGGAGCGGAGAGAGGAGTAGAGAGAGGCGTGGAAAACGGAGTGGAGAGAGGAGTGGTGAGGAGATCTGGTAAAAGAGGAGGCTCTGGCGTCATTTTCTAAGAAATCGAGGATGTACGGATGCAGATGCGAGTGCGGGGAGGAACCTTGGTGCAGGTGGATGCTGCGCGAGGCGGAGTGGAGAGGAGTGAGGAGTGGAGAGCAGCGGATAGGAATACTCTGGACAGGAGCGGGCTTCTTTGGGGCTGCATAAATTCTCATATCGCGTTACGCTGCGCGGTCGTGGGAGGGAGTTGAGATAATTATTCGGAATATATTCCGGTAAAAATTCGTCACTCCCGCAGTTTCTTCGGGAGTGGAGAGGAGAGGAGATCGGGTAGAAGAGGAGGCTCCGTCGTCATTTTCTCAGGAATCGAGGATGTAACGATGCAGATGCGAGTGCCGGGCGCTGGTGTTAATGTAGATAAACCGCGGTGGAGGAGGAGGTGGAGGAGGAGGGGGGGGAGGGGCGAGGTCGAATACAAGAGGCATCTCCTCGCCGCGATGTATACCGAGTTTAGCCGGCTCAGCACATTAATTATTCATAATATCGCGACGAACCATCGAAGTAGAGAGATCGAAATCGTAAAACGCAAACTAAAGATGGGGCGAGGAGGAGGAGAGCGGGAATTTTCTGTACGTGAGATTAGACGGGTTTTCGCTCCCCAGCGGCCCTTCGCGATATTATAACTTTCCTCGATTTCGGGAATCCTGATCGAGCCACTGGATACGAGTTTGTTCGATAATGTTTATTTTTGGACCTACATTTTCATTTTCTTTTTTTTTTTTTTTTTGCAGACGGGACGAAAATTGAGAACATGGCGGTTCGGTCTTACGTGAAACAACCGGTTTAGGGTGATCCATGTTCGGCACTCTTGTCCGATCTTCACTGTCTGTCGTTATGGAGGTTGATTTTTTTTTCAGTAAATCTAATGGGCGAAACATTTCAAACATTAAAAAAAAAAAAAAATTATATCTATCATTGTGGCGCATTCGGGGTGAATATGGTCCGCCTAAGGCAGCATGTTAATTTTTTGATAATCGCAATTTTTACCCTGTAATCCGAGTAATCCGGCATGCTGTGCTCAACCATTTTTTGGTGGTGCACGTTCATAAATCCTCGGTGACATCTAAGATGGACCTTTTTCGGCACCAACCACGTGTCGAAAACCGAACATTTTTACCACATCCTTCGTAATATATATGAATGAAAATAAGTAAATAAATAAATAAAACCTCGCATTATTACGTTACTTCATAAAAATGTTGCCACATTCTAAAAAATTCTAAAAAAAATCAATTACCATATATATATATATATATATATATATTCCCGGTCCTCGCGTTACTTTACGACGCCCCATGGAAATTTTTCGCGCAGCCGCTGCCGAATTTCGTGCCGAGAAAACCGAGTCGAATGTCGTCCAAAATATTCCTCCGAACGATTACTCATAAAAAAAATGTAAAAAAAAAAAAAAAACGAAAATTATAATCAGGCGGTGCTTCGTCGAAGAGTTCGGCGGTCGTACCTCGTAGCAGGCAAGTGGCCGCGCGTCTCGGGCCTTTCCGCCCTCTCGCCGTTTTTCCCTACGTGCCTCCTCGCCGGCAGCCCGCGCGGAGTCATTCTTTCCGGCTTTTTCGTCTTTTTAGCCTCCTCGACTCTCCTCGGGCTTGAAGCTTCGCGTTCTCCTCGGCTAACTGGCGTTCTCGGCGCATGTATGACACTTGCACGCGAGCTACGAGCGGCCACTACAGGCCAAGTGCCAGATTCTCGGCCGAGGCCTCGTAGGCCTCAGGTTTGTTAGTAGAGGCCTGTTGCATCTTCGCTCGCCCCGAGGGCGATTCCCGAGCCATCCTCCTGTCTCAATCTCCCTCGCGCACATTCTTTTTACCCCAGCGAAACCCTAAAAAAAATGTAAAAAAAAATAAAATAAAAATGTTTTCGTAAGGGAAAAAAAGGGCACTTGCCGGATAGGAGGACTAATATGCTTTGCCGTGGCGAGACTAACGCCCGAGAAAGATGGCACTTGAGCCACTCTCTTGGTTAATTAAAATAATGACAAAAAAAAAATAAAAATTGCTGTCGTGGCCAATTAGTCTGGGCGTGACAATTGGCGCTGTCCAGTCGACACAAGTGGATCGCGATTCTACGGGATATTTATTTATTTATTTATTTATTTATTTATTTATTTATTTATTTATTTATTTATTTATTTATTTATTTATTTATTTATTTATTTATTTATTTATTTATTTATCAATGCCTTTTTACAAATTCAGATATTGACAAATTACGCCGTTAAGAATGTTATAACATTTATAACTCGTTTAATATACAAATTGATATGAAATATAGAACTTCGACATATGAAATTATAATTCATATATGATTTTGATATTGCATTGCATCTGAATTTTAATAATTTCATTTTAACTGCAATATCTGTGTATTAAAATTACCGGTGATTCCATTTTAAATCAAGACATGCGTATATGAAATTTTTTTTTTTTTTATTATAAATACCATACAAATAATATTGTTTTTAATATACCGCTAACGCAATATTCTTACGTACACAGTAAAAAAAAAACAAAAAAAAATATGTACTTTTTACAACAAATTATTGTCCACAAACGTCAGCAATTTTTTATTAGTTAATTTTCTAGTTTTACAAACAAAAGTGCAAACAAAAATTGATTAATTTGTTAATAACATTTTGGAATTATTATTATGCACAATTAATCTTTTCAGTACCTTTAGTGCGCATGATTTTTTTTTCAGAATTTTATACCATCGAGAGGTACATGCAATTTTCACTTATTTTTCTCGAACTTATGCGAAATGAGCAATTTTTTTTTTTTTTTTTTTTTTTTTTTTAAATGTATTATGGTTTGTTTTTAAAAATACGGCAGTAAAAACGGCGTGTCCCAAAAGGAGGACTCGGCTACTTTTTGCCCTGCTGTTCCGTTTTGCCCAGCTCCACCCTCGGCGGGAAAAACCGCATCGTCACGCCGACCATTCTCGTTATATTTGGGCCTCCGATTTTTCTCCTGTCGTGAGTTACATTCGATGATAAATTCTTTTTTTTTTTTTGACGACATAAAAAAAAACTGGCCCATTTTGCCCCGCTCGGACCTTTAACGAGAATAACTGCATTCTCACTCTCCGGAGGCATCGCCACAGTTCCCACTATTCTCGTTATCTTCTCCTCTATCGCGTTTTTTTTTTTTATTTTTATTTTTTTCTCGCCAGTCGAAATCGTTTTAAACTCCTTTTTTCACCAATTTTATTTAGATATTTTTTTTTTTTTTTTTCGAGGGATGTTAAAAGAGGCTCATCTCAATGATGTTCTATTTTAACCCGCCCTCAACTCCCCTCCCAAAAAAAAAATATTTTGCCTTCGATTAAATTTGTATTTGTTATTGAGACGAGCGACAATCGTTACAAAATCTTTTTTTTTTTTTTATTTCGGTAATTTTATTGGCTCTGTAAAATTAAAAAGAAAAAAAAAAACAATAACGATAAAATTAAAAATAAGAAAATCATTGATATATTTAAAAAAAAATTAATATATATATTTTTTTTATATGAAAGCAAATATGTAATAAAAAATAACCAACTGAATTTCCTGCATTCTAAATTGTTGTATTCGCACAAGTCCGTTGATTTTTAATGAGACTTTTAGGACACGAGCGCGTATCGAAACTGCGAATGATTTTCACGCCGGACAGAACGTTTTTCCGTATCTAGATTTTTTTTTTTTTCTTTAAATATCAACTTTAATACTTTTCAAATGTAAATAATACTTTTTTAATCTGTTTGAAAAATAATTTCATAACTTCAAAATTATTGTAAAATTAATTTATTTTATACCTTTATAATGAAAATAAAATTCTATCATTTTTCTTTACATTAATATGATATTTTGAAAATATTTATAAATAATTTCATATTGTGATTGCAATACTACTTGTTAATGGGTAACAAGGCAGGACCCGTAAATAAAATAAATAAAATAAATAAAATAAATAAAATAAATAAAATAAATAAAGAATTTTATATTTTGATAATTTTATATTATTTCTGTAGCGATACAAAATCGGTGTAAATCTGATAATTTTAAATGCCCTTATCGAGGCCCTTTATTTAACAATCCTTACGAAAACCCTGTTCCGAGGCACGATGCGAGTCCGTTTTATTTTTAACGAGGCTCAGGAGTCGTGACCCGAGCCGGTATCGAAGCGAATGATTTTGACGCCGCGCAGGACGTCCAACCGTGTCTCTGCGTTCCTTCCGGCAGGGAGAGAATCCTAAACGCCCGCGGGCGTTACGGTTTCTCTCGCGAATACGCGTTGTCCCCGAATATGGCCAATATAGCGAAAACGGCAGGACATCACCGCCGCCCGGCACTGCGGCCCAGGCCTGGCCGTCTCCCCGCGGACGAGTCGCTCGAATCCACGATCGAGCCAGGTCGGAATGTTGCCCTTTCCTGTTTCAACCATAATTGGATGAGCGTGACGAGCAAATGACGACGAGCAAACGGGAAATCCTACCGAGCCAATAAACTGCACGACGTGCTTAGACCGAGATTTTGACGTGGATGAAACGACAAATCGAGCCAATAATGTCTCACGGTGCCCCATCGATTCGGCGAGCAACGCGCCGCGGGCCTTCGAGAAGTCGCCCCGTCGAATGTCGGCTGTTGAAACTTTCTTTTCCCCCCCTTTTTTTTCATGCGAAATTAATTCTGGTAATTATTATTTTTTATTTTCGAATCGATTCGAATCGAATCGAATCGAATCGAATCGAATCGAATCGAATCGTATCGAATCGGATCGGATCGAATCGAATCGAATCGAATCGAATCGAATCGAATCGAATCGAATCGAATCGAATCGAGTCAAGTCGAGTCGAGTCGAGTCGAGTCGAGTCGAGTCGAGTCGAATCGAATCAAAACAAATCATATTAAATCAAATCAAATCAAGTCAAATCAAATCAAATCAAATACATTTTTTTACCCACAAAAATTGTGCGCGAATAGATTAGGATTCCCGGCGCGAAGTCAGCCGAGCCCCAAAGTGCCTCGAGTCTGAGAGCCGTGGCGTCGAATAATGAGAGATGTATATACGAATATCAGGCCGCGAATTGGCATAATCCTCGGAATGTCTCGTTCCTCAAGACGCTCGGATATCGTCGCGCCGCGGAGATCGTTACAGGACGAGAGTTGGCGGAGCGATGGGAAGGAAGCAAGCGAGAGCGAGGCGGATAAGACGATGCCTCGACGAGGCGGTCCGGAAAGTCCGAGAGATCAGAATACACCGCCGGAGTCGTATCGAGTTCGACGAGGAACTTTCAAATTTTATATTTAACGAGGAGTGCGGGAAGAACAAAAAAAAAAAGAAAAAAATTCTCACGCTTTGCCGCAAGTTTTTACTGAAAAAAACGACGGGAGCGACGATCGCGAGAAGGAAAAAAAAAACGTCTTCGCACAACGCAAATGCCTTTTGATGCGGTGTTCTATTCTCGCCCATTAAAGCCTCGGCGATCTCGTCATGCGGAGGAACTTTGGTAAATATGAAGAAAAAAAAATTATTATTTTTTCGTTTCAAGGAGGATCGAATTCTCCCTCCACCCCTCCAACCGCGAGACGGAGAGAAAAGAACCCTCCTGGCGGAGGGACGATCGAATGACATCGAAGTGACGATAAATAATGAGGAGAGTGTCGAAAAAGCTAAGAAACTCGCTGCTTCACAATTATTTTACAATTAATTTATTTTATACCACGATAATAATAAAATTCAATTTTTTTAATTTACATTAATTCAATATTTTGAAAGTGTTTATAAATGATTTCATAAATTAATAATTTTTATAGAATTAATTTGTTTTATGCCTCGATAATAAAAATAAAATTCAATTTTTTTATTTACATTAATTTCATTAATTGAAAAGAAATGTCGCATATATTGACAACATTTTTTTTTACAGATCATTTATGCACATGGTTAAGTATATGTGAAAAAAAAAAATCAGAGATTTTTAAAATTAATCTCTGCCGTTTGAATATCCTCGACATTTGAAACAAAAGGCGGAGATGTTACATAAACATGTACATTTCAGCTGTTCCACTTATGCTCCAATGGACTATCATTAATAACGAAGGCAAAAAGTACCATTTGTCACGTCCCATTGACTTGGCAGTGAACTCCCGTTAATAACGAATGGGAGAAAGTGCCATTTGAATTTTCCTAGTCATTCGGAATTGGACTCCCATTAATAACGAATGCGAAAAAGTACCAATCGAGCTTTCCAAGGAAATTGCCATTGGTCTCCTATTGGTAACGAATGGGAAAAGGTACCATTTAAAATTTCCCACTGATTTGCCATTTGAGTTCCATTAACAATGAATGGTAGAAAGTGCCGTTTCAATGTTTCCCATGAATTTCCATTGGGATGGCATTGATTACCTTTCGGTACCATTCATTACCATTAAACGCCCAATGGAAAACTTTGTCAAGGGACTTTGTACTTCTTCCCAATGGTAAGAAGTACATTTCAGCTGTTCCACTTATGCTCCAATGGACTATCATTAATAACGAAGGCAAAAAGTACCATTTGTCACGTCCCATTGACTTAGCAGTGAACTCCCGTTAATAACGAATGGGAGAAAGTGCCATTTGAATTTTCCTAGTCATTCGGAATTGGACTCCCATTAATAACGAATGGGAAAAAGTACCAATCGAACTTTCCAAGGAAATTGCCATTGGTCTCCTATTGGTAACGAATGGGAAAAGGTACCATTTAAAATTTCCCACTGATTCGCCATTTGAGTTCCATTAACGATGAATGGTAGAAAGTGCCGTTTCAATGTTTCCCATGAATTTCCATTGGGATACCATTGATTACCTTTCGGTACCATTCATTACCATTAAACGCCCAATGGAAAACTTTGTCAAGGACAGTCCCGCCAAACGTGAGTTGCAGAGAAAATTTCGAACACTTCTCGATGGGATAAAAATCTGTAAAAAATCAAGTGTGTGGAAGGTGCTGCAAAGATCTTTTTTTTTAAATAATAATTCTAATTTGTCATTAACAAATTGAAGATAAAAATTATTATTCACGAAATTACCCGGCAACTCAACTATTTTCCTTCGTAAAAATAATTCGTTTTTTTTTTTCTGAATACGCATGAATTTTTTTAGAACTTTTTGTAATCTTTGAAAATGGCGTTTTTTCTATGTTCAAGCTGTGAAATAATGCGATTATCAAATGCTATTGTGTACATTTTTTTATTTTTTGTTGTCGAATAATTTATTTATATTTGACAGTGATCACTGGGCGTGATGAAAGTTTAAGGAGGCAGAGCACCGAGTTGGAGCAATGGAGTCGTTTCGCTGGAGCAAATTGCACGAGTCGGCGGTAGAGAAAAAAAAAAAAAAAAAAAAACGATGAAGTATTGACCGACCTAAAGTTCAATGGGGTGCAAGCAGACGGCAGCACGTCGGGAATTACCGGCATCAACTACGCTGCCATCTGTTGAAAACGTCTTTAACTCTCGTCGGGGGTCGCGTTAATGACGTTAAACACTGGAACATGATTATGGGTTATTTAATGTAAATAGCAGTATAGGCGATTTATGAAAATGTGGAAAGAGAAGGACATCTTTTTCTTCCACTTTTAGGACGGTTTTCCAAGCAAAATATTGAACCGAAAGAAAAATGAGTGGCAGATTCGTGATCAGCGGGAAAAAATACATTGAATATAGTCGTGACACGATGGGAGAATTTTTTTTTTTTTTTTTGTAAAAAATATTTTTTTCGAAAATTAACAGTTTTTGGTTTTTTCAAAGAGCGATAACTCTGGCTTTCGACGCGATTACGGAAAAATCAAGATGGCTATCGTGATCCGCGGGAAAAAATACATTGGATAATGTCGTAGCACGAGTGGAGATTTTTTTTTTTTTTTTCGTTACTCAAATTATTTTTGAAAATTAACAGTTTTGGGATTTTCAGACAGCGATAACTCTAGTTGTCGATGCAATTACGGAAAAACTAAGAAGGCCATCGTGATCAGTGGGGAAAAATACAACGGATATAGTCGTGACCCAACGGAAAAAAATTTCTTTCTGTTTTTTTGTTGTTAGCGGACATTTTTTTTTTTTCGAAAATAGCAAGTTTTTGGTATTATCAGACAACTTTATCTCGGCCTCTCGATGGAATTACGGAAGAACCAAGATGCTTATCATGTTCAACGGGACGAAATACTCGAGACATGATGTTTGCCTGAATTACAGAGCCGTTTCGTCGAGTCGTTAATGGACGATGAAAAACCCAAAAAAAAAAACATAACAAAGCTCGTTGCCATTTTTGTTTTTCGAAAAATCGAAGATTTTTCGAAAAATGATCGCGACTACATATTTCCGAGTATTTTTTCGCGCTGATCACGAATCCGATAGTAATTTTGGTCTAAGATCAAGCGAAACATCGAGAATAAAAGAAAACGAAAAAGAATTTTTCTCTCTTTCGCGTTATTCAAATCCGTGACAGATCCGGTAATCTCTCAAGTCTTATCTCGGACCTCTTACGTGCTACACCTACTACCCTACTCTATGATCGTGTTTGCTGAACGCAACAATTAATTTTTATAATTTACCAAACCCCCTTAAAAAAAAAAAAAAAAAAAAAAAAAATCCAATGATTATAATAATATAAAAAATCGATTTGCCACTTGAATCAATACGATTCGATCAATAAAAACAATAGCGTATAATTAAACCGATCGAAAATCTCTGAGAGACATTACTCATCTCCCGTATTCTCACAATACTCGACCGAAACAATACCGAAGAGCGTCGGATCGAAAATAAAAATAAAAATAATAAAAAAAATAAATAAATAAATAAAAGGGTCGTAGAATTAAGTTTCACGGGGTTCGAGGTACCGGGCGGGAGGCGCATTATACGAGAATCTCGAGTGCGCCGGAGTCCGGCCGTAGGCAGTGGGTCCGTAGTACTCTCGAAGTCATCTCGAGTGGAGATTAAAAGAAAGACTACCAGTTAGAAGCGATGACTCGGTGACTTTTTTTCCCTCACTTCGAGGGGTCAGAAATTATCATGTCGTGAATTTTTCGGAGCCGTCCGTGGGTGGTCTAGCAATGACTCTAGCGTGCATCGTAAAAATTCTTCGGCAAAAAGTAACGGAAATAGAAATCCTTCCTCATGTCGGGCTAACAAAAAAAAAAAAAAAAAAAAAAATGGTCCTCCATATTAACACCTGCTCAGCAACTCGAAAATTTTCTTCCTTTCCTTTCAATAAAAATTCATTTCTTTAAAAATTCTTACAATATTCTTACAAATGGTGAAAACGAATGAACATAAAGCATACCAAAAGGTAAAATGGTTTTAGAATAAAGTAGTTAACTAATTCAAAGCTCGGGACAGTTGATTCGAAACGCGTTATTTCACTCTTAGAGGCGAGCGGGGTAAAATGGACCATTCAAATTGAATGTTTTTCGGAGAACACAATGTGATACATTAAATGATAATATGATTGGATTAATCGAGTTAAAAATCAGGCAGATGATTTTCAGTAGGTTGTTTGATCGTTTGGAAGGAGCGGGGTAAAATGGACCATGTAAATTAAATACTAGTAGGATTTTTGCACATTTTTCCATGTCCACAAGAAAAATCAAAATAAAGATAAAAATCTGAAAAAATTCATACGTATTCCGAAAACTGAACGAATCATTTTCATTAAAAAAAAAAAAAAAAAAAAAAAAAAAGTTGACTCACCGCATATTTTGATGAACAATTTTTTTTTTTTTCAACAATTTGTTAACACCATTTTGAAATTATTATTATGCAAAATTAGTTCTTTTCAGTGCCTATAATAAAAACTCGTGACTTGTGTAAAAACGTCTCCGCTTCCAATTCCTTTATATAAAAAAAAGGCTTTATATTTAAAAAATATAATATAAATAAATATAATAATAATAAAAAATATATATATATAAATATAAAAAATAGAAACGGGGCAAAATGGCACGGCGGGGTAAAAAACGGACAACTCTTACGATGTATCTCGCCGTCCCACGAGCGACAAGAACTCTCATCGCGGATCTAGAAAACTGGTCCATTTTGCCCCACCCCAGCCTGCGAACCTCGCGAACCCCGCGAATCAGCGATTTTCCCAAGCGTCGATATTATGCCGGCATATCGGAGTGCGCGGGATGGAAAAGCTGCCTTGGT
Organism: Amblyjoppa proteus; assembly: GCA_963922035.1. Classification (NCBI taxonomy): domain Eukaryota; kingdom Metazoa; phylum Arthropoda; class Insecta; order Hymenoptera; family Ichneumonidae; genus Amblyjoppa; species Amblyjoppa proteus. The sequence continues at coordinate 13,116,717 of OY998236.1, read as the reverse complement.
AGTCGAGCGCCTAAGATCCGAAAACTCTTTGCCGGTCTTTGCGGAAAAGAGCTCGTTCGATTCGGTCGTTCCGCCCGGCTCTCCTTCGTCCGTTCGCTGATCGAACGACATCGACGATTAATCGGGAGTACTGTAATCGAATTTAACGTTCAAATTGAGCATTTTCGCTTACAAAGGGGCGGCCGAGCCGGGGGACAGAGCGGCCGATCCGGTGGGATAAACTCGCGGAGCAAAAGGCGCGAGCGGCGGGAACGGGCGAGGAGGGAAACGCGAAGGGAATACCGGAGAGCGTAATTGGAAAAGCTTCGGGATTAACAGTTCTGCGAGGATCGGCGAAAGCTTTTGCCTCCGTTCGATGGGGCTCAAAGGAAATATCAGTCCTGGAAGCGATCTCTTCTGGTCCATATTAATCGTCCACATCGCTGTAGCGCTGGACAATTCTCTCTGGCGACTCTACTAGTGACGGTTTTCTCGCGGCAAGGAGCCCGGCGAGCCGGTTCGAATGTAAAAAAAAAAAAATAGGCGATTTTTTTTTTTATAAAAAATTAAAATTAAATATTAATCAATTTATTAATTAAAATAAATTAAATAAAATAATTAAATAAAAAAAGTAAATATTTATTAATTTATTAATTTATTAATTTATTAATTTATTAATTTATTAATTTATTAATTTATTAATTTATTAATTTATTAATTTATTAATTTATTAATTTATTAATTTATTAATTTATTAATTTATTAATTTATTAATTTATTAATTTATTAATTTATTAATTTATTAATTTATTAATTTATTAATTTATTAATTTATTAATTTATTAATTTATTAATTTATTAATTTATTAATTTATTAATTTATTAATTTATTAATTTATTAAGTTATTAATTTATTAATTTATTAAGTTATTAATTTATTAATTTATTAATTTATTAATTTATTAATTTATTAATTTATTAATAATAAAAATTAATAAATTTGAAATAAAAAACAATCGCCTATTTTTTAAATATATATATTTTTTTTTTTATTTTAGAGAAGGAGGGGCAATATGGCCCGGTTGGTGTATCGTTGGTTTGCGTATCGGGTGGTCCGTATTGGAGTCGGGGCGAAATAGTCGAAGTACGAAATGCAAAATATTTTTTTGTACCTAAGATACATTTATAGGTGGTTGGTTTGAGTACTTTTTAAAATAGCTCGTTAAAATCAATACGGATGGACGGACGGGATGGGCGGACCATCCGTCCCGTCCGGCGTAAGCGTAAAGCCCTAATACGGAGAAACGAACAAGTAGTTTGTACCTGAAGAGCCCGAAAAGTATATAAAATACTAGAATAGTATTTGGGTACATAAAATTCTGGTAAAGTATTTGAGTACATAAAATACCAGTAAAGTATTCGAGTACATAAAATACCAGAAAAGTATTTGAGTACAGAGAATATCAGAAAAGCATTTGGGTACATAAAAATACATCAAGTATTTAAAATACTGTTCAGCTCTGGTCCATATTCACCACATTGGTTCTGAATAATTGTTTTCTTGTTGTTGTTTTTTTTTTTTCAAATTTTCTTGTGACAATTTGTGCGGAAGTTGGATCGATGGATTCGATGCCGTTCGGCTTCGATATGTCCCGCATCTGGAAAAAATGGCCGCTGAGACGGCTGATGAGAAAGTCTCGAATTCCAGTTTTTCTACTGAACTATAAAAATAAAAGTGTAATTATGTATTTTTTTTTTTTTTTTTACGACGAAGGAGAAAAGTCCAATTACATGGAAATAGAATTATGCAAGCTGAGCGAAATATCTCAGCGGTAATAAAACCATTGACGTAAAAACGGAAATAAACTCTACGCAAAAAAGTATCTGGCGGCGTTCGGTTATGAAGATTATTGACATGAAACTCTGAAAATTTTAACCACAGCGAATTATTATAAACAATTTATTACACATCAAAAGTGTAAACGATCATCGGAAAATCTCGTTTTTAGTTTGAAAGTTTGCGCATCGAACGGAGATCTTCGACGCGAGCGAACCGACGCAGGTGAAATTTGTTGCGCAGTATCCTTGGATTATTAACGCAAGGCCTAGTAAATCTGAAACCAATTAAACAACTATGAATATATGTTATTAGACTTAATGACTGAAAACATTAAAAAAAAAAAAAATTGGAAAAAAAATTCTTTAGTCGATTAAACAATCGGACGTGGATCTTCGATGCGAGCGAACCGACGCAGGTGAAATTTGTTGCGCAGTATCCTTGGATTATTAACACAAGGCCTAGTAAATCTGAAACCAATTAAACAACTATAAATATATGTTGTTAGACTTAATGACTGAAAACATTTAAAAAAAAAAAAAATTGGAAAAAAAATTCTTTAGTCGATTAAATAATCGGACGTGGATCTTCGATGCGAGCGAACCAACGCAGGTGAAATTTATTGCGCAGTATCCTTGGATTATTAACACAAGGCCTAGTAAATCTGACACCAATTAAACAACTATAAATATATGTTATTAGACTTAATAACTGAAAACATGAAAAAAAAAAAAAAATTGGAAAAAAAATTCTTTAGTCGATTAAACAATCGGACGTGGATCTTCGATGCGAGCGAACCGACGCAGGTGAAATTTGTTGCGCAGTATCCTTGGATTATTAACACAAGGCCTAGTAAATCTGAAACCAATTAAACAACTATAAATATATGTTATTAGACTTAATGACTGAAAACATGAAAAAAAAAAAAAAAAATTGGAAAAAAAATTCTTTAGTCGATTAAATAATCGGACGTGGATCTTCGATGCGAGCGAACCGACGCAGGTGAAATTTGTTGCGCAGTATCCTTGGATTATTAACACAAGGCCTAGTAAATCTGAAACCAATTAAACAACTATAAATATATGTTGTTAGACTTAATGACTGAAAACATGAAGAAAAAAAAAAAATTGGAAAAAAAATTCTTTAGTCGATTAAATAATCGGACGTGGATCTTCGATGCGAGCGAACCGACGCAGGTGAAATTTGTTGCGCAGTATCCTTGGATTATTAACAGAAGGCCTAGTAAATCTGAAACCAATTAAACAACTATAAATATATGTTATTAGACTTAATAACTAAAAACAGTTTTAAAAAAACATTGAAAAAAAAAAAATTCTTTAGTCGATCAAATAATCGGCCGTGGATCTTCGACACAGGCGAACCGACGCAGGTGATATTTGTTGCGTAGTATGCTTGGATCATTGACACGAGGCTCGGTAAATCGGAAACGATAATTGGAAAGTTGATTTATTAAATCCTCAAAATACACCCCAAAAAATGTAAAACCATTGGGACATCTGTAAATAATTTCTCTTCAATAAAATCTGCGCAGTTTTGACATGAAACCCTGGAAATTTTAACCCATTTTGATGATTAGTTATCATTTTTTTTTAAGCTAATTAAAGATTATACTATAAAATATTATTATAAAATTATCTCGGTAATATCTCATTTTTTTTAGGCTCAAAGTTTGCGCATGGCAAATTGTGTCACGCTCGAACTTGAGAACTTGCCAATCAGTCTGGATTTTTTACAAGTCAATCGGAATGTTCGTTGGATCGTTGATTCATTGAGTCCTTAAAAAAAAAAAAAAAAAAAAAACAAACAGCCCAACATATTTTAAACCATTCGGACGTCTGTAAATAATTGTTCTTCAATAAAATCTCGCGTAGTTTTGACATCAAACCCCGAAAATTCGCTTTGAGGAAGCGCTATGAAAATTTCAATTTCTTTATTTTATTGTGAGTCTCCGGCGAGGAGCGCGAGAGAATTTCCGATAGAAACGAGGCTTTTTATGAACGATCTACGTTTACAGTATTTTTTTAAGGGCCCCTCCGTCTCGCCCGATGTTTGCGAGACTGTTCCGAAAAAAAATGAAGAAGAAAAAAGCGCTAACGGCAATAGCCGCAACGAACTGAACTCGAATCTTCTCTCGGCGTTGAGGATGACAGGCTCAAAAGTTGAGATTCATTTGTTCTCTTGTGTGAAAATTGTTTCGACTCTTTGTTTCCATGTGTAAAAAATGTCCTCGCACGTTCGTTATCTTGCGTAAAAATTTCTTCGCTCGTTTGTTATCCTGTGCAAAAATGTCCTCGCTCGTTCGTTCTCTTGTGTAAAAATTTCCTCGCTGGTTCGCTCTCGCGGTGCGAAAAATTTCATAGCTCGTTCGTTTTCCGATGTAAAAGTTTTTATGTAAAATTTCTCACGTAAAAATTATGCTCTTTCGTTCACTTGTGTAAAAATTTCTCTCCTCGTTTGTTCTCTTGTGCACAGACTTTCTTCGCTTGTTCGTCATCTCATGTAAGAATTTCTTCGCCCCTTCTTCTCTCGTCTAAAAATCTCTCCATTACACAGTAAAAAAAAAAAAAAAAAAAAAAAAAAATGTCTATTTTTTACAACAACTTATTTGTCCACAAACGTCCACAATTTTTTATTTGTTAATTGTGTAGTTTTACAGACAAAAGTGCAAAAAACAAAAAAAAAATTCGTCAACGACACGAGAAACGAAAGGACACGTTCGTATAATCGAACAAGTGACAAACGACTTTGTTACTTGTCCAACAAAATAACCTTTACGACATTTCCTATTAAGATTTTGCAAAATTATTTTTCACTGTTTAGTTTGTTTCCCCCGTTTAAAGACCTCTCCGCTAGTATCGTCCCTTGTCAAAAAAAAAATCTCACCGCCACTTTCTTCCCCTGTCAAAAAAAAAAAAAAAATCGCTTCACTCGTCACTTTACCTTCTCTAAAAAATTTTCCCCGCTCCCAATTCTCCAATAATAAAAAAAAAAAAAAAAAAAAAAAAAAAAAAAAAAAAAAAAACCCCACATCGAGCATCGAATCCCCTGAAAAGGCCCAAAATTACACACACGGGGCAAAATGGATCTCTACAATTGTTTTTTTTTTTTTTTTTTTTTTTTCTCCCCATACTGAGCAACAACACTCGTCTCCGATGCAACAAACTCGTCCCACTTTTCATCCTCCAAATTGTTGAGCGAACTCTGTTACAATTTTTTTTTTTAATTAATTTTTTTTTTTTTTTTTTTTTTTTTACGAATCTCCGCAGAGGATCGCAAAAGTCTCTCCCTCGACAGAAACAATGCTGCATGGAACTCCTCTCGCAATGATCGTCGGGCTTCTATCGACGATCCACCCTTTCGGTCTCTCCTCGCCTAGCTCTCCGTCTCGTCCGATCTTTTCGAGACTATTCAGAGTAAAAAAAAAAAAAAAAAAAAAAAAAAAAGAAAAAAGAAAAAAGAAGAAAAAAGGTGGTAACGGAGAAAGCCTTACGGGCATGTTCTTCGCGCCGAGTGCGAACTACGCTCGAATCCTCTCTCCTCGTTGAAGATGAGAGGCTTAAAAACTCGAGAGTGCAATCTGTCCCGATGAAGATACACGAGAGAGAGAGCGAGACTCGCCGGGTGTCGCCGCTGCGTGTGCGTACGAGCGGAGACGAGGAGAGTCGCCGATTACGCTCGCAGCCCTGGCTGCGAGCCTTGAGATACATGAGAGTTGCGCGAATCGCCGGGGCCGGAGGCGAAATCATCTCGGGCAGAAGACGAAAATCAAATGACAGCGCACGATATCGGTGGCGCACTTCCGTTTCGTTTAGAGAATTTGAAGAGAAAAAAAAAAGTCATTTTTTTCTTTTGTTTTGATTGCTTGGGATTTTTTTTTTTTTTTTTTGCGGATGTTTGTTTAATTCATTTTTGAGATTTTCGTTGACATGGAAAAAAAAAATTGGAGATCCTCTCGGGAGGAGCCGAAAATTGAATGACAGTGCGCGAGTACGGTCGCGGACTTACTTTTCGTTTAGAGAATTTGAAGAAAAAAAAAAAATTTCATTTTTTTGTTTTGATTGCTTTGGAAATTTTTTTTTTTTTTTTTTAAGCATTTAAAACAAGAATTCTAATTGAAAAAGAAGGATTGAAACAGGAACGGTAATAAAAGCATTTAAAAAAAGGCTTAAGAAAATGGTAAAAAAAAGTATTGAAAAATTGTAAAAAAAAGGATTAAAAATGGGTAAAAAAAAGGATTTAATAGATGAATTTTAAGAGGGGGTAGAAAAAAAAGGAAATTGTGTCGGGAGGGAAGAATTTTATTTATTTTTTTTTTCTCCCCACACACTCGAGAATTTATATTCGAGGCCTGCCGAGCGTGAGGAGCGATTAATATTTATTATTATTATTATTATTATTGCCGGATACGCTGTAGTGTCCACTTGTCTGTCGCCCGCTCAATTCGGAGTGTCGGGCAGGAATATCTCCGCCGCTCTCTTTTCCTCCGACGTACGCGCGATGGATAATCTCTCAAGACAAGTAGCAAACAAGAGAGGATCCACGGAGAGGAGCTCGACCGCGTCGACGAATACCCGGTAGGGTTAAAAAATTACGGGGGCGGGAGGGGGGGGGGGGGGGTTGGCTTAAAATGCTCCTCCTGCGTGCTTCGCCCCTCAAGATCACGAACGAGGATTTTAATAAATTTCAATGTGCCGCAAAAAAAAAAAAAAAATGAAAAATGCAAGATCGGTGCGTCGTAACGATCGCGAGGGATGCACAAAAAATTAGGGAGGTTAGAGAAAAAATATATTATGCGATATGAAACTTAAAAGAAAAAAAGAGCGAATCGGACGGTTCGTCGCAAATTTTTTGTTACTGTAGTTTTCTTTTTTTTTTTTTTTTAATTTTTTGTGTGCTTGTAAAATTGACAATAAATTATATATACAATATAAAAAAAAATTATTTGACAAAAAAAATGCAGCTCAAGATCATGAACGAGGATTTTTTTTAAATTTCAAAATTCCGCATTTTTTGAATCCAAAAAATGAATTAAAAAAAAAATTATACCGCGCGAAAACCAAACTTTTTTTTCAGCCCTTATTAAACAACTTCTATTGCATCAAAAAATTGGGGTTTACGCAGAAAAATCCTGAGTGCAAAAAAAAAAAAAAAAAAAGAAAAACAAAAAAAATTGCTCGATTCCGTAAAATCCACGAGCTCGAAACTTTGGAAAAACGTTTCGCAGCTCGTTTCGAATGTCGCGGACGTAAGAGCGAACAGGGCTTCGTCTCGCTCGGACAACGAATATTCGTCTCGCGTCTCGCTCGACGAATTCGACACTAACACAAGCGTGTCGAGTCTGGGACTCCTCGTTGTCTCGAATTGGCGGTGTGAAGCTCGACGCGACATCCGAAAGAGCGCCCCTAAATCGAGACTTCGTGAGGTCGAAATTCGCGGGAAACGACAAAATAGGGGTGAGTTATAAATCGATTTGCGTTCCAGCCAATGAGGATCGAAAGTGGCGCTTTCTCATTGGCCCGGAGAAAGACCACTCCCACATCGTTAACAGCGCCACCGAGCTAAAGCCGCTTTTACACCGCCGCGATATTTCTCGCCTCCGACAATTTCGGACAGCTCGAGCGAATGAAATCTATTTTTTTTTTTTTTTTTTTTTTTTACGGATCGCGTTCATTTTGTTTTTTGCATAAATAACATTTACTCAAGAATGGATTTGACGAGACATTTTTTTTTTTTTTTATTTATTCAGCAACGATTGTCTTTTTTTTTTTAAAATAAAAATTAAATAAAATTACTGAAATTACGATGTTTAATGACGAGAAATTTCATTCGACGACAATGTTGCAAATTATTTTTAACGTTGGTCTCGCATTGTTTTTTTTTGTTTTTTTTTGTTTGTTTTTATGAAACTTGTTGACTTTGTTTTTGCACAGATAAAATTTACTCGAGGATTTATTTGGCGACAGGTTTATTCAAAAATCTATGTTCGTCGATAATTTTTTAGTGACAATTGAAAAGAAAGTTCGTCGATAATTTTATTTTTATTTTTATTTTTTCTAATAAAAATTGAAAAACAAAATTCATTGATTACTAAAGTTACGACGTTGAGAGATTGGAAATTAAAGGCGACAAAAATATTGCAAATTATCTTGCACTTGCAATGATTTCGCTTTTTTTTTAACAACTCTCAATTGAGCGTTACGCAAGAAAGACTGAGACATTTTATTTTCGCGAGGCTGAAGTTTACTTTGACCAGTAATTAAAAACCAAATTTTTCAATTATAAAATATACATTCGCGTCAAAAACATTGCCGATTCGTAAACTCAAAAGATTGAAATACATAAAGAATTTTGGCCTCAGTTTGGCGAAAGTAATTGGTGATTTCTTTAAATACCCAAAACCAAAGTTTCCACGCCAAGTAATCAAAAACTCCCGATTTCGCAATTCCAAAACAAATCCCTTCCAAACTCATTGCCGACCCACAAACTCCCAACAAAAACAAACAGCGTCATCCGCCCCGATGTCTTAAAGACAATTTTTTTTTTCCAACTTTTTTAAATTCCCAAAACCAAAGTTTTTCAAATTCCCAAAACCGAATAATCAAAACCCCCAATTTCGCAATTCCAAAACAAATCCCTCTCAGCTCATTACCGACCCACAAACTCCCAGCGAAAACAAACAACCTCCTCCGCTCTGACGTCTAAAAACAAATTTCGCCCCCCTTTTTAAATACCCAAAACCAAAGTTTCCTCGCCAAGAAATCAATAACCCAATATTGCAATTAAAAGGAAAATCCCTCAAGCTCATTACCGACCCACAAACTCCCAGCAAAAACAAACAACCTCCTCCGCTCTGACGTCTAAAAACAAATTTCGCCCCCCTTTTTAAATACCCAAAACCAAAGTTTCCTCGCCAAGAAATCAATAACCCAACATTGCAATTAAAAAGAAAATCCCTCAAGCTCATTACCGACCCACAAACTCCCAGCAAAAACAAACAACCTCCTCCGCTCTGACGTCTAAAAACATATTTCCCCCCTTTTTGAATACCCAAAACCAAAGTTTCCTCGCCAAGAAATCAATAACCCAATATTGCAATTAAAAAGAAAATCCCTCAAGCTCATTACCGACCCACAAACTCCCAGCAAAAACAAACAACCTCCTCCGCTCTGACGTCTAAGAACAAATTTCGCCCCCCTTTTTAAATACCCAAAACCAAAGTGTCCCCAAAACCAATGAGTCAAAACGCCCAATTTCGCAATTCCAGAACAGACCCCTTCCAAACCCACCCCCCCCCCCCCCAAAAAACCCCTCATCAACAATCTCTGTTCCGCTCCCTGCGAACGAAATTTTCCCGCCGTGATCCGGGCTTCCGTAGGCGTATCCATGGCGGGCGTGTACTGGCTCTGTCACCACCTACCCTCCTAACTAGTGCTATGGACCTCGGTCCGTATGCCCGTTTGAAAAAATCGACCAATCCGCGATTGGAGACGGCCACTGTTCGCGTGTAAAATACCGCACGGCGGGGCCAACGGCTTCTGACCGAAAGGCGTGTGTGTCCGTCCGCGCGTCCGTCCCCCCGTCCGGTTCCCATTGTGATGGGGGTTCGGTCCCGATGTGAGTTTGTCGGGACGGTGCACAGTGGGCGCTACTGACTGCATGGCCATGGCCAGAATGGTGGGGGTTCGCAAAGTGCACGCAAGCCCGCGCTGCACCCGCGCGCCGTGCCGGGCGGGTTCCTCTGCGGGGTAGTTTCGCCCGACGCGGCTCACATCCCCGCCCTCTCGGTGGTATCCCACTTCCTCCCATGGTCTCGCGCCATCTCCGTCGGCCGCGCGGCCCCGCGGTCCGCGGAAGTTGCCGGGGTTCCGATCTCCCCTCTCCGTTCCGCCGGTGGTTTTTTTGCCACCCCCCCCCCCCCCCAACCGGCTCTTTCTTCCCGTCCAGCATTCACACGCACGATGACTCCCGCTCTTTCGCCGCCCGTTCCCCGGCCCTGTTCCGCGCCCCGTCGACCAAGCCCTACCCCCGGAGTCGTCGCCTTCGCGTCCCGGAGACCGAGCGAGAGAGAGAGACAGAGAGCCGAGCCCAACGTTGTGTTGGTCCGCGTCGGTGTGCGGTGGTTTCTCTACCGTGCCTCATCCACGAGTCACCCCCGTCAGCGGCTCAGTTGCCGATCGCCGCGACGACGAAACGGTACACGCGCGAGCTATCCCCGGGGTGAAAAACACCGCGACCGAGGAGCGTCGTTACTTCCTACCGCGAGAGGAGAGCCATCGCCGGGTCGAATCGGTCGGGGCGCCCCCAGCGAGAGGGGGCCGTTGACGTTGGGACTGGTTGTTGGTCAGGGGGCTCTTGAGGTCCGCGCGGAGTGTTTGGGTCCGCCAGATCGCCGGGGACCCCAGCCGGCCCTGGGAAATCGTGGTCCGAGGGAAATCCTGAGGGGCCCCCCCTGAGGATTGTGTCGGTTCGCCCGGGCGATCGCTACGAGATTACTTGTGGAGGTGGTTGGCGGTGGTTTACGGTGGCGTGCCGGTGGTGAGGAGACCCCGAGAGGGAAAGAGGAGCCCGAGGGCCGCGCGGTAAGAGTGAATGGACCGGGGGAGCTTGGGCCTCCTCGTAGCGCGGTAACCCGATCCGGCGATCTTTCAGTGAGTTGAAATAAAGCGGGCCTAGGGCCGCGGAGCGAGCGGGAACCAGGGGTTCCCGCTGAAGCCTCATTATCCGAGAGCCGGTGCGTCGCGCGATCAAGAAACCGTCGAGGGTCCCGCCGGGACGACGAGAAGCGCTCGGAGAAAACGGGGCCTAGGCGACCTATCTTTGGGATCGGTGGCTCTGATCACCGAGGAATCAAAACCTACATCGAACAACGAAGACAACGAAGGCTCGGTCGGATCAACCGGCTTGTTGACTCGCAGTCCGCGAAGGATTCGCGGGACCCGCACCACCGTCGCTCGGTGATAAATTCCCATAAGGCGATCGTCCGGGCGGCGAATCCACCCGCCGTCGCATCGAGACTCTCATCCCGCCGGATTCGGGTCGTTTCCCTGCCTGGCTGATCCGGCGCGAGTCTCGTCGGGATCATTGGTGCGGTTTTTGTGGACATTCATGATGGAGATATACGAGAACACGTAGGACCGCGGGTCGTCTTAGCGATCTGGAGCTTCAGGAACAACGCAACTACGATCGTCATCGTCCCGTCCGACGGAAAGCGCCTACCACGTTATGCCAGGGCCTAGTTTCTTATCGCGATATTGCGGACGAGCAAGACGAAGCGATCAACGCTAACGAGCCTCATAGATCGGTCACATCGATCACGACGGGTGCTGCAACCACCGTCCCACGCGGAAAACCAACGATCGCCTATCAAACGACCAACGAACTACGGACAACGACTTTGGGAACCGGTTGAGCAATCGGTGCTAGCTCCTTCATACTTTGTTACTTTGATCGGGAAGTTATGCAATACCGGGGTTGATAGCTATTCAAGATTCAGCCGAAGAAGGAGCCGAAGATGCCGCAGCGATCGCCTTTCGCGATCCAGGAGCTCCTGGGCCTGAACGGGACCGGGAATGGAAGCGGCGGCGGTGGCGGCGGCGGTGCTGGTGATCGGGGATCACCGCAGGGCTCACCGCCGGCCGGTGTATCCGCGGTGTCGTACGCGCCGACGGCGCCCCATCACAAGCTATGGGAGTACATGCCCAGTCTGACGAATCATCTTGGGAATCTTGGGAATCTTGGGAATCTTGGGAACCTAACGGCATCAAGAATGGCCTATCTGAATGCCCAGGCGGCAGTCGCGGCGGCCTTTTTGCCACCGCCTCATCCGCATCCCGCTCACCATGTCGCGCATCATCAGGTACATCAACCGGGTCAGCTACCGGGCACGACCGGCGTCAACGTGCATCCGGCCGCGCACGCGCAACACGTACTTCCTGGCACCGCGGTGTCGTCGAATCATCACCAGCACAGTCCGAGTCAGCACACACCGCCGCATGGTGAGTTCTTCCCTTGAATTTTGTCATTACCGAGGGCAATCTTGGGGTGGTGGTAAACCTCACCGGTGATTGACGCCTTTGATCCTGGATCGTGAGGTTTGATCGGGTGATTTCCGATATCACAGTAGCTCGAATCCTGTGCCAAGGTTCGCTTGCCCTGCTTGAAATTCCGAAACTTTGATGGGGGAGTGTTGAGACCCCAAAAACGCTTTCCCAAGATCCTGGCAGGTCTTTTGACGACATGTTTCGCTGCGAAATTTGTGCCGTCGTAGGCACTTGTGATGGTTGTCGGGTCGTTTTCGCGCTGGTACGTTTCAGGCGGGTACCAAAGATGTGCCCAATCACTAAAGTTCCAAGGGTTTCCCTGTTAGGGTTAAGATTGTGGATCTTGCGGATCGCTTCCGCCGGGAAATTCATTTGGGAAGATAATGCACGTTTTTGAAGGCTCAGCGCCACGTTTCGGCATCCCAGCTAGGGTTGGCAACTCTTTGACTTTTGTTCATCGTAGTCACCAGCGAAACCTTATCGGTGATTTACCTCTTTGATTCTGAATCCTGAGGTTTGATGAGGCGCTTTTTGATACCGCACTAGCTTGAATCCTGTAGCACGATTTGATCATCCTGGTCGACATTTTAGAACGTCACATCGGGAACAGCTGAGATTCTGAAAAGGTCTTTCCAGGAAGGGTTCAGACCTCTTGCTGATCCGAAATTTCCACCGCGGTAGTCACTTGCGGATTTGATTTTCTGGTGGGTTTTTTCCGCTGTCGCGGTTAGGCGGCAGTTCAAAGATGTGTCCTTTTATTGAAGTAGCAAGAGTTTCTTTTTGATGGTTAAGATCGTGAATTTTGTCGATGGCTTTTTATCGAGCCTGCTCAGAGAACTTCACGTAACTCTTATCGAAGATCTTCCAACCGCGACGCATTACTGTGAGTTACATTTTTCGGGAATACCGTCGACTCAAATTCATGAAGATGTTTTGACAAATCGCCGTTTTGTGAATTGACAGTCAAGCGGACAAGACCAGACACTAAACAAACAAAAAAAAAATACAGTTTGCACACTTTACAAATATTTCTTATCGGCACAGGTCCACAATTTGTTGTTGTTGATCTTACGAATTCTTTAATGAAGAAAATGGCTGTTGACAACGAAAAATTGTGGATCTTTGAGAAGCATGAGATGTTTGTTAAGCGTATAAATGTCAATATAATCAAATATACGCAAAATATGTCTTTCAAGTATATTAGATTCGGCGTTTTTATACGATTCCTGTATTGTATATATAAATTTTTAGAAATTTGAATAAATATAGTGCAAAGTGTGTCCAAAATATACAATATTTTGACGAAAAAACAAAAAAAATAAAAATAAACACTTTCGCATACAACAGGTACACATTTGTCGATAAATTCCACATATGTCGACACATGAGAGGTTTCTCAAAATAAATAGATAAATAAACAAACAAACAAAACAAATAAACAAACAAAAAAATTATCGCCAAACAAGGCTTTTATCCGAACAGCCCAAAATTCGCCGCCCATCTCGCAGCCCCAATAAAATCGTCGTGAATCTCGGAGTCAAAGTAAATTAATACAGCCGTATCGTTTGTTAGGTGTGAAACGAGCACTTAACGGCGCAAACCCTCTTGTACGCGCCTATCACTTAACACAACTGGGCGATGTATATGCTCCATACAAAGTGAAAATACGCGGGTTTTTGTGCGTGTGTGTGTCTGTGTGTGTGTGTGTGTGTGTGAGAGGGCCACTCAAGATCGCGTTACCGTAAATCGATACTCTCCTTGCCGAGTCTTCTTTCGAGTACCACTGTTCGGACCTCGTGTATGTTCCTCCGGGGGAAGGTCCCTCTCTCTCTCTCTCTCTCTCTCTCCATTGTCCGTCAACCACGAAAATGACGTGTTTTCGCGGGAAACGGTATACGGGCGATATTCGGGCCAGCTGCGCCGCCTCTCATTTCTTTTTTTTTTTTTTTTCTTCTTCGCTCGACGTTTCTATCGATTCAATTAAACGGACGCCGAAGCTTCGTCCCGCCTCTCCGCGCCTGTCCTTCCGCTTCCGTCGCCTCTCGAGGCATACGGCCGGATCGCAGTCATCGATCTTTAAAAAAAAAAAAAAAAAATTGAAAATATCAAAAAATATTTTCAAATTTTTTTTATAATACTTCAAATATTCGAAAACCGTTAAGAATAGTCTCAAAAAAAGTTTTTAAATAGTGAGAAATAGTTAAAAATAGCCAACAACAGCTAAAAATAGTTAAATATGGTTTAAATTACTTAAAAATTGTTAAGAATTGTTTCAAATAGTTAAAAAATAGATAAAAATATATTTAAATATTTTAAAATATTTAAAAGTATAAAAAAATATTTTAAATCATTTACAGACAAAAAAAAAAATATCATAAAAATACTTGAGAGCCACGAAAGATTGCGAGGGAGGAACGGATGCGGACGGTCTCTGTGGGAATCGATTATTTTTCGTCAGAGAAAAGTAATTCGTCCCCCCCCCCTCCCCTCGCAGCGTTATGAATAATTAGTGGTATAATGAGTTGAGTGTCGGGCAGACCTGCAATGTCTCACCAGCGACACAAAGGACCACTCAAAAAAAAAAAAAAAAAAAAAAACGTAAAAATGGCCGCCCGGCTCGTCTCGCGACTACAACCGGGTTCTCAACTCGGATACCGGTTAGCCTCCCCTTTTTCAGCCGTGCCCGCCGAAACGATAATCCCATTAATGCGTCTCGGGGAGCGAGTCGATTCGTCAACGAGGAAACGGCATCGACCGATGTGAAAAAAAAAAAAAAAAAAAATAGTCATCCCGTATTAAAAATATTCACGCATATTTTTCATATACATATAATTTTTTTTTTTTTTTTTAAACATATTTTCCAAAATATATAGAAATTTTGATACTCCCATAAATATTACAATAAATATAAATAATAATGATTTATTGCACATCAATATATTTGTATTAATTAATATGCATTATTAATTAATGTTGCAACAGTAGTCGGTACCATTTATGTGCCATTCATCAGACGCACGATTAGCATATTTAATTCATAAGCCAGAGTTTCGCATATTTATATATATATATATATATTTTTTTTTTTTTCATTGGGAACGAAGAATTACCATTATTACCATTATTTTTTATATACACATAAATTTATTTTTTTAAACATATTTTCCAAAATATATAGAAAATTGATACTCCCATAAATATTAAAGAAAAAAATACAAATAATAATTATTTATTGCACATTTAATCTTGCAACAGTAGTCGGTACCATTTATGTGCCATTAATCAGACACACGTTTAACATATTTAATTCATAAGTCAGAGTTTCGCACGTATATCTATATATTTTTTTTTGTTTGGTCATGGATATCGAAGAATTACCATTTTTGCCATTATTACCATTATCTTCATTAACGCCCGGACAATAAGAAATTTCTCAAAAAAAAATTTTTTTTTCCAATAAACAATCTCTTACAGTGCGGTAGGTAATCGAAACCGAGTGAGTGAATTCGAGGAAGCGATCGTGGGGTATCGATGGTAAAAAAAAAAAAAAATAAAAAAAAAAAAAAAAAAAAAAATGGCACTTTTGGTATCGGCGAGCGCCGCTGGAGGGAAAGAGAGCGATAAAAGAAATTCACTTTGGTGAATTTTGAGAACGATTTTGGGGTATCGTGTTACCCCGGGGTACCGTCGAGGGACAAAGCTTTCGTGCCCTTCCATTCAAACGTCACTCTGGCACCTCGTCTTACACGGACGCGGCGTTTTACGGCCACTGGCCTCAGGACGCGCATTTCATTTCAGCGCACTTCGTTCTCCTCCTCGGTCCGAGGTTCCCTCTCTTTTATTTCAATATTTTTTTTTATTTTATTTTTTTATTTTTTTTGTACATTTATTGTCTTAAAACTTGGCCGAGGACTTGGCCTTAAGCGGAGTTCGCTGCGGCGTTCTCGTGGTGTTGTTTCCTGAGCGAAGCAGAGAGCGCTCGGTCCTTCGTCACTCCATCGGTGGATAAAGCGACTACAATGACAAACTCGCTCGGAAATAATTATTTCGATTGGACCGCGCGCGGTTGCCATCGATCCCCGTTCATTGGTTCGGCACTCTTCCGTCGGTTTCTCCCTCACTATTTTTTTTTTCTTTTTTTTTTTTTTCTATGCCTGCAACGGTCGATGCCGCTGGCTCCATCGAAGCATCGACTAAGCTGCTTAGGTACCTCTCAATGGCTTCATTGTTTTCTAAGCAAGTGAATGGAGTGTTTCACACGACCCTATCGGAAATTTAGAGGTTAGTCGACTTCGCGGCTTGTATTTTTTTCGGGGTAGCGTCGGGAGCTGGCGATGCCCTAACGAGGCCCCGAAAAATGGCCCCTCAAGGGTTTTCAGACTTTATCAAGCCTTTTTTGGGACCTTATCGGGCGTCTGGTTGACCCTATCAAGGCCTTATGCAGCGCGCTGAAAAAAAGTCTTACAAGGCTCTTGATAGAGCCATTTCGGGACCTTATCAAGGTCCCAAGAA
The DNA here is from genome assembly GCA_963922035.1 of Amblyjoppa proteus. NCBI lineage: Eukaryota > Metazoa > Arthropoda > Insecta > Hymenoptera > Ichneumonidae > Amblyjoppa > Amblyjoppa proteus. The sequence goes on along the minus strand of OY998236.1, from coordinate 13,100,328 downwards.
GACCTTATATGACGGTCTAGGATTAACCTAAATGGGACCTTTTCAGATTCTTCACAGAGCCTTGTTCGGGTCTCATCAAGCCTTTTTCGTACCTTATCATGCCGTTTTCGGACATCATCAAAGTTATTCAAGACCTTATTAGGACCTTATGTAACGCCCTAAAATAAGCGTTATAGGGGCCTTTTTAGAGCCCTGCCAGAGCATTATCATTGATAGGGCCTCATCAAGACTTTTCTCCGTTCTTATCATGTCGTTTTCTGACTTCATCAAAGTTATTCCAGACCTTATGTAACGCCCTAAAATAAGCGTTATAGGGGCCTTTTTAGAGCCCTGCTAGAGCGTTACTATTGATAGAGCCTCATCAAGACTTTTCTCCGTTCTTATCATGTCGTTTTCTGACTTCATCAAAGTTATTCCAGACCTTATGTAACGCCCAAAAATAAGCGTTATAGGGGCCTTTTTAGAGCCTTGCCAGAGCATGAATAGAGTCTTATCAAGCTTTTTTTGCACCTTATCATGGCGTCATTAGCATGGCTTATCACCTACAAAAATAGTATTATCAGGATCCTTTAACCCTATAAAAATAGTCTTATCAGGATCCTTTAGCCCTATAAAAACAGTCTTATCAGGATCCTTCCACAGTTTTGTCAGAGCCTTCTCAGCACCTATCCAGACCTCAGGTCAGGGCCTCATTGAGCCTCTGCCGGATCGCATAAGGCTCTCACCAACAGCTCCAAAATGACTACTACAGAGTCCCACTTAAATCGCGCCTTCCGTTTTTTCCCGCGGTGCTAAGCGCCAACGATGAAGCCTAGCGCGCTTCAGGAACTCGCGCTCTCGCAAGCGTCGACGCACACACACACACACACACACACACGCACGCACGCACATGTAGAGCTTTCTCGGGCCGTTTGAAGTTGGCAATCAACGAGATTGCCTATCAACGCCTGAGAAACCCGGGCTCGGCTTTCCCTTCTAGGCGAGTCCGCCATCCCCTCCGGTTTTACTCTCTTTCTTGCTTCAACCCTAGCGGGCCATCCGGTCGAGCCTCTCGCACCCTCTCCTCGCACATTCGCCACTCTCATTCGATCCCGCACGCACGCCAACTCTTTATTTTACTCACTTTCACCGGGCCGTTTCCCTCAGCCGAGCGAGCTCAAAAACGCTTCCACAAAACGTTTCACAATCGTAGCCTCCTGTTGATGCCCTGTTGTTTTATGTTTCCTTCAACCAGCTCGCGAGCCGCGCCACCGTCCCCGTCTTCCTCGGGAGAACAACCCAACGAGCCCCTACTCGAGGCTTGTTACTTGTCACACGCGGAGACGCGTATGCACTCGCGATTGTTGAATTCATTGTTGCTTAAGCGCGCTCGCGAGGCTACTCGGAGTCGGACATGGAGAAACGCCGGCGGCAATGGGTTCAGAAATTTGTGGTCTGTGAACGTGGGATGGTTCGAGATGGTTCGCGTGCGACATGAACGGTTTGTATTTAGCGGTAGTTTGCGGAGGGACGCGTGTTTCCTTGTGGAAACACTCCGAGGTGGCGCGCGCATCTGGCGGATACGAGAGACGTCTTGATCGTGGCGCTGTGTCGCCAAAAAGGGTATTTTTGGGTTTGTTGGTAGTGAAATCGAAAGGCCGGCATCCGGAGAACAAGTTGGTCGAGGCGCCGTGTCGATAGGTCGAATGCCGTGAGAGCTGGAACGTTTTGAAGCGGGTCCTGATCGATCAGTCGTCGCGGAGGATTCTTCGTCTTTGTAACGGCACTAGCGCGTCTTTGTCCTCGCGCCGCTCTGTCAAAAATCGATGTTTTTGGGTTTGATGGTAGTGAAACGGAAACGCCGCGATCTAAGCAACAAGTCTCTCGAACTTCCACACAACGATCGCGAATATTGCCGAAGCTGAGGCGTTTTGAAGCAAACCCAAATCGCATAGGCGCTACAAAATCCAGGGTTTTTCTTGACGCTGCACCGAGACGTGGTCTTTCAGCCTCAAAATTTGATCTCGCGTCGTATGAGTGAGCTCTCCCGGCGTCACGAAGCCTCGCAGACCACGGTCGCCCGACCAGCCGCTTTTCCAAGCTCCTCCAGAAAATTAGCGAATTATGAATCGGCGAGCGACGAGCTTTGTTCCAAACAAACGGTGAAAAAAAAAGAGCCCGTCAATCGGCTCGACGAGGTCGTGGTAAACATTTCTTTTTTTCACCTGCACACGCACCCACACAGGCGAGGGAGGCCATCGAGCGGACCAGGTTCGCGCCACCCTCCGGATAACCGCACTTCGCCACGCCGTCAAGGCGGGTTTTTTTTTTTTTTTCTTTCCTCTTCGCACACTACGTCACACCGCCTTGCGCCGCGTACGTGTGTACTCTGCGGCGTCGCGGGTTTATGCACGAACGCGTATACGTAAGTGGCGGTACAATTCAAATTAGCCCACTATTCAATCTCAATATTGCGGGTGGAAAATAAAAAAAAAGCGAACGATAATGAGTGCCAATCGTCGAATTCAATGCTCATCGATGACTGGCTGTGTATATTTTTTGTTTTTTTTTCTGTCAAAATACAACTATCCGAGGCCGCGGGACGTTTTTTTTTTCGTCGACGAGTCAATCGATTCGAGCGCGGAATGGAAAGAATTCGCGAACCGTCCGGCCGGATCGTAGTCATCGATCTTAAAAAAAATTGAAAATATGAAAAAATATTTAAAAATTTTAATAATATTTACAGTATGCGAAAATCGTTAAAAATAATTTTTTAAAGTTTTAAAATAGTTAAAAATAACTTAAAATGGTTTAAAATAGTTAAAGATAACTTAAAGTAGTTCAAAATAGTTCAAAATAGTTCAAAATAGTTCAAAATAGTTCAAAATAGTTCAAAATAGTTCAAAATAGTTCAAAATAGTTCAAAATAGTTCAAAATAGTTCAAAATAGTTCAAAATAGTTCAAAATAGTTCAAAATAGTTCAAAATAGTTCAAAATAGTTCAAAATAGTTCAAAATAGTTCAAAATAGTTCAAAATAGTTCAAAATAGTTCAAAATAGTTCAAAATAGTTCAAAATAGTTCAAAATTGTTCAAAATTGTTCAAAATAGTTCAAAATAGTTCAAAATAGAAAAGTACATTATAAAATACAATAAATAAACGAACGAAAATGAGTGCCAATTGTCGAATTCAATGCTCATCGATGACTAGCTGTGTATTTTTTTTTGTTTTCTCTGTCAAAATACAACTATCCGCGGGACGTTTTTTCGTTGACGAGTCAATCGATCGGAGCGCGGAATGGAAAGAATTTGCGGAGCTTCGGGTCCGCGATTGCCGCGAATGCAAATTTAAGGGAAATTAAACAGTTAATTAAAGCCCGGGGCGCGGAGCGGGGCCGGAGCAAGGAGCGAGGAGAGAGTTGGCCCTCGGAGCTCCCCGGCTCGGCCAAGTTAATTGAGATTCTTGGAAGATTTGTCGCGCGGAATGTCTTAATTTAGTCCCTTAAACGTCGCTGACGCGCGCCTTAACAACTTTGAATAATTGGATAACACTGCGAGCTTGCTGTACTGCCGGGAGGAGCGGAGGAGAGGAGAGGAGAGCGAGTTTCACCGCCTCTTCCTTGCCGGAAGCCCTCTCATCGAGCCGGTAAATTTTACCCTCTCCGCCCCTCTAATCTGTACGGCTGTTCCCGGCGATATGGCGACGATTTTCCAAAAGCGAGATTTTATTTCTTTATGAGAAATAAAATTTATTTTGGAGACATAAAATTTATTTTGGAGAAATAAAATTTATTTCGGGGAAATAAAATTTATTTCGGGGAAATAAAATTTGTTTCGGGGAAATAAAATTTATTTCGGAGAAATAAGATTTATTTCGGAGAAATACAATTTATTTCGGAGAAATAAAATTTATTTCGGGAAAACGAAATTTATTTCGGGGAAATGAAATTTAATTTTGGGAAAATAAAATTTAATTTCGCAAAAATAATATTTATTTCGGATTTAAATGAAAAATATCGTTCTGCTAGTAAAATAATTTTATGAGACAGACATTTTTTTACGTTACGAAAGAGGTGCGAGGTAATTTGCACATGATTTCCTCACTTATTGCAATTTTGAGCGCAGCTTCATCAAAGAGTTCAGCTATGCTCAAAATTGTACAAGTACTTTGGTTCTCATTAATAGTACCTAAAGTACCAAAAAGTACATTGACACTTGAAGTACGTATTTTAAGTACCGAATAAGTACTCATGCAATTTGAGAACTGTCCAGCTCTGTTAATTATTCGTAGTAACTGAATTTTTTTCATTAACAAAAAAAAAAATGGATTTCTCCATATTTCTCGACCTCTGGGTTTTTTTTTTTTTTTAGGCGAAAATCATAACTTCTACTTTTCTCAAATACGTGACAAACTCATTTGTCGTCACTTAATTAACAAAATTATTTTGACGAAATTTCGCGTTCCGATTTTAGGAAATTATTTTTTTTACTGTGTACGTTCTGGCGGAGAATCGGCAAAAACGGTCCGTTTTGCCCCGGAGTACCGTTTCGTCCCGCTAATGATCCGCGCGGCCCGAAATGTTGATCCGGACTCAGGTTCGATGTGAGAATCGGCGCCTTCGATATCAGCAAAAATATTATCGATTGGCCGTATAAGCACCGAATTACGAAAGAAAGAGTTGGAAATCGAGTTCCCACGAGTAAAGTGTTCGGCGTAGGGGAAGTGAGAGGAGTCGAGTGTCCTTTCGGCGCCGATGGAAAGACTACTGATGAAAGAGGATTGAGGGGGGGGGGGGGGGGGAGGTGAGATTTTCCCAGAGTCCGGGTAGGCGGATCGGCGAGGAATCCGAATCGACTAGTTCAATTTTCCTCGCACCATCGAACGAGGATTTTCTCTTATTAGTGCCCGGTGTCCTCCTTGTCGTGGCGTTGTCAATCACCCGTGGCCATCGGCGTGCCGCACTGCCGTCACGGCGGCTCGCCCGTAATCGCATTATCCGCTCTGACAAATCAATTTTCCCCGGACTAGGAAGCGAACAAGTGAAGCACTGTAGTCCGTTCCGATCGGTATTGTATTTCCTCGCGGTATTCACCAAATATTCTAATAAAATTGCAAACCGCAAATTGCCGTATTGCCGTATTGCCGTATTGCCGTATTGCCGTATTGCCGTATTGCCGTATTGCCGTATTGCCGTATTGCCGTATTGCCGTATTGCCGTATTGCCGTATTGCCGTATTGCCGTATTGCCGTATTGCCGTATTGCCGTATTGCCGTATTGCCGTATTGCCGTATTGCCGTATTGCCGTATTGCCGTATTGCCGTATTGCCGTATTGCCGTATTGCCGTATTGCCGTATTGCCGTATTGCCGTATTGCCGTATTGCCGTATTGCCGTATTGCCGTATTGCCGTATTGCCGTATTGCCGTATTGCCGTATTGCCGTATTGCCGTATTGCCGTATTGCCGTATTGCCGTATTGCCGTATTGCCGTATTGCCGTATTGCCGTATTGCCGTATTGCCGTATTGCCGTATTGCCGTATTGCCGTATTGCCGTATTGCCGTATTGCCGTATTGCCGTATTGCCGTATTGCCGTATTGCCGTATTGCCGTACTGCCGTATTGCCGTATTGCCGTATTAATATTTACCGTATTAATATTTGACGTATTAATATTTGCCGTATTAATATTTGCCGTATTAATATTTGCCGTATTAATATTTACCGTATTAATATTTACCGTATTAATATTTGCCGTATTAATATTTACCGTATTAATATTTACCGTATTAATATTTACCGTATTAATATTTACCGTATTAATATTTGCCGTATTAATTTTTGCCGTATTAATATTTACCGTATTAGCGTATCAACGATTTACGGTTACAAAAACGGCAATAAACAGATAATCATTACAAAATGCACTGGAACGAGAAAATTCGTAGATCAGCGTATCGTCATCGAGTCTCGAAATTCGTCATTAAAGTTTGCCGAACGTCGAGTCACCCCTCCCGGCCGTTCGTCGAAACAATCGGGATTAAATATCGGCACAATCGTTAAAACGAGCGTGCAAAATGACAAGTATCGTTGAATTTGTCATCGGCCTCAATGTATCCGTGAGCCGTTGAAATGATTATCCAACATTTCAGGGTCAATTTGACGTGTATGGAGTGGAAACTCCCGACGAGCACCGCGCTCGGGGCTTTCGACGGTCCCGCCCATCCAACGCCGTATACAAAATCTAACAGTATATAAATTCGTGTTTTTTCGCACACATGGATGATTAATCGAAACACGCGCACATACGCCGCCCATACAAATGTATGCATACATACCAACATGGAATACCGGCGAGAGTTTATTATCGATCCACTCCAGACTCGAGCGCGCTCCCATGCAAACTCCCGTATATCCTTCGCCTCTCGTCAACACTATATTATATACACACACACACACACACACACACACACACACACACACACACATATATATATATATATATATATATATATATATATATATATATGTGTGTGTGTGTATATGCACATATTACCGATGCATGTGCATCGCCTCGAACGCCGTCGGTGAAACGGACGAGTAGACATGTTGCGCCATAGCATAAACTACTCGCATTACTTCCAGTTACATACCGATCTATCAATCGGTCCCGCCGCGGCTTTTCTCAACCGGCGGCCGCCCCCGAGGTCGCCGTATATATCGTTTCTACGCTCCGAGTCTCCTCTCGCAAAACCACTGTGCACAAACCCCCCCCCCCCCCCCGTAGTCGCGGTGCAACATACACCAAGTTAGTATCTCTACGGCTACGAGGCGCGTCCGCTAGCTCGTAAATTTCGCACCCTCTCTGACACGCGCCTGATACGTAGACATTTTTTTTTTTTTTTTTGGAGTTCCTTTATTGAAGAGATAATAGGAGAGATTTTTTTGGAAGCACAAGATAGGCAACGCACTTTCCGAGAGACTCGATCGGGAATTCGAAATATCGGTATTCAACTATTCCAAAAATCGTCACTTTCGGCAAAATTGCTCGAATTTTATTCGGTTTTTTTTTAGCGTCTATCTTCCTCGAGTGTATCCTATATATTTTCCTCGACACAACACGATAGGGCCCATACTTTGAGCCGGATTCCACGGAAAGTCCAAGATACCGCTATCAAAAAAAAAACCCCAAAAATCGTGAATTTTTCCAAAATTACCCAATTTTATTATAGTTTTTCCTCGTCTCTCTTCCAAGAACCTACCCACACATTCATTCGCGCACGACGCGCATCGCCCAATGCTTTTCCCCGGATTCCACAAGGAAATCCACCACCCCAATGTCAGAAAAACCCAGCGAAACCGTTGTTTTCCCTATAATTATTGAACAAATCATGCTCTTTCCACGATCTTATAGTTACGTGCCTTAAGCCGAACGCTCACTACCTCCCGAATCTCCTCGCAAGACCACCCTTCACACCCCTCCCTTTTCCGGGTGCACCCTGCACCAAGTTACTCTCTCTCTACGGCAACGACGCGCCTCCGCCGGCTCGTAAATTTCGCACCCCCCTTTGACACGCGCCTAATGCAGGGCGAGAGGCCTGCCCGCAGAGGGAGAGATAGACCGGGCGAGAACGGCCCGAAATGAGATGGATGGAAGGGTTGGGAGATCTCCCGCTCGGAGGCTGCCTCGGTCGCAAATATGTGTACCCTAGGACGGTACGCGTCGGCGTTGCCTCGGCGAAAGGAGAGCGAAAGAGTGAGCCGGGGGTTGGGGTGGTTGTCGGGGGAGGAGGAGGGGTGGGGGGTGGGGGGGTTGTTGGGTTGGTTTGGGGGTTGTAAGCTGGTGGTAACGCGCCGCAGGACCGACAGGCAACAAGGGCCCGGCACCTCGAAACCCCTCGGGAACCTGCGGGACGTTAATGAAATAACACGGGAATTAGTCTCGGACATTACCGGCAAACTATGTCCATTACCACCGGGGGATTCCCCACCGTCCGCCAGGGAGAGACACTGTCGGTCTCTGTCGGACACACGGCGACTTCACCGGGACGCACTGGACCGCCGGGCCGCGAGGGGTGCGGATGGGATGCGCCGAGAGGAGCGACACCGCGCGCATGCGCGCGAAGGTTGCGGCGATTAAACGGTCGGGGATTTTTTTAGGGTGTTGGTTTTTTTTTTGTTGTTTATTTTATTCTGGAGATTGAATTGTTGAGATATAGAAATATGGAGAATATTGAATATATGAGGTATTCAATGTAAAATCGAACGGTCAAAAACCTGACCCTCTCCTTTTTTTCATAAAAAAAGCGAGATATCTGTTACTTCCAATTGGATTTTATGAAAATTGTGACACTATCGACGTTAATGAAAGTTAAAAAATGAAATAAAAAAGGGATTGGGGATTTTTTTTTATTAAAAAAAAGGAATTTTTACAATGAAAAATCGTTCTTAAACGGAGCGCAGCTATCAAACGGACGTCTCGCCCATTCAAACAAAAATATGAGAACACTCTACATACATGAGAGTATATTCTGGAATTTTTTTTAAGAAAAATCAAACATGACGTATTGGCTGAAAAAAAATGTTAGTCTATTTTTCATAAAAATGAACGTTTGTTGTATTTTTAAAAATTTACAAAATTTTGTTTCCAAAGGATCATTCGAAACTGCAGCTTTTATGTTTTAAACGTTTTTTTGTACGACTAATAGTTTTTTTAGATATGGGGGATTTTCAAAAAAGTTCAATTTTTCGATATCTCAAAAAAATGCGATCCAAAAATTCTGAAAAAAATTAGAAAAATGCCTGCCGTCCGCCGAACCAGCTCACGTCAGCCGCAGACTGCTCCCTTTTAAATGTTTTCCCCGCGCAGCCGCCTCAAAAAAAGTTTGCCTTCTCAAAAAAAAAAAAGCAAATAACCGCGTTTACTACTTGTTATTATCTTTAATTAGTACGAAATAGGTGTAGGTCGGGGGGTGATTCCTGGGGCCGGCAGGCCGGAATTTCCTGCGCGAGGGTCGCCGACGGATTCGCCGACAATAAAAAAAAAACACGGAAATAAAAAAAAAATAAATAAAACACCCGCGAACGCGCCAGCGCGCCCTCGTCTCTCCCTCAGTCCTCACCCGGGGTGGGTCGCACGTGTGTAAACGCCTCGGCGTACCTACGATATTTTCGCGCGTGTACCGAGAGGCCGAGAGAGCGAGAGAGAGAGACTCGGTGCGCGGAAGCCAGAACGACCCTCAGACCGTCGCCGTATACATTACCGCGAGGGATCGACGGAGACGACGAATCAGCGGGCGTTGCGCATGTAACGTACCCTCCGATGTATGCACTAGCTTGTGTACGTGCTTTCAACCGAGCGAGTCGTAAGTCGCTCAAATTGGTATGGATTTCCAGTCCAACACCTCGATTGTCCCCGGTGAAGAGTGCTTCGCACGACCATACATGAATTCACGCCTCGAACACAGTCGCGCATACACGCGGTTTTTTTTTTTTGCTCTCTACCGCACCTTCGCTCTTTATCCCGCGTCTTGCTCTTTCACACCGAAGCGCGACGAGGCCGTCTCCTGCCTTCTACCCGAGACTCCCCCTCCTGCCCCTGCTCCGTGCGTGTGTGCGTGTGTGCGTGTGTGCGTGTGTGCGTGTGTGCGTGTTTGCGTGTGTGCATGTGTGCGTGTGTGCGTGTGTGCGTGTGTTTGCGATTGTGTGGGTGTGTTAATGTGGGGGGATGTGTGTGTGTGTTTGTGTGCGTGTGTTGTATGCATGTGTGATCGTGTGGTGTGTGCATGTGTGTGCGTGTGTTGTGTGCATGTGTGTGCGTGTGTGTTTGTGGGCATGTGTGTGTGTGTGTTTGTTTGTGTTTGTATTTATGTGCGTGTTTGTGTGCGTGTGCGTGTGTTTGTGTGGGTGTGTTTGTGTGGGTGTGGGCGAGGGGGGGGGGTATGTGTGCACGTGTATGTGCGTGTGTGTGTGTGTGTGTTTGTGTGGGTGTGTGTGTGTGGGGCGGAGGCACATCGCGGAAGCTCGCGAGATACTCTCGGTTTCGCGATACCTGGCGACCAAGTTGCAATTGTGAGAAACGTGCGCGCGAGGGTGGGGGCGCCCTCTTGCTGAATGCCTTTCCACCCGCATTTTCTCTAAGTAGCAGCTTATTCCACGGACACTCTTCCCTCACTTGCTTCTTCTACGGGCTGCGGTTTGAGTTTGAAAAAAGTCGGGGGGGGGGGGAGGGGGGAGGTGAAATAGAGTGATGAGATACAAGATTCGACGGTATAGAGATCTGGCTGTGAATCGCGAGCCTCAAACCGGGGTGAATGAGGCTGCATAGAAACGTGGCTTCAGTTTCTGTGAGCGACTCCTTTTTCTATTTTTTTTTTTTTTTTTGTCGAGTGGTTTTATGGTAATCGAGAAAATCAATGGTTTTTTTTTTTTTTTTTGAGAGGGCAGGGTTGAGAAATTAAAGGGAAATTAGTAGGGTACTTGTCGTGATCAGCGAACAAAAATACCGAGTGGAATCTCAAAATGAGGAAATAATGATGTAGTGGTAAGGGCAATTTTTTTGGTAAAAATTAAAAATTAGGCGAGATTTTTCAAAAAAATCTCGCTTAAAAAACTGAGTTTTTTCAAAAAAAAATCTCTGCCACACAATTCCCACATCTCTTTCGCCCCGAGCCCAAATTCATTGCCAATTTCACCCCAACCTCCACATCACCATCGCCACCAATTCCAAAAACCTCCTGTAGTCCCAAAATTACCCCAGAAACCCAAAAAACAAAAAAAAAACCCAAAAAATACATCCGAACCTCCAAAAGAGTTCCGAGTTCTCCGGTCTTGCATTGAGAGCCATCACGGCACTCGTCTCTGGGCGTCGAGGGATCGAGGGTGTGTAGCGCGCGCCTCTTTCACCGGTGTACACTATATAGTAACCGCAAATCCTCGTATAATACTAATAGGAACATAATAGGGTCAATAGGGCTGAGCCTAAGCGTCACTGGCCGGGCGACAATAAAGATCTTGTCAAAATAGCAGCGGCCTTTGCGAGACGGGTAACACGAGAAGAACCGGGGAAGTGGATTTTCTCAATGGTTCGCTCTGCGCTCGTGGTCGTCTCACGCGCGCCGGTTCTTCTCCCAACTCTGTCCCTTTTTCTTTTTTTTTTTTTTCTCACTCGGTCCTTGGAAAGCGAGCTCGGTGGCGAAGATTTAATAGAGGAATCGAACTGTCGGGGGAGCGACGGGGTACCATTATGCGATTTTCGGAAAAAAACGTGAAACCCACTCGAGAAACGGGACGACTGCGGTGAGGACGGAAGGGCACAGGGATGATTGAGGTTTAAGTTTCGCGTCGCTCAGTTTATGTGAGAGGCCTGTGGAGACTGAATGGACGAACAGGCATCCAGACAAATCTGTCAACTGCGCTATAACTGACACGCGCGCCACATTAGACGTGCGATAGGATCCTTTTTTTTTTTTTTTTTTTTTTTTTTGTGAGGTGAAGAATTTTCTACCGGAATGGCGGCCTTGGCTGGCCCACTGGAAGAGGGTTTATGTGGGGTGAGTTAAATGGACGGTGGAGAAATTTTGGGAATGGGGTATTTGAGGGGTAGTTTGATTTTTTTTTTTTTGGGTCGTTAGTGTTGTGCGAATATCGTCGAGATGTGGGGATGTTTTTTATTGATGTGGGGGTGGCTTTGGCGAAGGTTTCTGTTGGGGGGGTTTAATGGTAATTAATGGTATCGAAAGGTAACCAATGGGATCTCAATGGAAATTCATGGGGAAAAATTGAAACGGTACTTTCTACCATTCATTCTTAATGGGACTCCACTGGCGAATCGTTGGGTAATGTTAAATGGTACCTTTTCCCATTCGTTACCAATAGGAGACCAATGGCAATTTCCTGGGAAAATTCAGCTGGTTCCTTTTCCCATTTGTTATTAATGGGAGAGTAATTCAAAATGACTGGTAAAATTGAAACGATACTTTCTACCATTCATTCTTAATGGGACTCCACTGACGAATCGTTGGGTAATGTTAAATGGTAGCTTTTCCCATTAGTCGCCAATAGGAGACCAATGGCAATTTCCTGGGAAAATTCAGCTGGTTCCTTTTCCCATTTGTTATTAATGGGACAGAAATTCAAAATGACTGGTAAAATTGAAACGATACTTTCTACCATTCATTCTTAATGGGACTCCACTGACGAATCGTTGGGTAATGTTAAATGGTAGCTTTTCCCATTAGTCGCCAATAGGAGACCAATGGCAATTTCCTGGGAAAATTCAGCTGGTTCCTTTTCCCATTTGTTATTAATGGGACAGAAATTCAAAATGACTGGTAAAATTGAAACGATACTTTCTACCATTCATTCTTAATGGGACTCCACTGGCGAATCGTTGGGCAATGTTAAATGGTAGCTTTTCCCATTAGTCACCAATAGGAAACCAATGGCAATTTCCTTGGAAAATCCAACGGGTACTTATCCCATTCGCTATCAATGGGAGTCCAATTCCCAATGAACGAGAAAATTCAGGTGGTACTTTCTTCCATTCGTTATTAATGGGATTTCATTAACAAATCAATGGTGCATGACAAGTGTTACTCTATCCATTCGTTATCAACGGCACTCCATTGGAGCATAACTGATCGAATTATCAGTGCCAGATTTGACAATCTTTTCGGTCGAAAACTGAACACCCCATTTTTTTTATCATTCAATTATTTGACCATTTAATATTTTCTATAACAATTATTACAAAATTATATTTTATTTAATTTTTATTTCGTGCTACTTTTTTTGTCCCTTCTCTTCTTCCTCACAAGGTTCAACCTTGTTTTTTCCCTGCTCCGTTTTTTCCCCCTCCGCCCCTCTGTTTTCACCCTCGTTGTCCCGGAAGGGAAGACGCGAGTCGAGAGGGCGAGGAAATAAGGGTGCGTAGTTTGGCAACGACGGCTTTATTAGAAAATGGCCGAAACGTCTTAATGCAACGCGAAGAAGCTCGCACAGCTTCTTCGTGCGTACGCCACCGAGCAAAGTATCCGTCCGTCTTTTTTCTCACTCGACGGGGCTGCCTCCGGTCTCGTTGAATTTCACCGGGGCTTCGGCGGCCTCCTCGCCGAGCCCCTCGCCAGCCGGCGCGCACTCGAGCCCCGAAGAAGAAGAAGTCGCGCTCGAGACTTCGGCTCGTTGAGGGACGAGAAACCCTGGAACGACTTTCACTCTCTCTCTCTCTCTCTCTCTCTCTCACTGCCCCGTCATGACGAACCACCCAAAGTAGGGTCTTCGGGACTTTTCACGAGATTTCGCGATTCAACGAAGAAGGGATTTATCTCTCACTCGAAACCCTCAAACTCTCGCTGCGTTCGTTAGAGTGAGAATTTAAAAAAATGTTAATGTAATAGACGAAATGGTTTTTTTTTTTGTTGTAATTTTAGTTGGCGATTTGTTGTGTTTCTTTTTGAGTCTCGGTCGATATTTGGTTTATTGAGATTGTTGAGATTATTGAAATTATTGTGATTGTTGAGATTATTGAAATTATTGAAATTATTGAAATTATTGAAATTATTGAAATTATTGAAATTATTGAAATTATTGAAATTATTGAAATTATTGAAATTATTGAAATTATTGAAATTATTGAAATTATTGAAATTATTGAAATTATTGAAATTATTGAAATTATTGAAATTATTGAAATTATTGAAATTATTGAAATTATTGAAATTATTGAAATTATTGAAATTATTGAAATTATTGAAATTATTGAAATCAACTGAAACTATTGAATTATTGAATATTTTCTCTGTTTACACAAACTACAATGTGTATTCCAAAAACACGATTTACACTGTAAAAATAAATTGTAAATTTAATACACTGTAAATTGAAATTTGTTTACATTACTTATAGTAATTCAACATTAATGAATATATTTTTTTTGTAAAGTATAAATCCCAGCTACTAAAATAACAAATCTTGCACTGACATTAACAAAAATTCCCATTAAAAATAAAAAATTTACTGTAAAATTCCAACGCACGTGGCTTCGCAATTTCGAAAACAGCTTATCTAAAAAAAAAAGTACCGTTAATATTCTATTAATTTCGAAAAAAATTTCTTTACAGTCTACAATACAAACCCACTAACTCACGAACGATTCTCCTTATGCTTCCAGGTTTCTCGCAGTCGAAGAGCCCCTTCTCGAACTCTAGTCCCGGTAAGCGATGCCTCTACAAATAATAATAAGAACCAATTACCAAAAAAAAAAAAAAAAATGTTTACCAATAATATAGCGATCATTTCACCCAGAAAAATAATTTATTTGACCGCCATTATTCATTCGGTTTCAGTAAAATATTTACTTGATCCAAATAAATATTTATTTGATCTAAATAAATATTTATGTGATTTAAGTAAATATTTATTTGATTTAAATAAATATTTATTTAATTCAAATAAACGGTAGCGGTCAAATAAATTTTTTTTCTGGGTGTTCCCGAATCGTTATTCGGGAAATAATAATATGCACCAATGACCAAAAAAAAAAAAAAAAATATATATATATATATATATATACCAACAATATAGCGATCATTTTCCGAATCGTTATTCGGCGCCTTTGCTGAGTGAAAGTTGATGAGGGAATAATACCCCCCCTTCCATCCCTCGAGGGGGGGGGGGGGAGGGGGGTGAAAAATTTACTACGTCGATCTTCAGCAAACTTACGAATGCCAGCAGATCGTTAGAAGTCCCGAAGAAAAATTCTCCCCCCCCCCCCCCTCGCCCGCCCCACTTTGGTCCATTATCTCCCGCAAGAGGAGATGACGGAGCCGCTCGTTACAGATGGTTCGGGCGAGTCATACCGTTGGCCGTCATTCCCCGAAAGCGCGATGACTCCACGGACGACTGGGCAGGGCGCGAGAGGGAAAAAGCTCATTTAGTATTCATACGCGCTCACGAGACGCGGATGATTCCGATTTTTCCGAGCCATTAACCGGCAACGCTCCGTGGAAACGCCGGGTCTGGCGAACTGCGGCGGCTTCGCTCGCTCTCCCGCTACAGCGACGCTAACTGATGCGCCGACAAACCGTGAACGACAGGTTGAAAATCCGCCGTTTTCCCATCGCGCATGAACACGGCGAGAGAATGGAAATTATTTTACACGGGAAGTGCGAGCGAAAAGGGAGTAATTCGTTTTTTTTTTTTTTTTTTTTTTGGGGGGGGAGTTCGGCCCGTATGGTTCTTAGGGGTCGCGGCACATTAGCGAGTGCGAAGGCTGGGAGCGTGGAGAATGCGTCATTTAAAAAAAAAAAAAAATTTTTTTACACTATCGGCAGCTTCGGAGCTGCAGTGTTTTTTTTTTTTATTTTTTTATTTTTTTTGGGAGATGGTAAAGAGCGGACATTTTTTTTTGTTTTTTTTTTGCAGTTTCCGGAATGAATTTTTATGGGAGAGGTTGGTGAAAGTTTCGGGATCGGGAGAAGTTAGGTAGAATGTGGATTTCATTGGAGGAGCGGCGAAAATTTTGAACTGGGACTGTTTTTTTTTTTTTTTTTGGGGCCGATATCGGGAAAATTACAGTTTTTTTTTCTTTTGGTATTTTAAAACTGCGATATCTCCCCTTTTCGATGGAGATGCGGGCAAACCGAGGGCTCCATCGTGTTCTGCGGGAAAAAATAGACAAGATACAATTTTTTCCGGAATTTCAGAAGAGTTCATCGAGACATTAGCGAGCAATGAAAAAAGTAAAAAAAAAAAAAGTATGGCGAAGTAACCGCCATTTTTTTATTTCGGTGAAAATCAAAAATTCCAAAAAAAAACCTCGCGACCATACAATTCGGTGTACTTTTTCGCGCTGAGCACGAATCCGATAACGATTTTGATCCAAAACCAGGCCGACGATATACCCCTAAATATTTTCGTGTTTTTCGCAACGTACATTTTTCTCAGGCATCGAAAATAATATGAAATTTAATAATAATAATTTTTCTCTTCCTCCAAACTTTGTGCTTCATTATCCATAGATTAAACATTGAATTTCGACAAATAATTATTTATTCTTTTTCTCTTCAATCATCCATTTTTTTTTTTTTTTTTTTTTTTTTTTTTTTTTTTTTTTTTTTTTTTTTTAAATATCACAAACGGATGTTCGCGCGCCTCAAACAAATTGTAAAAAAAAAAAAATCACCCAAAGCAGAGGTGCGCTCGACGATGGTGGAGATCGAGTTTCCTGTCACAACATTTTGAAAAAGGGCGTTTTCAAGCACTCGTCTTGCGGCACAGGGCGAACGGAGAACGCCCATCCAACTATTCAGACGCTAATCGAGTAACTCGAGACTTTTCTCATTCGTCCGGTAATTCGAAGCCACTTCCCGCTGCGCCCAACACAGTGATAATCGTGGATCATTACGGTATCGATTGCCGGAAAACGAACGACGAAAAATTTCAAATCAACGCAGATGCGAAAGAAAAAAAAAACCCCCGATAGAGTTACAGGCAGACGGAAAAGTGCAATTTGTCTGCAATGGAAAAATAAGTATATCGAAGAATTTTCCACCAGACTGGACCGAGACTTCGTCTGGTGGGAAAATTCGAGAGAATTGGGAGTCCGAGGACTCGACAAAGAATTGACAAACTGAGAATGAAAAAAAACGTAAAAAAAGATTACTAAATTAGAAACAAAAAACTTCAACAAATGGAAATCATTTTTTTTTTTTTTTTTAATGACTACAAAATTTGTCGATGCAAAAATGGGGAGGCGAAGTAGTTGAAGAGTTTTTGCGAGCCAAATAGCACACAGTCAAGAAGGATTGTTTATTCGATAAACTGTGCTTGACCGCAAAAGTTCGCAATTTTTCTCTCGTCTATTTTGCACATTTTTTTTGTTTTTTTTTTGTTTTTTTTTTTTCCTAACACGCAATCGTAATTCGAAACCAAAAATATCGTAAAATTACTCTTAAAACAATTACTAAATTGACAGGGATAAATTGTAAAATTAGTTTCAAAGAAATAGTAAAAATACATTTTTAAAAACTGCAAAATGACATTTTATAAAATTGCAAAATTGCATTTAAAAAAAAAACAGTAACATTAAATCGTAAAAAATAGTAAAATTATATTTAAAAAAGTTTCAAAGTAAATTTTCACAAATTCCAAAATCAAGCTTCTAAAGATCGTTAAATCTATTTGTAAAAAAAATTGTAAGAATTAAATTTTTTAGATGCTAAAATTAAATTCCTTAAAATTGTGAAAATACATTTTTTAATATTATAAAAATAAATGTCTTTGAATTGTTGTCACAAATTAAAAAAAAAAAAAAAAAAATGGTTAAATTATATTTTTTAAAATTAGAAAAATTAAATTTTTTAAAATACATTTCTCTGAGTTTTGAGATTAAATTTTTTTTAAATTGTAAAATCAAATTAAAAAAAAAAAAAAAAAAAAATTGTAAATTTCAAAAATTGATCAGTACGCTGTAAAAAGATAACTGTTAAATTTGGATGCAAACGCTGGCGGTGTATAACGGATACGACGCCGATGCCGGATCCAATCGTCTCATTTCTCTCGCGGTATCGATTTCACGAATCGGTTATAGCGGATGACATTCTGACGAAGCTCGCGGATGCCGGAAAGGAAACGCGGTTAGACAGGAGCCACCCTATAGTGCGATTGCGGGAGGATGAAGGTAGCACGAACGGAGGAGCGCACCGAAATGGAAGCCTAGAGCTTCGTCCGCGCTTTATAAACGGTTTAAATTCGTTCATGGAACTGAGCCAACTTCTGCTCTCGCTCTCTCTCGGTCGTAAAACAAGATATCGCTGGTCCAACGCCAGAGGAACACAGAGAGCGTAGCTAACACTCGCTTAATACGCCCTTTTCACTTCGGGGCCGTCGTTCCCAAAGGCAGACGACGATACGGAAAGCCGATGAAAGCCTACGCAGACGGAATCTCATTTTTTTTTTTTTTTGCTTTAGAAATATTTTTTGTATTTTTCTTTTTTTTTTTTGCATTTTTCGTTTAGATAAGGAATAATCATTAGTTTCATTCAAAATCAATGGAATAAAATTTATATCAAATTGTTGTTATGTAAATTTAACAGAATATATTTCGCTTTTTGTAATCTCAAAAAAAAAAAAACAAAAAACAATCTGGAGAAAGAAAAAAATGTTAAGGGACGTTTCTAAAGGTAGAAACATCCTTAAAAAATAAACATATATTAAATTAATATCAAATTAATATTAAATTCATATTAAATTATTATTAAATTATTATTAAATTTATATTAAAAATTATCGTTTTTTTTTTTACAAATTTTTCATGCGAAAAGTATTAAATATAGAATTTTGATATTTGGTATGTTGACTAAGCGGTATTTATGGAATGTGAAAATATTTTTATAAAGTTTTACAAAACACGGTAGTCTAAAATCGTAGAAGGCGCTCTGGAGTGTCCTAAAAATTGTCGACGAAATGAAAATGAACTGATCTATTTTATTAAAAAAAAAAAAAAAAAAAAAAATGTCACTACTAACTTACCGAAAAGACTTCACTTCCGGTTTATAAAACCTCACTTTTCGAGCGCGAGTGTCGTCGTACCGGAACGCCGTCACTTCCGGTCCAATCATGAGATTTTCAAACCGGAAGTGACGTATTTCCGGTATGACGTCACTATCGTCCAAAAAATTTGACTTGCAACCGGAAGTCTCTATTTTCGGTAATTCACCTAAAAAAAAAAAAATATTAAAAAAAAATGAACCAGATCAATTTTTTTTTAAATTCACACATAACGATGTGGATTTTGTTTTTTATTTTATTTATTTATTTATTTTTTTTTAAGTGGGAATAAAATTGTAGAACAGCGCTCCGGAGTGTTGTAAAAATCGTCGAGCGCTTTCGCGCGCGTTCGTCGACGAAATTTTCTGATCGGCATCGATCGCTCGTTCCTCAAAGGGTGACTCGAGACTCGGGACCGTCTTCGGCGATCTCGCTCGGAGGGAATTAGACTCGACTATTCTGCTAGACGAGTGGCTTGCGGGAGAACGAGAGGCCCGAGATGGGGTGAAGTTTCTCGCTCGGTTCGCGTCGATAGAGCGTTTCGAGTATTCGCCGTTCCGGAGCTGCTTCACTTCTTGCACCGTTCCTGTGCTCATTATTGCCAAACTCGGAGTTTCCCATTCCCATCGACGAAGGTTTTTTTTTTTATTTTTTTATTTTTTTCATTCGTAATCCTTTACCTCAAAAAGCTGAGAAATTGATATCGGGGTCGAGTGGGACAAAAAGGATCATTTTTTTTTGTTCCAATTTTTCGTGGCGATAAAAACTCGTCTCAGATGGAGGACACCGCAGGTGAATTACAAGAATCGTGTGTGAATTACGAAAAACGTGCGTAAACTACGAAAAGCGTGCATAAAGTGCGAAAAGTGTGCGCAAAGTGCGAGAAGCGTGCGCAAAATACGAGAAACGTGCTTAAAGTGCGAGAAGCGTGCGTAAAGTACGAGAAGCGTGCTTAAAGTACGAGAAGCGTGCGTAAAGTACGAGAAGCGTGCCTAAAGTACGAAGAGCGTGCGTAAAGTAAAATCGGCCCGATTTGCGTACGCTTCGGGTATTTATAATAAACACGGCTGTAAAGTGCCACTTACGCCACTCCCGGCAGGCACGAGAAGTGGCACTTTTCATGCATGAGTTGCATAAAATCCACTAATCTTCGCAGGTCCGTTTCAACGATTGAGCGAAGCCTGGGCTTCACGATACTCAAAAGCCATGCCAATTTTGCGCTGATAAAAAAAAAATTATACAACGAGGTCTTCGCACAATCGTGAGACAACCGGAAGTTGATGAAAACACACTGTGAGGTGCGAAGAGAAAAATTGCGAGTACGAGGGGGGTAAGATGGACCGGGACGCGCCCGCTTCAACATCGCGCGGTACCGGAGAAGGCGACAAAGATATTAATTAAGAATTAACACGGGTAGTGAAAAACCAGGCTTAATTAGTAACAGTCAGCGCCTCGAGCACTACGAGTCTGCACACACTCTCTCACACGCTGACGGTGCGAACAGCGAGTACGCAACGTCGGCACGTCGGAGCCGCAGCCCTCCGGTTGATTCACCCGAACCGAAAAGCTCGTAGTTACACACTGCGCTCTCTTCACACCCTCGAACCGTATGAAAAACCTTCCGCGAAACTTCGACGGAATTTAACATCGGTATATTTCGTGCTAATTATTCGAAAATCCAATATCGTCTCCATTAATGGCTACAGTTTTTTTTTTTTCATTTTTTAATTACAATAAAATAAAATTTTGGCCAATGTTGATCCGTCCGTTCATTTTTTTTTCAGAAAAAAAAAAAAAATTATACATCTGTTGCAATTTTCAAAAATGTCTTCGGGAAAATATTAATTACTACGGTTTGACGAATCGCGACTCGATCCGAATTTCACGTCAGACTCCAGCGAACTGTAAAGATAAAAAATATTAATAAATACATTTTATTAAAAAAAAAAAATGATAATAAATAAATTTTATTAAAAAAAAATAATAACAATAAATAAATTTCATTTAAAGAATAATTTTATTCTAATCGTTTAAAAATTATATTTAAAGAATAATTTTATTCTAATAATTTTTGATTTTTAATTAAAAAAAAGATTAGATAAATTTACTCGAAAAAATTAAAAAAAAAAAAAAAGTTAATGACTCGTCGACGCGCGCTGTTTATGCGCGCTCTCCGATGTGTACTTTACGACGGTGCCCATGTGCACGTTGTCGGGCCACTCAGAGCTACGTAGCCCGAGATAGTTATGCGCGTTCACACGCATCACACCTACGAGCGAAGGGGGCGCCGTTCGCTGTCCCGACGAGAGGCTGGAAGTGCGGAAACGCAACGCCGTACAGGGGTGCGGAAATGTGTTGGAGCTAGGATAGCGGAGAGAGTTTGAGAGGGAGAGTGTGGGCGCGTGTGTGAGAAGTAGCCCTTGGCAAACACGCCACTATGCTAACATACTCACGTATGCGCGTTTTCTGCAAATTCACTAAAAAAAAAAAATAAAAATAAATAAAAAATCGTGCTATGATAAATCGGGCTGATTTTATTTTTATCCGCCACTCGATGCACCACTCGGGCGCCTCACGATCGCTTTATCGACGAGCCGAGCGCGCTTATTAATTAATCTAATTAATTTCTATTTTTTTTTAACTCGCTAAAAAATTCGCTTAAAAAAAATAAAAATAAATAATTCATGCTGAGATAAATCGGGCTGATTTTATTTTTATCCCCCACTCGATGCACCGCACGATCGCTGTATCGATTAGCCGAGCGCGGTTATTAATTAATTTAATTCATATTGATTGAAAAAAAAAATATTTATTATGAATATAAAAAACATTTTTTTTATTTTTATATTTTTATTTTTTTTTAGACTTGAGCGATTACTCGCGATTTTAATACCGCGTCGCGATCCGACGGGGCGAATTTAATTAGGTCGATTTAAGGAAGGCTCGGTGGGAAATAAAAATTCGTAGACGACCAGAAAATGAAAATAAATTCAATTGAAATTGAAAATAAAAATCTCGTTAATTTGCTTTTCTTGTTGAATTAACCATTTTTTTTCTTGGATATAAAATATAAAATATAAAATATAAAATATAAAATATAAAATATAAAATATAAAATATAAAATATAAAATATAAAATATAAAATATAAAATATAAAATATAAAATATAAAATATAAAATATAAAATATAAAATATAAAATATAAAATATAAAATATAAAATATAAAATATAAAATATAAAATATAAAATATAAAATATAAAATATAAAATATAAAATATAAAATATAAAATATAAAATATAAAATATAAAATATAAAATATAAAATATAAAATATAAAATATAAAATATAAAATATAAAATATAAAACATTTTTCCGGGTGCAACGCAAAAAAAAAAAAAAAAAATCTTGTCCGTTCCACCAATTGCGCCCTCCCAGGGGAGGTTACTGCTCCGCGTTATTGGACCTTCGGCCGGCCCTCAACCCTTTTGGTCCAATTTTTTTTTTTTTTCAACATTCCCTCGTTCAGTCCATCGTCTCGCACCGCCGATCGATTCGACGACGTGTGCGTCGCTTCGCACGCGCGCAAAATTCGTGACGTCACTCGGTGGCCATTTTGGCTCAGCTGGTCTCGACAAAGGGACCCCGACACCGGCCCGGCATCCAGCCGGGCCGCCCATGTCCCGCTCTCCCCGTTTCGGAGCTGCCGGAGTCACCGCTGAGCGACAACCCGGCAGGCTCGCTCGCCTCTCCGCACCGAGAAGTGAAACTCACCGCTCTCTCGGACAATGGACAATGACTCAAAGTTCGACCATGTCGCGCGCGTAACTCGTTACGGCACACTCGGAGAACTACAATAAAGTTCCTGCGAGCGAGAGCCGGAGCGATTGTGTGCGGGTTTTTTTTTTTTTTTTTTTTTTTTTTTTTTTTTTTTTTTTAGACTCTGCTTGCGCGGCGGTTTCTGCGCAGGTCGTAGAGGGGGATTTTGGGAAGTGGCGAGCGGTTTGGGACCCGTTATGGGAGAAGCCTCTTTTTTTTCTTTTGCCAGGGGAAATATTTTGACATCGATGGGCGTGATGGGAGGTGGAAAAAAAATTTCGTTTTGAATTTCAGGTTTTTTTTTTTGGAGCGGAGCGGTGGGAGAGATGGAGGAGGGGAGTTTGTTTGAGAGACGGGATCGCGGATTGAGAGAGATGGATGCTGCGAGAGAGTCCGGTGGACCATCTGGCTGACGGAGAGTTTATGGTGGTGAAAGGGGAATTGAATTTTTATGATGGGTGGTGTTTGTCGATGATCGTTGTGTTTTGTGGACACTTTTTCGGAGAAGCGACCATTTTTTTTTTGATTTTTTTGATTTTTTTATTTTTTGGTTTCTGACGATTTTGTCATTGGCGAAGTTTTCCATTTGGCGTTTAATGGTAATGAATGGTAACAAAGGGTGATCAATGGGAACCCAATGGGAATTCATGGGGAAAATTTAAATGGTACTTTCTACACTTCGTTCTTAATGGGACACTGGCGAATTTTTAATGGTACGTTTTGCCATTCGTTACCAATAGGAGACCAATGGCAATTTCCTGGGAAATTCAACCGTTACCTCTTACCGTTCGTCATTAATGATAGTCCATCCCTTGGCAAAGATTTCCATTAAGCGTTTTATTAATGGTAGAAAGCACCGTTTAAATTTTCCCCCATGAATTTCCATTGGGATCCCATTGATCTCCTATTGATACCATTCATTGCCATTAAACGCCCAATGGAATACTTTGTCAAGGGTGACCGCCATTGGCGAAGTTTTATTATATTCATTTTACATTTCTGATTTCATTTCTTTTTAATCCTATAACTTTGGTCTCATTACTATAAAGATATCTCGTCAATTAGTAAAATATGCAATTTTACACATAATATATAATTATATATAGTATTAATATATATATATATATATATATATATATTAATACTATATATAATATATAATATATAATGCACCGTATATATATATTAAATATTATATACACGAATTTTGTCGTATCTTTTTTCGTATATTGCGTGAATGCGCTCGAGTTTTCTGTGTGTCGATCATCTCGATCGGTTCACTTGTCGTTCGAGAGGTATATTTAAGGGTTGAAGCGCTTCGAGTGCCGGGACAAAATATTATTCCTCGACGGAATAATGCTCCGCGATAGAAAAAAAAAAAAAAAAAATGTAAACTCGAGTACAAGAAAGGTGTCGAGTCGATTCGGGAATCGGGAGGGATGATCCTCCTCGAGTTTCACATTCTCGTCGCAGCCGGAGGATCGGATCGTGCGGAAGGGACAGCTCGGCGAGCGTTCTCGGTGTATGACGCTGGCTGCAAAGTGCGGAGAGATGGGAAAGGACGGAGGCGTAGAAAAGAGTGGTTTGGGGGAAAAAAAAGGGCCTCGTGCCTCGAAAAGCGAGAGTGCCGAAGGAACGGGAGTTACCGCGGATCCGCGTACATTGTGGGTTTGGAGACCCTCTCTTTGTCGCGGGTGAGCGCGGCAACTGTGGGCATTGTCGCCTTTTCAACCGCGACGATTCACACCTTTTCACGGCCGAGCCGGATTTTTGACGACGATACACTGTATATAGAGGGCTATTGAGCGGAAATTCGGGCCAAAGCGAGCCGGCAGAGTGTGAGATTTAGAAAAAAAAAAAAAAAGAAATTATCAACGGGAACTTATTTCTGAAATTATTTTTCTGGGTGCAATCTTTAAAAAAAAAAAAAAAAAAAAAAAAAAAAAAAAAAAAAAAAAAAAACAACGTCATAAAATCCGCAAACAATCGATCAATATGAATCTTGACACTTTACACAATATCTCCATTTGTCATTCATCGTCGCATCTTTATTTTCGACACTACTCTCTCATAAAACAAAACACCAATCCATTGAAAAAAAAAAAAAATCCAGAAAAATGATTAATTCTTTTTCGCCATAAATAATTAAAAATCAAAATAAAATCAAAATAAAACCAAAATAAAATCAAAATAAAATCAAAAATAAAACCAAAATAAAACCAAAATAAAACCAAAATAAAACCAAAATAAAACCAAAATAAAACCAAAATAAAACCAAAATAAAACCAAAATAAAACCAAAATAAAACCAAAATAAAACCAAAATAAAACCAAAATAAAACCAAAATAAAACCAAAATAAAACCAAAATAAAGCCAAAATAAAACCAAAATAAAACCAAAATAAAACCAAAACATTGACCGACTGGAAAATGTTTTCGCATTCGTGGATGAGCGTCGTGAAAAATGAAACAATTTGTGTCTCCGTCGAGGAACGGACAAGCGTCCTCTCGTCCCGGCTAAATCTATATTTGGTCTACACATTGCAACCGGAGCATGTGTCGTTGCGGCGAGTGGAGTAGCGCAGCATCGGCATCGGCGCGAACGCACTGTCTGGCGCCAACGAGGGTTAACCGAGTTGTCGTCGGCTGCCGCTCATCTCCTCGTTCCGAGCTTTGCGTTTCGCGCCAGGCGCCGGCCGACCGGTTCAGAAATATTGGGTTACTCCACTAACAGGCGGACAGTCAACACCTTCCTGAAAAGTTACACGTGCTTTCGTACGCCGCTCGAAGGCGACGAATTGACTGCAACTGTCCCGAGTCTTTGAAAGAAAAAAAAAAGAAAAAAAAAAAAAAACTGTTATGAGTGTTTCGATCCGCATTAGGGGAGAACAAGTGTTCAGTAGCGGACATGCTGGTATTTTTTTTGAATTTTTTAATGAGTTTCTCATATAACGTACGTTGGAACAAATATTTTAAAGCCAATTTCATATTTTTAGGTCGATCGGAAATTGTTTTGGTATATTAATTTTTTTTTTTTTTTTTTAATATCAAAATAAAAACCAAAGAACTGTTATGGGTGTTTCGATCTATATTAGGGGAGAATAATTTTTTTTTTTTTATGAGTTTCTCATATAACGTACGTTGGAATAAATATTTTAAGGCCAATTTCATATTTTTGGGTGGATCGGAAATTTCTTGATATTAATTTTTTTTTTTTTTTTTTTTACAATAAAATAAAATTCACACAGCTGTCAAGAGTACTTCGATCTACATTAAGGGATGAACAAGTAGTTCAATAACGAACGAGCCAATTTTTCGTTTGATTGTGATTTTATCTTGTCTATGTCGAATCAAAAACTTTGAGACCGAATAAAATTTCATATTTTTACCCGCTTCAAAAAAAAAATAAAAAATTAGAGCGATTTAAGTACTTGGCCTTTTTCCCCCCCAAAAAAAAAAATACCACACATTGCGTGATAAATTTAAAAAAAAAGTCACTCATTTTCCAGATTTTCTTTTCCAGAACCGCGCCAAGGGATCCAAAAAAAAAAAAAACCGGAATCGCTTGCCGGTCGCCAATTTTCGTGTCCGAAATTCGCTCTCAGTGAGTGATTAAGCGTTAGAAAATCTTGAAGGGTTGTAAAATGTTCCTCTTCGTTGTCGAGCGAGTTGTTTTATCATCGTAAAGTCTGCTCATTGTCTGGTCGCCGAATGCGAGAGAGTTCGGTTGACGTCGGGGTGGTGTGCGAGAATATAAGGGAGCGAGGAGGAAGCGTGAGAGAGTGGTCAGAGGTCAGAAAGAGGATCGCGTACGTCAGCGAGGGGTTGTCTAGGGGATGGGTTTTGGGAGCGGAGAGTTAATGGAGAGCGGCCTGTAGAATTGGCCTTCGCGCGAGAGGACGGGTGAAATAGGAAGAGCGGGAAAAGCAACGGGACAGGCGGGGTGGCGCGGTAGTGGTAGTTGCGTTAGGGCCGGGGCCATTAAGCTTAATGACATAATGAAGTAAATGGCCGTGCCCGCGGGTCCGGAGAGCGACTATAGCTTCTAACCGGGTGGCGAGCGCCTCGACTACCCGCTTTAGCTCGGGCAACCCTTTAACCGCCGCCTCTCGCGCGAACTGCCCCATTCCCTTGCGCAATATACCGCGTGCCTGGAATTCCTGACTTATGCCCTCAAAGCCGGTGGACTCGCGTAGGTACAGGCGTTGGGTACAGGAGTCCGTGAATCAGACATAGCTGGCAGGATTGTACTTTTCGAGGCGGTTTTTTTGTGCTCTTGAACTGGCGATAGAGGTTCAAAGGGCTCGTGTCCAGGAGCGATAAGATAAATGGCCCTATTGCTGATCGTTCAGGGCGAAGGCTACTGAGGAGTGGGCATAGTGCTGTGTGTTCTGATTAGAGATCAATGGTAGGGACTATGCTGGCGAAAGGGGTGATCGATAAGGAGCCTATGTGCAAAAGTTTGGAAGTTAGTTATAGGGGCATGATCAGTAGTAGGGCCATTTTCGTTGTTACTCTTGTGTGTGTGTGTGTGTGTGTGTTTTTTTTTCTGGACAGTTGGGAGGAAGCCTATGGCAAGGTTGTAGTTTTTGAGGCGGGATTGTTGTTAACCAGATCCAACTCAATGACCCGAAAACTATCGTCATTCCCATTCAATCATTGCTCCCAATCGCCCAAACTCAATCAAACCCAACTCCCCAACAAACATTCTTTATTTCCCAAAAACGACAGCTCCAACTAAATCCTACTTCTTCCAACTCCTAATTACATCCAGCGTCTATTTGGCGTCGCTGAATTATCCGTGAGACGTTTGAGCGCCCGGTACGACACTCGCCCGAGACGTGTTTACTCTCCGTGGCTGTGAGACCTCCAGGCTGACGACAAATCCCGGAGCATTATACAAGAACTCCGTGCCCGTTCGTGTTTTTGCTCGAGGACGAATTCATAGTTCCCGCCTCGCTCTCGGTATACACGAGAAGGCGCGCGAGCCGTTCTCTATAAATCCCAAAGGACGAGCAAACGAGCAAACTCGTCCATTATGTTGCTGCTGCTGCTGCTGCTGCTGCTGCTGCTGCTGCTCCGAGTTTCGCACTCGTGGCCATATTGAAACCCTAGACGACCAAGAACGGTGTGAATATTATGATGGCCACGTATATTCAACTGTCACCCGTTCTACAATGGACCGAAGTGTTGATTGCCCGAAAACAAACTTTTGTTTTTCCTCCTCTTCCTCTTCCTCTTCTTGCCCCACTTCTCTTTGGTCCCCGGACAGAGAACGAGTGTCACGTACGTCTGTTCTCTCAGAGAGGGACAACGCCTTGTTCCTCATCTCATTCAACTTCTCAACTACCAAACACATATCTCAGCCTCGTCGTTTCATTTCCACGGGCACCAGCGAGATGTGCCTTCAAGGACCTTTGCCTTGGGCATGCCCCGAAGACGGAGAATCATCGGGAGATTCCTCTGGGCCAAACTACCACCTTCGACTCTGCTCTAAACTCCAAGCTGGGTCGAGACGGGAGATAAGTTAAGGATCCGTATTGATGTCTTTTCCCTAAATTTAGAAGGCTGTAGAGATAACTTCTCTGAAAAATTTGGAGTTTCTTCAACCGTGGAGTTTACTCAATGAGTTACAACAACTCGGACGATAGTCTTGGCAATGGACTCAATACGGCCTAAAGGATCAATAGATGCGACAGGGCTCTGGTGATCCGTTCCCTATAACTTAGGGTCCCTTGATCCTTATAGTTAACGCAATGTGTTATAACAACTATGGCAATGATCCTTATAGCTTACTCAATGAGTTACAACAACTCGGACGATAGTCTTGGCAATGGACTCAATACGGCCTAAAGGATCAATAGATGCGACAGGGCTCTGGTGATCCGTTCCCTATAACTTAGGGTCCCTTGATCCTTATAGTTAACGCAATGTGTTATAACAACTATGGCAATGATCCTTATAGCTTACTCAATGAGTTACAACAACTCGGACGATAGTCTTGGCAATGGACTCAATACGGCCTAAAGGATCAATAGATGCGACAGGGCTCTGGTGATACGTTCCCTATAACTTAGGGTCTCTTGATCCTTATAGTTAACGCAATGTGTTATAACCACTATGGCAATGATCCTTATAGCTTACTCAATGAGTTACAACAACTCGGACGATAGTCTTGGCAATGGACTCAATGCGGCCTAAAGGATCAATAGATGCGACAGGGCTCTAGTGATACGTTCCCTTCAACTTAGGGTCCCTTGATCCTTATAGTTAACGCAATGTGTTATAACCACTATGGCAATGATCCTTATAGCTTACTCAATGAGTTACAACAACTCGGACGATAGTCTTGGCAATGGACTCAATGCGGCCTAAAGGATCAATAGATGCGACAGGGCTCTAGTGATACGTTCCCTTCAACTTAGGGTCCCTTGATCCTTATAGTTAACGCAATGTGTTATAACCACTATGGCAATGATCCTTATGGCTTACTCAATGAGTTACAACAACTCGGACGATAGTCTTGGCAATGGACTCAATACGGCCTAAAGGATCAATAGAGGCGATAGGGCTGTAATATTAGGTCTTCGTATTCATGATCCTCCATGCGCATGATCAAAGCTTACATTCCCTCCATTAGATTGTAGACATTGAGTTGGGTCATGTAGCGTTTGGCAGATTGGGACAAATGATCAATTGACAGATCCAAAACTCACACTTGGGACAACTTCCTTTCTGGAAATCCAGAATGGTCCGCACCAACTACCTACTAGATCATCCAACTCATGATCTTGCATTGCGCATCACGATTAAGTCCATCAGGTTTTGGAAAATTGAGTTGAGTTGGATAGTATTTGGGAGCCATATGTGCATAGGCGTATTAGAATAAGACCTAATTGGCTTTGGTGCATTGGCGCACTAAAAGCCAATTAGGTCTTATTCTTAGAGGACAAACATTTTGCCCAAACTAAGGACACTTCCCTTGGCAAACTTTTAATGGTAATGAATGGTATCGAAAGGTAATCAATGGGTTCCCAATGGAAATTCATGGGGAAAATTGAAACGATACTCTCTACCATTAATTCTTAAGGTAGTCCTGTCGTTTGGTATTCATTTCGCATAAGTTCGAGAAAAGTGAGATAAAATTGAAAATACTTCTCGATGGTATAAAAATCTTGAAAAAATTCATGCACAGCAAAGGTACTGAAAAGATTAATTTTGCATAGTAATAATAATTCCAAAATGTTATCAAGAAATCGATGAAAAAAAAAAAAAAATTGGTTAACAAATTTCTCGGAAGACCATTTTTTTTTTTTTTTTTTTTTAATGAAAATGAATCGTTCATTTTTCCGAGTTCGTATGCATTTTTCAGATTTGTTAAATTTGCTTTGAATTTTTTTTATAAGAAAAAAAAAAAAGAAGAAACACAAAATTCAAAGCAATTTAAAAAATTTGAAAAAATTCATACGTATTCAGAAAAATGAATGAATAATTTTTTTTCTTAATAACACTTTTAACTTGTTACTGTGCGAAATCATGATTTTTTAAAATACTATCGCCAAGTATTTGCAATATTATCACACTTTCGGAACAACCTTAAAATGCGTAGAGTGCAAAAACTGCCCCTCCATGAAAAAAAAAAAAAAAAAAAAAAATCGCCGCAATTGCCGTCGGTGTTTTATCTTTCGCCGAGTCCTCGTTACTTCGGCAAGTAATTCACGCGCGTGGCCAATAGCCCGTGATGAAACAAGCGGGTGTCGCTGGGCAAACTCTCCCTCATTTCTCGAGAGCCAAAAGAGAACACGAAGAGTTGAGAACGATTGAATTGACCAAATTGATTCGACCCCGAAAAACATCGTTGGCCCCCGGCTCGGTGTAATGCTCGGGGCTTACAAGTACCACCGTGAGGGACCGACTCACGGCCCAGAACGGCTGTCGGGTTCGACCTACAAGTGTTTTGCACGCTCTTTCCCACTGCACCGTCGAACGGAGAAGGAAGCCGAGTCCGACGAAGAGAGAAACCGGGGGGGTCCCTAATCTAGCGAAACATCCCTCGGGAGCCGTTTTCGAGACCCGCGTCTCCACTCGCCCCGATTCGATCCCCGCCCGGGCAGAACTACCCCGTCTCGTCGGCCCCTCTTACGGACACGTACGTCGAGCGTGTGTGCGCAAGACAAATCGCACTGGCCGGTGGATCCGTCGTCGTGACACAAAAACAACCTACTTTTCCTACTTTCTGTCACCCGAAGGCGTTGATTTTGTTGATTCGAGTGGTTTTGTTGACACGACCGGTTTACGATCGACGCGGCGATTTTTTGTAGATCCGACGATTGATGTTGATTTGACGGTTTTTATTGATTTGATGATTTTTTTTTATCGATTCTGCAATTTTTATGGTTTTCGATTGGCGATTTTTATTGATTTTGATTGACGATTTTTATTGGTTCGACGATTTTTGTTAGTTCGGCTATTTTGATTGATTCAACGACTTTGATTGATTCAACGATTTCGATTGGTTCGGTCATTTGGATTGGTTTGGCGATTTTGATTGGTTTGACGATTTTTATTGGTTCGGCGACTTTGATGGCTTTGACGATTTTCATTGATTCGGCGATTTTTATCGATTCGACGATTTTTATTGATTCAACTATTTTTATTGATCCGACGATCTTTATTCATTCGACGATTTTTATTGATCCGACGATTTTTATTGATCCGACGATTTTTATTGATCCGACGATTTTTATTGATCCGACAATTTTTATTGATCCGACGATATTTATTGATCCTACGATTTTCATTGATCCGACGATTTTTATTGATCCGACGATTTCTATTCATTCGACGATTTTTATTGATCCGACGATTTTTACTCATTCGACGATGTTGATTGATTCGACAATATTCATTGTTTCGACGATTTTTGTGAAACTGGCGATTTTTGTTGATTCGCCTTCGTCGAAAAAAATAGTGGCATTAATTTTCGTACGCTCGGCACGACAGATTGGGATGATTTTATGCGTGTAACGGAACTCGCTTAGCGGACGGGAGTCCGAAGGGTTGACTTGGACGATGAGACTGGGGAGTCTCTCGATATTGTCGGCGGGAAGGCGTGACGAAAGTCCGCTCGGCCGGGAGACTCCGGGTCTGCCTCTGGCTCGCCTCTCTGGCGTGTCGAATCGTCGAATGGCCCAATGTAATTTCGTCGCCGGTGCAACGACTCGGCAAATAAACGATTCAATACCCTCGACGAACGGCACACTGGTGGCTTATGAAATTTTAATGCCAATGCCAATATAAAATATAACATATATATATATATATATAAACGTAAAAATAAAAGCTATTTAAAACATACATCAAAAAAAGTTTTAAAAAGACAACCTCTAGAATCGGATTTCATTAAAGTGTGAAGACGAGCCAATTAACAAGTTTGATAATGAGCCAAAATAATAATAATAATAATAATAATAATAATAATAATAATATATAAATGAATACGAATATAAAATTTAAAAAAAATTTAAATAAATATATATATTTTTTAAAACAACCCCTATAATCGGGGTGCATTAAAATGCAGACATAAGCGAAATGCTGTCCGGGAATGAGACGGAGAAATATCCGGTGTAGCCGATTAATCGAAACAAATTTTCGATTACCCTCTACAAAGCCTCAATTCCCAGTTCGAATCATCATCCATACGGCCCGGGTTTTTGGGGGTTGCGAGGACCGGTGCTGTGGGACTTTGCCGGGTCCGAAGCCGCGAACGAGGCTGCTGAAAAGATTCGCCAAATTAAATTTCGGGGATTAGTAGGTAGTGGCGCGGTTTTTGTGCCCCACGGAGAGAGGGGAGTGGGCTCTTAATGCGAACAAGTGGCGTCGCAAGACGTCCCGAGGGGGTGCTACGCGCTACCCGGGACTCCTTTTTTTTTTTTTTTTTTTCGCTCGCTCATCGATGTCCCGCGGGACGGCGCGCTCCGCGGGGCGATTTCACCCTGTAACGACGTGACAAGTCTCACTCCGATCTACTCGGCCGATCGCATTTTTATTTCATTTTTTTTTTTTTTTTTGTTTCCTGGTGGAAAGAGCGTTTTTGAGAATTTTTTTTTTTTTTTTAATTTTAATTTCAAGGTTTTTGAGGCGTTAAAAATAAAATTAAAAATTATGGTTGGAATAGAAATTCGCAAAAGGCGGTCGAAGGTTGAGTGTAAAAAAAATTATATTTAATTTGGGGTGGGATTTTTATGTAGATTTATTTTTGGTTTGGGAAATAAAAATACAAGATTTATTTTATTTTGCGTGAAATTAACGTACAACATTTATTTTATTGTCAGGCACATTCGAACAAAAATTTTGGAAAAAAATGTTTGCTGTTCAAATTGGTCATTTTTTTTTTTTTTTTTCAAATAATCGCCCCAACATTTTAGAACGAACTTGTTGCTACATAGCTTCCTGCCTTGCCATCGAATTTTTCAAGAATCAAAAACCGTTCGAATTTTATGAAATTTAAAAATGTTCAGAAACACTTTGTTTTCATTTCTACCCTTCCTTCCCTTCTATCCGACGGAATTAAGCCCGGTTGCCTCCTCGACGCGATTGCCGTCGATCGACAATTAAACTTTTCATCGCGAATCCAAAAATCTGATAAAAAAACTGAGTAAAATTTTTTATAAATTGAATAATTTTACAAATTTTCAGATTAATTTTAGTAATTTTTTTCTCCTCCCTCGCAATGACCCTTGTGCGTGTTTCATCTAACAAGATTAAAAACGGCAACAAAGCGCCAAAAAAAAAAACCAAAAAACTGCAAAATCCCTTAAAATTTTCGGAACAATTTTATTTTATTTTTCTCCTCAAAAACTACCCTTGCACTTTGTCTAACACGCTAAAAAAACCACCTCAATCACATCGTCCAATACTTTTATTTTTATTTTTTATTTTCAAAAATCTACAAAACCGTTAGAATGATTTTCGAAAAATTTCGTAAAATTTTCAAATCTTCGGAATCCATTTTTTTTTTTGTTCCACCCTCCAGTGCGTCCCATCGCATTTTCCACGTCGACGACGTTAAGCAGCGCTGCTTCCAAGTTCCGTCCATCGATTCATGCCGACCAGCGACCTAAATTATTCGTGGTAAAAAAAGGCGAACTGTATATAGGCAGTAAAAGGAAACTTCGGATCCAACCTTCTGGGTCGTGTTTATGAAGGTGTAAAAGAGAAAGTACGTATGTATGTGAGGAAGCAGCGAAAGCTCGAAGCAGCCTCAATATATATATATATATATATATATATATATATATATATATATATATATATATATATATATATATATATATATATATATATTTTTAAACCACTCCTAAATCGAGTTCCATTAAAATGTAACAAATGTAACAAATGACAACAATTTGTATGTCTGACGATTAGACAGAATAATAATAATAATAATAATAATAATAATAATAATAATATAAAAACGAATGTGAATATAAAATAAAAAGAAGCTTCAGAAATAAATAATTTTTTTTAAACCGCTATCAATTTTATTCGTGGTCAAAAACGGCATACTATATATATGCGGTAAAAAAAACCCCAGATCCAACCTTCTGGATCGTGTTTGTGAGGGTACAGACGAGGAAATTTATAATTTTTAGGTGAGACGGAATAATAATAATAATAATAATAATAATAATATAAAAACGAATATGAATATAAAATTAAAAGAATTTAAAAAATAAATAATTTATTTAAACCGCTATCAAATCGTGGTCAAAAACGGCAAACTATATGATATGCGGTTAACAAAAAAAAACCCCAGATCCAACCTTCTGGATGGTGTTTGTGAGGGTACACAGAAGAGGAAATATGTATGCGAGTGAGGAGGCAGCAAAAGCTCGAAGCAGGCGACTCTAGCACGAAGGGGCGCGAGGAGCGCGGGGGGGGGAGGGGGTTGGATGGGGCTGAAAGGGGCGAGGGGGTAAGGGGCCGAGGGGGGTTGCCGGGGAGGCTTAAGGCTTTAACAGCTACTAAAGCAAAAGCTCCTTCCGTCTCGCTCTCAAGCACGAAAAACAAGCCGCGTTAGACGAAGGGGTAGTTTCGAGGG
This sequence comes from Amblyjoppa proteus, assembly GCA_963922035.1. NCBI lineage: Eukaryota > Metazoa > Arthropoda > Insecta > Hymenoptera > Ichneumonidae > Amblyjoppa > Amblyjoppa proteus. The sequence goes on along the minus strand of OY998236.1, from coordinate 13,065,879 downwards.
CCGCCATTGGCTATCCAGTCTCCTTTATAGGGTGGTTGCCTGGTAACCGGTGGCAGCCAGGCAGCACCACCACCAGCACCGGCACAACCAGAACCAGCTACGGTTACTACCAGCGACACAACGAGATTCGTATAAACCACCAACAACCCCCTTTCCGCTCCGGGGAGAGCGAGAGAGGGCGAGAGAGAGAGAGAGAGAGAGTCGCTTCGCAAACACACCCTCGTTTTACAGCACACGTAACTGCGCGCTCTGACTATCCTACTTCGATTTTTTTTTTTTTTTTTTTTTTTTTTTTTTTTAGAGACGGTTCTCTGTCGCCCTTAGACGATTCGCCGGTAAGAAGCGCGGCTCGACGGCTCTATGCTGGGTGTCACGGGAATCCGAATTATTCTCCGGCGAACTCTGAGACCGAGTCGAAAATGTAGTTTTGAGAAATTGGAGTGGTTTTTTTTTTTTACGTTTTTTTTCTCGCCCTCGGACGATTCGCCGGTAAGAAGCGCGGCTCGACGACTCTATTCTGGGTGTCATGAGGATCCGAATTATTCTCGAGCGAACTGTGTGACACGGAGTCGAAAATGTAGTTTTTCGAAAATTGGGTGGTTTTTGTTTTTTTTTTTTTGTTTTTTAGACCGTTTTCTCTCGTCCTTCCAGGATTCAGCGATAAGAAGCGACGCTCGACAGCTTCATACGGGTCTCATGAGAATCACAATTGTTTTCGAGCGAACTGTGTGACACAGAGTCGAAAATGTAGTTTTCAGAAAATTGAGTGGTTTTTTTTTTTTTTTTCTCTTTTTCGAACTGTTCTTTCGTGCCCTTCGACGATTCTGCGATAAGAAGCGCCGCTCGAGAGCTCCATTCGGGTGTCATGAGAATGCGCATTGGGACACGGAGTCGAAAATGTAGTTTTTTGATTAATTTCGGAGAATTTTTTTTCAATGTTATTGTTATTTTTTGTCTTTTATTTTATTTTTTTTTTTTTGCCAGAAAATTCAAGTATCCAAAGTGGAAAATAGAATTTCGTCAAAATTAAGTCGAAACACTTTGTTTCTTTTTTTTTTTTTTTTTTTTTTTTTTTTTTTTTTTAAGAGGCACGATACAGTTTCAGCGAGAGAAGCGTGAGACTCCTTGGAAACCCGAGAAAGCGAGAACGGTTTAAAAACAATATTCACTCAAGTCCGAAAATTGACTACACCCTCGGAGTCGGCGAGGAGTGGACGAACATAGCGCGAACCATATGGCAGACGTCCGTCTACGCGCTACGACGTGAAGCCGGCTTGTCTCGCCTTCCTCTCCCTTCCGGAAATTTTCTTTCAATGTTTTTCTTCGACTCTCTTTCTACGTCGTTATTTTTTTTTTCTTTTATTATTATTATTATTATTATTCAACACGAGAAAGTCACGCCAAGACTGCACCGAACTCACCTTGACGCCCCCTTAAAGTAGCCACTGCGTGATGTAGCACACTTCATTTTTCTATACATATATATATATATATATATATTTTTTTTTATTAACGAAGCTTTTTTTTGCAGAAACTGTTTCTGAAATTTCATAAACGAGTGCGTTGCAATTTTACGGTAAATTTTTTATTTTTCAATCAACATTTTTTTTCAGAATTTCGGCAAAATAATTAGTAATTTTAATTCTTTGCGCAAAGTGTTTTGAATATTTTGAACACATGTGCTTTGCAATTTTACAGTAAACTTTTTATTTTTATTTTTTTTTCATCAAAATTTTTGTAATTTTCAGAGAAACGATTTGCAATTTAAATATCTGATATTTTATTTTTTTTCCATAAAAGTACATTGACGTTGAATTATTTTTACTCACATTACACTCAACGTTAATGCACTTTTCGAGTCACAGAATATTAAATTTACAATTTATTTTCACAGCGTATTAAAAAAAAAAGGGCAACATTTTTACGATTGTTTATACAAAATTTGAAACATTTATTTACAGTGAACGATGTTTCAACCAAGTGAAATATTCATCACGATGGTCTTTATAAAAAAATAAAAATAAAATAAAATCACGCTCTTACTTTACGCTACATTGAGACTTTTAATTTACATACTCGCTGTGATTGAAGATTAATTTACAATGCAAACATTATATTTAAGAGACATCGCTAATGTCATAAAGCGAAATTCATTTATAAGTAAATATATTCAAAGTATCGCTTAATTTACACAGCAGCGAGACACTCTCGATTGGCCCTCAAACACAATTTTTTGGAAACATATTTTTTTCACTGAACTAAAAAAAAAAAAAAAAATTAGTTAAAAACAGACATTAGTTTTCCGACGTTTTATTAAATTATCTTTAAGAAATACACTTTCGAAAAAACGAGCTGTCCACCATTCATAAATATAAATATAAATATAAATATAAATATAAATATAAATATAAATATAAATATAAATATAAATATAAATATAAATATAAATATAAATATAAATATAAATATAAATATAAATATAAATATAAATATAAATATAAATATAAATATAAATATAAATATAAATATAAATATAAATATAAATATAAATATAAATATAAATATAAATGTTCACCTCTGCAAAAAACGTCATAAGCGCATATTTTTATATTTATTTTTATTTTTACATTACTAAAGTCTTATTTTCCGGCGCACTTCTTCCTAACTCATTTTACACCGTTGTTGAATGGTGGCTCGTTGCAGGCCCGGAGGTGGCCGCGCTTTGCCGCCGAGGCTCGTACGTTCCGACGTCGCCAAACGTTGCGTTTCAGAGTCCAATTAGTCGAGGGACGAATAAATGGAATTAAGCTTTTAATTAATAGTTAATTAGCCGAGAGTGAGCGAAAGCGCCGACGCCTCTCGACGGTCTCGCGCCCTGAAAAATCCCGGTTTTCATGACGACCCGCGCGTGGGAGAACACTCTGTTCTCCCGTTTATAAATGAGCGCGCATGCGCGCGCGCGCCCTCTCGCTCCATTGTACGAACCAGTAGCGCCGCCAGCGTGCAACGCGCGAACACCGAGGCGGCGCCCGAAAGCTCCCTCGTTAATTCGAAATTAATTTATAATTGATAATTATTTTCGGCCGGGGAAAAAAAATAAAAATCGCACGAACGTCCGCCAACTTCGCTCTCTACCGCGCTCGCCTCCATCCACTTCTTCCGCCGGGGCGGAAAATTAGCGGCGTTTCTAAAATCGCTGCAACGAAGCCGCGGACATAACCTACAAAATTTGTGGAATTATTTTTCTTTTTGTTTTTGTAATTTTTTTTTTTTTTTGTAATTAAAAAAAGAGGGAATGAAAAATATTTTCGTGTATATGAGCGAAGGGCGCAACGTTTTTAGGGGCGAGAGACGGAAATCGTAATTTGAAAGTGATAATTAAACGAGGTGGTTTTGTGCCGTTCTTCGGGATTTTTACCCTATTTTTTTGCCTCGAAGAGACTCGCGAGACATTTTTTTTGTTTTTATTTTATTTTTTTTTATTTTGGTAAATTGAAAATTTTAGCGTTTTTTTTTTTTTTTTTTAAACGAAGGGACAATGCTGAGCTGGACAAAGTACCGAAAAGTATTCAATTTTTTTTGTTGGCTCGAAGAGACTCGCGAGACATTTTTTTTTTCTTTTTTTTTATTTTGGTAAATTGAAAATGTTAGCGTTTTTTTTTTTTTTAAACAAAGAGGCAAAGCTGAGCTGGGTAAAGTATCGAAAAGTACTTAATTTTTTTTCTGCTCGAAGACGCACGCGAGACATCTTTTTTTTAATTGTCTTTTTTTTATTTTTGGAAAATCGGACATTTTTTTCGGTCAAATCGCCATGTTTCGGGCATTGAACATTTTTTCAAAACGTCCAAACTCCTCGTTTTCAATTCTTGGTAAGAGACTAATCGACTGAAATGCGACGACTGTACCTTGTGGTAGTGAGTGGAGTTTTTAACGAGACGCTAAAAAAAAAAAAAAAATAGATATTTAATTTTTTTTTTAAACTAAAATAAATTTAAAAAAAAATCATTAAATCACCAAGTAATTAATGTTTGAACGAAATCCAAGACATCTATTTCAATGCGACAAAAAACCGGTCCATCTTGACCGAAAAAAAAAAAAAATTTAATCCAATAACGTCTTATTAGATTTTTTTATTTATTTTTTTTTAATTTTTTTTTATTTTTTTTAATGAGACCTTCGACGTGGCCGCGCTTCGAGGATAGCGATGGAAGTTTCTCTCGCTCTCTCAATGGCCCCGCTATAATGGGTAATTTGATATCCGAGTTGGTGAACGTGTGCCAGCTCCGTGCAGACAGTAAGGTACACGCCACTCTCCTCGTCTCTTCCTTTCACCCTTCGATTTAATCATCAATTATGGAAGCGAGCTCACCGCGCCTTGCCCGCTTATTTGCGTTCGAATAAATAACGAGCCACTAATAATATAATATAGCGTTGGCATGTTACTGTCGCCGAGAGGGCGGCCGATTGATTGCGAGATTGATCGATCGGATTATTAATTTTGTTTTTTATTAAAAAAAAAAAAAAAAAAAAAATTAGTGGCTTAATTATTAATTTCTCAATTTATTGATTTTTTTTTTTTGCAGGTGTCGGTCACAGCATCGAATCGGGCAAGGACTTCACGGTCGACGGTCTCTCGGGCTTCAGTAAAAAGAAGAAGAAGAAGCGTCGTCATAGGTGAGCCTCTGACGATAACTCGTCATTAATTTTTTATCTTAATTAATTGATAATTTAATGAATTAAAAAAAAAAAAATTGATAATCCGTTTTATTCTTGTGATTTTTCTAATTTAAATTTAATTTAAATAAAGTTCAGTTCGGACGATCAAAATGAAAAACAAAAAAAAAATCATATAAATTCCGTTAGAAAGATCAAAATATAAAGCAATAAAAATTCATGTGAATTCAATTAGATCGAAATGATGAAGAAAATGAAAAAAAATTCGCCGATTCCTCGAGGAAATTTTTATGAAGTCCTATCGCTCGAAAAATATGAAATTCTGTCTGAGAATTATAAGGACGTTCGTTGATTTTTTCTCCCGTTCCTAAATCAACAAGCGGTTCGAGTCACGAAAAATAAGCAATAGTCGTCACGAGTAACGGCGCAGACGTTCGTCGCATTCCTTTTTTTTTTTTTCCCCTCCCCAATTCATCTTCTCGCCAGCGGATAATAAGGTATTGAGCCCAAAGACCCCAATCGGATTGCCGGAGCGAGGGCTGAGGGAAACGGATGTACATCGACCCGACGATTTCTCTCCATCCCGCTCTCGGGCGATACTTGACGAGATGATTACCGGTTGCTTAGAGCTTCCCTGCCTCGAAACACCGAGCAGTTACACCAGATATCGAAATCTCCCGTCGATAGTGCGACGTCCCGAGCGAGTGCCATTTACAATCCGAATCGACGCCTCTAATAATCGCTCGATTTTTATTATTTTTTATTTATTTATTTTTTAAAATTTTTTACGTACTTTTTTATTTTTTATTTTTTGCGTAATTTTTTTTATTTTTTATTTTTTGCGTAATTTTTTTTATTTTTTTTTATTTTTTATTTTTTACGTACTATTTTACGTACTGGAAAATGCTTTTATTTTTTTCATTTTAATTATGCAATATATTTATTTATATGAGGTGTTCGATCTGATCTGAGTTTGACCAAATCGAGCTGAGTCTGAGTTTAGATCTTGAATTTGGACCGCGATTTTTTGTATGATTGAACTGACTCTCCAAAACACACGGATATTTTTTTGTTTCTTTTTAATTTTCACATTTTTATAATTATTTGTAGTTAAAGGAGGTATTTATTGATCGCTGCTGTTTGAAAATCTGTACATTTTTGGAAAAATCATCGGTCACGTATGAGAATTTTTAAGATTTGAGCCTGCGTGATTTTCTATTTTTTCGATTATTTTTTTATTTTTTTTTGTTTTCCAAAAAAGTTTAAGAAGACAGTAACGTTGAAAAAAAGTTTAAAATTTAAATTTTTCATAGCGCTTCCTCATAAAGTTGAAAATTTAAATTTTCGTATGACTTCCTCATTAAAGTTGAAAATTTCAATTTTTCCATCGTTTTCTCATAAAACTTAGAAATTAAAAATGTCCTATTTTTTTTTTCACTATGTTTTCTCTATGAGGAAGTCAAAAATACAGAAAATGCTTTCTCATGGAAGAAGCTCGGCGAACGAGTTTCCAGGGGATGGCCGGACGCCATTTTGCTAAGGGGATGAATTGAGACGAAAAACAGTGACGCCAATTTATTTCGCTAAAAAGTAGATCGCCAATTTTTTTTTTAATCTTTCTCGACAGTCAACGCTCACAAGGGGCGCTTTGTCGCGCATAGAAACGATATTAACGCATCGGAAGGGGTCGTCAGGGGAAGGCGCAGGCAAGAGGGAGATTCGATTAATTTGACGCGTAACGGAGTTACTCGAACGAGGCCAACGAACGATGTTGAATTTTAAGGCTACGCGGAAGATGAGCGGAAAGCTCTCGAAAACACGACTGCGCGCGGTACAAAAATTTTTGTAGAGGTCGTCATTTTTTTTTTTTTTTGTGAATCAAACAATTTTTTCAGTGATTTTACAATTTATCTTCTTATTCGTGTCACGATTTTTTGAATCTCACTAATATTAAAATTTTACGCGACAATATTACAATTTTTTAGATTAAAAAAAAAAAATGAATTGCCTTCAAATTTCATAATATTCCTTGCGACTTCGAGGATTTTTTTTTTCCTCATAATTTTATATTTTTCCTGCTTAATTTTTTTTTTTTTTTTTGGGGCTCATAACGCAATGAAAAAAATTTAACCGCTTCTCGACGAGAGAAAGAAGAAGAAGAATGCAGAATTTTTTGGATTGCAAAATTAACGAGAAAAATTATGGCGACCTTTCGGGACGACAATTTTTTTTTTTGTTTTTTTTTTGTCAAATGTACGGCCATTTTTTTTTTCAGCGTGTCTCGATCGTTTCTAGAAAGCCTCGCTTGCTCTTCGGTGAAAAAAAAAAAAAAAGAATGTCATCTCAATCGTGCGCGATAACGTGGACAGTGTAATCACACACTCGCGAGTGTAAGCGGAACGGACTGAGAGACCTCCCGTAGTTGCGAGAAATAACGATCGGGCGTTGTGAAAATCTCGCGGAGGGACGGGAGGTCTGCCGAATGGCAGTGTCGGAGGTAGAAATGAGGAAGATAATCGCGGGACGAAAGGTACTAACGAGGTCGGCGCGCAGCGATTTCACGAGGGCGCGAACAACTTGTCCGAGGAAGTGACTTTCGATTTCTCGAAGATCCTCGAAGCGAGGGCTTTAATATTCGTGGTCCGGCACAGAGCCGGGGGAAGCAGCAGGTAGACAGGAGTTTCTCGCGCCTCATGGACTCTCCGGTGTGTGCGCGCGCTCGGCGGTCAACCCTCCTCGAGATTGTGGGGGTAATTGCTTTCTTCGAATTGACGATAATTGGACGTCTTTTTTCAATAGCTCGTCGAGGCGTCGAGAAACGCCCATTTTTTTTTTTTTTTTTTTTTCCACCCTTCTCGAATATTTTCTTACTCCTCGAGAGGGTGAGACGGTGGATTGACTAAAAAAAAAAACACGCCGCGCTGCTTTTCCCCTTCGATAATTTGATTTTTGTTAGGTAGAAAAAAAACAAAAAATAAGCGTTAAAAAACACAATTTTCGACAGCGGGCGTTTTTCCCACCCGACTTCGGGCCAAAAACGACCTCGGATTCGTGCTCAGCGCGAAAAAACGCATCGAATTGTGTGGTCGCGTGATTTTTTTTTTAATTTTGACTTTTACTCAAAAAACACTCCCACCTTGCATCGCGTTCGCGATTTTTTTTGAGTTTTTTTCGGAGATCCGCAACGGCTCGAAAAATGGTTCTAAAATTCCGGAAAAAATCTTATCCTGTGTATTTTTTCCCGTAGAACACTATGGGCACCTTCGTTTACTCGTAGTTCCATCGTAAAGCGGAGATATCGCTGTTTGAAAAACACCCAAAAATCGCTTTTGGAGCGAATTCTTGATGTTCGCTTTTAGAAACCTCTGTCCGATGTATTTTTTTTAGCGGTCATTGCGAATCTTTCGCTCACCATACCGCTGCACTACTTAAGTATTTCATATGATCAACGCCGAAAGCACTGAAACTCTAACTTGGACAAGAGTACAAATAATTCAGCATGCGAATTCGTTCGAGATTTGTTGGCAGATTAAATGTTGAACTGCCGATTTTCTCGGTATTAGGCTTATTATTAAGACATGAGCTGTAATGGCATATAACTAGGTTCACGTGGTTGTTGCTCCAGGACGATCTTCACGTCCCAGCAGCTGGAGGCGCTGGAGGCAGCCTTCAAGGACGCTCATTATCCCGACGTTTACGCCCGCGAAATGCTCAGTCTGAGGACCGATTTGCCCGAGGACAGGATACAGGTGAGCCCTCGATTCATAATTCATAACTCATAAATTCACGATTCACAATATATATATATTTAAAAACAAAAAACAAAAAAAATTCTTCTCACATATACTGAATCGCGTGTACTTGACAATTGGATATAAATCGTTCTGCATCCGAGGCCCTACGAGCGGCCAAGATAATGAGGCACCTTAAGGGGCATTTTCAACGTCGTCGCTTGGCCCTCGCCCGATGCGACTCGCGATTCCATTGAAACCTTTTAACGAACTTTTTCACCGAAACGCAATTATACAATAGCCAAGAACAATAATTTCACAGACAGCAATCTCGGCTTTTCTTCGTTCGCCTCACTTCTTTATTCGTCCCCTTCATCGACAATACATTTCGCTCCGTCGCCTTCACGACCGTCGCGAGACTCGCCTCTCGCCAGGCGACTCGTCAAATCACAAAAAAAAAAAAAAAAAAAAAATCTCGAAAAACGGTGACTTCGGGCAATTGTAGAATTCTCGATGAGGAGCCTCGCGGGAATCGGATAAAAATTCCTCCGGCTGTCGCGGTATTTCGATAAATCTCTGGACTCCGCGACCGTCGTCGTCGTCGGGTAAAATTCTGTGGGCTTTTTCTGCGGAATGGCGGCGCCGAGGGCGAGTGAAACAGAGAACTCGCCGAGTGGGGATGCTGCGAAGGAGAGGTGAGTGGGATACGCGGGGTGGATTGCGTGATAGCGAGGAAGACGGAGAGTGCGGAGGGCCGAACGGGGCGCGGAGGGTGGACAGGACAGGGTTGGCTCTGGCGGCTCGTACGGTCGTATTAAAAAGCTTTTATACATATATATATATATATATACATATATGTAAATACATGTATGTATATATATATATGAATGTATACACATATGTGCATGCATGCATATATGCATATGCATGTGTACATGTGTGGAGGCAGCGAGAGAAATAGGCTGAAGGGAAGGGAAGGGCCGGGATGTCCGAAAAGCGCCGGAATATTGAGGGTGAATTTTCCCGGTTATGACGGTTGGTTATCGGGAGCGTTACAGAGCCATGTATGCGCAGTGAGGTCCGCTAGGTTGCCCGATGTTGCGGGAAGCGGCTTCCGCATGGCGGCACCGGAACATGGTCCGTTTTCCCTTTTGTCCTCCCCTCAATTCTCACCGCGGGGCTCACATGCGCCGTCCGTTTACCATGGAGGCGGCTGCACGAGGTTCTCTGGTTAACATAAACGGAAAAAATATATTCCACATATGCACACGGAGGCAAAGAGAGAAAGAGACGCTCGGAGAATTTTCATCCCTCAGTGTCGTTAAAAGGAAACGAAGAGGACTACGGCCGTTCTTTCAGACCGGAAGAGGTGAATGGTCAGCCTTCGCGACTACTACGAGGCGGTTCCCACTTTCACAGCCATGCCAACGCCTGCTAGAAAATTTGGGGCGTTCTTTTGGAGCCTGATAAGGCGCTCGTCAGGCCTTTCTCGCGGTCTGAGGTAACGCTCTATAACATTTTTATGAGGGTTGTTCTCATATGCTCTGATAGACATTTGTAGCGTTATGTCAAACTTCACTACAGACTTGTCACAGCCTGGTCGGGCCGTCGTCAGATCTTATGCAGGACCTATCCAGACCCTATCCAGGTCCTATGCAGGTCCTATCCAGGTCCTATCCAGGTCCTATGCAGGTCCTATCCAGGTCCTATCCAGGTCCTATCCAGGTCCTATCCAGGTCCTATCCAGGTCCTATCCAGGTCCTATCCAGGTCCTATCCAGGTTCTATCCAGGTTCTATGCAGGTCCTATCCAGGTTCTATCCAGGTTCTATCCAGGTTCTATACAGGTTCTATCCAGGTTCTATCCAGGTTCTATCCAGGTTCTATCCAGGTTCTATCCAGGTTCTATCCAGGTTCTATCCAGGTTCTATCCAGGTTCTATCCAGGTTCTATCCAGGTTCTATCCAGATCCTATCCAAGTCCTATCTAGGACCTCGCCAGTGCCTAGTCAGGGCCTCATTAAGTCTTGACCAATGTCTGGTGCGGGCCTTGTTACGGCCTGGTACGGGCCGGGTGGGGGCCTACTGGATCGTGTTGCTCAATTGAAAACCCGCCGTCATTATTTTTCCACCCTCTCAAGATTGGAGTCAGTAAAGGTAATTTCATTTTATCAAGAAACCCACGCTTCATAATAGACATCGATAAATAACGAAAATCGATACAAGTTTCGTTAAACGCCCAATGGGACAATGGGAGAGTGCATTCCAAGTCGTTACATCAGCCCCCGAAGCGGTCCGGAAAGGCACGTCAAGTCGAAAATTCCTCTTCAAGGAAGTCGACGCCTCCCCGACATAACCCGCGTATCCCGAAAAGCGGCCTCCGCACAGCGTCGACCTACGAACCGAAAAGTCGTCCGATACGAAAAATTTGTCCGGGTCGTTAACCCACTATGGGAATTGATATCGCCAAAGCGTGTATGCATATTTGCGTATTTACATGTGCGCACGCTCCCATTGAGGGCCTCAACGGGCGAGTGTACAAACACGCACCCGGCGATCCAGGGGGATAACAGGGTGCTTATAGTATTTTGATGTAATCGGGTGAGCCGACGGGGAAGGGGTCGCCGCGCGGCTCTCGACTACGCCGAGGGAGCGACCGGTGCGAGGGGGATGAGCCCGGCATCAAGCTCGGCAGGGTGGTGAGAGCGGCGCCGTCGGGTGGGGGAGGACGCGAGGGGCGGCTGGGGGAGCGCGTGCGGCGCCAGCGTGAGCGGCGGGGGGGGGGGGGGGGCTTCCCCGGGAACGAGACTAACTGGCGCGTGCACACAGACAAAGCGGCCATTGCAGGGTGGGTGCGGTTCCGCGGGCCAATCAGCGTCGCGGTCCGCGGGCCGCGTGGCCAATCAGACCGTGCCCCCGACGCCGGAGGGGTTGCCCCTCTACCATTACGACCCCCCCACCCCGGCGAACCGACTCCCCCCACCCCACCACCCCGCCTTCCCCCACCAACGGCCTGCACCCGAACAGCCGAAACAACCCCCACCTATCTACGGACGACGAGACTCCGCGCTGCCGCTGCGTCTTTTGTTTCTAAGTTCGTCGAAGGGTCACAATATAACGAGCCCAGGAAAGGGACTGCCTCGACGGCGGGAGGGCGGGAGAAGGAACCGACCGGGCGCCACCGTTACACGGCCCGCCGACGACGACTACGACGCCGCCCGCGGTAATCGTTAACGGGGGTGTGCGTATATACATTATTTTCGCAGGGGAAGCGCGGAAACCCGTTACCGTCACCGCTGCCATTTGTCTCGCAACACCACAAACCCCCCCCCTGCCCCCCCCCCGCCCCAGCCGCCCCTTGCCGGGGGTTGAGGAGTTTTTTTTTCTTGTTTTTTTTGTGGAGGATGGTGTTGTTAGCGATCCGAATTCATAAGGCTATGCGACGCTTTCGCGGATTTGCGGATGGGATTTTTTTTTTTTTTTTTTTGAGGGGGGATGAGAAATTTTGTTGGGTATTTTTTTTTTATGGAGGATGACGTTGTTTACGACGATTTGGCGGCTTTACGGATGGGATTTTTTTGGGGGGGGGGGGGGGCGGCGAGATGAAGGGTTTATTGTTTATTGGTACATTTTTTTTTTTTTTTTTTTTTTTGAGGGGTAAAAATTTAGCGCCAATTTGTAAGTTTTGCGCAATTCTTGTTTGAATATGACTAATATGAAAAAAAAAAATATTAAACCAAACTCGACACGAATCTTTTCCACCGGTGACGGCAGTTTGAGGGGACGAATTTTTTAGTCTAAAATTCGTGACGTTGATTCGATAGGAATTGGAATAGATTTTTTTTTTTTTTTTTTTAATGAAACAAACAGTGCAGTAGGATTTTCGTGCAATTCGCTAATTTTGATACCTTCATTATACAAATTTTTGACTTCTCCATTATTTTTAGACAAATATAATTTGTATGAGAATTTTCGAAAACATTTGCACTAATTAACAAAACGAAACAAATCTCCAACGTCCTTCAAACGTCTACGTCACGATTTTTTCTTTAATCCCAACCCCCATAAAAAATGCTGTTTTACCTGAAACGAACAAGACGAGTCGGCGCCAAATGCGAATCAATTAAAAAAACAAAAAATTATTATTTAATTTAGATAGCCTTTTCATAAAAAAATTTTGAACTTTTCCATTATTTGTGCATAAATTCAATTCGAGCGAGAATTAAAAAAAAAAAATCCACCGGTCTAATCGTTCTGCGGGCACAAATTAAAAAATAATAATTTCAACCCCTCGAATAGAAAACGCAGTTTTACGTAAAACAAAAACCGCCCTCGCGGCCAAACGCGCCTCACTAAAAAAAAAAAAAAAATGGTTTCAATTACATTAAATAAATACCGGTTCGGACGATTCTTAAGGGTGTCTCTCAGGGAACAACGCCACCAGCTTCACCGTACTCTGCACACTTCGCCGAATTCCCTGTGTCCAGGCGCGGTCCCTCCCTCATACGCACCCTCACACACCCTCGCTCATCTCGAGCCTCCTCGCAGCTTTGTACGCGTCGTTCCGGTTGTTCTCTCCGTTGCTCATTACGACGCTCCGGTCTCGCTCTCTTTCGCAGCTTTTCTTCTGCCTTTCTCCGGCGCTTTCTTCCCTCCCGACCCTCGACACCTCGAGCGCGCGAGTTCTTTTCTCGGAAACCTCGCATGTGTGAAGTCGGAGCAAGCGTATGCGAAGTCGGGGGCCACATGACGATCCCCCGACTCGAATTCTCGTCCTAGCCTCACCCAACAGGTGATCGGAGGGGAAGGGAGGGGGTGCGGGGGGCAAAATGGACTCTTGACGAAAAATAATTTAATTTTCGGAAAAATTTAATTTAATTGGGAATAATAATTTAATTTTGAGAAAAATTTAATTTAATTAGGAATAATAATTTAATTCTAGGAAAAATGAGTTAATTTTGGAAAAAATAATTTAATTTTGGGAAAAATAATTTAATTTTGGGAAGGACAATTTTGAGTCAATGTCAGACTCCGATCGATTAGGATGGTCCATTTTGGGACGTTTTATGTTTTCTTTTTTAAATATACTTTGAGAAATCGATATTTTATGCAAACAAATAATTTAAATGGATGTAGGTCGTAATTTTTTTGCTCGACTAAAGTGGTCCGTTTTAAACTTTTTTATGAAAAAAAAATTAATATCTTGAGAAATTGATATTTTATCGAGAAAACGATTGAAATTCAGCCTGAAAATCACAAATTTTTCATCCGGCTAAGGCGCTCCATTTTGACCCTCTTAATTACTTCATATTTCATAAAAATTCACATATAAAAAAAAAAAATAAAAAATAAATAAAATTCTCACTCAGCTGATGCTCCCAAAAGTTTCCACCCTAATTTTGTTCCAATATTTCACCCAAATTAATGTATAATACATATCAACATTAATACATTTATCAAAAAAAAAAAAAATGTATTATTTATTATGTCTTCTTATCCGCGATTTCCCGAATAAAATGAATTCATAAATCTTTCACCGCGATTCACACAAATCGACAAGAAGTCTCCCCGGTCCATTTTGCCCCCTTCCCTAATTTAATTCAGCCAATATATTTTTAATTTTATTCCCCGCTATCGAATTCCACTCTGCAGTCGCTGACCGGAAGTCCAAATCTCCTACCCGACAAACGCGTCTAGAAAAAAAAAAAAAAAAAAAAAAAAAATGAAGACTTCCGTTCCGAGCCGAAATTACTGAAGCGATGTGCACAGTGAGACGAAGGCTCGTGCGATAATTACGATCGGACAGGCAGTCAGCAGCCTTGTTAGCGTGAATCGCGCCCGAGCCGAAGAGGGGAGAGCCGGGCGTAAAAGCGCTCAGACACACACGCGCGCACACACACACCCACACACACACACACACACACACACACACACACACACACACACACACACACATATAGACGGACAGACCGACAGGACAGACATTGGACGTGCGGAGGACGGAGGGAGTTTCGGAATGGTGAAACGACGAAAGAGCGTTATTACGCGATTAAATTATTAGTCCAAGTCGTGTGGGCGTGAGCGCTCGTTTCCAACGTGGACGAATACATCGGGTTTCGCGCCGGTACACACACCCGCCCCCATCGTGCGCTCGGATTAATTAATTATCCATTCGTTTTTCCTAGTCATCGTCGTTTTCAATTTTGTTGAGCCGCGTTGCTGAGCCGGCTAAGCAGGGGGGGGGGGGCAAAATGGGATAGGCGAGAAATCAGTCGGGAGAGACGAATCGAATGTTCAATGAGGAAATATATTATATATTATATATTATATATTATATATTATATATTATATATTATATATTATATATTATATATTATATATTATATATTATATATTATATATTATATATTATATATTATATATTATATATTATATATTATATATTATATATTATATATTATATATTATATATTATATATTATATATTATATATTATATATTATATATTATATATTATATATTATATATTATATATTATATATTATATATTATATATTATATATGGATGGTATTCGAAAGATTCCGGGTCAAAATGGAGCACGGGGAAAAAAAATTGATATAATTTTTTTTCCATTAAAAACACACGTTCGATTCTGGTCCCAATTTTACATGATATTTGGCATTATACGAAGATTCTGAAAAAAAAAAAAAAAAAAAAAAACAAAATCCCAAGGTTGTACCTACGATTCTTCCGTACTAAAAAAAATAAGCAAATAAAAAATGTATTGCGTATACAGATTCGTATAAGCTCGACTATTATTTAGATAACTTAGAGAGGTTTGCCCGTAGTCGGAACATTTTATTCACATCGTTGGGAAACTTTTTTTTTTTTGTTTTTTAAACAGAGGTTCTTTTTCAGATGTTTCCTTTCAAAATTTTTTTTATTTGTCTTTTTTTATTTGTCCATTTTGTCCGACCTCTGTATTATAAATCCTCCCATCATGCCCCACTCGCCCGAATGCACAATAAACTTTTCGGAAAATTCTTACCCCGATCCATTTTGCCCCACCTCTGCGTTATAGATCGTTCCATTTTGCCCCACTCTCCCGAGAGCTGCAACAAAACTTTTCGAAACATTTTTACCCGCTCCACTTTTATCCCACCTGTGCTTCATAAAGTTTACAGATCGTCCCATTTTGGCCCACCCTTCCGAATGACGCGACAAACTTTTCGGCAACATTCTCATCCGGTCCATTCTGCCCCACCTCCGCGTTTGCACATCGTCCAATCTTGTCGCGTTCCTCCCTTCGCCGCACTATCAATTTGCATCGTGTAACGCACTCCCTGCCGTCAGTTCAGCGGAAACTTTCGTCCCCAAACTCCGTGTCCGATTACATTGTGTTGCGTTCCGGTGTGCGGTATGCATCGACTTACGGCACGGCCGCGTGTGCATTAATAACTCGAAGCGTTAATATTAATGCGCGAAGCACGAAGCGATTTCGGATTAATCGAATTCATTCGTGCGATTGAGGCGTTTCGCGCTCGTTGTTGCGCGACTGGTCGGTCTTTTCCCACACCCAGCCGTGCGTTACAAGCTCGACGCAAAATCGACGCGAGTATCGCTGATGAAACACGAGCGTAACGTTTATCGCGTCGCCTCGCCGCTCGTCTAGATGCGGCGAACACACACCGGCCGAGTGAGTTATGCGAAGCGGGAGCTTCCGGAGGAAACTTGGTGCGCTCTAATTAACGCTGTAACCGTACAGTTTATCGTGAAAGCCGCTGACGCTTCGTTGTTACTGTTCGAAACGCGCGAAAGCGCACCGCCGCAACTTCCACCGTGGCCCCCTGGGCGCGAACGCAGCCACGACCCTTGCGATCGAGTTATCGAATGTGCGCTGCCGCATCGGCGACGGCGAACAAACTCCCGGTGTCATATCGAAGAAGCGGCCGCACCGTCGACACCGAAGAGTCATCGGTAGTTGGAAATGCGGCTCCAAAATAACATGAGATTATGTAGTATTATGTCGTATGATTTGATATGATTTAATGTGATTTAATGTGATTTAATATGATTTAATATGATTTAATGTGATTTAATGTGATTTAATGTGATTTAATGTGATTTAATATGATTTAATATGATTTAATGTGATTTAATGTGATTTAATGTGATTTAATATGGTTTAATATGATTTAATATGATTTAATGTGATTTAATGTGATTTAATATGATTTAATATGATTTAATATGATTTAATATGATTTAATATGATTTAATATGATTTAATATGATTTAATATGATTTAATATGATTTAATATGATTTAATATGATTTAATATGATTTAATATGATTTAATATGATTTAATATGATTTAATATTATTTAATATGATTAAATATGATTTAATGTGATTTAATATGATTTAATACGATTTAATACGATTTAATACGATATAATACAACCATAATAGTGTAATAGGAGAATTGTTATCGCGGCCTCCAGGGCGACCCCTTGGATTCTTGAAAATTGAGACAAATAAGAAAATAAACAACTTTCCAAAATGGATAATATAATATAATATAATATAATATAATATAATATAATATAATATTGTTTTGTGATCGTTTCGCTGGTTAGGCAGCCGAATGCTTTCAGTGATTTCGTGTCGAAGCAACGTTGATGCTGGCATGCCATAAAAGTTACACCTTTTGCGGTCTTGTTAAAGCTGTATAACAATTTCTATTAAAAGAATAATAACAACAACAACAAAAAAATCATTCCGTGGCGAGAGACGTCACCGCAGGAGCGTCGATGGGGCATTAGCGCGAGAATGAAACTCCCCGCGGCGTACTTAATCGAAACGTCCGCGGCAGACTTTCCGTTTCTTCCGAGCCGATTCTTCGGAGGCATCGCGACGAAATCCCGGGGTAGTCCGGTGAGACAAAGATCGACGACGAAGAAAAACGAGGCTCGATCGAGGCTATCGAGATATTTAAACTCAGCGAAACATCATTTTGCATTCACAGAAAAATTATTAATAATTCGTTTTTTTTTTCTTTTTTTTTTTTAATGTACAACAATCTTCGACATATTTTTACAGAGATGGGGTAAAATTTCATAATTTTTTATATACATTTTTTCATAAATGTTTATATCAATTTTTATATCAATTTTCATATAAATTTTTATATAAATTTTTATATAAATTTTCATATTAATTTTTATATCAATTTTCATATAAATTTTTATATCAATTTTTATATCAATTTTTATATCAATTTTTATATCAATTTTCATATAAATTTTCATATAAATTTTCATATAAATTTTCATATAAATTTTCATATAAATTTTCATATAACTCTTCAACCGCGTATCGCACTGTTTCGTCCACGGCCGAAAAAAAAAAAAAAAA
The DNA here is from genome assembly GCA_963922035.1 of Amblyjoppa proteus. Lineage (NCBI taxonomy): Eukaryota > Metazoa > Arthropoda > Insecta > Hymenoptera > Ichneumonidae > Amblyjoppa > Amblyjoppa proteus. Next base: position 13,048,057 of record OY998236.1, on the reverse strand, counting down.
ACAAAAAAAATACTCAAAGATATCCCGAGAGCGCGTTACACGCCGAAACGCCACGAGGTCCGCCGCTTCGCGACGATAACTCGCGCGTTGCGGCAACTTCGTCGCTATACACCTCGTGGCTTCTCGCGTACTCGCGTCTATCGCACGCCGCCTCACAGCGTGTAATCCCTTTACGATTTAATACCCTCGGGATATATTGTCGTAGCGACAGCCCGAGCTCTCTCCGGCTCTTCCTCTTTTCCCCCGCCGTCCCGGTTTCCGAGTCGGGTTTTCAAGCGAGCTTATAATCAAATAATAATCTAATACCGATTCTCGCGGTATAATTTCCACCGGTGGGGGGGGGAGGGGGGGGGGGCGAGCGGAGAGTATTCGCGAATAACGGGCGAGAAGTAAAGCGCCGGAGAAACGGAGCGAGTTCTCTCCTCGCGGCTCACTCCGGCCGGCTTATCGATCCTTTCCGGGGCTCGCTGTGTCTGTAACGCGCGTTCCCTCTGTCCTGCCCGCCTGCCGAAAGCTCGGGCCGGCCGTGTATACACAGACATAATCTGTCTAGGGCAGGCTATAATTTTCGCACCCTCGCACGATTGTGGCCGCATCGACGTTCGCATACGGAACGAATCCCGGACCAGTACTGGGCCAGTAATGGGCAAGTAGCGGGCCAGTATAAGGCCAGTACCGGGCAGGTACTGGGCCAGTAGCGGACCACTACCGGAACAGTAACGGGCCAGCACCCCGCCGGCGCCCCGCCAACGCCCAGCAAGCGCCCGAGCACTCGACGGTCGCGCCTTCGCCCGCTTCAACGGCGCGCATATCCCGAATTAAGTCCGTTTGTCCGGCACTCTCCCTCGCTCGCCAATCAACCGTCCCGAGATAGTCGCGCACCGGTTGTTCGACTGTATTTAATAACACACATGCGTGCGGCCGTTTATCGCTTATTGCGAGGATAATGGCAATGGCGGAGAGCCCTTCGATATCGAGATGACGAGGTAACGAGCGGTGGACGATGAGAACCCTCAAAGCGATATTTGTGACGTTTTTTTTTCTTCTTTTTATCTTTTTTCTCGGAACTTTGTCGACTGGACTGCTACAATTAATTTTTTCCTTTTTTTTTCAGTAAACTATCAGCTTTTACAGTTTTTGTAAAAAAAAAAAAAAAAATTAAATAAAAAAAAATTGCCTCGTTGTTATCCAGGGCATGATTAACGTCCTTAGGAGACGTTTTAGAGGGTCATGTTGGGGCTTTGCTCCCGGAGCACTTTAAGCCTTTTCCGGACAGACGATCGCATCGAACCCCGATCGGGAATCCCAAATTTTGACTCCGATCAACTTTCCGCACAATCCTAAAACTACACTCTCATGATTATTAACGACGATTTTCGACGATCTTCATCGACTTCTCGCTCGACGATCTTCCTCGATCTTGATCGATCGCCCGATCGATGATTCTCGTCGATCTTCCTCGATCTTGATCGATCGCCCGATCGATGATTCTCGTCGATCTTGATCGATCGCCCGATCGATGATTCTCGTCGATCTTGATCGATCTCCGAATTGACGATCTTCGTTGATCTCGATCGATCTCCCAATTGACGATTTTCGTTGATCTTGATCGATCTCCCAATTGTCGACGATCTTGATCGATCTCTGGATCGACGATCTTCATCGGTCTTCCGATCGACGATCTTGATCGATCTCCCGATCGACGATCTTGATCGATCTCCGGATCGACGCTTTTCATCGGTCTTCATCGATCTCTGGATCGACGATCTTCATCGGTCTTCATCGATATCCCGATCGACGATACTGATCGACAATAAACCACCAACCTGCTCACCGATCGTTGCGACCGGCTCGACTGCCGAAAAATCTATTCGCTCACCTCATGAGAGTCCACGACTCCGGTTGGGTCCCTCATTACAGCTCGTCCGTATTTTTCGAAGATCCTCGAGACAGTTCCTTCTCGCACCCGCCCGATTCTCGTAACCTTTGTCCCTCCGTCCTATTAGAGTGGAATTTCGACGCCCGAGCAGAACGGGAGTTCGAGATCGGGCCGAAGTCTTGATGTGCGAGGAAAAAAGAGAAAGAAAAAAAAAAAAGGGCCGACTTCGAGTAGGGCGAACCGAAGGGCCGAGAAAACAATTGCCGAGTCATCCACGAAGGGTTTTTTCAACGGATCTCTTCTAATGCCTCGCATTGCTCGTACAAAAGGAACGAGCTTCCAGTCTAACTCTGCGAGCCCGAGAAAATCTCTCGAATTTTACTTTGTCATCGTATACGTGTGAGGAGAGAAAGTGTTATATATATATATATATATATATATATATATATATATATATATTTTTTTTTTTGAGTGTGAATAATGTAGTTCAACTGCGGTGTTGAACTCTGAATTAATGTATCGTTTTTTTTTTTTTTTTTTCTAGTACTTTACCTTAAACGTGAATGAAAAATTATAAAGAAAATGGTAAAATAATGGTAACGAAATGGTAAAAAAGGTAAAAAAAATGGTCAAAAATGGTAAAAAAAAATTGTCAAAAACATGGTAAACAAAAATGGTCAAAACATGGTTGAAAAATGGTCAAAAAAATGATATCAAAAGATCGATCGATCGACGCAGGGACTCGCGTGGAGGTAGCGCCGAATCGCAGTCGCGCAGTCGCAGCTCGTCTTCGCCCCCGGTTAAAACAAAAAAAAAAAAAAGGGTAGAAAAGGTCCTCGACTGCCAGCAAACTGACGATCAGTCCGCAGGTTTCAATCTCGCAAAATAGCGTAGAGCGCACTGAGCCTTCGACTACATCGGGACCGCGAAGACACTCGCTCTCCTCATCGCTGACGCGGCATTTCATTAAAATGATTTGTTGCCGTCGTTGTTTTTTTTTTTTTTTTTTTTAATTTTGCCTCATCATTCGTCGAGTCCCAACGGCTCGCGATGGTTCTCCTTCGCCCGATCTCCCCGCGGTCGACTCCCTTATTCGCCCCGTCCGAAGGGACCGCTTGCCGACAACAAGGCCCCATTGTCGGGCCCGTGACGGCTCGGCCGGCCTCCGACGGCTCCTCGAATCGTCGTTTGCCTCGCACCGACCTTACACCAATCCGCCTCTCGTGCACGGCGTCGGGTTCGCGCTTCCCCCCGTTGTTTCTCCCGCGAGCTCGAGGCTGGCGCCATTCAGAATTCGTCAATGCGAGCCCACAGGAGGAAGATCGCTCGCAGGTAGTTGGCTCGAATGTCAACCTTTTTCACAACCTTTCCGAACGAGTCGGAGAAAATTCGGCGCCTTATTTTCTTCAGGCTTGTCGCTTGGTGGACGGGACAACGGTTGTTGCTCGGTTGCGTTCGGTCGTTGAGGAGAGAAAAGGTTACTTTGCAAAAAAAAAAAAAACAAAGAACAACGTTGTGTTGCATGAATGATTGTTGCGCGGTTGCGAAGTGGAAATCGGAAAGCAAGCGGAGGGAAATAAGCATGGGAGTTGTTTGTCCGTTGTTGCTCGGTTGTTTTCGGTCGTTGAAAGAAACGGTTACTTTGCAAAAAAAAAAGAACAACGTTGTGTTGCAAGAATGAATGTTGCGCGGTTGCGAAGTGGGAATCTAAAAGCACGCGGAGAGAAACAAGCATGGGAGTTGTTTCGCGGGTTGTTTTTTTCGTCGCGTTGAGCAACGCGGATGCAACACGAAAGGGAAAGTTGAGAGAGTTGTTTTGTTGGCTGGGCTCTCGCGAGACAAGCTGGGCAAGAACGGTTGTTTTTCCACGAGAAACGACGACAAATGGAGTTGTTTCGTCAGTTGTTGTTGTTTTTTGTTGCGAAACAACCAAAATGCAACCTGCAACGAAAGTTGAGGAGAGAGCGAGTGACGAGAGGGTCGCTTCGCTGGTTGCGCTTTCACGAGAAAAGCAACGGTTGTTTTTCGAAAAGAGCAACCGCAAAAAAAGCGAAAGAGCATCCGTTGTTTTACGGTTGCAAAATGGGTTGCTTCTTGCGGGAAAGAGTGGAAAGCAATCGCAGATAAAAAAGCATGGGAGTTGTTTTGCAGGTTGTTTTTTTTTTTTGGAGGAAACAACCAAAACGGAACCTAAAAAGACAGTTGACCCGAGAGTTGCTTCGCTGGTTGCGCTTTTTAGGAGAAAAACAACGGTTGTTTTTCCACAAAAAGCCACCACGAAGGAACCGGAAGAACAACCGTTGCTGTATAGTCGCAAAATGGTTGCTTCTTGCGGGGACAACCGGAAAGCGATTACAGAGAAAGAAGCATGGGTGTTGCTTCGCAAGTTGTTTTTTTTTCGCAAAACAACCAAAACGCAGCTTTTATTCCATTCAATTTAATTTTTATCATCGAAAGCTTGACGAATAAGGGTTGGAAAGCGAAGAGTCAACACCAAAAGTTCATCTCGTATCAAATTGCCAGAAACAAGCGCCCCTAAATTTGTTTCCATCTATTTTAAAAATATTTTAATTCCATTTCACTTGATTTTCATTATCTCACGATTGTGAAAAAGGGTTGGAAAGCGAAGAATCAACCCCAAAAAAAAAAAGTTCATCCCCCATCAAATTGCCAGAAAGCGACCGCTCACAAGTAGGCGTTTCAAACTTTTTACCACCTTTTTTTTTGTATGCAAAAAAGAAAAACGTGCATTCCATTTTATTTTATTTTAATTATCGAAGGGTGGTCTCCCGTCCGTCGCCTCGGATTTCGCTGAGTCTCGGGGATGAAAATGAGGAGTGCCAGGGGCGTTGGAATGAAACTCGAATTTTTTACCGTCGGAGGATTCTTGTGTTTGCCGTTTGGATTATTACAACTGCCGCGCCTATACATGTTAATCTCCGGAAGGGGTTGAAAAGGATTGCAGAAGGGACGAGGAGGGCGCCGGGGGGAGGGGCGGGAGAGAGGGAGAGAGAGACCATCCGGCATCAGCGAGGCGAAGCCACTCTGGCGGTGCGCCGGTACCAGCAGACGCATAACAAAATGGCCGTCAGCCCTCCGCGAGAAACTGCCCGACGCTCTCCCGCTCGCTGCGGGACGAAACCACGCGACAAACCCCTCGCACATTCGCACCCTTCAATATTTCATTAATTTTTTTTTTTTTTTTTTTTTTTTCGTAAATAATTAATTTTTTTTTTAAATATTTATTATATTTAATTTTTTTTATTATTATTCGACGTTAAATTTACCAACTGGCGCGTTCGAGTGAAGCGATTTGGTCGGTGCAAATTATGGTTTTTTTTTTACATAAATAATTAATTTTTTTTAATATTTATTATATTTAAAAAAAAAATTTATTTGATGTTAAATTTACAAACAAGCGCGTTCGAGTGGAGCTATTTGGTCGGTGCAAGTTGGGTTTTTTTTTTTTTTCGAGGCTATATTCGACGTATTTTTTCACACTGAAGACGAATATAATTATTAATTTACTCCAAGCGCAATATTTTCCATTTAAATTCCAAAAATACGATTTTTGGTGGATAAAATCGAGATCTTTCTCACTTTACAACTCTACTAGATCGATACGTGCCAGATTTAGTTGTTATAGATCCAGTCGACCTCCGCTCAGTTCCCTAATGTTCAGTCCTCGTAATCCAGTCGATTAGTCTATTATCAACGATTGCAAACGAAGAGTTTGGACGTTTTGAAAAACGTTGGCCCTGAACACCCTCGGCTAAATCTCCCATTAATGACCATTAACTGTGCGTTAAATGCAAATCAATCGGTTTTTTTGCCAATGGTATAATTTCCATTTGTACTACCGTTTAATATACAATTAAAAAAATATACCATTCAGAAAGTACCATTTGTCACGTCCCATTCACTTGTCAGTGAACTCCCATTTACAACGAACGGCAGAAAGTACCACTTGAATTTTCCCGGTCCTTCGGAATCGAACTCCCATTAATAACGAATGGGAAAAAGTACCAATCGAACTTTCCCAGGAAATCGCCATTGGTCCCCCATTGGTAACAAACGGGGAAAACGTACCATTTAAATATTCCACTGATTTGCCAGTGGAGTCCCATTAAGAATGAATTGTAGAAAGTACCGTTTCAATGTTGCCCATGAATTTCCATTAGGATCCCATTGATTGCCTTTCGATACCATTAATTACCATTAAACGACCAATGGAAAACTTTGCCGAGGGTTTCACTGTCCGATTCAGATCCCATTTGTTCCCAGTGGCAAGAAGTACCATTTCAGCTGTTCCAGTTGTCCTCCAACGGATTATCATCTAATGACGATTGGAAAAAGTACCATTTGTCACGTCCCATTGATTTGACAGTGAACTCCCATTAATAACGAATGGTAGAAAGTACCACTTGAATTTTCTCGTTCCTTCGGAATTGGACTCCCATTAATAACGAATGGGAAAAACTATCAATCGAACTTTTCCAGAAAATTGCCATTGGTCCCCCATTGGTAACAAACGGGAAAACGTACCATTTAAAATGTCCCACTGATTCGCCAGTGGACTCCCATTAACAACGAATGCCAGAAAGTACCGTTTCAATGTTCCCCATGAATTTCCATTAGGATCCCATTGAATGCCTTTCGATACCATTAATTGCCATTAAACGCCCAATGGAAAACTTTGTCAAGATGTTGCCCACTTCACCACCTTCAAAGTCGTCGCCCAATGTTCCCTAACTCATTTCCCACAGGACGAAAGCTCCATCGGACGCGCAGCCTCTTTCCCGGCTCTTCTCTTTCCCGGCTTTTCCTCTCATTGGACCATCGGCCATCGGAAGTGACATTCACAGCCAATGGCGATTCTCGCTCCTTCCGGTTCGCAATGGCCGGTTGTAATCCCAGCGGAAAAGAGCGTGTAACGAGCCTTTATGTCGAAGCGACTCGAACGTTTCGGAGTCGTCTGGACTTCCTCTCCTTCCTCATCCGGCGCTTCGACCGGTCGGGAAGCTTCTCGGTAGCGAGTCTCGAAGCTGCGCAAGGCGAACCGGCAAGACGAGGAAGCGTAATGGGCTGGAAACGGCTCAAATGACCCGCGAATTCAGACGCCCGGACTCGCCCCGGCGTCTTCAACGTCCTCACGACTTTCCATGTGTTTACGTAAAGGTAGGCTCCGAAACTATCCGCTAGGGTTTGTTTAAATTCATCGCGGCCGCTGGTCCATTACCATTTTCACGAGACTTTTATGGTAATTTATGAGAAACGAGACCGCGAAGGTCCGGACGGACGATAATGAGACCGGAAACGGTCCGAGCTTTACCGGCTTTGGTTGACGACCGCAAATTCATTATCGAGGATTCAAGATGGAGGGTTTTGGGTGGGGTCCCTAGAAAGTTCGTGAAAATTTGTTGAGGGATTGTTGAGTCGTCCTTTGGATCCTGCGAGGGAGGCGGCGGGGCAAAACGGACTCTTGTGTTTGGTACAAAATGGTTCGTTTTACCCCACTCGACGCTTCTTTGGACGCGGTCCTAGGGATAATTCCCTAGGACCTTATTTAAATAATGGAGGATTTTGAAGGAGTGATGAGGATTGTCCTCTGGATCTTGGGAGGGAAGGCGTGGGGCAAAATGGACTCTTACAGATTGAGATGCGACTTTGTGTGTGTGTGTGTGTGTTTTTTTATGGGTAGCGGGACATTTTTTTTTTTAATGGTCCATTTTGCCCCACTCGAGGCGCCCTTCGGCGGGGTCCTCGATAAATATGGAGGATTTTGAAGGAGTGATGAGGATTGTGTCCTGTGGATCTTGGAAGGGGAGGGGAAGGGTGGGGCAAAATGGTCTCTTACATTTCAGATGCGATTTTGTGTTATTTTTTATGGTTATCGAAAAATTGGTAAAAATGGTCCATTTTGCCCCACTCCAGGAGTCTTTGGGCGAGGTCCTCGGTAAATATGGAGGATTTTGAAGGAGTGATGAGGATTGTGTCCTTTGGATCTTGGGAGGGAAGGGAGAGGGTTGGACAAAATAAACTCTTACATTTAAAATGCGACGTTGTTGTTCGATTGTGAAAGATCTGTAAAAATGATCCGTTTTGCGCCACGTCACGCTTCTTGGTGCGAGGTCCTACCCAAATATGGAGGATTCTGAAGGATGGTCGAGTATTGTCCTTTGAAACTTGAGAGGGCGGGGACGGGGCAAAATGGACTCTTACATTTGAGATGCGACTTTGTTGTTGTTGTTTTTATGGAGTGCGAAAAAAATGGCAAAAGTGGTTCATTTTGCCCCAATCTATTGACTCTTTGAGTCAGGTCGTAAAAAAATGCTAATAATCTTGGAAGGGTCATCGACTATCATTCTTCCGATCTCGGAGCGGGAAGGGCGGAAGCGCGGGGCAAAACGGACTCCCACGATTCGATTGGACTTTTTATTTATTTTTTTTTATACGCACAGTAAAAAAAAAAATTAGTAAAAATCATTTTGTTAAATAAGTGACAATCTTTTTTTAAATTAAGTGACATTTTTTTTTTTTTTTACTGTGCGTATATATCGCAATAAATTTGTAAAAAAAAAAAATCATCTTGGTAAAAAAATTCGGTAGAAAAAGTCCCAAGAGAAAAACCCGAAAAAGAACCGCTCGAATCAACGCCTTTTTTTGTTTATTTATTTTTTGTAAAAAAAAAAATGGTAAAAACGGTCCACTTTGCGGCGCTCCAAACGGCACAAAGACGCTGGTACAGCGGAGGAGGAGCCCGACCAGCCGACCCGAAAAATTGGATCCCCGTCGAGCGAGACCTTGTGCCAAGCACAGGTAAACATCTCGACTACTTTACCGAAAATTAGCCAGCGGTTGCGCGACGAGGGAGAAGAGTAAATATTGTCGTATTTTGAGGATCGTTAAGGGATTATCGCGGCAGGTATTATTCACCTTCGGTTAGCCTTTGAAATGTCAGGAGAGAAAGAAAAAAAAAAAAAAATGAAGGAAGCGAGCGTCGGGTGTGAAGAAAAGTCGAAACGATCGGCGTAAATTTTCTACGTGTCGGCAAAACCGATTTTTACTGCCGGTTTTTTTTTATTTATTATTTTTTTTTTTTATGTTTTTGAGCACGAGTTTCGTTATGAAATATTGGGCGAAACGATTGGCGGATTCAAAAACGGACAAGATTTTTTTTTCCTTTTTTTTTTTTATTTTTTCTAGCGATTTTGAGAATAGTTGCGATTTTTTTGAATTTGAAAAAACGCCGATATCTACGCTTTCCGACGAGATATCGGGGCGACCGATGTGTCTATCGTGTTCTGCGGGGAAAAGTACACAGTATAGGGCGTTCGGCGGAGTCGCCGTACCGATTTTTCAAGCCCTTACAAGGCAATGAAAAAACGTAATTTTGTGTTGGAAAAAAAAAATGAAGGTTCCGAAATAAAAATTTTCGGCGACACTTCTCCACGTATTTTTTCGCGCTGATCGCGAATCCGATAGCCCATCCGGCCTAAAGTCAAACGGAGCATGAGTAATCGAATAAAAATAAAATAAAATAAAATAAAATAAAATAAAATAAAATAAAATAAAATAAAATAAAATAAAATAAAATAAAATAAAATAAAATAAAATAAAATAAAATAAAGGTAGTTTTTTTTATCGAAAAGATTCTCTTTAATTTTGTAGTGAAGCCAGAAAAATTCCCACATTCGACCGTGTTTTAAAAAAAATTATTTTCTTCTTACCTCCGTTACGAATGAATAATGCTTCACTGAAGTAATCAAACCGCAACTATAGACCTCAATTATCATAATTATTTTTATCATTCGTCAACTATTTTCATAATTTATTAATCCATTTCATCATTAAATAATTATTTTCATCACTCATTAATAATATTCACAATTTATCAATCATTTTCATCATTAATTAATTATTTTTATCACTCATTAATAATATTAATAATTTATCAATCATTTTCATAATTAAATAATTATTTTCATCGCTCATCAATAATATTCATAATTTATCAATCATTCTCATAATTAAATAATTATTTTCATCGCACATTAATAACATTCACAATTCATCAATAAATCTCGTAATTAAATAATTATTTTCATCACTCAACAATTAAATTCGTCGTCAATTAAATATTTGTTTTATTCGTTAATTGTTCTCATTTGCTCCAATAAATGATCACGAAAAAAAAAATAAAAAATAAAAAATAAAAAAAAATAAAAGAAAAACAAAAAAAAAAAAGAAATTCTTCCTGCGATATTTTCCGATCGACTTGCCGAGCCGGCCGCGCTCTTTTTTTCCCCCGTGCGGCATTCTTCTCCTCGTCGCGCGGCTCCTTCGCCGTCCCGCGGGCCGACAGCGCGATTCGGCATAACAAGGATCAAGGCTCGCGGTCTTTGCGATCGGTCCAGGGCTTTCTCTTCATTGTCCGCCACTCTCGTCGTCAATGTATCGTCGCCAGTTTCACGTTCGAGCGTTTCGCTCGGCGCTCTCTCTCGACGACGACGACGACGACGACGACGACGGGCCTCTCGTTATTGATTTTATCTCTCGCTGATGCCGCCCGCGGCTCGCACGACGGCGAGTGCCGGCTCGGCTCTCGCGGGGTGTTTTCTCTCTCTGCGTATCGGTGTGCGTGGACCGGGCAGAGGGAAAAACACACGGGGTGCAAAATTGCGGGGCAAAATAGACGACGACGACGACGACAACGACGACGACGGGAAACGACGAGCGAGGCGAAAATCGTCGTGGGAGGGTTACAAAGCTCCGCGCGACGCATTAAATACTCGAGAGTTTCTCTCTGTGCGTCCTCGGACGAACATTATAACAGGAGAGGAGAGAGAGAAACAAAAAAAAATACCGGCGAGCAACACAGAGTAAGAGCGAAGAGAGACGCGAGAGAAAACTCTAAATTGATTGCGTCTAAAAATCCAACGAGAGAGCGCAATTTTTTATTTTTTTTTCTCTTCTTCTTTTTTTTTCGTTTCGCGTCCCATCCCCATTGGCAACGGGGCGAGATGGGCGAACCTCATCTTTTATTATTATTATTATTATTATTATTATTATTATAGTTGTTGTTGTTATTATTATTGTCTTCTTTCTTTTTTTCGCCGGCTTTGTGACGAGAAAAGGCTCTCGAGATTTCTTTTTTGTTTTTTTTTTTCATTTTTTTTTTCTCCTCGATGTTTCAGAACCGAGTGTACTTGTGTGAAAGGGGAAGGAGAAAAAACAAAAAAAAAAAACACAAAAATTGAAATAAAAATATGAAAAAGAAATTCGCCCGACGACTCGTTCGAGAGGCGGGACGGCTCGTTCTCTACCGAATCAGCATCGTAGCTCACACGAGAGCTTTCCACATATGTTCGCCGGTCAGCCACAATCGGGCGCCACGAGATTTTCCTAATTTATCAACAATAACAATAACAATAACAATCTTTGTTTATAAAAAAAAAAAAAAAAAAAAAAAATGTTTGTAAATTTATTCACAACAATTTCTCGAAGATTCTTTAGAGGAATTTTTACGACATTGTTTGTAACAATTTTTCATAAACATCCTTTACAGTAGTTTTTATAAAAGATTTTTCTATACAATTGTTATGACATTGTTTAAAGCGATGTTTGGATCGTTGTTTGCAACTAATTTTATGACATTCTCTGTAACAAAAATTTCCAACGATTGTCATTGCACAGCAGTGGATGGGCATTTCGCCGTGTGTGGAGATCAATTGTTCACCTGACAAGTCAACGCGAAGACAGGCCTACACAAATAGTGATACGACGAACGATCGTACACGAAGGCAGAGTTGTACACCAAAAGAACTCTGCACCGAAAAACCCTACACAGCCCAACTATAGACGACGAAGGGCCTGTACAAGAGTATGCACCGAATCACCGTAAACGAAATCAAATCTACACACAAAATATCCGTGCACCGAAAACTTTACACTGATCGACTGCAATAATTGGACACTCAGCGACTGTGTACAAGGGAAAAAAATCTGGCACGACGAAAGTTCGACACCAAACGAAACTCGACACTTCGAAAGTTCGACACCGAGAATTCGACACGAAACAACAGACTGTTGCACACAAATTCGTATAAATAAGTATATATATATATTGAATTTTTCACTTTTTACAGATAAAATATATGGTCTGTCTATGTATGGTGTATGTATGTATGTATGGTAAAATGTATGGTAAAAATATCTGTTGAGTTTCTCTATAAGACTTTTAACAAGTAACTGATACGAAAATCATATACTTTAATCTTTGAAAAGTGAAAAATTCAGTGTATACTTATTTATATTGAGTTGTGTAAAGTAGTCTTATGTGCGGATGTCGAGAGTTTTCGCCGTTGAAATTTCGCAGTGTCGAGTTTTTGGTCTTCGAACTTTCGTCGTGTCGTATTTTTGTTTCCTTGTGTAGAGTCGCTCGGTGTCTAGTTTTTGCAATTGATCGATGTAAAGTTTCCGGTGTACGGTTACTCGGTGTAGAATTGATTTAGCGTACAGTAATTCGGTGCCAACTTCTGTACAGAACCTTCGTCGTGTATAGTCAAAGGTGTGTAGCGCTTTTCAGTGCAGAGTGTTCTTGGATGTACAAGTGTCCATGTGTGCAGAGTTGATTGATGTATACTTTTTGTGTAGACCTATCTTAGTGTAGACTTGGCAGGTGTACAGTTGGTCACCGTCCTTTCGCCGCTGTAGGGCCGACTGCTCGAGTCTTATGTGTTCAATTTTTAGCTGGTCAAACGTCATCGATAGAGCCCCCCCCCCCCCCGCCCCTCGTTGGTATTCTCACCCGATCGGCGCTGGTTTGCGGCCCTATCGAATTAAATTCGTATTATTGGATTAGCATACGATTATCGAGTGGCGCGTACGTGCGTAGTGGATTCTGCGTAGACGGTGCACGAGAGAAAAAGGGACGTTCGAGGGGCTGACGAGGAAAGGGCCGGTGCCCCATCGACGCATCGAACTCGAGCACAATGGAGAGCGAGGAAGATGGGGAGAGAAGGCGAAAACTATTATAGTACGTAACAGACGGGGCTCATGAATTTTCCTCGCCTCGTACAAGCGAAATGATCGCATGAACTCTCTCTCACTCGCCGCCCGCAGAGACACAGCCGGGCCCTTCATGGCTTTTGACTCCGCGGCTCTACGCTACGCTGTTATTCTCACGAGGGTCTCCCGATATAATAATCCGGACAAACTCTCCACCCTTCCCGAACGAGAACGATCTTCATATATTATTTATATTAATAGACAACACCCGGACGCTAAGTCGACGCGCGTGCTGATCGGGCTCTTCGAGGCCGCCCCCCGCCCCCCCCCCTCGCCGATGTCATCCGCGATGAAACGTCATTGGGACATTCCTCGAGTTGCCCCTCTGACGTCGATTAAATAGCCGAATGAGACCGTTTGGAAGTGTTACGAACTTTACGGAATGACGTTCTCTTGGATTTGGGCTTTGGAATGGGACATTTTTGTCTTCAATTATAGACCGAAAGACCCCCTCCGTCCCCCCCCCCCTGCGCGCCCTTCCAGCAGGACATTCCTTAAGTAAGTCTTCTGGTGTACCATTGGCTAAGGGTACCATTAGTTACCATTAAAAGATCGCATTGATTGACTATTCGTTAAAGGTAATTCAATGGGGTTTTGGCAATGGTGTAATTCCTACCTCGTTTACCATTTAATGCGCCATTCATTGTGCCATTCAATTTCCTATTCGTTGCATGGCATTTTTATGCCGTTGACATTTTCATTAGTGAACAATCATGCTATATGTAATTGTCCACTTTTCTAGAGTGTCTGAATATGTAGATAAATAAAAAAAAGCTTTGACGCTCCCGAAAAATGTCCCCTATCGTTCATAAATAATTTTGGTCCTCAAGTCCACGGTTACTCTTGTGGAGTCATTTATCTGCAATTAGTTATCGCTTGTATCATTTAAGTGAAAGTTCCTACTCACCCACGTGATTCCCTAGTGTTTGTCGACTCGATTTTTGTACCTCGTTAATTATAAATCGTTAGAGGTGCCATTAAAGATTCTCTAGCTTTTTACCGTTCGATTCAGTTCCCATTTGTTTCCAATGGTGAGAAATACCATTTCAGCTGTTCCAGTTATGCTACAGTGGACTGTCGTTAATAACGAATGGAAAAAGTACCATTTCTTACGTCCCATTGACACGTCAATGAAGTCCCATTAATAACGAATGGGAGAAAGTACCAACATGATTTTCCCAGTCATTCGAAATTGGACTCCCATTAGTGACGAATTTAAAAAAGTACCAGTTGCATTTTCCCAGGACATTCCCATTGGTCTTATATCGATGACAAACGGGAAAACGTACCATTTAAAATTTCTCACCGCTTCGCCAAGTGAAGTCCCATTGAGAATCAATGGCAGAAAGTACCGTTTCAATTTTTTGTTCCCATGAACTTCCACTGCAATACCATTGATTACCTTTCGTTACCATTCATTACCATTAAACGCCCAATTGAAAACTTTGCCAAGGGAATCAAGATGACGCAGTATTGAAAATGTTACGAACTTTTGGGCGATGACTTCATTTCATGTTTGGTCTTTGAGACGGGACTTGCATATTTATTAAATCAGACCGAAAAGCTATCTCGCCCCATCAGGACAATCCTGAAGTACCTCATCTCGTCTCGATTAAATATCTCGATAACGGCACTTTGGAAATTTTACGAATCTTCACCCAAGACTATATTTTGTTTCTTAATTTATTTTATTTTATTTTTATTTTTATTTATGTTTATTTTTGTTTTTTTGTTTTTTTTTTTGTTTTTCAAAACGTTACAACCGAGCAGCGACGATCCGCGAAAGCAGTGAAATTCGCAAGAAACCACCGAGTCCCATTCGGATCCTCGATCGCGCTTCCTCGGCGGTTTCGTGGGCGTGTCGACGGCCTTTCTGCCTCGGTACATGCTTCTAACTTAATTCGGTTATCCCCGAGATTTATATCTTTCGCTCGCATTATTTCCCCCTCTATATTCCACCCTTCATCCTAAGCCCCCTTCTACCCCCCCCCCCCCCCTTTCCACCCTATCCGCCCCATCGGCGCGGATCTAACGGGACTTCTTCGGGCTTCTCGGTAGCCTCCCACTTGTTTCCTCCCGCGGTTATCCGAGCTATCGCGTTACCAAAACCACCCCCTTCGTCCCCTTCTTCCACCCTTTACCCCCCCCCCCCCCTTCCCCCCTTACGCCGCCCACGGTTTATTAGAATTTACAAGCCGGTCCAGGTTGACAATCCTCCTCGACGCCTAAATTGCTCCGCGTTTGCGGACGAAGGCAAAGCCGGATCGGTCGCGGTCGTAGCTGGTAAAATCGGGCGAATTCGGATTTGTCCCGCGTGTTCGCGCTTAACCGACCGAGGAGAACCCTTATTTATTTGCTAGCGGATCGGGGAATCCCCTACGGCGAGGGCCGAACTCTCACAGTCGATCAAACGCCCGCACACGCGCACGATGATGTCCAGTGTGGTGGTCAATTTTTTTTTTTTTTTTTTTTTTTTTTTTTTTTTCTTTTGGGTGTTCCGACCGAATCGACCGACCGGAAGTCATCGCTTTGTCGCGTCGCAGCGGCTTTGGATTTTTTTTTTTTGGGAAATATTTTTGAAGATGTTTTTTTTTTGGGATTTAATATTTTTAAGGGAATTTTTTATATGTTGAGAGAATGTCTTTTTTTTTTGGGTGTTCCTGCCGAATCGACCGACCGGAAGTTATCGCTTTGTCGCGTCGCACGGCTTTGAGTCTTTTTTTGGAAAATATTTTTGAAGATTTTTTTTTTGGGATTTAATGTTTTAGGGGATTTTTTGATATGTCGATGAGAATTTTTTTTCTTTTTTTTTATTGGATTTTTTGTTGCGGTGATTTGTCAGCGGAGATCGCAACTGGTGGGGACTTTGATTGAGCTTTTATTTTGCGCAATTAATAGTAATGAGAATTTTAAGAATTTAAAAAATATTCTAAAGAATAATGTATGGATATTTTGAAGATTTTTTTTAATCAGCCCGTTTTTTTTACTTGAAAAAAAAAAAAAAAAAAAAATGTTTTTATTACAATTTTCATCACACATCGTCCGATTTTTCGTGCGATCGGAGGCTGGCATGTAGCACGGCGAGTCTGATAAATGCATTGGGTGAGACGAACGAGCGGTGGACAAGCAGTCGGTTGGGTAGTTTATCAAAGTCCTATCGTCGAGGGACCCTTAGGGACGAGCGAGCAAGTGTCGTCGGATAATGACGTTGAGAGACGCGTGCCGGATCGCAGCGGGGAATCCCCGGACCGCACAACGGGCTTACCCGCGGGCGGCGCGCGCCGATCCGTCCGACTCGACTATTTACCGGCCGGCGCTCGGTGGACCGACCGGTCCGAAGGGTGCCGCGGACCAGAAGCGCTCGTTTCATGTGCGGTAAATAAGTCGACGTGTCCTTCGTGGCACACTTTCGATATAACCCACCCCATTCTCTCCGCCGAGACTCGTTACTTATTTGCGAGAATTAATTGGCTTAGAAATCCCGCTGTGACCGACGGAGCGGAGATCTGTGGGAATCTAATCAGTTCCTTCGCGGATCGTCGGTCTTATACGCTTTTTTTTTTTTTTTTTTTTTTTTTTTTAATTTTCTATATGTATATTTTTTTTATAGGGTAATTCGGGCTGGGTAAGGCAGTGCTTTTTTTGAACAACAAAAATTTGAGGCTTAAGATTAAGAAAATCTTTAAGGCAGTTTCGTTTTATGTCTGACGCCGCCTAAGATTGAGAGGGAATTCAGACTTACAGTATTCAGACTTGCAGCATTCAGACTTGCAGTGTTCAGACTTACAGTCTTCAGACTTGCAGAATTCAGGCTTGCAGAATTCAGACGTACAGAATTCAGACTTGCAGCATTCAGACTTGCAGTATTCAGACTCACAGTATTCAGACTTACAGAATTCAGACTTACAGTATTCAGACGTAGAGAATTCAGACTTACAGTATTCAGACTTACAGTATTCAGACTTACAGTATTCAGACTTACAGTATTCAGACTTACAGTATTCAGACTTACAGTATTCAGACTTACAGTATTCAGACTTACAGTATTCAGACTTACAGTATTCAGACTTACAGAATTCAGACTTACAGAATTCAGACTTACAGAATTCAGACTTACAGAATTCAGACTTACAGTATTCAGACGTAGAGAATTCAGACTTACAGTATTCAGACTTACAGTATTCAGACTTACAGTATTCAGACTTACAGTATTCGGACTTGCAGTATTCAGACTTACAGTATTCAGACTTACAGAATTCAGACTTACAGAACTCAGACTTACAAACATTTAGACTTACAGCATTTAGACTTACAGAATTCAGACTTGGAGAATCTAGACTCAGAGAATTCAGACTCAGAGAATTCATTTTAGACCATTTTAGACCATTGTAGACCCAAGTCAATAATGTCAATTTCTTCTTTAGACCGCATTTTGAATATCGTCTCGCGTGCTTTTTCACCCCGTACACGAGTTCCAGGCTTAATTCGATCCATTCGAGAACGAGACATTTTCACAGATCATTTGACCCGTTGCAGACGAGGGGCGAGGAAGAGTCCGCGTTATTAACTGCGCTCAATATCGCGTTATACGACCGGCTCTCCCGGCCATTGTCCCGATGCGTGTGTGATATAATTTTCGGAGGCCGATGATTCATGGATCGTTCCAGCGGGAATCGCTCGAGCCGTTGCCGAGAACGCTTCCCACATTAGAAATTTATCGGGCGCTTAAATTTTCGTCTCTCGAGTGTTCCGTGCCGTGCGCGAAAATACATTAAGGGTCGAGAGATGATACGCGTCGAGTGGCCGTGCAGAAGTTAACAAGCGCATCACTCCGGCGCTGGTTTTGAGAGGCGACGCGTGCAACCCGCATATAAACACAATCTAAAGTTTCTTGGGTGTTGATGATAATGTTTGTGTTTAAATTAAAGTCTTTTTTTTTAGGAGGTTGCCCGCATAATGGCAGAGACTCTCGACCATTTTTTTGTTTTTTTTTGTTGGCGTCTCGGTCGGTGAGGAGGATATCTTAGATGATTGTCGGCACTTTTAGGGTGATTTTTGTCGGCAGCTGTTGTTAAAGCTGTCGCGTTGAGTTATTGGTGTAGCGGTCAAAATGACCGCTCGGCTGTCAATATGACAGACTGTTGCGCTGGCGAAATTAAGGCAATGAGATGAATTGTTCAACGTCCGAAAAATTGACGGAAAGTGGGCGGTTAAGATAAGAGACGACGGTCATGAGACGGCTTGACTGATACTGAATAATGATAACTTTAGATCACTTAGGCAACTTAGGCAACTTAGGCAACTTGGGCAACTTGGGCAACTTGGGCAACTTGGGCAACTTGGGCAACTTGGGCAACTTGGGCAACTTGGGCAACTTGGGCAACTTGGGCAACTTGGGCAACTTGGGCAACTTGGGCAACTTGGGCAACTTGGGCAACTTGGGCAACTTGGGCAACTTGGGCAACTTGGGCAACTTGGGCAACTTGGGCAACTTGGGCAACTTGGGCAACTTGGGCAACTTGGGCAACTTGGGCAACTTGGGCAACTTGGGCAACTTGGGCAACTTGGGCAACTTGGTTTGTTTCATGACCTTAGGCCATTTTAGGCGACTTAGGCAACATTAATAATGTCTCATAACCTTAGGCAATTTTAGGTAGTTTTAAGCAATTTTAGACAATTTATCCACTGTCTGTGCCCGACGCTACAACGGCTGGATAACTCCGAGGCGAAAAACAATTTACAGTTAGAGTTACAGTATCCGAAGTTGTCGATTAACGCATACTTGTTTTCCAATTTAAATCCCTCCGTGCCTCAAAAAGCGTCGTCTGTATATATATTTTTTTTACCTCATCCAAAGTTTGCACGATTTTTCCACGTTACAAAACCACCCGTGAGAGCAGCGGGTGGAGTGAAGTTGGGGGGGGGGGGGTAGTCTCTGTGTCGAATCAAAAAGCTTTAGTCGGAGATCTCGAGGACCCTCCGCTCGCGTTACGTGTCCCGGGTGCGATTCCACGCCGAGCGCCACGACAGATTCTGTGTACAGCCTTGCTATGGGTATACACTGTATCCCACCAGCCGTTGATGGGTGCGGGAAACTCTTCAACAGTTTTTTTCAATACACATCGGTGTGGCATCGAGTCGAGTATATAGGCAAAGGATGAAGGGAGCCCGAGTCGGTTGTGTCCATACAACGGCGCGAGTGAGGAGCTTGCAGGTGGCTCTTCCATCCTCCACTCCTCCTCGTTCCCACATCGAACTCTCTCTCTCTCCTCTTCCATACCCCGCCTACAATTTTTTTTTTTTTTTTTCTCTCCTAAACCTGCCACCATCCCCGGCGCGTCTCTATTTCACTCCCAAGATATGTCCTCGCGACGGCTCCTCGCTTTCGTTCCGGTGACGGTGTATCGTTGCCTCATCAGCTCCCGACTCTCATCCCAAGGCGCGACTTCCTACGGTCTTGGTCGACCAATTTTTCCATCATCGATGCATTCCCCTCGTAACTGGAGGCTCAGTTACCAGCTACTTCCTGGTAGGAATTGTGGAACGTTGCATCGATACCTGATTAGGAACCTGACAGGACCTTTTCAGAAAGTCTTGGCAGGACGTTATCAGGCTCCTATTTGGGGCTGTAAAAAAACTGCCATCCAGCAAATCTTCGATCCCGTTGAGACATTGAGCAAGACATCCACAAAAACCAGACATCAATAACGGGCGATGTACCAGCATGTCTTCTGTCCTCAGGAAATCCTATCGAGACCATCTTCCCCAGAGTCCGCTATCTCCGCCCTTTGTCCCATTGCCTCTTCCATCGAATCGTCTATTCCTCCTCTTGAATGTTTTCTCTTGCTTTTAGCCACAACCTTTATCCTGGTCTCTAAGCACTCAACAACTCTCCATCATCTCTACGGCTCTTCCCTCATCGCTGAAGGTTCGGCCACCAGCCGTGGTCCTTAGTCACCTTCTCTGGCACATCGGTCTGTACATAGTTTTACTCGCGAATTCCTCTACCCAGACCATCATCACGAGAACCAGCGTTCTCCGCCCTTCATCTCGTTACCTCTTCCACCAAGCCATCCATCCCTACCGTATCCCTTTCTCCGTGCGGTTTTTTTTTCCTCCTGCCTTTCGCCTCCGGCGTGGTCGTTCGCGTGCGCGAAACGGAAAAGAAAGGGGAGGGTGGTTGGCGGTTGGAAGAGGAGAACCGAGGGAGGGATGGAATGGAGAGCAGTCCGTTTCTGGCTCCCTCTTTATTCCCATTCCCATCCTCTTGTTTTGGTCCAATAGTCAGTCTGATCGATGATACGCCAACAAGAGGGTACTGCGCATGGCCGAGCTGGATATAAACTCGGCTCCTTATTATACATGGGGCTGACGGTAGGGGGGGGGGGGGTGAAGCTGGGGGCGGGGGGACGGGGGGGCTCTTCGTCGGGGCATGCGAATGCGGGAGAAGCGCCCCTCGGGGAAGGATAGAGGGACGGTTTCGAGGGTTCCGAGCCCACGGGGTTTGGTCGTATGACTCCGTACACACTTTATCCCTCCAACTGTGTGAGAATCGAGTGTATAAGCTGGGAGAACCGAAGAAAACGAGCCGGGGCAGCGACGAGAAGGAGTTCGCCAAAACGCTATGAAACTTATAATACCCCGTCCAGAAAGACTAGACTCGCTGTCCCTTCATCGACCAAAGGACTTTCCAAGTTGATGCAACGGAGCCATCGGCTGTTCTCTCACAATAGCTGCGGCGGACCACCGATAGAGTCCTCGGACTCGGATAAAACATTTTTTTCCCAAGTTTGCGTCTTGTTTGCCAATAAGTCGCGATAGTTGGGCAGCGCAAGGCCTGGCAAATGGGTGGCCATTTTTGTAAATAGATATCGCAGAGTTTTGTGCACCTATCGGTTCCATACTGGGCGGTGATTGTCCTGGTTGTCCTGTTTTGCTAGATATTTCACTCGGTATCTCAACAGGATCGATGGTATCAAGCAATCGTCCGCTAAGATACGGTGTCTTCCTAGATATCTTCCTGGGTGTCTTCCTGGGTGTCTTCCTGGGTGTCTTCCTGGGTGTCTTCTTGGGTGTCTTCTTGGGTGTCTTCTTGGGTGTCTTCTTGGGTGTCTTCTTGGGTGTCTTCTTGGGTGTCTTCTTGGGTGTCTTCTTGGGCGTCTTCTTGGGTGACTTCTTGGGTGTCTTCTTGGGTGTCTTCTTGAGTGTCTTCTTGGGTGTCTTCTTGGGTGTCTTCTTGGGTGTCTTCTCGGGTGTCTTCTTGGGTGTCTTCTTGGGTGTCTTCTTGGGTGTCTTCTTGGGTGTCTTCTTGGGTGTCTTCTTGGGTGTCTTCTTGGGTGTCTTTTTGGGTGTCTTCTTGGGTGTCGTTCTGGGTGTCTACCTGGGTGTCTTCTTGGGTATCTTTCCGAGGGTCTTCCTGGGTGTCTTCCTGGGTGTCTTCCTGGGTGTCTTCCTGGGTATCTTCCTGGGTGTCTTCAATAATCCCGAGAAAGATGTTGATCGGATAGGTGGGAAACATCTGGTCATGGTCGGATGAAAAATCAACTTTACCTTCTCAATTTTTTTAAAACAAAGGACACACTTTATCCGTGTCTAAAAAATTGGAAAAATGAAACTTTTCGAATGTATCGGTTTCCTAAAAGACTCTTTGAGGCGTTTTCCATTTTTTTTTCTTTTTTTTTCGATAGGGAACGAGATTTTCGATTAAAAGGGCTAAATCCCACGACAGTAACGCCCAGAGCAGCTCGCCGATAATGGACCGCGGAAGATGCCGCGCTGATGCAAAAAAATCGCTGGACAAGAACGATTTCATCAAACCCGAGAGTCAAAAAAAAAAAAAAAAAGAAAGAGTTTCGATTCAATTTTTCTTTTCTTTTTTTACTCGCCGAATAAAAACGTAACGGGCTCGGACAAAGAAGCCCATAGGAAATTTCGACGTTTCACGAAGGAGAACGAGATGCATTCGCCGAGCGTTAACGATTCTCCGAGCGGCGAAAGATAATTCGGGGTTGGCGTTCACCAAATTGACAGGACAACGCGAGTTTCCTATTCATTCGAATTACGTTTCAATTCTGTCGGTGACTTTAGCATTGTTGCTACAAATTGGTACACGCCCCGGCCTCCGGCGTGAATCGTGCGAGCCGCTGCGTTTCGCATCCCCGTCCTTCGCGTATACCGCCCCCCCCCGCCCCACCCCCCTCTGTCCAGCGAAACCCCTTTAGATTCGCTCTCGGCGTCCGACTACGTATAAACGCCCTTGTGCCTCGAACACACGTCCCGTTGTACTGTCCGCGTATATTAATACCAGACACGAAACCCTCTCTCTCTCTCTCTCTCTCTCTCTCTCTCTCTTTTTCTCTCTCTCGAGCTTGCACAATAATATTCTCGAAATAGTCACGTACCATTTTTCCCATCAATTTCTCTTTGATTCGTTAATCGGTGACGAAGGACCCCGTCGAATACCCTCGGGCGGGCGGGTCACCGTGCTAAATCAGCAATTTTATCTAATCATAATATGTAATCATGTAGTGTGATATGGTCATATAGCATAATATGGTTATCCAGTATGACACAGTTATACAGTATGATACGGTTATATAGTATGATACAGTTATATAGTATGACATGGTTATACAGTATGATACGGTTATATAGTATGATACAGTTATATAGTATGACATGGTTATACTGTATTATACGGTTATATAGTATGATACAGTTATATAGTATGACATGGCTATATAGTATAACATGGTGATACAGTATGTCATGGTTTATAGGATGACATGGTTATACAGTATGATACGGTTATAAAGTATGATACAGTTATATAGTATGACATGGCTATATAGTATAACATGGTGATACAGTATGTCATGGTTTATAGTATGACATGGTTATACAGTATGAGATGGTTATATAGTATGACATGATTATACAGTGTGACGCGTTTGTGTCGTACGATATGGTTGTAGATAATTGCATATGATTCATGCATCATGTGTTTGGTTACATACGATTAATATACGACGGTATGGAAACATTTGATCGTATCGATTGACCGGACCACATGGGCGTGTCGGTTATGCGTACACACCGCCGGTGCGCCTTTATGGAATTGAGCTCTCCGGAGTGTCAAAAAATGCGAGAGAATTTTATCTTTTTTTTGCAACGGCATGACAATGCCCGCCGGCATGAAAATGATCAGCCACCATTCTTCGCATCAAATTTCTCTTTGATTCGTTAATCGATGACGAGGGACCCCGTCGAATTTCGTTCGGCGGGCGGATCACCGTGTTAAATCACTATAATTTGATCTAATCCACCCAGAAAAACAACATAATATACATTAATATAGTATTTATGACACTATACATATAGTATACACTCATATGATGTGATTGCACATGATTGCGTGTGAATCATACATGATATTTGGGATCACATATGAGTCATAAACGAGAGTATGTATTTAATTTGATTGTGTCGATTGTCGACGCCAGAGAGGCGTATCGGCAATGTTTATAAATCTCGATACGCCCTCATGGAATTAAGTAGTCGATGCTGCTGAGAAAAATACAAAATAATTGTACCTTTTTTCTGACCCTACAAAAAAAAAAAAAAAAAGAAAAAAAAATCTAAAATTAATATTACAATTACACTAATAAAATTAATATTACAATTTCTTTTTTTTTTTTTGAAAATACGCTTTGTCGACGAAGATTTTTTTTTAATATAAATAAAGGTGCTTGTTTTTTTTTAAACAATCTAAAAACCTACTTAAATATATAACGACGACTCAATGTCAAAAGGGCGAAAATGCTATACACAGTCGATATCTTCGTGTGCAGTGAGGCGATCGATATTTAAAAAACCAAAAATATTGTTATCGAACAACCAAAAAACATGGCCGACTAACGAGACCAAACATTTTTTTTTTGTTTTTTTTTCCCTCAAATCCGTGTCATTGAACGTGGTTACTTAATCGCACGCGCCCTCGCGCATACTCCGACGTTCTTTAATAGCTGCTCCCTTTTTCCTCTCTCGTTAGAAGCAAAAAAAATGAAAACGAAACAACTCTGAGGACACGCGACTGCGCCGCGGGTGGTCGAAAGTTTCGCCGAACGTTAACAAGTATCTTTGTGGCGAGGTATACATATATTCCGCTCGTGAAGCATGAAAAATAGGTTGGTTGAACTCCCCTCGGGTGGTTAGCTCGGACGAGCTCACCGAGCGTGCCAGTTAGCGAAAGAAGAAGTATCGCTGGCCGCTCGTGCGTTAATCGTTAATTGTATAAAGCCAATGGCCTTTGGCAAAGAGCGACCAAACGCAGAATCCTCGTAGTGCGAAAATTTATGTTCGTGTGTACATACTAAGGATCGAATTATAAGACGTTAGTTTGAACTTGAGGTCGTACGTGAGATCACACTTAAGATCGAAGATTGGCTGAAACTTCATTGGGTAGTCAATACGTATCTTAAGTGCGCACTTAACTCTGATCTTAAATTTGATCTTAAGTTCGAAGTCAATTTCAATTTAAAGATCGAATTCAAGATCAAGCTCTAGATCAAGCTCTAGATCAAGCTCTAGATCAAGCTCAAGATCAAGCTCAAGATCAAGCTCAAGATCAAGCTCAAGATCAAGCTCAAGATCAAGCTCAAGATCAAGCTCAAGATCAAGCTCCAGATCAAGCTCCAGATCAAGCTCCAGATCAAGCTCCAGATCAAGCTCCAGATCAAGCTCCAGATCAAGCTCCAGATCAAGCTCCAGATCAAGCTCCAGATCAAGCCCGAGATCAAGCTCTAGATCAAGCTCTAGATCAAGCTCTAGATCAAGCTCATGATCAAGATCAAGCTCAAGCTTAAGCTCAAGATCAAGCTCAAGCTCAAGCTCAAGCTGAAGATCAAGCTCAAGCTGAAGATCAAGCTCAAGCACGAAATCAGATATGAATTAAGGTTCGATCTTTAGTTTTAACTTAAGATAGATCTTAAGTTCGCAATGAACTTCGCGCCAAACGTTGGTATAAAGTTCGATCTCAAGTTCAAACTAATGTCTTAAAACGCGTCCCTAACAGGTTTCCGTAGCTCGGACGCAATTTTTTTTTTTTTTTCATTACGGACTGAAGGACTGACGGACTGAAGGACGGAGAAGAGCTTGAACGGACAGACTGATGGAGGGACAATTTTCCAAAATACACATCATAAACCCGGTAAGGTTATTATTGAAATCACTGTGATTTCTGTTTCAGGTATGGTTTCAGAATCGGAGAGCAAAATGGCGCAAGACCGAGAAATGCTGGGGCAGAAGTACCATAATGGCGGAGTACGGTCTTTACGGCGCTATGGTACGGCACTCCCTCCCACTTCCGGAAACAATACTGAAGAGCGCCAAGGAGAACGAGTCAGTTGCACCTTGGTTACTCGGTAAGAAATAACTGTCGTTGCATTCCAACAGTGTTCTGTCCATCTTTCCGAACCGAGAGACACGCAACTTGTGCGTCAAGAAAAGCAAGCAAAAAAAAAAAAAAAAACCACCCAAAAATGGCACCGCCGAACTTTTAATTTGCATAAACACGCGAGCATTTTTTTTTTTTTTTTTTTTTGAAAATTAAGTCACGCGATTTGAATCCAATTATTTTGTTTTATTATCTTCGTGTCAACGGCCCGGTGAAAATATTTCTCTGAATATGGCTGAAAATTCCTTCGAATATGGCTTCAAATTTGTCTGAATATGTCTGAAAAATTATTAGAAATTTGTCTGAGAAGTCCTCTGAATTTCACAAAGTTTTCGAATCTTTCAAGAAATATTCCCGATTGTTCTGAAAAATCTCCGATTTTCTCAATCGATTTCCCTTAGTAACTATCAACTTTGTTGTTTTTCTCTGTCCAGTAATTTTCTATATTCTATGCAAATCAACAAACAAAAATCTCGAACTTATAAAACAAAAAACAAGTTTTTCATTCAAATGTCTACTCTCAGTATAGGAGTACCAAAAACGAGTAACTCGAATTTTCTCCCAACGCGCCCTGTCAGAAAAAAAAAAAAAAAAAAAAAAAAAATCGTACAACTCCACAAATTTCTCTGAAAAGCCCCTTTCTCTGAATTTCTCCGAAAAATTTCGCCGCAGATTCTTCGGAGAAAACGGTAGCGACATTCACATCACCAAACTCGCAGAAAATCTTCGAAAAATGTGAAAATCAGCGATCCGCACAGAGACTTTCAGACAAGCCCTCAGAGAAATATCTTCGTCGGGGCATCCCCGGCGAGTCGAGCGACCACCATACGACCAAAAGAACAATCGGTCGTTTTGTGCCGTTTTGACGACCGTAAAACAACCGATAAAACGACGATTTTGTCGGTTTAGATTTGATCTTTCCCTCTCCTTTAACGACCTAAAAAACGACCGAGCCAACGTCTGCTGCAACGTGCATTGGTCGTGTTTTCGTCGGTTTTTTTTTTTTTTTGGGTCGTTAAAGAAAATACGACCAAGCCGAAACTAAAAACTGGTCGTTGTTTTGGTCGCACGATGGTCGCACAAAACGGCACAAATTGAGCGGTCGTTTTTTAAGTCGTTTGCGGGAGTTTTCAATGGTCCTTTGACCTGCTAGGGATGATTTTTGTTTCTATTTATTTATTTATTTATTTATTTATTTATTTATTTATTTATTTATTTATTTATTCATTTATTCATTTATTCATTTATTTATTTATTTATTCATTTATTTATTCATTCATTCATTCATTCATTCATTCATTCATTCATTCATTCATTCATTCATTCATTCATTCATTCATTCATTCATTCATTCATTCATTCATTCATTCATTCATTCATTCATTCATTCATTCATTCATTCATTCATTCATTCATTCATTCATTCATTCATTCATTCATTCATTCATTCATTCATTCATTCATTCATTCATTCATTCATTCATTCATTCATTCATTCATTCATTTATTTATTTATTTATTTATTCATTTGTTTATTTATTTATTTATTTGTTTGTTTGTTTGTTTATTTATTTATTTATTTGTTTGTTTGTTTGTTTATTTGATTATTTATTTGATTATCGATGAGCAGAGTGGTGGCTTACCAAGAATTCGAAACTTTTTTTCTGTCCGTCTCTATCAGCGCAATCGTCTAAGACAAGCAGCTTTAGCCAAGATTTCGAAACTAATCAAGAACTGATTGACTGTGGGCCCGTAGGGATGCACCGAAAGTCTATCGAGGCGGCGGAGCATCTCAAGTCGGGCGGCGAGGACAGCGGAAACGATCAGGCCGGTAGCGCCGGAAGTCCTCACCACAACCATCATCAGGGCGGTCCGACGAGCTCCGAGAGCGGACAGGAGAGTCAGGACGGCATGGGTCCATCCTCCTCGACAGGCGAGTCTTGCGCACACACACACACACACGCACACACATGTGCACACACACACACACACACACACACACACACACACACACACACACACAAAACCATTTCCTCAACTTTGTTTCTGGCCGCGGAGATAAAGCGTCGACTTTGAGCCCTTTGGTTTCCGCTTTGGACGAGGCTTCGGTATCGCTCTGCGAACGAAATTGTGTCCCGTCTCGATTGTGTCCATTTCGTTCGGGGAGAGATTCGTGTCTCTCTATTTGTTCGAGGCGATCGTCGAACGGGACTCAATCGGAACGTCTAAATACGGAGGCGTCTTCGACCGGAGCTTGTTTGCCTCGTCGACGGTCAACCATCCCCTTTGGCGAGAAACTGTCGCCGTTCAATTCATTGCCCGGGTTGCCTCGAGAACAGTAAATTGGGGACTTTTTTTTTTTTTTAGTCGGAGCATTTGTTTTGGGTTTTTTTTTTAGGTGTCGATGTTTTTTTTTTTTTTTTTGTAAAGATTTTATATTCAATCATTCTTTTTTGTTTTTTTTTTTTTTGGGAATAACTTTAAGTTTAGAACATTTGTGGAAATGAAATTAGTGCGATGAATTAAAATCCGATGGAAGAAAGAAATTAATTGTTCTTCTGTGTTTTTGATTCGTTGAGTGGTTGACGATTATCGGACAATTCTTTCGATCACTCATTTGGTTGACTATTTTTCGAAAGCGCACTCAATGCCACACATGTCGATTCACCACATATCATCGATCGTCAATATTTTTCCGCTAATCGGAATGCCAGAGTCATAAAAATACCGTACAACGAACGTGAAACTGAACGCCATGCCGACTGACACATTAAACGCCAAAGTACAAGTGGCAAATGCCCCATTGACAAAATCCCATTGAAATAACCTTTAACGAACAGTCAATGTCGATCGAATCGAATTTATCAAATCGTAAATAACGTGAGACTTGGCGAAGGGCGGCTCGGCCGGTCGAAAGAAAAATCAGCGATAAAAAAAAAAAAAAAAAAAAAAAAAAAATTCCCCAACACATGTAAACAAAATATATATATATATTTTTTTTTAATTTCGAAAAATCCACAAAAAAAAAAAAAAAAAACCAAACTCCCTAACATTTTTCCTCTCCCGACGTCGCCTCGAGAAATCTCACGAGGACTAATCGTCGACGATTCTCTGCACTCTCAGGTCCCGCCCAGGACACCGAGCAGCTGAGAAACGAGAGCATCGCCTGTCTGCGAGCGAAGGCCCACCAGCATCAGTTGCAGCTGAGCCTGCAGCCCGCCGGCGGTCCGGGAAGCGCGTCATATCCGACGGGCCCGCAGGGCGCTACTCTACACGCCACCGTCTAATCGCCGCTCGCGATCATCGAACGATTTCCGTTTGCCGATTGACGATTTCCGGCAAACCGGAACATCGCCGATCCCACTCACTCACGTCGCTCGTCCTTCGAGTAACCGAAAAGTGGCCGCTGAATGCACGAAACAAAAATACCCGAGCAACGTCGCCTAAAGGAGAAAAAAAAAAAAAAAAAAAAAAAAAAAAATGTCGACCTCGTTTCCGGCCGATATTTTTTTCTTTTTTTTCGCCCCCCTTCCCCTCGTATGCCGATCGATCGGGAGAGCGCGGCGCGTTGCTTTTCGACGCGATTCCGCTTCTCCCAACGGAGCAAAAAAAAAAAAAAAAAAAACGCACTATCGGATACGAAGAGGGTGAACTAATGCGCTAACGAGGCAAAATGACACTAACGAATTTTACGCACTCATCAACGAAACTCACTCGATGGCCTAGAGAGAGAAAAAAAAAAAAAAACAACCCCGCCGCTGTGGACGGGGTAAAAAAAATCCTCTCCGCATATACGACGAAACTAATCAGCGATGTACCTAATAATTCCTCGTCTCTCCCAGGGATTAAAATCGCGGGCGGGATAATTTTTTATTTCCCTCGCGAAGCAACGAAGAGAGTGAAAATAAAAAAAAAAACAATATATATAAAAAAAAAAAAAAAAAAAAATCACGAACTCGATTCGATAATGGGGACGGTGGAGAAGTTCGATCGATTGTCGAACCGAACGGCCGTGTGCGAGTCTCCGGCACTTCGCGATTAACGAACGCGAGAAATCTAATTACGGTTAGAATTAGTTGCTTCAATAGTAAAAGATAAACAAACAAACAAAAAAAAATAATAATAATAATAATAATGAAAAAATAATGAGCAGTAAAAAAAAAAAAAAAGAAAAGACACGATCGAATTTATCGAACGAGAGCGCCGAGCGAGCGAATCTGAGACGAGCGAATGGGAAAAAAAAACAAAATTTAAGTGCGAATGACGGATAAATAAATTAAAAAAAAAACCACACAATATGTAACAAGAAACGAAGACTTGAAGCCTTCAGATTTTTTCGATCGAGAAAAAACAATAAAAAAAAAAGGAACCACCGATATCGCAACGAAACTGTCGTCAAGCTTGACGGAAACGATTTAAAAAAAAAAAGAAAATTTAAAAAAATGTTTAAAAAATAACCGAAAGGAAGAAAAAAAATTAATAAATTAACTATACGAGACATCGAACGAATTTGAAGGTACCTAAAATAGCAGCGACTCATCATCGAAAAGAAAACAAACCAGATAGAATCGAGAGAAGAGAATTTTCGTTAGAGAGTATAGAAAAAAAAAAAAAAAAGAGTGTGAGAGAATTTGCATACAGAGTTAAGTTAAAAGAAAAAAAAAAAAAAAAAGAAAAAAAAACGGGAGGTAAAAACACAAAGGCGATAACGATTTAGAGAGAGAGAAAAAAAAAAAAAAAAAAAAAACTATTCCTATACCCACGTACTTAAAGAGACGTAACTGTTGTCAAATGTGCAATATATCGATTATAAGAACATTTTTAGTGTGATAAGGCATGAGTAATTTTACCGGCGAAAAAACAACAACAAAAAACACACAATGATGAAAAAATGAAAAAAATAAAATAAATAAAAAATAAAAAAATAAAAAAAATAGTTGTCGATGCTCAGCGCCATCTGCGGGTGGGCCCGACGTTGGCTCGCCCTCGGACCCGGTCCGAATGTCTTTGTCTTATCGCATCAGCGACAATTCTCTCGCCCACTGTATATAAATATAAATAAATAAAAATTACAAAAAAAAAAAAAATTAAAATTAAAATTAAAATTAAAATTAAAAATAAAGATAAACGAAACAAACGACAAGATATATAGATTGAGGTATTAAAAACAAGAGAAAAAAAAAAAAAAAAAAACAACAACAACAATAACAAAATATGAATATATGTGGTATCGACGAGTCGGAGCGGACGAATTGTCGTGATTTTATTTCGAGTCGAATCGAAGCAATGACTTTGTGTGTGTACATTAAAGCGAGTGATATTTGAAAAAAAAAGTAAAAATAAAAAAAATAAAAGAAAAATAAAAATATTATAGGGAGGTGAAAAAAATAAGAATAAAAGCGTAAGATGATCGTTTGGAAAGATTCGATTATTTGGATTTTATAAGGAGTCTCGAACTTTCCGGTGTAAAAAAAAAAAAAAAAAAAAAAAAAAAGAAAAAAAACAAGAATGTCTAATTAAGATACAAAGAAAGCAAAGAAATAAGAGAAAGAAAAAAAATAGATATTTAGACGCGACGTATCTCGAGTGTGAAACCGTTTGGAAAGGCGAAGAGAATTGAGAGAAAAAAAAAAAAAAAAAGTTTTGCCGAGATTCGATGCGCGCCGAGAATCGTTTTGACGCGAATCGACTCTATTACTATAAACACGTAATGTATAACGCACTATATTATTTAATGAAAACGAACGAAAAAAAAGAAAAAGAAGACAAAAACCTCAATTACCAGAAAAAAGTAAGCCCATGTTCTCCGGAATGAAATCCAAACGGCGAATAATTGCGATGATAAATATAAACCGTCTTATCGCGTGACACGAGAAACGGAAAAAAAAAACGAAACGCCTCACACACACACACACACACACACATACACTTAAAAAATTGGACCGTTCGTGGCATCGCGAGGATATTTTTCTGCGCGGTGTTCGACCGGCTCAAAGCGCATGCATAGTAGTCGGCTAGTGTACGTAAAAAATAAAGTTTCTGAAAAAAAAAAAAAAAAAAAAAAAAAATGCATTCCGACTTGTGTTTGAACCTGGACGATTCCTCCCCGTTGGTATTTGCAGATACCAGGACCATCTTTCGGGCGCTGGACGTGAGAGCAGTGTCCGCTCTCTCGTTAGTCGGTAACTTGTGCCTGAATCTGGGCCGAGGTAGAGAGGAGCTCTACTTTGCGTACTGCTGTGCATTTATCGTTTGCCAGTAGAGACGATTGCGATGTTTCGGAGTAAGGATAAAGTGCGGCAACTGCATGATCGACCGGAGATGGTGCCAACGGATGGTCCACAGGGAACCTAGATCGACTCGTATTTAATATTGCTGCCACAGCATTATTGGAAAAATGGTATTATAGGAAAAATGGTATTATAGGAAAAATGGTATTATAGGAAAAATGGTATTATAGGAAAAATGGTATTATAGGAAAAATGGTATTATAGGAAAAATGGTATTATTGTAAAAATGGTATTATTGTAAAAATGATATTAATGTAAAAGTGATATTATTGGAAAAATGGTATTATTGGAAAAATGGTATTATTGGAAAAATGGTATTATCGAGAAAAAAATGGTATTATTGTAAAAATGGTATTATCGGAAAAATGGTATTATCCGAAAAATGGTATTATCGAGAAAAAAAATGGTAATATTGGAAAATACCATTAACTCAAAAAATTCGTAGGAACATTAACATTTTTATTTTTCATCAACTTTCGAATGATGTTAGATTCATAATTTAGAACACCTCGTCTTAGTCCCGACTAACGCGAGGTGTTACCCATAGAAACGGAGCAGTTGGTGGTAAATGCCTCAGTTTTACAAGGCACGCTGTTTCCTCCGGTTTTACATTGGCAGTAAACCTTCCGTGGCCGACGGCGCGTTCCGTATGTATGATAATCAATACAGAAGAATACACCTATAATGGGGTTGCAATCACGAATAGACATTCATATCAGAATAGAGAGATGTAAATACCTTACGCGAGCTCCCGGCGCACAGAACGCTTATTGCAACCGCTACTTGAAAACACTCTGTTGCCGCGATGGTCGTTAGTGACTACTTTGCGTTTCTTAAACTTAAACCTTAAACCGCAAACCTTCCGTCGTCAATGGTGAGTTCCGCATGTGTGATAATCGATACAGAAGAATACACCTATAATGGGCCTTACAACCCTCAACCCAAAGACTATCGTGAGTTCCCAACGTGCAGAACACTCCTGCTAGCCTCACATCGAAACACTCCGCTGCCGCGATGGTCGTTCGCGACCGCTCTGCGTTTTCTTTCAGCGGAGTGCGGCTGCGCCATCCGCAGAAGCGGAAGTGGAGGTGAAACTTCAGGGCGGGCAGAGGCTCTACACATCAGGCAACGCTGTCGCTCAACATTGACGAGGTGAAGGGTAATTTAAATGTCCGTCGAGGTGCGATACTTTGATGCAATTTCCATGAGAATCTATCACGAGAGAAAAATAATGAAACGTGTGGAAGAAAAAGCCGCGACGGTCGAATACAGTTCACTGTATTTGAATGAGGATTGTGTCTAATCCCCTCTCCCCTCTCCGAGAGCAGTGAGCGGAGAGGGGCGAGTGGAGAGTGGTGAGGGGAGAGCGGAGAGGAAAGGGCGGAGAGGAAAAGGCGGAGAGGAAAGGGCGGAGAGGAAAGAGCGGAGAGGAAAGAGCGGAGAGGAAAGAGCGGAGCGGAAAGAGCGGAGAGTGAAGAGCGGAGAGGGAAGAGCGGAGAGAGAAGAGGGGTGAGCGGAGAGAGAAAAGGGGAGAGGGCAGAGCGGAGAGTGGCGAGAGGAGAGGGGAGAGCGGTGAGCGAAGAGCGGAGACGGGAGAGCGGGGAGGGATGAGCGGAGAGGGAAGAGAGGAGAGGGAAGAGCGGAGAACGGAGCGGAGAGGGAAGAGCGGAGAAAGGAGTGGAGAGGGAAGAGTGGAGAGGGAAGAGCGGAGAGGGAAGAGCGGAGAGGGAAGAGCGGAGAGGGAAGAGCGGAGAGGGAAGAGCGGAGAGGGAAGAGCGGAGAGGGAAGAGCGGAGAGGGAAGAGCGGAGAGGGAAGAGCGGAGAGGGAAGAGCGGAGAGGGAAGAGCGGAGAGGGAAGAGCGGAGAGGGAAGAGCGGAGAGGGAAGAGCGGCCAGTGGAGAGCGGCTAGTGGAGAGCGTTGAGAGGAGAGGGGAGAGCGGAGAGCGGCAAAATTCGAAACATTTCAGAAATATTTCCATGCTATATGGGTAACGATAAAAAAAAGTGTTGATTTAGAACCTGGATATTTAAATTTCTGTAGATTTAACGGAATTACGTCACTTCCTGTCAGAAAAAAAAAAAAAAAAAAAAAAATCTACTGGATGTGACTTATTTCCGAAAGTACGCATGGATGAAAAAATGTGGATCAACTTTGGAGAAACGGGTAAAAGTAAGCAAGAATACTTTTACGCAGCCACGACCGGCTCTTTATATTAGTATATATTTCTTTCATATATTATTACACAAGATACTTCCTAGTGATATAGCAATATATTAAATCGTACATCGATCTCGTCGTTAATGGTTTTTGTTTGTTTTTTTTTTTTTTTTTGTTCTTTCGTTCTTTTCTTCATTATATTTTATTTTATATCTCGTCGTCTCGTCTCATCTACGAATAATGGGGATTACATCGATATTCGGATATTTACAAAAATACAAAAGATTACAAAACATCGACACCTAACACACCGACAATCTCACCTCTTTTTTTTTTTTTCTTTCTTTCGGTTACCATTTTTTTTTTCTTTTTTTTTAACTGTCACTCTCCACTACTCGCGATTATGCAGGGTGTACGATTATTGTTGCAATTCTTCCTATAGTTATAGCACGTGTTTTTTTTTTTTTTTTTTTTTTTAGTTATTCGAACATAAAAAAAAATCAGACTTTACGTAATTAGCGAGAGCGCGTCGCTTCTCGTAGGCCTTGTCTTTTCACTAAATTCAACGAATCGACGGAATGAGAGAGATTCGACAAATCGCGTGAGATTCTTCGATCGGGACAAATATCTTGACGAAATCTCGTTCCTCGCTCCGTTTCTCATTTTTTTTTTAATTTTATTTTTTGTTTTTTACGTATAATAAACATTTCAATAAACAATCTTTTGATTCGAAGCATCGAACCGGGTTTGGTCCGATCGCTGCGAGACACGCGCGCGTGTCCGTAGGCGTATTTTAATTTTTTTTTTGTTCTTTTTTTTTTTTTTTTTTTTTTTTACGATTCTTAAAAATTAGTATGACTGTGATTCGTGATGAGACATAGAACGCCCGATGAAAAAATATCGGGCGCGGAATAAACGCATGACTCTATGTACAACGTAAAATTGACGAATTTAACATCGTCCTCCTTACACGGGATTGCAGTATAAATTACTTTTTAATCGATGAACCATTTTCATTTTTTTTTCTTTTTTTTTTTTTGATTATAGATTTCTCTCCTAATCACTTTATCCCGCACTTCTCGATCTCCTCTATACAGATATATATGGATTACATTTGTAAAAAAAAAAAAAAAAAAAATCTTTAACGCGTATTGCACTGCAACTTGACTGGAATCATAAATGACTATTTCGTACTACTGCAATCCCTCACCTAACGCTATCAATAACATAAACCCACCCTTGCAGTGTATTATCGTAATTAAATCGACTCATGGATGATTATCGTTCATTCAAGATTCATACGGAAGATGAAGATTCGTTCGCTTTTTTTTTTTTTTTTTTTTTTTTTTTTTTTTTGACACACAAAAACACGCGCGCGCGAGAGATGATTGTGAGATATGTGACGCTTTCGTGTGTAAGTCGAATAAATTCGGCGACGATCAAAAATGCCGATCAATCGCGCCGGCTCTGCAACTTGTCGCGATGCGAAACAAACTCGGTCGGTAAGAAAGAAAACTGTAATCTTTTTTTTTTTTTTTTTTTTTTTTTTTTCAAGGTTCCAAAACTTGTCCGAGGAGCAAATTGCTGGCGTTTTTCAACGGAGAAGAGTTTGCTTCAAAATGTTGATGAGCAAAAAAAAAAAAAAAAAAATCGACCAAAAAAAGAAAAATGGATTACAGTCTTCGTTACCGACCGAGTCTGTTTCGGATCGACCTCGATAGATTTCGGTCCAGTCCAACCAGCGTGTTATCCTCGAAAGTGACGTACGCTCTATAATATTTTAATATTGGCACTCGATGACGACTTCCGTGTCACGGATCAATGGAAATGTGGTAATTTTACGTTAATGCTTACGAGGGAGTGAAAATAAAAAAATGAATTGAAAAGTAAATGGAATGAGGCTAATGTCGCTCGCGGGAATCCTCCCGATGAGCGCTGTGCCTGCGAGTCTCCTGACCGCTCGGCGTTACCGGACGACGCTTCGATCTCTTGAACTTTGCTATGTCCTCGCCGAAGACGTCGCCCGTTCTCAGGGCCGATATGAGATCGTCGAATTCACCCTTGTTGTCACCCTGGCCGTTGCTGTTCGCCTCGTTCTTCTTGTTGAGGGTGATACTGTTCAGGATACCCTCGCGCGAATTTTTCCTCTCCATCGTACGTTTCTTCAACTGCGAAAAAATAATTAAACGTTTAAGCATTGTCGAATGAAACATTGGAACATCTTGCAATTGAACATTTCGTCATTGAATGTTTTGTCATCGAAGATTTTTACATCGAACATTTTGTCATTGAACATTTTGATGTTCAAAATTTTGACATTGAACATTTTAAGACTGAACATTTTGACACTAAACATTTCGACATTGAACATTTAGTCATTGAACATTTAGTCATTGAACATTTAGTCATTGAACATTTAGTCATTGAACATTTAGTCATTGAACATTTAGTCATTGAACATTTAGTCATTGAACATTTAGTCATTGAACATTTAGTCATTGAACATTTAGTCATTGAACATTTAGTCATTGAACATTTAGTCATTGAACATTTAGTCATTGAACATTTAGTCATTGAACATTTAGTCATTGAACATTTAGTCATTGAACATTTAGTCATTGAACATTTAGTCATTGAACATTTAGTCATTGAACATTTAGTCATTGAACATTCAGTCATTGAACATTTAGTTATTGAACATTTAGTCATTGAACATTCAGTCATTGAACATTCAGTCATTGGACATTCAGTCATTGGACATTTAGTCATTGGACATTTAGTCATTGAACATTTAGTCATTGAACATTCAGTCATTGAACATTTAGTCATTGAACATTTAGTCATTGAACATTCAGTCATTGAACATTCAGTCATTGAACATTTAGTTATTGAACATTTAGTCATTGAACATTCAGTCATTGAACATTTAGTCATTGAACATTCAGTCATTGGACATTCAGTCATTGGACATTCAGTCATTGAACATTCAGTCATTGAACATTTTAACGTTGAATATGTCGACATTGAAGCTATTCGACATTGAAAATTTCTTAAAAAAATGATTATAATTTTCGAAGCTTCGATTCGTACTTCCTGCTCCTGTTTGGCTCTCCGCTCTTCCTCCTCCACCTTCCTCCTCATGTTCTCGACGTCCTGCCTGGCCTCGGCGAGGGCTTGCAGGAAATTCTCGAAGATCCCGAAGAACTCGTCTGGCTGCACGCCAGCGGAATCCTCGCCGAAGAGCCTAACGGCTCTGTCGAATCGTGTCTTCATGTCCTGGAAAAGATCCTCGGCCTCGGCGAGTCTGCAAGTTGCCTGGGCCTGAAAATCTCGCATCGCCGGAATGAACATGTCGCCCTGAAGGACCTGCGACTGGCCTCGGTGAAATTCTGCAACGATCACGACTTCGATGAACAAGACTCTCTTGATAACATAGAAAAGCAACAACGAAAAACAACCACCAAAGAAAAGTCCTACCGATTTCGCGTTGGACGTCTTGCAAGCCGTTCTTCAAGTTGGCAACTTCCTTCTGAAGATCCGCCATGCTGACTCTCGCGGCAGTCCTTACGTGCGGCATGTCCTCCTCGATCTCCAACACTTCACGAAAACGCGATTCGAGAATCTGAACGAGATAGTGAAGCAGCGTTGTTCCCTTTGAGCAAGAGGACTTGGTGTCGACGAGACGATTCAACGACGCCAAACGGAAACCACCGGCGTTGCCTCGGGCGTTACCACGATTTACGTAGTTTCCTAGGGCAAGAACGAGCTCGAGGAGTTTCCGAAGTTTACGCGATCTGGCAACCTGGCGACTGGCCTCGAGAACCGCCCTCATCCTCGGCGTCAATTCGGCTATGCTGGCGGAGAACTTCTTCTTGTAGTGTAGCGATCGCAGTCGCTGCTCGTAGTGCGGGACTCTGAAAGAAGGTAGAAAAAACAACGATTAGGACAGGAGAACGCCAACCTAAGGGCTCGGACAACCGTCGGTAGGAACTGATCAACAAACGGTCAGTTTTCTGCAGAAAGTCACCGAATAATCGTTAAGAACTTCAAAACAACTGAGAGCAATCAGGCGCAACAACCGTTTTCATGGTTGCTGCATGGTTGTCCAAGGAAAAGAACTACGCTTGATCTCTCCAAAGAGCAACCAGCGAAACAACAACCTTGGCAATTCTCATCTTTGATCGCTTTTTCGTTGTTTCGCGAAAGATCAACAACCGAAACAACTCTAGTGCATGTTTCCCTTCGATTGCTTCCCGATTGCCCTGGCAAAAAGTCATCAAAAAACCACTGACAACCTCAAAACAACTAAAAAAGCAACCCAACGTAACAACCGTCTTCATGTTTGCTGCCTGGTCGTTCGAGGATAAGCTCCCTGTAAAACAACAGCTGAATTTGATTGTTTTTCATGGTTGCTTTTCGGTTGTCTCTTGAAAGGGCAACTCGAGAACCAACAATTTTGTCAATTCCCATTTCGGATTGGTTGTTCGTTGTTCCGTGCAAAAACAATCTACGCAACAACACCCATGCGCATT
The DNA here is from genome assembly GCA_963922035.1 of Amblyjoppa proteus. NCBI lineage: Eukaryota > Metazoa > Arthropoda > Insecta > Hymenoptera > Ichneumonidae > Amblyjoppa > Amblyjoppa proteus. The sequence continues at coordinate 13,009,674 of OY998236.1, read as the reverse complement.
TCTCTCCGGTTGTTTTCCAGTTGTCCTCGCAAGCAAACGATTTGGCAACCATGCGGAAACACTTGTTGTTTCGGCTCGTTTAGGTAGGTAGTTGTTTTAAAATTTTAAGCAACTGTCGCTCATTGGTTGACGACCGAAAACAACCGAGCCGCAACCGTCGTCCAATCCGCTAGAGCGGCAAGTCATTAAGCCGATGGAAAGCGCAAACGGTATCAAAAACTGCAAGCCCTAGGCCAGGAAATTCGACATACTGGATCACGTACTTTGATATCTGGTACAGAAAACAGTCGGCCCTGCTCTGCAGTTCCTTCTGATTCATGTCCAGCAGCGCCGCCTCCTCGGAGGATGGAATATACTTGAGCAGCTGCTCGACCATGTCAATGTGAAGGATGTTCTGCTGATCCATCGACAGTATCGTTCTGGTTATGTCGTGATCGGACATCTTGAGTTTCGACAGTAGGATCGTGCAGTTCTGGGCCCTTCTCGAGTCGATGACGGACATGGAGCTCTTGTTCTTTCCCAGCTTTCGAAGGTCCTCTATCGAGCCCTCGGTGGAAACGCCGTTTTTCTGATAGGCGCAGAAGATCTTGTCGATGGACTCGAGATCCATGACGTTGTAGAGCTTTGAGTCGTCGAGCTCCGACCATATCGTACCCTGGAGTTTCTGTTCGGGTATCTTGGACCAATTGAATGACTTCAGCGGATTGCTGGGCTGAGGGACGTTCTTGATGATTTCGACCTTCATGGGCGGCGGAGCGGCCGGCATGAGGCAAGGCGGTGGTGGCGGCGCGAGTGGCGGTGGCGGAGGTGGCGGTGGTGTTGGTTTGGTTTCCACTTTCTCGACGACCTCGTCCTCGACCATCTTGATCGTCGCCTTCGCGTCGTCCGGCAGACTTCCCGAAGCTACAAGCTGCTCGAGTCGCTTTCTCTCGGACTTCTCGTTGTTGACCTGCCGCGAGAGAGCTTCCATGTTGTCCTGAAGCTCCGATATTCTCTGCTTGGTCTCAATGTGCATTGAAGTCTCTTTCTCCAGACGCTCCTTGATCCGCGCCAGACTCGCCTCTATGTCCTCCTTCTCCTGAGTCCTCAGATCAAGTTCCTGCTCCTTCTTTGCTAGCCTTGACGACATGTCGGAATTCTCGCGTTCCAATTCCTCGGCTTTCTTTCTCGCGGCAACGAGCTCCTCCTCTTTTGCGAGCAGGTGGACGATCTCCTTGACATTTATCTCGATGGGAGCGACGTCGGGATTCCTCGGTGTGCCCACCTCGCTGCCCTCGGCTTGGAGGACTATCTGCTGCACGATGCGGTCGAAGAGGAGCCAGTGCTGAGGATGAGACCCATAGTCCACTGGAATTGGTAAGAAGTTGGTCGTAAGCTTACACACTCTAGCATTGAAGTAAGTGGGGGGGGGGGGGGGGTAAACAATGAGTCTTTGACCCAGGGAGTTTTCCATTCAAGAGTTTCTAGTCCAGAGAGTCTTTGACCTAGCGGGTATGACCCAAGGAGTTTTTGATTCAGGTAGTGTTGACCCACGGAAACTAGTCTCTGAAAACTTTGACACAGGGATACTTTGACCTAAGGGAACTTTGACTCTCCCTGGGAGAAAGTCTGGGAAACTTGGGAAACTTTGGCCCAGGAAAACTTAGACCCAGGGAAACTTTGATCCAGGGAAACTTTGATCCAGGGAAACTTTGATCCAGGGAAACTTTGATCCAGGGAAACTTTGATCCAGGGAAACTTTGATCCAGGGAAACTGATCCAGGGAAACTTTGATCCAGGGTAACTTTGATCCAGGGAAACTTTGACCCAGGGTAACTTTGATCCAGGGAAACTTTGATCCAGGAAAACTTTGACCCAGGGAAACTTTGACACACTTTTCACTTATGAGTCCCGTTAAATATATGTTCCCATCGCCAAATTTGAAAGGTTACACTTACGAGGCAGTAGGAGACAATGTTCCAGCAGGCTCAGTAGATGAGGATAAGCAGCCGTATGGCTGAGTTTTCTTCTCAAAAGATCGAACATCGCCGTCGCGCTCTTCGTATCAACGTGTTCCTTCTCAAATTTCCTAGCCAATTCCTTCTCGTCCTCGTTTCTGACCATCTCGAAGAAATCCAAATGCCTGTCGAGGGTCTCATTCTCGTATTTGCGAAGCTTCTCGATGATCGGTTGTATGCCCAGCATCAGTAGCTCGTATCTCAGATGTAGTCTGAACTCCAGAGTCACTTGGCCAGGTCCGTAATTCAGTACGGCGTTTATGAACGACATTATCGCTGTCTTCAGCGATAGATTATCACGGTATATACCAAAATTCTTGTCGAGATCATTTATTATACTCTGAAAACGCGTTCGCTCCGAGTGATATTGCTGAAAGTGTAGCATTGCCTCGAGAACTTTTCGATGTCCACCGGGTACGAGGCAAACGGCACCAAGAATCTCGAGTACCGAAATTTTTGCCTTGATGTTCTCAGTCGCCAGCGACTGGGATATCGTGTTGATAGCCGTTGGATGTGCGAGAACGTGAGCTCTGCCATTCTGCGTGAAACAAAGAAAAAAACCATTCAATTCCAGTGTACAGTTCAAAATTACGTAGTCGCGGGAGACTTTTCGAGGTCACCCTGGAGTCCACTTCAATGCTGAGCAAATTCGTCGAGTACTCCCAGTACTCTAACTACTCCAACTACTCCAACTACTCCAATTACTCCAATTACTCCAATTACTCCAATTACTCCAATTACTCCAATTACTCCAATTACTCCAATTACTCCAATTACTCCAATTACTCCAATTACTCCAATTACTCCAATTACTCCAATTACTCCAATTACTCCAATTACTCCAATTACTCCAATTACTCCAATTACTCCAATTACTCCAATTACTCCAATTACTCCAATTACTCCAATTACTCCAATTACTCCAATTACTCCAATTACTCCAATTACTCCAATTACTCCAATTACTCCAATTACTCCAATTACTCCAATTACTCCAATTACTCCAATTACTCCAATTACTCCAATTACTCCAATTACTCCAATTACTCCAATTACTCCAATTACTCCAATTACTCCAATTACTCCAATTACTCCAATTACTCCAATTACTCCAATTACTCCAATTACTCCAATTACTCCAATTACTCCAATTACTCCAATTACTCCAATTACTCCAATTACTCCAATTACTCCAATTACTCCAATTACTCCAATTACTCCAATTACTCCAATTACTCCAATTACTCCAATTACTCCAATTACTCCAATTACTCCAATTACTCCAATTACTCCAATTACTCCAATTACTCCAATTACTTACAGAATTATTCATCAAAGCCTTCAAGCATCCTATGACGCTAGTGTGAAGATTGCTGTTCGCCGCATCCACGTCGATAGCCCCGAGTACTTGAAGCAGAGCGTTGAGGCCATCGAGCTCGATGAATCTGAGAACGAAACTGTGAGGTTGCGTACGCAATGCCGTCTTCAGGGCTTCCACCTGACGCATGTGATTCGGCAGATCTTCGCCGTCTTCGGAGAAAGGTGTCTGAAAAATAGAAACGATAGCGAGTGATGTAAGTTGTCTCGACGTCACAGATATCAACGACCGAAACAACGAAACTCACGCTTCCTATCATTCGAACCCTGTTGATGTAGTCGTCTGGATCCCCGCTCAGATCGGTGGTCCTCAATCCACCGTTGTCCAGTGTGTCGTTGCCCTTCCTCGAGCAATAAATCTGCCACTTCTTGTTGGCCGGAAGAGCGAGGACCGCCTGTCTGTTTGCCTGCGTCAAGTCGAGCTCGTCGACGAGCTCGAGAAACATCTTGTTGAGCTCTTCCTCGGCTGGCATCGGCAAGGTCGGTGTCATGGCTTGTAGCGTGAGTGTGCCCGTATGCTCCACCACGCAGTAGGTGATTTCCGGTGGTTCGTCATCCTGCGGCAATTTACGAGGATAAATCAATTATTCCCGTTAACAAGTCGCGCAAATATTCTCTCCGTCATCTTCAGTCAATAATACCGATAATGTAATTCGCAGCGGAGTTCGCAAAATACTTCATATACTTGGGGCACCACTGAAATACTAGGTCCTTCAAGTACCATGTACTTAGCAGAAAATTGAAGTAAAATGTTCTTGGAATACTATCGAAGTGCTAAGTACTTGTAGCACTATTGAAATAGCAAGTACTTCAAGCAGTATTGCAGTACCCTCGAAGTACCAAACACCTAAAGTACTATTGAGATGCCTACGACTTGAAGTGCCTACAACTTGAGATGCCTACGACTTGACGGGCCTACGACTTGGGCTTCCTAGAACTTGGCCTACCTAGAACTTGACCTACTTAGAACTTGGCCCACCTAGAACTTGGTCTACCTAGAACTTGGCGTACCTCGAACTTGGCCTACCTCGAACTTGGCCTACCTAAAACTTGCCCTACCTAGAACTTGGCCCACCTAGAACTTGGTCTACCTAGAACTTGGGCTACCTACAACTTTGAGCATCGCGTACTTTGCGTCCCGACTACTTTGAGTCCCGAGTACTTTGAGTCACCAGTACTTTGAGTCCCGAGTACTTTGAGTCCCGGGTAATTCGAGTAACGAGTATTATGCGTATCAAATACTTCGAATACCAGTGACTCGATGTCCCGGCGTACTTCAGTTGGAATAACTTAAATACCAAAGTCTATTTGAGTACAGGCTATTCGATCCATGGTGCCCTTGATTACATCAATAAGAATTTAATGCACTTGAAGTATGTGTCGGGCTCTTATTTGCACGGTGAATTGGAAACTTTTCCGAAGCAAAGTCAACGGCAATGAGTGGACGTAAAAAACTAAACGAAAGCACAAGTCAGGATGAGAAGTCGAAAGACAAGATCATGCTCTATCGTTTACGTCTGCCTACGTCAGATTTTTCCGTCGCCGTTGGCAAGTAGTTATCGCCGCTCCTATCTCGAAACCTTATCGACGCGTACGAGCGTGCCGCCCTGTTTAATCTTGAAATTCGACAGCGCTCGCTTCGGGACTAGCAAAGCCGAAAGGAAGCCACCGGGTTTCAGGAGCACGAGCTCGTGAGCGTACGAAGCGACGTGGAATGAATGATAAAGACAAAAAAAAAAAAAAAAAAACGAGAGTCGAAGTAGCCGGCGGCAAAGGTCAGGAGACCGGGCTTCCAAGGCGCTGAATTCCTAAGGTACTTTCACACGTGACTAGGAAATTAGCCATTCGTGTAGAGCTGTAAAGCAATGGCCGTCGTCGATTTATTGCTCCCGCAAATATCATCGAGCCGGACGTGCTTGGCTAGACGCTGACCACTTCGAGGAATGCGCCGGGATTATCGATGATATTTTTTTTTTCCTTTTATTTTTATTTTTATTTTATTTTATTTTATTTTATTTTTTTTTCTTAATTTTTTACGATCGAGGCGCACCTACGCAACGACTCCTTCGTCAGCCCGTCGGGCCTCTGACCGCGTGCCAGTTTGATGGGGAAAAAAAAAAAAAAAAAAAAAAAAATCTCTTGGCAACATCCTCGGGTCACACATTCATTTCTCTGATGTGTGTATGCGAATAAATCGTAATCTGTTTGTCCGCATAGAAATTGCGGCGGCAACGTCATCGAGGACATTCCTGAACGGTGAAGGCATGAAATTTGTTTTGACCACCCGGAACTACGTGATTGGATTATTATTTTGGTAGACGATGCTTCGTTATGGACAGCTGAGCGATGTGTGTTGTTTCTTCGTGGAGAGCGAGCGTAAGGGGAAATTGGGCGGCGACGTTGTTTTTGTGACCGATTGGGCAGACTCATTGGTTTCCACATGGCGTTCTTGTGCACTAAACGGTCTTACACGTAAGCTCTCTCGTTCGGAAGACACACACCGTTGTCGTGTGTGAATTTTGTGGTATGACGCGTGGTTTAGCATGCTATTGTGCATCCTACTTGTGCACAAGATTAAGTTCGCTGATCACGGTACACAATGTCAGTTTGCGCACCATTGTGCACAAAATTAATTTGAACGTCATTGTACACAACGTTTGTATGCACAACATCGTGCACAACATTAGCTTGCAAATCATTGTGCACAATATTAGTTTGCACAATCGTAACTCTGCAAACTTTGTGCACATCATTGTGCACAATATTTGTTTGCACATCGTCGTGGACAACATTAGCTTATAGATCATTGTGCACAATCGAAACTGTGCAAAGTTTGTGCACATCATTGTGCACAATATTAGTTTGCACAATCGAAACTGTGCAAACTTTGTGCGCATCATTGTGCACAATATTAGTTTGCACAATCGAAACTGTGCAAACTTTGTGCGCATCATTGTGCACAATATTAGTTTGCACAATCGAAACTCTGCAAACTTTCCATTATTGTGCACATTATTAGTTTGCACATCACCGTGGACAACATTAGCTTATAGATCATTGTGCACAATATTAGTTTGCACAATCGAAACTCTGTGAACTTTGTGCACATCATTTTGTGCACTATAGTTTGCACAACACAGTGCAAAATACTAGTTTGCACTTTACAAACGTGCCCGAAACTCATTCCACTCGTTCAGCTATACTACGTTCAACTTGTTATGCACAAACGATCGGTATAGCTGTTAGACGACAGTAATTTGCTGTTACAATCCTACTTGTCGATGACCATTGTTTCTTCACAATTTAAGGCTATATCGTTGAGAGTCACGCGCTGTACCGTAGCAGCCGCCGCTCTCGGGAGTCACGAGAGATCGTGGTATATGCACTCGGCTGATCGCTGGAGGGCCTACACAGCTCCGGGCTCGCAGCGCCTAGAGCGGCAATTGTTTTGCAATACTGGTCGCTCCGTCGACGCGTTAGTAAATCGTCAAAAGGTCTGTCACGCGTATTGTACGAGTTTCCAAACGCTTGTTCGACGTTGCGGTTCACCGACTAAATTACCCCAGAACTCGTTACCTTCTATAAACGATACACACCATATACCACACACCTTAAACCATGTGATGTGTGATGTATGATGTATGATGTATGATGTATGATGTATGATGTTTACTGTATGATGTGTACTGTATGATGTGTACTGTATGATGTGTACTGTATGATGTGTACTGTATGATGTGTACTGTATGATGTGTACTGTATGATGTGTACTGTATGATGTGTACTGTATGATGTGTACTGTATGATGTGTACTGTATGATGTGTACTGTATGATGTGTACTGTATGATGTGTACTGTATGATGTGTACTGTATGATGTGTACTGTATGATGTGTACTGTATGATGTGTACTGTATGATGTGTACTGTATGATGGGTACTGTATGATGTGTACTGTATGATGTGTACTGTATGATGTGTACTGTATGATGTGTACTGTATGATGTGTACTGTATGATGTGTACTGTATGATGTGTACTGTATGATGTGTACTGTATGATGTGTACTGTATGATGTGTACTGTATGATGTGTACTGTATGATGTGTACTGTATGATGTGTACTGTATGATGTGTACTGTATGATGTGTACTGTATGATGTGTACTGTATGATGTGTACTGTATGGTGTGTACTGTATGATGTGTACTGTATGATGTGTACTGTATGATGTGTACTGTATGATGTGTACTGTATGATGTGTACTGTATGATGTGTACTGTATGATGTGTACTGTATGATGTGTACTGTATGCTATGTACTGTGTACTATGTACTGTGTACTATGTACTGTGTACTGTGTACTGTGTACTGTGTACTATGTACTGTGTACTATGTACTGTGTACTATGTACTGTGTACTATGTACTGTGTACTATGTACTATGTACTATGTACTATGTACTATATATTGTTTTTCCGTTTTCTTTTTTCCAAGCTTATAATAGCTATATTCAGTACCTCTCACTCTTTGTCCATTATTCCGAAACGAACGCGAGCCACGAGACTCTAACTTTCGCAGAAACGTCCGCGACGTCGCTTAATCCCGTGTATTTTTGGCCGGGCGTTTGAGACGGGCCGCTCTCTCCGGAGAGAGTCCCCCACTTATAATGATAACCGGACGGGATTCTACTCTCCCGCTATTAAATCCCACCACTATATTACCTACCCACGAGCGTGAACGACCTACCAAGATCGTCCGCTCTCGAAGAAATAAAAAATAAAAAAAATAAAAAATTGAGAAAAAAATTATTTGCAAAAAAAAAAAAAACGAGGGAAAGGGTTGGGCCGCGTGGAATTTGTAACCACGGCCCAGGCGATCTGCCTGGACGATAACCGGATCCTAATATTCTCCGCTTTTTGGAGGAACCGATCTTCTTCTTTTCTTTTTTTTTTTTTTTTTTTTTTTTGCGACGTTCGCCGGTCAACGCCAATGTCAAAGACCCGGGAACGACGGGAAGCTCGCGGTGCATTCGACGCACCTCGGGGCTCGAAGCGTCGTGACATTGCAAGGCCTTCGAGTCGGCTGAAACGTCCGCGCGAGCGCGTGCTGAATATGTGAGTCTTTTTTTTTTAACCTATCGAGGCTGAACCTTGAATTATTTATCGTAGGTGCACGCGCATGCGCGGACGCTCTGGCAACGACTTTCCTGGAAGCTAGACCGACGGCAAGAGGTAAAACACTTTTTTTTTTTTTTTTTGCTCGGATTCGCCACGAGGAATCTTTCGAGGACAATTTTTTTTTTTTTTTTTTTTTAATTCCTGCGGAAAATTACTGCGTCGGATTTGTTATTTTAAATTATTTTCATTGCTTTGGTTCGTTTTTTTTTTTTTTAGTTTTTGGACAAAAAACGCGTGTTTTATTTCTCGGTGTAGTTATTTGATTTAATAAACTTTGAATTGTATTTCAATAAATATCTTTATTCGAATATATAGAGAAAAAAAAAATGATATTAATAAGAATAAAAAAAATTATTTGCCGTTCCATTTTGACCCAGTGATCCGTCTTGCCCCGTTTATTACTTCGGTGTTTAGCTCAGCTAGTTAAACTCCGTTTCGACATACGACAATTTTCATCGCGTTACTCGCAAACGCTTCTCGCTCGCTTGCGAAGCAGAATAACATTTTTAATTCGCGAATTTAATTTAATTTAATTTAATTGAAATAAATATTAGGAAAATTAAATGTGAAATATTCACAAAAATTGTATCGTGATAAGATTTACATTGAAATATTGAAGAAAAAAAAAGTTATATTAATAAGAGAATTTATTTATTGACTTATTTTAATAATTATTAATTATATTTATTAAAATTAAATTAATATTATATTTATTAAAATTAAATTCGAATATAATTAAAAATATTATTATTATTATTTTTTTTTTTGAAATATAATTAAAAATATTTAAAAAAATACGTCATCGAACGGATAATCGAGCAGGAGATAGATTAATGTTAATATATAATTCCCTCGCTACTTCGCTGTCAACGGGCTGATTCATTCCATTCGAATGCTCGTTTTTTGAGTTCTTTTTATTAATATTCTGACGAAGCCTAATTGCAGTGCCGAGTCTTGTCTTCTCACAATTGCAGATTCATGACTTTTGATTTTTTTTTTTTTTTTTTTTTTTTTTTTTTTTCTACTATTGTGCTACGGCTCGTTCGAGCAGGTGCCTCGGTCGTCGGGACGGACGAGGAGAGAGCTCTCGGAAATGGGAGGACGTCGAGCGATCAAAGCGAGACGCTGTTAATGGTATATTATATTATAAAGCAGAGAGCGAGAGAGCCGGCGAGAGACGACAAGTACACAGCGCGGCGATGACGACGGTGAGAGAGAAAATTGCCGAGCGAGAATCGCCGCAGTCACGCCTTCGGCGCTGCCGACGACGATGACGACGAGAAGTCGATGCAATTTTTTTTATTTAAACAATTTTTTTTTTTTTTTTATCCTCGGCAACATTGGCGAGGAAAATTGAATAAATCGAGACCGAAGTGCTTCCTGATTCGCGATGGATTCCACGAACGATGCCGAGCAAATAATGCGACGATGCGGCTTAAAGGAATAATAATAATAACAAACGGACCTTGAGAATTATCAATTTTTTTTTTTTTTGGATCCTTGTGTGGGGAGAGAGGGGCGAGATGAAACACCGGGGCAAAATGGACTACACTGAATTAGTGAATTTTATTTATTTTTTGTGGAGGCGATGCAATTAAAGGGTCTCTCAGCGGTCCATTTTGACCCGCTTGCTTCTGCATTTTTTTTCTTCTTTTCTTCCTTAGAACATTGACGAGGAAAATTCAATAAATCGCAAATGATGCAGTTTTCAAATAATAATAATAATAATAATAATAATAATAATAATAATAATAAGGATAATAATAATAATAAACGGACCTTGAAAATTGTTAGTTTTAAAATTATAATTTTTTTACATTGTAAGTTTTAAGATGAAGAATTATAAGTTTTTTTAACCTTGTAGGGGAGAGGGGCAAGATGGAACACCGGGGCAAAACGGACCATCCTCACTGATTTTTATTTATTTCTTTGAAGGGCGTAGAATGAAAGAGTTTTGATTTTCTCAGTGGTCCATTTTGCCCCCCGTGGTCCGTTTTGCCCCGCTCCTCTCTGACAGCGCACGTACTATTGGCAATGACGTGAAAGGCCTGTCGGCGTCCTTCCCATTTTCCATTTACAGCTATCCCTCTTCGTTCACGTAGCGACACACGCGATTTAAAGATCAATTTTAATTTATCGATTGCTCCGCAAAATTCTCCGACGCTCGGTATATTGTAATTAATTTTTTTTTTTTTTTTTTTTTTCTTACCTGCAGACAACCGCAGAAGGATTTTTTAACTCGCGACGGCATCGTCTGGCAGCGCCCGACGAATTCCTTCAGAGGCGGCGGACTCTTTAACGGGCAGCTCGGAATTCTCTGTAAAAAAAAAAAAAAAAAAAAAAAACAAATATTGGTAAGTAAATAAAATCGTATCTGGAATTCACTTATCGCGGATAGGTTCGAGATAATAAGCTATAACTAGTCATCGTCAATATAGACAAAAAAAAGATATCTGGCGCAAACTGTAAAAAAAAACAAACAAAAAAAATTCGTATGGAATTTAATGTACCGGATTGAAAGTTTTTGCTGAAAAAACTGTTATATTAAATTACACGCGGAATTGCGGTGAAAAATTAATGTTCAGCGTACTGAAAATATTTGGATTATTTTGTTTTAATAATTATTATATCAATAATTTACTTTGATTTCGATGAAAAACGTATTGAAATTTTTCATTAGAATTGTGCATTAAATATACAATTTTTTTAGATATTTTTTTTTTATTTTTAAGAATTCAATGTTTCGAATAAACTCTGTCGTATGCAAATTTATATTATATTTAAATTACGATCTAAATAATTATATATCGATTTATCTATATCAATAATATTTTCTAATCGTGAAATATATTATTATTATTATTATCAATATTAATATTATTATGTTGTATTAATTTTATGTATTAATATGTGACGTGTGAAATATATTTTGTGCGAGTTTTTTTTTTTTTTTTTTTTTTTTTTTTTTTTTTTTTTTTTTTTTATGGATGCAGAAGGGTGAAAAAAAATGGAAATATATTTTTGTGGAAAAAAAAAACCTTTCGTAAATTTGCCCAAAAATACGGAGACTCGGCGATGTTTTTTTGAACTCTGTCGTTTCCGCCATGAGAAATTCGCACCTCATCGTCGCGCTCTATTGACGTTATTCGATCGACACGACGGTCCTCGTCGATTCTACTCGACGACGCGGCTTGAGCGCCAGCCGCCTCGCTCTCTCGCGACTCCGTTGTGACGATTTTTTTTTTTTTTTTTTTTTTACCGATTTTTCTATGTCAACAGCAATGTCTTTCGTGTAAAAATCAGTTTACAAAAAAAAAAAAAAAAAAATTTATTAAAAAGAAAAAAAATCATCAAAATCGAACCGTTCTGATAATTTTTCATAACGATTTTTCTATAGCGACAACAATGTTTATTGTGTATTGTCGTTAAAAATAATTTTTAAATATTTTTATAAATGTCAAATGTAAAATTTTTTTTTTAAATGTAAAAAATCGGCCGATTGAGATGATTTATTTTATACCGATTTTTCTATGCCGACAGCAATGCGCATTGTATCGGAGTGACAAAAAAAATCTTTAAAAAATCGTCATTATCGACCGGTTACGATAATTTGTTATGCCGATTTTTCTATACCGGTTGCAATGTATTTTGCATTGGCGTTAAATAATATTTTCAAAAACATCAAAAATCGGTCGGTTATGATTTGTGGTACCGATTTTTTTTTTTTTTTATACCGATAGCAATGTACTTTCTACCTGCGTAAAAATAATAGTCAACATCGACCGGTTATGGCAATATTTTATACCGATTTTTCGATACTGACAGTAATGTATATTGTGCTGGCGTTAAAAAAATATTGTTAAAAATATTTTTTAAATATGATTAAAAAATGTTTAAAAATATTTTTTAAATATAGTTGAAAATTCTTTTAAAACATATTTCTTAAATATGATTGAAGTTCCATGAAAAATATATTTTTTAAAACTATTCCAAATCGACCGTTTGCGATAATTTTTTGAGCTGATTTATCGGTAAAAAAAAAAAAAAAGTTCCAAAAATATTAACAATCGACCGGTCACGATGATTTCTTAAAACCGATTTTTTTTAAATACCGAATATCAATGTACTAAGTTCGATCGCGCATGCGTTTATAGCATTTTAATGAACAATTTAGCGAGGAATTTCACTTTTTTCACGGTCTCGTGTGCTGCGCGCGTTGAATTATTAATTTTATTAATTGTCCATCCAGCGAGACGAGCGGGCGAGAGGAAGAGAGTGCTTTTCATTTGGCACGGTTTTAAAATAAATACACGAGCCCGAGGTTTTCCTCGAGGCGACTGAAACTAGCGAGCAGACGTCGGAAGCCTTTCGTCCCGTGCGCTCGTCGCTTATCGCTACCGGGTGAATTTCTTATCTTTCAACGTTGTAAGCAAGGCTAATTACACTATGCGGTTTTTATCATCGCGGCAGCTAACTTTACCGCTCCGCCGTTCCGGAGTCCCGTACATCGTCGGGCGTACGGTGGAATTTCAATTGCTCCGGGCAAGCGGCGCTGAGCTATCCATGGTTCAGTAAAACCCACGGATAATCCGAAATTATTAATAATAACGCAATATTATTTTTTATATATAATAATGATTCAATGTATATTTTGGAAAACAGAGTATTTGTTTGTTTGTTTCTTTGTCCTGTCTAAAGTCCCGGAGTAGCTAAAATTCCAGAGTTGATAAAATCCCAGACTTGATAAAATCCCAGAGTTGATAAAATCCCAGAGTTGGTAAAATCCCGGAGTGGATAAAGTCCCGGAGTGGATAAAGTCCCGGAGTGGATAAAGTCCCGGAGTGGATAAAGTCCCGGAGTGGATAAAATCCCGGAGTGGATAAAGTCCCGGAGTGGATAAAGTCCCGGAGTGGATAAAGTCCCGGAGTGGATAAAGTCCCGGAGTGGATAAAGTTCCGGAGTGGATAAAGTCCCGGAGTGGATAAAGTCCCGGAGTGGATAAAGTCCCGGAGTGGATAAAGTCCCGGAGTGGATAAAGTCCCGGAGTGGATAAAGTCCCGGAGTGGATAAAGTCCCGGAGTGGATAAAGTTCCGGAGTGGATAAAGTCCCGGAGTGGATAAAGTCCCGGAGTGGATAAAGTCCCGGAGTGGATAAAGTCCCGGAGTGGATAAAGTCCCGGAGTGGATAAAATCCCGGAGTGGATAAAATCCCGGAGTGGATAAAATCCCGGAGTGGATAAAGTCCCGGAGTAGATCAAATCCCAGAGTGGATAAAATCCCGGAGTGGATAAAGTCCCGGAGTGGATAAAATCCCGGAGTGGACAAAGTCCCGGAGTGACTAAAGTCCCGGAGTGGCGAGAGTGCCGAAGTGGATACACAGAAATTCTGAAAAATCCACCTGTATTAAAGACATTAACAACATTGATTTTGCATAATAAAAATGTGAAAAAGTTATTAACAAAATGTAAAAAAAAAAAGAATTGTTCGACAAATGATCATTAAACCTTTTTTGTTTCTCTTCTTAAATGAATTAATTGATTTTCTAGAAACCGCGTGAATTTTTTCGGAATTTTTTTACATCTTTTTATTTTCGTCAAGAGCCGACGAATCGCTCTCGTTCGTACGGAAAATTCCGAGGTACGGAGATGAAGTCGTATCGCTTCGCAAGCGAAGTCACCGAGGAAAAAAAAAAAAAAATGGATGTAGTGCGCATAGGCGCGTTCGCGTACGTTCTACTTCGATTGCGACGCGAGCGAGAGACACTTCGCCGTAAATTATCGATACACCGCGGGTTTACGATAGCGATGCCCGGCCGAACCGATCGTACCGAGAGAAAAGGAACGGCACCAAAGCGCAGATCGATCGCTCTCGGAACGGCAATTCGACAGCGCGCCCGGCACATTGCGCACGGCATTGCGAGCGAAGTACGCCGCTAAGTGCGCGTACAGCCGCAGGGCAGTCCCGCCGCTTCGGGGCCTCGAGTAGTTTCACTTGTCGAATAACTTCGGCGAGAGTGACGCCCGAAATAAAATATACTCTTAAATATAACGTTATGAGAATTCATTTAAACGACATTTTGTATTCAATTAAAAATTCGAATTTTTCTGTTAATAATCGAAATATTATTATTATTATTATTATTATTATTATTAATAATGAAGAAAAATATTGACTCATAGTCGAGAAAATATTGTTTGTGAAAATTACAATATTACTATTTAAAACATGGCAATAAAAATTATTTTAATGAACAATAACAGTAAAAAATTTTTAAAAAAACCAAAAATCTTCAGTAATCAAAATAAAAACAACACAATAATAATATCAATAAAAATATCAATAAAAATGTCAATAAAAATATCAATAATTTGTTTTCTCCACAAAACGACGATAATTACAAAGTCGCCCGAGAACGATTTTCCGCCTCACACGTTCCAAAAAGCAAAAAAAAAAAGAAAGAAAACGTGGGAAAAAAACACGGTGTTTTATTTCTGCCCGAAGTAGAATTCTCGGCAATTCTCACCTCTTTAGCATAACCCAATTAGAATTTCGTTTGCGCTCACGGGAATGATTGTGGCGTGTATAATGCAACGCAAGCCCCGAAGCCCCGAGATTTCCGTAATCCATTGAACGCCCACGCTTTCCAGCGTGCCAGCGATAGACGATGTATTTTTTTTTTTTTTTTTTTTCTTTCTCCACGCTCAGACATACGCAATTCATTGAACTAAACGCGGAAGCGTGTGAAAGGGAATCGCTCTATCCGTCCGAGCGGACTAGGCGAGTAAATAAAACACGTTGCAAAAATGCAAATTTAATTGCTTTCGGATCTTGTCGATCGATAGATTTTTTTTTTTTTTTTTTTTTTTTTTTTTTTTTCTGAAAGCCAATTACCGTGGATCGAGGACTAAAAAATAAACGGGCCTGATTGTGAGGTTAAATCACGTCACGCCCTTTTTATTTTCGGTCGTCGAAATGAATTTTTTTTTTTTTTTTTTTTAATATACAAATCCATAAATTTTTCTTTTTAATTATTAATTATCATGATTTAAATTTGCTGCAACATAGCCAGTAATATATTGTATTCTGTACAATAATATATAGTATATAATATATATTATTGTACAGTATACAGAACAAAAAATACAGCCTCAATTTTGTATATTAAATTTAACAGAGTGTATTGTGTATTATTGTATTGTATGATATATAGATATATATTAATATATAATATATAAAACAATCAAAATGGCTTAAATTTTTTACATTATACATTAAGTTTAAAAAGAGTGCATCAAAAAATAAAAAAAAATTGGATATTAGTTTTAAAAAAATATATATATATACATATATATATGGTGAGGGGAGAGCAGAGAGTTAAATGAGCAAGTGGCTGGATTAGTGCACTCAACCGGGTCCAGTTTTACGCTAGAGAGAGAGAGAGTGAGAGAGAGAGAGAGAGAGAGAGAAGTCCTGAACAGGTGGGGAAAAGACTTCCATCCTGACGCGCAGGGTGGCCGTCGAACCGGTGGTGCATACAAACAAGGCAAACGAGATGCAATTGCACATTATCCGCGCACCGAGATAATATACGATGCGCATCGTATAATAAGAAATAAAAAAATATATATAAAAAAATAAATAAAAAAAACTACGATATTTTTAGAACAGTTAAAAAATAAATAAAAATATTATAATATGATTATTGTATTGTATAGAATTTATATATTTTTATTGCAAATATTATTGTAATATCTAAATTGTATGCAATATAATTTTGTAGTTTTTTTTTTTTTTTACATTTTTTTAATTTATTTTTATCACTTCTTACGCACTACCGAATAAAATATTTATCATTCGATTTTAATTATATGTAATTATATGTATTTATATGTCGCGTGAAAAGAAGAACCAAAAAGACATATTTCTATTTATGAAATTATCATTGTACTCTATATAGAATTTATATAGTTGATTACAAATATAATTGTGATATATAATATGTATGCAATATAATTTTGTAACCATATAATAAAAATAAAAAAAAAATTAATTACTGCTACGTCACTACCGAATAACATATTTATAATTTAACTTTAATTGCATACAATAATAATAATATGTCGGGTGAAAAAAAATAATTCGTATCTTCCGTGCAAGAGCTTACAAGTGACGAATTTTTTATTTCACTCACGCCACACATTATTAATGATATAATTATTAACCATAATAATATATTCCATAATACAGTAATATTTGCAATGCAATATAATTATACTGTAAATATGATAATAATGTATTAAATTTCATGAAAATTTCTCCTCGACGAGAAAAAAAAAAAAAAAAAAAATGTGCCTCGAAGCTCGCACGACGGTGTGGCTTTCGGGTCACAAGTGCGCGGCCAATTAATCACTCTAAAGACAGAGCACTCCACCCTCCACCAAACGATCAAAAGAGCGTAAAATTGTCGGTGTCATTACCAGATTCAGCTTTCCCATTTTTTCCAGCACGGTATCCATCGTGAATAATTTATTTACTTGTTACTGATAAATTTACTCGTTCATTAATTTATTACTTATAAATCTACTTGTTCATTTTTTTTTTTAATTATTCACAAATCGACTTATTCATTTTTTCATTATTTGTCAATTTGCTTATTCTTTTTTTTTTATATTATTTATAAATTTCCTTATTCATTTGCTAATTTAATCATCCATTAATTTCTTAATTTTTTTAATTCTCTTTAATTAAAGAAAAATTGATTTCTTTTCTAATTTTTTTCCTGACACAACTTTCAGCGGCTAAAAAATAATTTTTTTGTCGCGGTTTAATTTTTTTAATAGCACGTTTACGGTACGGCGGCTTCGTCAAAGCGTCCTCTTCCCTCAGACGCACTTCCTCAATTATTATTATTATTTTATTTTATTTTATTTTTTTTTTTATTTAAAAAATTTTTATTTTTTTTTTTCACGAGGAAATTCTCGGCTCAGCGAACGAAGATCGCCGATGCGTGGAGCTCGTCACGCCACGTCGGGAAGCGTCGGCGAGTCCGTTTTGCCCCCCCTCGAGGGCTCCGTGTGTGTTTCCTGAGTGTCGAGTGGCGAACGGAAGTTCGTCGACTCCTCCGCTCGGATCGCGCTCGTCGCGTGTCCGACGCGTGCACCGCAAACTCGGATCGATGTTTACCGGTCCAGGTGGTAAACCGGGAAATAAAATTCCTCCCTCAAGCGGCGACGATCAAAAACAATCGCGGCGAAACACACCGGAAACACATTTCTCACGTCTGTTCCATCAATTTTGTTCGATTAATTAAATAGTTTTTTTTTTCTTTTTTTTTTTTAAATCCGCATCAAAAAGTGAATTTTTGTTTGCAAAAAAAAAATTGTTTCAGAAAAATGGATTCTTGCTTGCCGAAAATATTTTGTGAACAAATTTTTATGAAAAAGTGGATTCTTGGTCGTGAATAAAATTTGTAGTAAAAAAATCAATTTTTCGTTGCGAAAAAAATGTTGTATTAGAAAAATTAATTTTCGTTTAGAATCAAAATTTGCATTGTCAAAATTAATATTCGTTTAAAGACAAAGTTTGTCTAATAAATTTGTGTTTTTTAAAAATTAAAACAATATTATTATTATAAAAATTAATTATTCTTTAAAAAAAAAAAAAAAAAAAACAAAGTTGCGTTACGAAAATTAATTTTTGTCAACCAAAAAACAAAAAAACAAAAAAATCATATCAACAAAACGAATTTTTCTGTGCAAATAAAATTTGTATTAAAATGAATTTCTCTTTACCGATAAAAATTATTTTTTTTTTATATTTTTTACGTTCCAAAAAAAAAAAAAAAATGCCTCAACAGCACACCGAACGCCGTTGGCGATTTTTCACCGAGCGCATGCGCGATTGGCTTCGCCCTCCATACGAACACGATTTAAAAAAAAAAAAAACCGCGCAAAAAAAAAATTCAAGTCGCGAACTTTCACTTCGAGGTTTTGCCGTTCGTTAATATAAAAAAAAAAAAAAAAATGCCACCAAAAGCCTAAAGTCCTTTCGGCCTTCGACGCGATAGGAGGAAGTCCGGCGCGGAACTCCGCGCGAGATAACTACGGTGATAGCGTAGGAAACCGCTAATGCCGCGTTCGAACCGGTGCGCACCTTCTCGCTCGCGATTGTGGATCGAACTGACGCCAGGTGAAAACACAACACCTCTTCAGCCTGCACAGGTGCAACCTGTGGAGTGGCGGTGGAAGAGGTGAGGGGTGGGGGGGGGGAGGACCACCGGTACGACGACGGCCGGTCCGAAGAAGGGGGCCCTACTTGGGGACCGCGATGGAACACCGAGAGGGGATTTCTCACGACGGTAATGCGCGGATAATTTATTTTTATTTGGAGACATTTATGTATTTTTTTTTTTTTTTTTATCGGGTACTGCGAGATGCAGGGATATTTCAGGACGGTGATAGGCGGATTATAAATTAATCTTTATTTTCAGATTTTTATGTAATTCAAATTTTTTAATTTTTTAATTTTACTTTATTTGTTTATTTTTTTATTTGTTTTTTTTTTATTTTTTTTTTATTTTTAGTAGGCGATTAGTGAATGAAATATTTGTTATTTAATTGTAGTTGTAAAATTGTTGTTTACAATTGTACATTTGTACAATTGTACATTTAATCGTACATTTAATTGTACATTTAAATGTACAATTACATGTTAAATAATTTAATATAATAAATCGGCCGCTTATGATGATTTTTTTACCGATTTTTTATATCGGCAGTTATATATGATAATTATAATTATTATAATGATAATAATAATTATTATTATTATAGTTATTTTTATAATAATATGTCGCGTGAAATAAAAGGATTGAAAATAAGTGTCTTCCGTGGATCCCCGAAAGGGAATTTCTCACGACGGTAATGCGCAAATTGTATATTTTTATTTGGAGGCATTTATGTAATTTTTTTTTTCTTTTTTTCCGGGTTCGTTACGCCGGAACCGCGAGAAAAGGATATTTCGCACGATGATGATATGTGAATGATATTATTTTTCTTTTGTTATTTCATGTGATTTTTTATTTATTTAATTTTCATTGTCACTGTGTTCGGTACCTTGACAAATAATTTGCCTATTTTTATCGAGAGGACTCGACAGTAGCGTGAACTTTGCGTATGTTTATCGAGCAATGCGTGGGATTGTCTTTATTTTTTTATTGACAACATTTATTAAAAAAAAAAAAAATATTCCTTGCCCTCGATTATTCGTGACGGTGTTGGAATCACGTAGAAAAATCCGCCCATCCGAATACAAGAAATTGTGCGTGAAATTTGATTAAAAAAAAAAAAAAAAAAAATGGAGACATTAAAATTGTTGATTTATTATTGAAAAAATGCAATTCCTACAATTTCGTGTATTTAAACCTGGGAATTTTTTCACACCTTCAAAATACCATTACGAACAATCAATCGCGTGGGTTTTATTTTGTAATTTTTTTTTTTTTTTTTATCGCGAAGAAAAAAATTAAAAAATATTTTTCGGGTCGAAAAATGTCAAAAAAAAAAAAAAATTTCGGGCCGAAAAATGTGAAAAAAAAAATGTTCGGGCCGAAAAATGTACAAAAATATTTTTTAAAAAATGCAAGACGATTGTAAAATATGGTTTTTTTTGTATGATTTTCTTTTTTTGCCTATAAGAAAAAAGAAAACACAATTTTCGGACCGATTGTAAAGCAATTGCACTGGCGTTATCGAGCATCGCAACGGAGATTGATTGAATTAGCAGCGCGCTGAAAGTGCGGACTATGTAACGAATAATTCAACGCGCGTAGTTTTGATGGGTAATAACGAACTGCAAGTTGTAATTAAGGCGATGAACAATGGCGTGCAATTATGTTACAGTTCGATGCGCCGCGTAATACACTTTCTGCATCGGTTGCAGCACTGGTCATCGATCTTCGTACGCGTTCGGAAAGTTCATAATTTCCATACACCGCAGCGGAGCGTCCGCTGGATCCGGCGTAAAAATAAATAAAATATTATCCGACGATTTTCTGACGCATAATAAATTTTCGGACATTTACAGATTTTCCTTGGCGCAGACATTTTTTTTTTTTTTCTTCTTATTTGACGAGTCCAAATAAATATCGATTTATTATAATTAGGGAAATGAATATTAAATTGAATTAACATTCGGTCGAACTAAATAAATAGTCGTTTGAATTAAATAAGTATTTTTTTGAATTATATAAATGATTGTTTGAATTACATAAATATTTATTTGAATTAAATAAATATCTGTTTGGATTAATTAAATACTTGTCAGAATTAATTGAATATGTGGCATTATTATGCCGAATTTTTCGTATACTATTTAGCGATCGTTGATAAGAACTATTGTCAAACGTTCATTTGAAAATGCAACGGAGAAAGTTTGTCAATCCACTTCGAGCGAGACGCTTGTAATATTTTGCAATAAAAGTTGCTTTTGTAAAATTGCCTTGGCCGGCAATTTATTTCAAGGGACATCCTGACGACGAAAGCAGCGAAATGTGCGACACAATACTCGTTTGAATTAATTAAATACTCATTTCTATTGAATAAATATGTTTAAATTAAATAACTACTTGTCAGTACCAAACAAACATTTATTAAAATTAATCGAATATCTGTAAAAAAAAAAATAAACACCAGTCAAATAAACAATTATTAAAGTAAATAATGATTTATCGTACATAAATAAATAACACAATAAGGGGGCACCCTTACGAGAACTCGCGAGAGGCGCCCTCTGCGTCCAAAATTAAAAAACACTTGCGATCGACCGCAAAAAAAAAAAAAAATAGTCTAACAATTTTTCCGTTTTTTTTTCTTCTTCGTCTATACATTCTTTAACATCAATTCGCCCCCCAGCCCGGAAATATTGGCAGTGAAATGTAGAACGTTGTACCTTTCTCGAGGAGTGTATCTTTTTCGAAACTCTCTCACCGAGCAATGAAGCGTGCAATGATGCACCTCTTCGGGGGCTGCCGAGTGAAGGGGGGGCGGGGGGGGGGGGGGGGGGGGGGGTATGAAAAAGAGCTTCAGGCAACCATCACTCGTACATCTCAGCCGCGGAGCGCGAGACTTATTTCTTTATTCTCGTCTCTTTCTGGAATGCATTCGTTCTTTCTCTGGCTACATGAGCGAAGTGGTTCGGCTAAAACGCGAGTGGTTACTCGGGTGTTACATGCAAAGCGGAAACCGATAGCCTCGGGGCTCCCCGAAGAGACGGCTCCGAAGTGTGCGTACTCTTCGTTGTACGCTCCTTCGCTTATGTGGGGCTCCTTATTTCGCGCTCGGAGCATTGCGGCCGTGAGTGCAAGTGCGTGTTGGAAGCGCGCGCGCGAAAACGGAAATCGAACTTTCGAGAGGACGAGAGAGATGCAGAGCAACAGAAAGATACGATCGGCAAGTGTCCCGTCAGCTTCTTTCACTTCGATATTCGTTTTTCCGAGACAACATTAGAAAAAAAGTTGCGATTATAACTGGGTGCAGTAGAACCGAAAACTTCATGTGAATACATTTTTTTTTTTGCTGGAGTTCGTATTGGGGGTTCCTACTGAGGTTCCTACTGGGTTTCCTACTGGGGTTTCAATTGGGGTTCCGATTTGGATTAGTATTGTGCTTCCGATTTTGATTCGTATTGTGGTTCGTATTGGGGTTCCTGTTGGAGTTCCTATTGGGGTTCCTATTGGGGTTCCTATTGGGGTTCCTACTGAGATTCCTACTGGGATTCCTACTAGGGTTCCTACTGGGGTGCCTACTGGGGTTCCTACTGGGGTTCCTACTGGGGTTCCTACTGGGGTTCCTACTGGGGTTCCTACTGGGGTTCCTACTGGGGTTCCTACTGGGGTTCCTACTGGGGTTCCTACTGGGTTTCCTACTGGGTTTCTTATTGGGTTCGTATTGGGGTTCGTATTGGGGTTCGTATTGGGTTTCGTATTGGGTTTCCTACTGGGTTCGTATTGGGTTTCGTATTGGGTTTCCTACTGGGGTTCCTACTGGTTTACCTACTGGGTTCGTATTGGGGTTCGTATTTGGTTTCGTATTTGGTTTCGTTTTGGGTTTTGTATTGGGTTTCGTATTGGGTTTCGTATTGGGCTTCGTATTGTAGTTTGTATTGTGGTTCGTATTGTGGTTCGCATTGTGGTTCGCATTGTGGTTCGCATTGTGGTCCGTATCGTGGTTCGTATTGGAGTTCGTATTGGGGACTGCATTAGCGACTGCATTGGCAATTTCATTGCCGCTTTCATTGCCGATTATCTCGCCAAGTAAAACGTCAGCCTTAACAATTCTTAAGGACACTCTTCATCGAAAAAACCCCGCCAACGCCGTAAAAAAAAAAAAAAAAAAAAAAAATCCAAGAAAAATAAATATGTACGCCGAATAGCAAACATCCTTTGCGGAGAAATCTGGGTGCGGAAAAAGGCGAGACTCGCGTTCTCCATGCGTCGAGACAACGACGGCTAAACGCAACGACAGACCGCAGCCTTGCATCGGAATGCGCGCTTGTCCGTCGCGCGCCCGAAGGAGCGACAAGTCCTCTCCCCGTCTCGTTCACTCGTCCCGACCGCCCATAGAAAACGCTTTGCGGTCGCAAACTCCACCGCAGCTTAGAGGTGGGCGACTGGTTTTTTAACCAATAAAAAAAAAAAAAAAAAACAAAAACAAAAACAAAAACAAAAATCGAAGCCGGCCGATAAAAGTGAGGGAGGAAAAATTTAAAAAAAAAAGAGAAAAAGAAAACCTAAAAAAAAAAAGTATCATCAGAACGAAGGGCGCGACTCCTTTCTGGTCTCCTCATCGGCTTCCTCCCGACCGGACGAACGAAGACTCGACTCCTTCGCCTCTTCTTTCCCGCATTATCGAGACCTTGGGAATCTCATCATCTTTCTCCCGGCCGTGGAGAAAAGTCTCGCGCGAGCGACATCGAGCGAGCGCGCTCGCTCGAGGCCTCCGACGCGGCCTTTAAGACTTCTTGTTAACGACTTCGATCAAAGTTGCCAACTGGCGGAGGCAGACGGAGAGAAAATCTCCTCGCTCGCGGTCCTCGCGGCTTGCTCGCTCTCTCTCTCTCTCTCTCTCTCTCTCTCTCTCTCTCTCTGACGAGGAGCGTTTCACCTTCCACTCTCCTTTGCCATCTTCGCGAAGCCAAGAGTGTCGCAGCTCCGCGTATACGGCGACGGAATGCGCATCGATGCTCCCGGCGAGACGAGAGCGACCTAACTACGACTATTGTACATCCATCCTTCGGCTCGTTCTAATCCGGATGAGCCATTGTTCGTTTATCGCGAATTAATCCCTTGACAAGTTTTTTAATTTTTTTTTTTTTTTTTTTTTTTTTTTTTTTTAAATCAAAAGACCGGGTGGTGAATTATTTTGCATCCATCCCACTATCGTTCCAATCCGATTAGCCATTATTCGTTCATCTAATAATTAAATTAATGGTCAAATTAGCGATTAAAAGAATTGCCGAATTGACAAATATTCGCATTGACAGGTCCGCGTATTGATGAAAAAAATTTTCAATTAAACAATATATTCCTTGTTAAAATCTACAATTTTCTATTCAACGAACTGTGCTGTAAAAAAAAACAAAAAAAAAACATTGACAAAAAATGGTAAAACTGTCAACGAGAAAACGCCTGAAATTAGCGGGTATAAAAAAAAAAATTGTGGACGATTCTGGTCAGTTTCTTTTATCGGCGTAGGACAGAACAGCTTCGCGAGTCGAAGAGTCAATCGCCGATAGCTCTGCCACTGATAAGCCGACAATTTCTCAATTGATCTCTCGTCCCCTTCGCGCCTCGATGGAATTGATTCCGCGACCCTTTCGCTCCCGGCATGTCGACCGCCATTCTTCGACGGATATGCTGATGGCTGATGGCTTTCCGTTATTCCGAGATCGTTCTCCGAGCGTCCGGAAGAATAATCATCGTCGACGCTGCGCAGTCGATGATTTTTTAATGCGACCAAACGACCAGACGACCAGACGACCAAACGACCAGACAACCAGACGACCAGACGACCAGACGACCAAACGACCGAACGACCGAACGACCGAACGACCGAACGACCGAACGACCGAACGACCGAACGACCGAACGACCGAACGACCGAACGACCGAACGACCGAACGACCGAACGACCGAACGACCGAACGACCGAACGACCGAACGACCGAACGACCGAACGACCGAACGACCGAACGACCGAACGACCGAACGACCGAACGACCGAACGACCGAACGACCGAACGACCGAACGACCGAACGACCGAACGACCGAACGACCGAACGACCGAACGACCGAACGACCGAACGACCGAACGACCGAACGACCGAACGACCGAACGACCGAACGACCGAACGACCGAACGACCGAACGACCGAACGACCGAACGACCGAACGACCGAACGACCGAACGACCGAACGACCGAACGACCGAACGACCGAACGACCGAACGACCGAACGACCGAACGACCGAACGACCGAACGACCGAACGACCGAACAAACAAATAAATAAATCAATGAATAAATGACTGAATGAATAAATGCCAAGCACCGTAAGCCGCGAACGACTGTAACGATAATCGAATGCAGCCGATAAGTGTCTCGTCGTTCGATTTGCAGATATATGGATATTGCTTCCCTAATAGCCCGAACCGAGCGAGATATACGACGGAAGAGTCCTAATTGGTCTTGGATTTAACAAGAATCCAGCCTCCGTCTCGAGGACCAAAAACACGAAGAGAAAAAAAAAAAAACGGCAACAACAAAAAATTTGAATACCGATCGATCGATCGGCGGATCCATGCCTTTCGCCCCGGCGCTCGATTTGCACAGACGGAGT
Organism: Amblyjoppa proteus; assembly: GCA_963922035.1. Classification (NCBI taxonomy): domain Eukaryota; kingdom Metazoa; phylum Arthropoda; class Insecta; order Hymenoptera; family Ichneumonidae; genus Amblyjoppa; species Amblyjoppa proteus. The sequence continues at coordinate 12,984,232 of OY998236.1, read as the reverse complement.
CCTCGATATCGATTCCCCGATCGGTTTCGCCCACTTGTCGTCGATACCGCAACCGATTACTCTCTCGCTTTGCCTCGATCGATCGCCAACCGAGATTCTCTCTCTCTCGCTTCGATCGATCGGCTAATGGGCGCACGCTAATAGATCGCTCTTTCTCTCGCGCGCGCCTCTGCGTCTGCGCGTATGCGCGTGTGTGAGCGAGCATAGAATTGCCCGGTGGAATGCGATTGCTGTACGTGGCCGAATAGCGCGTATGCCTTCAAGCCGCACCGAGCACGGCGATAGTACAACGTCGCTACGGTCGTTATAACACAAATCGTGTAAGTAGCCACCGGGCCGCGCGCCGGTCAGACCGACGAGAGATAGGAAACTTTCCTCGAGCTTCCTCGTTGCAAAGGCGCACGATCGCGGCTGCGCTGACCAATCGCGGACCTCTTACCGGCCCGGTGGCTTTTATCAATCGCACGGGACTCACACGCCGTTTCCGCGATGACAAACTAAACGAGACGGAAAGTAGAACGCGCGACAAAAATCCCTCATGCAGCTCGCAGAATTGTCGATGATTTTTTTTTTTTTTTTTTTACCGTCCGCGACAGAGAGGAAGAAAGGAGTTGAGCTAAGAAGCTGAGAAAATTTCTCACTGCAAACGAAGAGACTTTCCAACTTGTTCCGATAGAACGCCGGACGCGGCGTTGTCGAAGCGCACGCCGGACTCTCCGTTGCGCCGCCGAGGTCAGGTCAGGAGGACGAACGAGCTCTTGGCGCGCTCGGACTTCCACGAGTAGGAAGAGGAAACGTTCGCCGGGCGCTTCGAACGGTTTCCATTAAATAATCATCGTCCGCGCAGCGTCGACGATGATTATTCTTCCGACGCTAGGAGAACGACCTCGGAATAGCGGACAGCCATTAGCCATTAGCATATGCGTCGAAGGATGGATTGTATGCTCGTATGCTCGTATGCTCGTATGCTCGTATGCTCGTATGCTCGTATGCTCGTATGCTCGTATGCTCGTATGCTCGTATGCTCGTATGCTCGTATGCTCGTATGCTCGTATGCTCGTATGCTCGTATGCTCGTATGCTCGTATGCTCGTATGTTCGTATGCTCGTATGCTCGTATGCTCGTATGCTCGTATTTTTGTATGCTTGTGTCCTTGTTTGGTTGTTTAGTTGTTTGGTTCTGCACTCATTTGGTCGTTTGGTCGTTTGGTCGTTTGGTCGTTTGGTCGTTTGGTCGTTTGGTCGTTTGGTCGTTTGGTCGTTTGGTCGTTTGGTCGTTTGGTCGTTTGGTCGTTTGGTCGTTTGGTCGTTTGGTCGTTTGGTCGTTTGGTCGTTTGGTTGTTTGGTCGTTTGGTCGTTTGGTCGTTTGGTCGTTTGGTCGTTTGGTCGTTTGGTCGTTTGGTCGTTTGGTCGTTTGGTCGTTTGGTCGTTTGGTCGTTTGGTCGTTTGGTCGTTTGGTCGTTTGGTCGTTTGGTCGTTTGGTCGTTTGGTCGTTTGGTCGTTTGGTCGTTTGGTCGTTTGGTCGTTTGGTCGTTTGGTCGTTTGGTCGTTTGGTCGTTTGGTCGTTTGGTCGTTTGGTCGTTCGATTTGTTCGGTCTGTTCGGTCCGTTCGGTGCCAGGGAAATTTTGTAAAAAATCCGGGGAATTTAAGATGCGTCAGAGAACGGACACAGTACGTTCCAGGAGGATGCGGGCGCAGACTAACAGATCACTGTCGTATCGTGGGGGGGGGGGGGGGGTCTTAATAGCGCAAGGTTATCAGCAATCGGGCTAGCCCGCTCTTAAATTTATTTTAAACTACTCTTTGCATCGACCTCTCGGCGGATGGACCTGTAGAGTGATCGAGGCCTCTAAACTCTGTGGGCAATGGAAAAAAAAAAAAAAATCTCGGACCTGTTGCTTTATCGTTGGCACGAATAAAGATCTCGACGAGTTTCTAGCTGACTGTAACGCCTGATCGAGATGACTTTTTTTTCGACGACGATGCTACGACAAACGTTTCGACTGAGTGATGACTCGGGCAATATTGATTTTTTTTTCTTTTGTAGTAATTTTAAAAAAATATGTATGAAAAATTGTATTTTAATCGCGGCGATTGCTTTTTTTTTTATCGACGAGAGTGACCCGATCGATGAACGAAATTCACACGTTTCAACCGAGTGATAACTCGTCCATAAATTGAAAAAAAAAAAAAAAAAAAAAACCAATTGATAACCCGACCATAAATGAGAGACAAAACCGAGTGATAACCCAAACGAACGTGAAGCTGACCCCGCTCGATGAGCTTCGTCGTACAGTTTCTTCGGCGAGTATCTTCGTTTTTTTTTTTTTTTTTTTTTCTTCAAAACATTTCTCACCGGCATCGGTGCGTGCGCGCACGCACCGAAGGTAGTAAGGTTTATCCGTGCGAGCGCGATTTAACCGTGCGTTTTATATTTCGTAGCGGCGATCGACGGTGAGCCGAGTGGCCCGACGCGGTCCTCTAATCGGTGTCAACTGCTGCACGTATCGACCTACTCACGGAAGACCCGTTAGCCCGTATCTGCCCGCTGAGCGTATGCGCACGCTCACCGCTCTCTTTCTCGTATTCCCTCACTCGGGCGGTTTTATACAGCTTTTAGAACACCTACGGGCGAGTTACCTTTGGCTTTGGACAATCCACGTTCGAGCGAGCGGGCGGCGAGACCGGCGAAACGATACAGCGCGGTGAGATCCTGCGGGTTGAGAGCGTTACTTTATTAGTTTCGACGAGACGAGTTTCAGCGGAGGCGAACTTCAGACTCGACCGATGTGAGCGCGAGTGCGTGGGCTCATTCATACATCACTCCTCGCGCACGGACCGCGACGACCTTTGAAGGTTTTTTTTTTTTTTCTTCGTTTCTTTTTCTTTTCAAAAACATTTGAACGTTTGGAGATTGAGGACGTTTTTTTTTTTTTTTTTTGCTGAATTATGATAACGATAATGCTGATAACTGTAACGCCGAGGTAACGCTGATGATTGTAACGCGTATGATTGTAACACTGATCATTGTAACGCCGGTGATTGTAACACTTTTAATTGTAACACTGATCATTGTAACGCCGGTGATTGTAACACTTTTAATTGTAACACGCTGACGGCTGTAACGCCGATAATTGCAACGCTGATAATTTTGGAGCTGACAATTGTAACGCTGATAATTGTGACGCCGGTGATTGTAACACTTTTAATTGTAACACTGGTAATTGGCGCGCGCGGATAATTGTAACGCTGATCGTTGTAACGCTGATGACTGTAACGCGGATAATTACAACGCCGATAATTTTGGAGCTGATGATTGTAACACTGCCAATTGTAACGCCGACGATTGTAACACCGGCGACTGTAGCGCTGGCAATTGCAACACTGACAATTGTAACACCGGCGATTGTAACGCTGATCATTGTGACACTGGTGATTGTAACGCTGGCGATTGTAGCGCTGGCGAGTGTAACGTTGCTGGGCGTAACGCTGATGACAGTGACGCCGATGATTCTAGCGTTGGGGGGCTGTAACTCTGCGGATTGTAACGCTCGCGGACTGTAACGCCGAGGGCTGTAACGCTCGGAGCTTTGCCGAATAATGTCGACAATGCTGATAGCGGTGACGCTGACAGCGGTAACGCTGCTGACGGTAACGCCGATAAGAGTAACGCTTGTGCGGGTTATGCACAGACGACGATAACGCCGATAGCGATAATCTGCCGATAATGCGGGTAACGACGATAGTGCCGACAACAGTAACAATTACCTTCGATACGATGAGAGGGGTTAAAAAAAAAAAAAACGTTGACTCGCAGTCGTCCGACTGCGAGAGGTTAAAAAAAAAAAAAAAAAAACGTTGACTCGAGTATCGAAAAAAATGATTAATGGCATTAAATTGAGATCGAGGAGAGGATCGAATTTCGATGAATCATCGATCATCCAAGTGTCATAACTCGCCGATAGTGATAGTTCGTGTAACGCACGAGAAATCATCGCGTTCTTGTTTGTTTCTTTTTTTTTTTTTTTTTCTTTTCTTTTCTCTCTCTCTCTGTCATGCCGCTGAAAAAAAAGGATGAGAAAAAAAAATAAAAAAAATAAAAAATAAAATAAAAATAAAACGATCGCAGTGGCACACTGACCCGGCGCACGATTTTAGAATAACTTTGGGCGGTCGCGATAGTTTCCGTCCACGGCTCATCGCCGGGGAGCCTCTTTGCGAGCTAACGAGGCCGACTCTACTTACGTGTACGACTGTATTCCGATGTGCGAGTAGAATTTCTATGTTCCCGGACGCGTCTCTCTCTCTCTCTCTCTCTCTCTCTCTCTCTCTCTCTCTGTCTCTCTCTCTCTCTCGTTCGCTGTCGGTGCTGCGATTGGCGTCTCGTCGTGCAATAAACGACCGCGAACGTTTGTCGGACACTCGGCGAGCACGGTGGAAAAAAAAAAGAAAAGAAAAAAAAGAAAAAACACGTACGCAGGCCATACGTGACGGGCTGTCCGAGTCGGCGGGCTTGATTTTCGTTCCGAATTCGATTCGAGCGGTAAAGCACAACGCGAGACGCATCGGCGATACGCGCACGATGTGCGCGAGACGACGAACGGGGGGGGGGGGGGGGGGGTGCTCGAGGGCTCGGAGGGTCGTCTCGTTGAGGATACGTGACACGTGGACGGCACCGAAGAGAACGGTCGTAAAGTTTTCGTTGCAAAGCGCCCGTCGACGGACGAGAGACGAAAGGGCCGCGAATCGCATGCGTCGAGGTTGTGCGAGGGCGCTGATGATTGTTAGGTAGACCGCCGAATTGTTTTTTTTTTTTTTTTTTTGTAAGCTGTAAATAACACGTGAAGGGCCATTTGGGTGTTTTTTTTTTTTTTTTTTTTTTTAATTCATTAGTTGAGTTATTTATCTGTGCTGGAATAAATTATGAACTCATTATATTGTCAATTTACTTCATTCATTTTTTTTTTGCAACTGACGTCATACCGGAAATGCATCACTTTCGGTTGAAAAGTGGAATTTCCAAAGCGAAAGTGACGTCGTACCGGAAATGCATCACTTCCGGTCGAAAAATTGAACTTTCAAACCGGAAGTGACGTCATACCGGAAATGCATCACTTCCGGTCGAAAAATTGAACTTTCAAACCGGAAGTGACGTCATACCGGAAATGCATCACTTCCGGTCGAAAAATTGAACTTTCAAACCGGAAGTGACGTCATACCGGAAATGCATCACTTCCGGTCGAAAAGTGAAATTTTCAAACCGGAAGTGACGTTATTCAGTAAATGCATCACTTCCGGTAAAAAAAATGGAGTTTTCAAACCGGAAGTTAAGTGAAACCGAAATGCATGTGAAGTATTTCCGGTCGGAAAATAAAACTTCCCAACCGGAAATGACGTGTTTCCTGTATGACGCCACTTTACGGTCGAAAAAAAAAATGGGATTTCCAAACCGGAAATCCCATTTTTTTTCCCCGCCGGAAGTGGCGTATTTCCGATACGACGTCATTGGCCGTAAAAAAAAAAATGTGATTTTCAAACCGAATCTAAGTCTTCGATATTCTCAATAATTTCAATAATCGTAATAATTTCGAAAATTTTCATAATTCCACATATCTCAATCGCTTGAGTGATTTCGAGAATTTCAATAATCTCACGAAATTCAATTGAAATCATTGAATGAAATTATTGAATTCCAGTGAATTCATAAATTTCAATGATTTCACAAAAAAAAAAAATTCAATCGCCGTAATAATTTCAAAAATTTCGACAATCTCGATGGTTACGATAATTCAATTTGACATGTCGATACGGAAACGTTGAGCCTTTACGATTCTCCGCGGTCGATTGAAATCGCTTGCATCGGCCACGGTTGCCACGCGAGTCGTCCGATCGGCGGGACCGACCGCTCGATTAAACCCGCAGCAGCGCCGAGTCAAGTGGATCAAACGTATTCAAATGAGCCGACAATAATAATTCATCGATCGCTCAATATATTCGATCGAATTAAATCGAGATTGACGTCATTAGTCAAAGCAAAAAAAAAAAAGAAAAAAAACACTTAACCAGGCGTGGAGAATATAATTGTCATCGATCGATCTATATATCATTATGCCCGAGATGCTACATCGCTGCTGCTGTGCCCAATCATATCCGTAACTCCCAGCGATGAATATTCATCATCGATTTGAGGCCGCTCTGAATATCTCACGATCTCCGATCGGCAGTAAAAAAAAAAAAAAGCTCAATTCACGGCTACCCGAAACGCTCTGATTGCGCTATAAGTGGATTTAAAAAAAAACACACACACATTTGTTTTATTGTGTATTTTTTGTAATAAAAAAAAAAAAAAAAAAAAAAAAATACGCCGTTCATCGTCGAGCAGATCGCGCGAGCAAATTGCCAACGGCAAACTCTATGATACACTCTGTAACGCCCTTCTAATTAGGTCGTCGATCTCCATCGAGCCGGCAACGATCCGAGGATGCAGAGCTCGCCGACGATGCATGGATGGAGAACGGATCAGCGAGGCTCTTATGTGTTATTAGAGAGGGTCATTAAGTCAATCGTGTACTGAAAATTTGAAAAAAAAAAAAAATGTTCACATTCTGGAAAAAGAAATTGGATCTAGAAAAATTATTAATTCGAAATGACTGATTGATGAATTCTATCGCGGACGATCGATGCAAAATTTCACACAATTGCAAAAGTCCGGTGAGGTGTCGAAGCGTGCGAGCAACAGGCAAGAGGCGGGCCTCGCGAGAGCCTCGTGGGGAGGTGGGGGGGGGGGGGGGGGGGGTACGTATTATCTGCTGCTCCTTATCGCAGTTTCTGGGTCAGTGGGCCGTGATTACATTTTTTCTTCTTTTTTTTTTTTTTTTTTTTTTTTCACCTTCGGAAGACCGAGCAGCGTCGAAAGGAGTCCGTTCACTGCGGGTGTTCTTCTCGTCGTGTGTTGCGTTCAATTTTTCATTTTCTATCCTAGCGACCCGAGGAAGATTGCCGGAACGGTGATCTCGCAGTCTCGATTTGGCACGCAGTGGCATACCACACAACGATGATTCCCGTTTAGCATATTTTGTTGTTTTTTTTTTGTTCTATTTTTTTTTAATTATTTTTTTTATAAACACTTGTATTATTTTCGTATGCAAGAGAAACATTTTCTCTCGCGACAATTTCCGGCTCTTGACTTTGGACCAAGAGCCGACGGCGGATTCGTGTTCAGCGCGAGAAAGTACATCGAAGTATGTTGCCGCGAAGTTTTTTTTTTTTTTTTTTTTTAATTTCGATTTTGACTCAAATAAACCATTCCCAGAGTGCACTGCGCCGTGGTTTTTTGAGTTTTTTTTTTTTTTTTTTTTTTTTTTTTTCAGAGCTCCGCAACGGCTCGAAAAATGGCTCGAAAATTTCTGGATAAAATCTTATCTCGTGTATTGTTTTTTTCCCGTAGAACACGATGAACACCTCGTAACGCAAATGAGTCATCGCGTATAAATTAGGGTAGCCGTTGCGGGGTCTGCGGGGCAATGCGGACCACGGCCCTTCGACCCAGACGAAATCGATAATGGCACGGAGAAAACCGTGCTCTCCATGTCGTCTCTACGCAAGATTCGAGTTTAACTCCACCGCCCGGTCAAGCCGGACAACTTTCTTCGTGATATTTCGGTTGCGGCAAACGGCGGACGATTTACTCTCGTCGCTCTGAAGATCACACGCCACTGACGTGAGGATATCGTCGTCTATCGGGTGACTCAATATCACGATGCTGCATTTGGATCGTCGAAATTTCAAATATATATATATAATTATAATTACATATTTATAATAATATAATATAACAGAATATTTTATCGGTTCGCCAGAAAATAAGCTATTTGAGAAAAGTGACAATTGGTCGATGGATACAATTTGAGCAACGTTGCCAACTTCCATGCGCGCAGTGACTCGCGAGTGCGAGCAATATTTAAGAATTGCGGGGAGACGAAAGAGCGATCCTGTGTGACTTTGTGTAAAAATGGCGTGTGTTACATTCCAGTCGAGGAACTTTTGGCCGGTGTCGTGCGACTCGGCGTTTCCAGCGGGGATGAATAGGGCATGGGAGCGTCATTTCGTTTTGCGTCGATGGAGGAGGAGGAGAAGGAGGAGGAGGAGGGAAACGGGACACGCACACACCGCTGCTCGTGATGCGAATAACGAATGCTTGAACGCTTGCCAAGATCTCGCTACTGGACCTCTCGTACGTGCGCGCCGCGACTCGGCCCGCCTCGGTGTCTGCTCCGGCTCGCGTAACGTTCCTTCGCCGAGTGCGCTCCAGAAAAACAGCAGAGTCGAAGGTATCGCATTGGATGAAAAAGAAAATTTCTTTAAAAAAACATTATGTCACTCGATTTTTGTGAAATCTGAAAGAAATTCGCAAAAGGTACTTTCAAGTGATACTAAAATGTGGCCAGTTATCGGACAGATCTGAGAGGGTGAAAAAAAAAAAAAAAAAAACAAGTGGCCGAGTTGAGAGAGAATGTCTCGTATCAGAGTTGGGCAAAGTACCGAAAAGTACTCAAAGTACTAAGTTCTTAGTACCGCAAGTACTTCAAGTACAATGTGCAGCAAGTACTTTAAGTACAAAGAACAGCAAGTACTTTAAGTACAAAGTACAACAAGTACTTTAAGTACAAAGTGCCGCAAGTACTTTAAGTACAAAGTGCCGCAAGTACTTTAAGTACAAAGTGCCGCAAGTACTTTAAGTACAAAGTGCCGCAAGTACTTTAAGTTCAAAGTGCCGCAAGTACTTAAAGTACAAAGTGCAGCAAGTACTTTATGTATAAAGTACCGCAAGTACTTTCTTTAAGTACAAAGTACCGCAAGTACTTCAAGTACAAAGTGCAGCAAGTACTTTATGTACAAAGTACCGCAAGTACTTTAAGTACAAAGTACCGCAAGTACTTTATGTACAAAGTACCGCAAGTACTTTAAGTACAAAGTACCGCAAGTACTTCAAGTACAAAGTGCAGCAAGTACTTTATGTACAAAGTACCGCAAGTACTTTATGTACAAAGTACCGCAAGTACTTTAAGTTCAAAGTGCCGCAAGTACTTAAAGTACAAAGTGCCGCAAGTGCTTTAAGTACAAAGTGCCGCGAGTACTTTAAATACAAAGTACCGGAAGTACTTTAAATGAAAAATTCCGCAAGTACTTTGAGTACAAAGTAATTTCCGTAATTAAAGTACTTTTATAAAGTACAAAGTACAAGGTATTTTTTTTCTTCCGGTTAAGAAACCGGTAGAGGCGGAGTTCCACGAGTACGAAATTCGGAGAAGAATTTTCAAATCAAACGGCCCCGTTTAGGGCCAACATTTTTTTTTTTTTTTTCAAAACGTCCAAAATCTTCGTTTCCAATCTTTGGTGAGAGACTAATCGACTGGACCACGACGACTGGACCTTGGGGACGTGAGTGGAGGATCGACTGGATGTATAACAACTAAATCTGGAACGTATTATACATTGTATATATACATTGTATATATGTATATGCACATGTGTATATATATTCTCGAAAAAGAGTGCGAAAATCGTGTATAGTTCCGCGTGTATCGCTGAGTCCATCGAGCCATAAATAGCCATGAATTCCTCGTGCAAAAAGAAGCGCTCCGGCTATGAGAAAATATACAGAATGTCCGCTGCTGGAAGAGAGTATGAAAGGATTCAAAAAAAAAAAAAAGAGTAACGACGCGTGAGAGTCATCCAAGACTTTCGCACTTCGGTATCGCGCTGAAAAGATTCGCCGCCTCGTCTTTACGAGCCGAGAGAGTTTTTTTTTTTTTTTTTTTTCATTCCGATCTCGCGCCTCCGCGCCGATCGACTCTTCGCGCCGGTGCGCTTCTGCGAAAGATATTGCCGATATTTGTTCGATCGTAAACTAAGATCGACGGCAATAAGAGAGACTTGTGATGAGCTGTAACTCTCTTTATATCTCCCTGTCTATCCACGGTTTCGAACTTGCGGAACTAAAATCCGCCGCTCTTGAACGATACGCGGGCTGTTGTGAAATTTTTGTGAATTTTTGTCGTTCGCGCTTTTCGGCGCGACGCGAAACGGACTCGGTCCGAAAATTTTTTTTTCAAATATAGGTTTTCTTTTTTAATTTTTTATTTGTGTATTTTTTGTTTTTTTTTTTTTTTTTTTTTTTAGTACGTAAGAATCGCAGTTACCACTTTGGGATTTTTTTCTCTCATAATCTTCATGCAATGCCAAATATCCTGTAAAGCTGTGACCAGAATCGAAGGTGTCACTTCAGTAGAAAAAGAAGATTATTTTATTTTTACTTTTTCTCGGAAAACGTGGATTTTTCTCAGATCGGCAAAATTACGACTCAAACATCATTCGAATGTCGACGAAAAATACGAAAGTTAATGCTCCTGCGAATTTCTCGAGTGACCAATATTTTCTGAGAAATACTGATATTAAAAATTAAAAAAAAAAAAAAAAAACATAAATCCTGAAGGCTGCATTTTAAAAATCTAAAAAAAAAATCACAGAAGCAACTCTCAAGTGGTGCACCCGGGAAAACAATTTATTTGACGGCCACCGTTTATTAAGACGAAGCAAAATATTCATTTGACGTAAATAAATATTTATTTGATTTAAATAAATATCTATTTGATTTTAAAAAAATATTTATTTGAATCAAATACATATTTATTTAAATCAAATAAATATTTATTTAAATTAAATAAATATTTTACTCGATATAAATAAACGGTGGCCGTCAAATAAATTATTTTTCCGAGTGTACTGCAAACTGGCAAATATAAAAAAAAAACATCTGATCTGCCGACCGAGAAAAGTGGTCCAGTTTATAAAGAGAATACCTCGTACGTATTTTTTTTATTGACATTTTTATTTATTCACTTATTTCATTTTATTGCTCAGCGCCAATATAAGTGTTTTTTTTTTTTTTTTTTTTTTTTTTTTTTTTTTTTTTTTTAAATGCCAACATTACTCACAGTGCTCGCAGCTTTTCTTCATAAATTCCCTCATCGCCGACATTTCGCTCGGCGAATAATTCACCTATTTTTGAATCATCCTGTACAGCATCGCCGAACGGTAATAATACTTCAAGGCTCTCCCCCCCCCCCCCCCCGCCCCGAGAGCCCGTGAATTCGCCAGCGAGACGATGAAATATACACACGTGGCCTGCGTCGTTTCACTTTCCTTTTCGCCGCTTCGCGTCTCAAAAAAAAAAAAAAAAAAAAAAAAAAAAAAAAAGGTCCCCTCGAAAAATATCTCGCCTTATCGCCGACGGATTCTCCGTTGGCTCGCTGTCGATCGCGTCACATCGTAATCCTCTCGCCGATTTCCGGGCGTTACGCGACCGGCGAGACCGGACGATCCGCACTCCTTACGTCCCTCCCGTCTCACCTCCACGTCCTTATCGCTTACGAGTGGTACAGGAAATACACGGCTGGCGAGAGAGTCGCGCGTAAACACCAGGCGAACTATACCGATCGAATCGGCTCCTCTCGCACACGTCACTTTCACGACGTAACACTCACTCGCATCGTCAAATTCGACATTAACCTCGTCCCTAACGTCGCACCAAAAAACAAACACCTATATATATATATGAGTTTTAATTTTATTGAATTTTATTTTATTCAATTTTATTTTATTCAATTTAATTTTATTTAATTTGATTTAAGTTTATTTAATTTTATTTAATTTTATTTAATTTTATTTAATTTTATTTAATTTTATTTAATTTTATTTAATTTTATTTAATTTTATTTAATTTTATTTAATTTTATTTAATTTTATTTAATTTTATTTAATTTTATTTAATTTTATTTAATTTTATTTAATTTTATTTAATTTTATTTAATTTTATTTAATTTTATCTAATTTTATTTAATTTTATTTAATTTCATTTAATTTCATTTAATTTCGTTTAATTTCATTTGATATCATTTAATTTAATGTTATTTTATTTCGTTCACTTTATTGTTGCGTTTGTCACAAATTCCGTTGTAGGAGAAACTAAAAATGGAAAACTGAGTCGTGGCGGTTACGCAGTTATAACGTTCGGGCGGCCGTCGGGAGCGACTCCGGTATGCGGACTAGCGGGATCGTAATGGAAACGCGCTCCGGACACCCCGAGGGTTCGGCGTCACGTGGTCCCCGGCTAAGCCGAGTTCGCCCGGACCACCCTCGAATCGTCGAGGCATTGTGCACACTATACTGTCGCTCTCTTCCTCTCTCAGTTTCTCTGGCCCGGCCCGGCGAGCCGCGCGCTGAGAGAGAGCGAAAGCGAGGCGAGATTCCAAGGCCCGAGCTCCTCTCTCTGGCGAAGGGTAGTTTATGTCGCGACACCCCATGGGGTACTGCCGGGGGACTCGGTAACGTGGACCAAACATCTGTCCGATCCCCACTACGGTCGTGCGAGCCAGTAGCGGCAGCAGCCAGCAGTAAAACGAGAACGAGACATCGTCGTAGCACCGGCACGGCCGCGTATATACCTCATAATACGAAAATACACGCTATTCGAGCATAATGGAATATTTTGCAATTTTTTTTTTTTTTTTTTTCATCCACGTAGAAACAGACAATAAGATATAGTATTGAAATAGTAATAGTAATGATAATGGTAATGTTGATAGCAATGTTGATAGCAATGCTGATAGCAATGCTGATAGCAATGCTGATAGCAATGCTGATAGCAATGCTGATAGCAATGCTGATAGCAATGCTGATAGCAATGCTGATAGCAATGCTGATAGCAATGCTGATAGCAATGCTGATAGCAATGCTGATAGCAATGCTGATAGCAATGCTGATAGCAATGCTGATAGCAATGCTGATAGCTATGTTGATAGTTATGTTGATAGTTAGGGCAATGGGGACCAGAAATGGAAATCAGCAATGGGAATCAGCAATGAGCACCAGAAATGGGAATCAGCAATGGGAATCAGCAATAGGAATCAGCAATGGGGATCACAAGTGGGAATTAGCAGTGGGAATCAGCAATAGGAATCAGCAATGGGGATCACAAGTGGGAATTAGCAGTGGGAATCAGCAGTGGGAATCAACAATGGGGAATCAACAATGGGCAATCAACAATGGGCAATCGACAATGGGCAATCGACAATGGGCAATCGACAATGGGCAATCGACAACGGGCAATCGACAATGGGCAATCGACAATGGGCAATCGACAATGGGCAGTCGACAATGGGCAATCGACAATGGGCAATCGACAACGGGCAATCAACAATGGGCAATCAACAATGGGCGATCAACAATGGGCGATCAACAATGGGCAATCAACAATGGGCAATCAACAATGGGGATTCAACAATGGCAATTGCAAATAGCATTTTTTTTTATCACATTGTAATTTCTACGGTTTGGTTAGCGTTCGAGCCTCTTTCTTTAATATGATAATAGACACTCCGGAAATGGCATGCTAATTCGAATGGCACAGGAGAAGTGGCCAGGCAAGCATGTCCACTCCGCACCCTTTCGTCCTCGAGCGGCACCCTCTATGCGCATTCACTCGTCCCTGCTGCAACAGGACACCGGCTCGTTTCCACAGACACAGCGGTCTTATATTTTGTAATTGTAATTATTTCACGGTTAATTAAGAACGCGCAAACGACCACTGACCGCGTTGCTTTCTGACGATGGGTGCGCCCGTCAGAAGCCGAGGTCGAGGACGGGTGAGACAATTTTTTTTGTTTGTGTTACATTTGTTTTCCTACCAGACGCCTGACGGAACGATACGATTGATTAAAAAAAAAAAATAGCACATTGTCAATGTCTGAAGACACCTTATCTGTCGCTTTCATCCTTTGAAGTTTTCGACGCAGCTGCCAACGAGTGCGATTACCGCGTCGAGTACGCAATGCGAATTAGTTTATTGGTAGGAAAAACGATGCAGTTCCCTGTTACTGTCGCGGACTCGAGTCCTCGGTGCCCAGAGAGAACCGACCGGATCAACGTCAATTGAACGAAATTGACGGCAATTGAGGCCACCGACGCTAAAACAGAGTCGTGATTTGCCCGCGTCGCGTTTCGATGACGCGACTCTCGACTCCACCGTACAGCAAAGTCAGTAGGGTCGTTTCAATTTTGTAGACAAAAAAAAATTTGCCAGTGCTTAATGCATATTCGTCGTTGGTTCGGGCAGTTGGCGTCGTGAATACTTGTCGTAGAAACGGTGGGACTTCATCATGAAATTTTTAAACAAGGCCATAGCATGGGGTAAGATTCGAGACGAGAAGACTCGATGACGGAATGACTCGATAATGACAGAATGACTCGATAATGACGGTATAACTCAATATTGACGGAATGATTCGATATTGACGGAATGACTCGATATTGACGGAATGACTCGACAATGACGGAATGACTCGATATTGACGGAATGACTCAATATTGACGGAGTGACTCGATATTGACGGAATGACTCGATATTGACGGAATGACTCGATAATGACGGAATGACTCGACAATGACGGAATCACTCGATAATGACGGACTGACTCGACAATGACGGAATGACTCATTGATGACGGAATGACTCGATAATGACAGAATAATTCGATATTGACGGTATGACAATATTGACGGAATGACTCAATATTGACGGAATGACTCGATATTGACGGAATGACTCGACAATGACGGAATGACTCGATAATGACGGAATGACTCGATATTGACGGAATGTCTCGATATTGACGGAATGATTCGACATTGACGGAATAACTCGATATTGACGGAATGACTCGATAATGACGGAATGACTCGATAATGACGGAATGACTCGATAATGACGGAATGACTCGATATTGACGGAATGTCTCGATATTGACGGAATCGATTTTGACGGAACGACTAGACATTGACGGAATGACTCGATAATGACGGAAGGACTCAAAAATGACGGATGGACTCAATAACGACGGAACGACTAAATGGCGGAATCATGGAATGATCAATGACAAAACGACGGAATAACGGAATGACACAATTATTTTGTTCCATTTTAGAACATGCAAAACAATGTTTTTAAACAATAATCTGAGTTTAAAAAGCTTGTTTTTTGCAATACTTTCTTTCCGTGCATACTCGGTGTGCAATGATGAGAAAGTAAAAAAGGCGAGCCAGTAGATTCAGTTCTCCGAGAAGAGCGGATGATAAAAAGCCGCAAGGACGCAAGAACCGAGGCCTCGAAAGGATGGTCGTGGAGACCGCCGAAGCGCGGCGAGGAATAGGAGCAAAAAAATAAATAAAATTATCGAGCGTCATGGACAAGCGAATAGCGTTCGCCGGGCATCGCTTTCGTTGCTCGACCACGTGCCTCTAAAGGAAGTCGAGGCGTATGGCTACTCGAAGAGAGTCGAGATATTTGCTTCTTACTTTGGCGAGAACGCCTTTTTACCAGACTCACCGATTATACATATATATATATATATAAAAATCGTTTCGCCTGGCATGAATTCAACACGCGCGTATACGAAAACGAAAATTTGACGTGCGTCGAAAAATAATCTTGAGACTTGTCATTGTCATTTTTATCGAAAAGAAAAGAAAAAATATAATTATTTTTTATTTAATTTTTTTTCGTATATTTTTAATATTCACTTTCTTTTTCTTCAAAATATTGTTGATAGTATTTTTCAAAATTAACGTGCATCAAAAAAAAAAAAAAAAAAAAAAAAAAACCGTCGGAGTTACTACTATCAATTTTTTTTTTTTTAAAAAGAAAAATACATTTACTTATCTTTATTTCAATTTTTCTCTTATATTTTTGTGGATGATTTTTTACTGCGTTTTTTCTCCGAAATTTTTTTCAAATTTGACGTGCACAAAAAAAGAAAATCCAGTGAGCTATTGTTATTGATATTTTATTGAGAAAAAAAAGAGAAAAATATATTTTCCATTAATTACATTTTCTTCGCATATATTTCAATATTTAATTTTTGATTTTTTTCATCAAAATATCCCCGAAATATTTTTCAAATTTGACGTGCACCAAAAAAGAAAATCCGGTGAGTTATTGTTATTAATATTTTATTGAAAAAAAAAGAGAAAAATATATTTTTCTCCAATTAAATTTTCTTCGTACATTTTTGATATTTAATTTTTAATTTTTTTTTTTTTTTTCTCCAAAATATCGTCGAAATATTTTTCAACGCCGTTCTCGAGTTTCCTTTGAGGGGCCGCGGAGAGGCCTCTCGAGGAGTCTCGAAACCCGAGCGAGCCTTATCGACTCTGCCCGGGCTCCTTCCGTTGTTGCTGCTTGAATGACGTCATTGTTTCGAGACTCGCCTTTTTTTTTTTTTTTTTTTTTTTCATCGAGTCTCGTAGACGCTCGCAGGAGCAACACACAAGCGTGCGCGCGCACACAAAATATTTTGGCATAATACGCGACGTCGTCGGACTCGGCCCGTTTCATCTCACTCGCTCTCGCGCGATCCATTTTGCCCCACCCGCTCCAGCAATGACTCTCCTTCTCTCTCAGTGCCTCCGTGACTCACCGTCGCACCGCCGCTGCTCGCCCGGAGCTGGCCGAACACTCGGCCCATTGTACCCTCGCAGGGGATGGCTGGTCCAATCCTGAAGGTTCGCACACACCGAATTTCGACGCCGAGACTATCAGAAATTTTTTTGATATTTTATTTTTTTTTTTTATTATTATTATTTTTTTTTTCTCCAAAATATCGTCGAAATATTTTTCAAATTTGACGTTCATCGAAAAATAATCGTGAGATCTATTATTATTAATATTTTATTTTTAAATATATATATATATATATATATATATATATATATATATATATATATGTTATTTTTGTTTAATTACATTTTCTTCGTATATTTTAAATATTTAATTCGTTTTCGTGGCTGCGTTTTTTTTTTTCTCAAAAATATCGTCGAAATATTTTTCCAATTTGACATAAATGAAACGTCGAAATAAAAAAATCGTGCGAGTTATCATTATAAATGTGTTATTTAAAAAAAAGGAAAATACATTTTTTTGAATTATATTTTATTTAAATGAATAAAATCCAAATTTTATTATATTTCATTTAATTGTTTTTTCGTCAAAATTCTTTTTTCATCTTTGGGGTGGATCGATTAATTATTGTTATTAATTAATTATTATTATGTTTTTTTTTTGTTATTGGTAAAATATTATTTTTGTTTAATTACACTTTGCTGTAAGTTGCGTACACACCGAATTTGTCCTCGAAACGATAACGCGACACTCGAAACTCCCGTTGGCTTTCCCCCAACGAGAGCCGACAGCGCGGAGTGTCAGGCAAACGTCACACGCGTCCTGCACGCGATATGCGCGGTGGGAATCTCGATGGTATAAAAAAAAAAAAAAAAAAAAAAAAAAAAAAGTAACGGTGGTCGGACACGATTTTAACACGGTCACGAGACGTGACTAGGAAATATTAAACGATAACAAAAAAAAAAAAATATCCAACGAGATGACAAAATAAATAATTATTATAGATAATATTATAATAATTGCAAATAATAATGGACAACTAAATAATTAGTTAAATTACTATTACGTCCTGTAATTATTTACCTTAAAACTATTATGTCATAAAGTAAATATAGTCAAACAATTATTTGTTATCATTGTTATTATTATTAATAATATTAATATTATTATTATTATTATTATTATTATTATTACTAATATTGCTAAATCTTTAAAGGTTATTTTACAAGTTAGATACGCGACTTTTTGAATAACGTTTATCGTTGAATCTCGAATGAGCGGAGTTTAGTGAGTCGTTTAAACCGTTTCACCGGAAACCGGAAGTAATAAGCTCGATTTATAATGACTTTGCGATGATGTGGGCGAAACGATTGGCCGAGCGTTTTGGTGTGAGACGAGCCTTGGTCGAAGCGTTTAGGGCATTATAGCAGCGCGAACGTATGCATGAACCATATATGTGTGTGTATATATATATATATATATATATATGTATGTATACATATGTGTATATTTATGTATGAGCGATACAGAGACGTAGAGGAAAGGGGCGCACGAGCTGACAGCTGCGGGACCGATAGCCCACATGGCGCGAGCTCTTTTGCTCTTGTCGGGATGCGCCCATCGACCCACCAAACCGAGAACCGAGGCTATCGATTTTATCGTTCCTGTTTCGCTAACGAATGAAGAGAGCACAATCGGGGGCGTGAGGATTGGACGAGGGATTATCGCTTAGTCGTTACTTCTTGGGTATGTTTTTTTTTTTCTTTTTTTTTTGGGTGGGGTGTTTTTTTTATTGGTAGGCATGGAACGATTTGGGTTTGAGCGAGGAATAATGAACGGGAGGGTGCGAGAGAAAAGTTGTGTCTTCATACGAGAGAAGTGGATAAGAATGCGAGAAAGGTTTTTGAGGATTTGTTTTGTTACAATTAGCTTGGGAGCAAATTTGACCTCGGATTCGTGTTCAGGACGAAAAAGTACATGGAAATATGCTGCCGCGAGTATTTTTATGACAGTTTGAATTTTTTGGAAAAAAAAAAAATGGCGAGGTTTTTTATCGCGATTTTTTTGACTTTTTTCGTCGCGAGGTAACGGAGCGAAAAGAAGGTTCTAAAATTCCGAAAAAATTCTGTCTCTCGTATTTTTTCCCGCAGAACACGACAGGCGCATCGAATGTCCCGAAATTTCATCGGAAATCAAAGATCCAGGTGCGTTAAAAAACTAAAAAACAAAAAAAATCGCAAAATCACTCCGACAATGAATTTTTATTTATCTTCACTTACATGTAACATAGTTTTCTCCGCTGATCACGAAAAAGTCAATTGTATCCTCCCATATCTACTCAAAAAAAAAAATAAAAAAAAAAACAAGAACCCAACAAAATTCCTATGAAATAAAAAAACCTTCCCTCATTTCTCACGACCCTTAAAAATCCTCCATAATTTCCATCGCCCGAGAATCGTCCATGAAAAAAAATTGATGGCACATTTTTGGATCTACAGCAGCGATTTCGATCGGTTTCTCGATCGGGAGAGATCAGTGACATTCGAGCCCTGTAATAATAATTTCCAACCGTCGAGTTTCGCGGGCACGAGTCTCTCTAAAGATAGAGATTGGACGCGTGAAAGACGCTGCTGAGCTCGGCGCTGGGACGAGAGGTATAAATGGTAACTGAATGGAGCCGCGAAGGGGGATTCGGAAAGATAAAGTGAAAAGGAGGAAACGCCAGAGAGAATGTAAAGAGAGGGCCGAGAGACACGTGGCGAAGTTTCCACGCGAGTCGGCAAAGCAAAGGGTTGGACGGATGGGGTTTTGGGGGGGGAGGGGGTGGCATGAGCTGGGCGTCGGGTGAACCAAAGTCTGCAGTTACCGAGCGTATGTGGACGGGATGAGAGGCCTCTGGCCTCTGACTGCCATACAGCGTCGTACAAACAGAGTTTTCCTATCTCTCTCTCAATATTTAGAAAACGACTTCGGTGAGTTGTGAACCCCGTTGAACTCACGCCCGCGATTCTCGCCGCCGCTTCTGTGATCTTCCTCTCCGGCACAGAGAAAAGCCGACTGTCCCGATGGAATCGACCTCACGATCGCCGAGGCACCGAGTCACGAAGAGTGACTCGAGCATAATTCGGGCCTCGGGAGGTCGATCGAAGAATTCGTGGCTTCGGCGAAAAATTTTAATAGAGAAATTATTCCTCAATTCCTCAATTCCTCGATTCCTCGATTCCTCGATTCCTCGATTCCTCGATTCCTCGATTCCTCGATTCCTCGATTCCTCGATTCCTCGATTCCTCGATTCCTCGATTCCTCGATTCCTCGATTCCTCGATTCCTCGATTCCTCGATTCCTCGATTCCTCGATTCCTCGATTCCTCGATTCCTCGATTCCTCGATTCCTCGATTCCTCGATTCCTCGATTCCTCGATTCCTCGATTCCTCGATTCCTCGATTCCTCGATTCCTCGATTCCTCGATTCCTCGATTCCTCGATTCCTCGATTCCTCGATTCCTCGATTCCTCGATTCCTCGATTCCTCGATTCCTCGATTCCTCAATCGAATTGTTGATTGATCGATTGGTCGATCGGTCGATCGGTCGATTGGTCGATTGGTCGACTCCTCAATTCTTCAAATTGAAAAATTTTCGATTCTGGAATAATTAGACAAATCGCGATGCATCCGAAACATCACAATTGCATCCGAAACTTTGCGTATATGTGGATGAAATTTTATTCTTAACAGAACTTATGCCAGCAAGATTTTTCATATATCTCGATAAATAAAAATGTTAATCAATCAAGAACAATAATTTAAAAAAAATTTTAACCTCTAAGAGGTTTGGCTCTTTAATCTCGAGCAACCGAACTCTCGATGCTCCCCGATAAGGAACCGTTATCGTCGAGTCTGAAGAGACTTCCGCTACGACGGACTTTCCCGACCGATAATCATAAACCCCCCCCCCCCCAAAAAAAAACTCCATGAGACATCACGAGCCTGACAAAAGTGTTTCTCGTCAAGCAAATCGATTACGACGACAGAAAAAAAAAAAAAAAAAAAAAAAGAGAAGTAAAACGAATGCGAGTGCATACGCGCGAGGTGAAAAATCGACCGGTCCGCCGATCGATGCCACGAATAGAACGCGATACTTAAGTGGTGCGCCCCGTTTTGCCGCAGACATGGCTATACCATTTTTTTTTCTTTTTTTTTTTTTTTTTTCTCCATGCGATTACAGACCGGCGAGCCGAAGGACTTCGCGAGATGGAGAGACAATGGCAATCGGCACGAGCCTCGCCAGATGCGGTCGAAACTCGCCGAGAGACAGCGCGGTGAGGGACGAAAGAGAAAGAGCCGCACGGAGAAAGAGGGAGAGTTCGATGAGAAGAGCGGAGAAACGGAGGAATCCAGCATGTAGGAAGCCACTGACATTTTCAAATGCCAAGAGAATCTCGTAGTGTGTCTCGCAACACGCTCCGCCGTTTATCATTTGGGTTTAACGAATGGATCCGCCGATTTATATTCAAGCGAATATGTGAGCCCGTTTCGGAGCGACTCGAAATCACCGGAGTGAGACGTCTCGACGTCTCGCTGCAGTTGACGGGACGATGATACGATTTCTCGATCCAATTAACAATTCGGAAAAAACGAGATCGAGAGATTTTTTCTTTTTTTTTTTTTTTTTTGCAGTTGCGACTATGTTGTTTTCGTCGAGTGGGACTTGCATCGTGAACGGTCAATCGTGAAGGTGTATTTCATTGATGGTTTTGCTGCTGAAAAGCCGGTGGGTGATTTTTGATTTTTTTTTTTTTTTAATTTGGTAATTTTAGTGTTTTTATTTTTATATCGGTCAATAGGATTTTTTTTTTGTTGAATGAAATTCAAGAAAAATGGCGATGGTGGCAAGAATGAATTTAATATGAGATTAGTGAGAAAAAATAATTGTTAAATTGACAGAAAAATAATTATTAGAGTGGATTCGCTCTGAATGGTATGAATGTGCGAACTATTGATACATTTAATGGATTACCATTAAATGGGCCTTTGACCATTGGCGAATGGTTACCGTAATTCGGAACGTGACCATTGGTGAATTGTAACTATTTAGAGGGTAAACATTTGTGAATCGATTGATCGATTGTAACTATTTAGAATGTAACTATTAAGCAACTGTGATCGTTTGAAGTATTCCCATTGACCTATTGTTACTTTGTAGAACACTACAATGGTGACTATTTGGCGCATTACCATTGACTGGTTGTGACTATTTGGAAAATTGCCATATATTAGTTGTAACTATTGAGAGCGCGACTATTAAGCAACTGTAATCGTTCGAAGTATTTCAATTGACTTATTGTTACAATTTAGAACACTGCAATGGTAACTATTTGGGGCATTACCATTGATTAGTTGTGACTATTTGGAAAATTGGCATATATTAGTTGTTACTATTGAGAACGTAACTATTAAGCAACTGTGATAGTTTGGAATATTCCTGTTGACCTATTGTAACTATGTATAACACTACAATGGTGACTATTTGGCGCATTACCATTGACTGGTTGTGACTGTTTCAAAAATTGCCATTGACTAGTCGTAACTATTGAGAGCGCGACTATTAAGCAACTGTAATCGTTCGAAGTATTTCAATTGACTTATTGTTACAATTTAGAACACTGCAATGGTAACTATTTGGGGCATTACCATTGATCAGTTGTGACTATTTGGAAAATTGCCATAGAGTAGTTGTAACTATTGAAAACGCGACTGTTAAGCAACTGTAATCGTTTGGAGTATTTCCATTGACCTGTTGTTACAATTTAGAACACTATAATGGTAACTATTTGGGGCATTACCATTGACTGGTTGTGACTATTTGGAAAATTGCCATTGATTAATTGTAACTATTGAGGACGTAACTATTAAGCAACTGTGATAGTTTGGAATATTCCTATTGACCTATTGTTACTATGTAGAACACTACAATGGTGACTATTTGGCGCATTACCATTGACTGCTTGTGACTGTTTGGAAAATTGCCATTGACTAGTCGTAACTATTGAAAACGCGACTATTAAGCAACTGTAATCGTTTGGAGTACTCCCATTGACCTGTTCTTACAATTTAGAACACTGCAATGGTAACTATTTGGGGCATTACCATTGATTAGTTGTGACTATTTGGAAAATTGCCATAGAGTAGTTGTAACTATTGAGAACGTAACTATTAAGCAATTGTAATCGTTCGAAGTATTTCAATTGACTTATTGTTACAATTTAGAACACTGCAATGGTAACTATTCGGGGCATTACCATTGACTGGTTGTGACTGTTTGGAAAATTGCCATTGACTAGTCGTAACTATTGAAAACGCGACTATTAAGCAACTGCAATCGTTTGGAGTACTCCCATTGACCTGTTGTTACAATTTAGAACACTGCAATGGTAACTATTTGGGGCATTACCATTGATCAGCTGTGACTATTTGGAAAATTGCCATAGAGTCGTTGTAACTATTGAGAACATAACTATTAAGCGATTTTAATCGTTTGGAGTATTCCCATTGACCTATTGTTACAAATTAGAACACTACCCTGGTAACTATTTGGCGCATTGCCATTGACTAATTGTGCCTATTTGGAAAATAGCTATTTGCACTGACCCATAAAACGCTCGAGAAAAAAATAATGATGCATTATCATACGACAGTGGCGGTTCGGCCATTAAAATACCAAGTCAACTGACACGTCATCCATGTCAGAAGAATACAAAATTGATCGGCAGCGCGGTGGCAGAGCTCTTGTCCGGTAAGGCGAAGGTCGCTGGTTCGATCCCAACATAAGCCGAATGGCTTTCCCAACATAATTGGATCGAGTTTTGGCTCACAAGCAATAGGTCTCAAATTTACACCGAAATTTCGACAATGTCGAGCTCGGCAAATCGCCTCGTCCGAGCTCGCGCTCGGATAATCGGATAATCCCAGACAACAAAACTTGTGTGCTTTGTAATTCGACTCGGTGAAACCTCTAGATAGCCGTAAGCTCGGACCTAAGCTCAATCCAATTTGAATCTACGGAAACGAATGTTTTGTAAAAAAAAAAAAAAAAAAAAAAAAGCAAACCGATTCGAAACGACTCGACGATTCTCCAATAGGTCTCCTCTCTAGGAGGGATCGCCGATTCCGCGAAACCGTACGACGGATTTGGAAACTCGACTCTCCCTCCGCTATCAGATGCACGTTGGACTGAATTAAGACTCAATTAGCGAGCACTCCGAAGCTACAGTTTCATTACTTAAAATGACATATATATATATATATATATATATACACTATAAAAATAAATTGTAAATTTAAAATACCAGATAATAAATTTGTAAATCTTTTGCCTGAAATTTACAAAAATTTTCATTAAAAATCAAAATTTTACTGTAAAATTTCAACACACATGTTCTTTAATTTCGAAAACGGTATGTGTGAAAAAGCCGTTCATTAATTTTCAAACAAAATTTTTTTACACCATATATATATATATACAAGGAGGATTGGGCTCGCGCGTTCGCAACCCTTTATGGACTTGAGCCCTTATTCTTCTAAGTAAGTCCTCTGAAAGACGTATGCCCTTATAATTATAAGCCCCACTATTACGGTTACATTTTTAACCAACTTCATGCCCCTATTGTTGTCGCCCTGATCCTGTTACTGACTTTATTGACCATATTATTGACCCCCTTTGACCCTACTATTTGACCCCTCTGAGCCTATTGTGACCCCAGCTAACCCTATTATTGACTCCTCTGACCCTATTATTGACCCCCTCAGATCCTATTCTTGACCCTAGCTGACCCTATTATTGACCCCCTCAGATCCTATTATTGACCGCAGCTGACCCTATTATTTACCCCTCTGAACCTATTATTGACCCCCCACTCTAACTCCCCCTCGATTCTTGACACGGCAGCGGTCGTGACGGCGGTGGAATCTTTTTACATTATAGAGAGATACATACACACACATATATATATATATATATATATATATATATATATATATATATATATATATATACGTACATAATGTATATAAATTTCTCATTTCATTTTGGAAAGTCTTGCGGAGGCGCGGGTGAGGCAACGTTAATTAGGAAGTAAAATCGTCGCCGATATATATACGAGCCGCGGTAGTGAGAGAAAGGCGGAAACGTCTTGCACCGCAGTTCCGTACGCGGAGGGATTATCGACGTCCCTTCCAACTATTATATATGTATATCCGCGAGCAGAGCCGGCTTTTTTTTGTCCGCGATACCACCGAAACTCGCTCGCCTGCTTTACGCTCTTGGACCGAAAAAAAAAAAAAAAATGTTTCCCGAATTTCATGAAAATTTTACAATTTCTCGTCCAATATGATAAAAATACGCGAATTTGTTGTTTTTATTTTTAACTATTATTTTATGTTACTGTCATTTCTTAATTTCACATATGAGGAAATTCTCTGTCGACTCTACTTTTGTCATTCACTCACTTTTTGGACACTCTCTTGGATTTATCCCATAATTGGCCACATTTTTGATTCACTTGAAAATACTCTCTGAGAATTTTCTCAGATTTTTTAAACCATCCATTTAGAATATGCGTTTTTTTTGTTGTTTTTGTTGTTTTTTCAAATTCACATAATTTGAGAGGCAAAGGTTGGGCAAAGAAATCTAACGAAAAAGAAATTTTCTTTATTCATTGACTATTTAATGCGATGTTTTATATTTTATTTTATATTTTTGGCAGAAAATAATGAAAATTATATATATATATATATTTTTTTTTATCGTGCGATTCAACACCTTCGATTTCGCTGCCAATTTTTCAGGGTACTCAACGATGTACAAAGAACCTAAAAAAAAAAAAAAATAGCAAAGTGCTATTCGACCTAGTCGCTTCGCAAAAAAAAAAAAGAAAAAAAAAAGAATAATCTAATAGTGATATTTCAATATTTATTTTCTCGGAAAATACTTCGAGTTCCAAATCGCCAATTTTTTCAAAGATTTCACCTACCTCACCGACGACCCTAAAAAATTATCAGCAAAATCGAAGGTGTCGCATTGGATGAAAAAAAAAAAAAAAAAAAAAAATTATAATAATCACTAAATTTTATCGCTATTGATTATAAAATTCTCATGACTTCTTGACACCTTGTCAAACGCCAGAAAGAAGGAGAATTTTTTTTTTTTTTTTTTTTTGACCGTCTAACGTGCGTTCGCGATCGCGATGAACTTACCGGAGCGCAGTTTCCTCGGCGACGTGAAGAAAAAAAAAAAAAAAAAAAAAAAAAACCAAAAAAGATGCCTCGACGAAAAATGAAAACTCGGCGAGATGACGGAAACGCCGGCCGGAGCGCGGATCAATAGACGGCGAAAAGGCACATGTCCTCTCCTCTCGAGATGGATTACGGCCCGGTCGGCTCGTCACACCGAGCCGCAGCTGAAGAATTCCTTCCGGTTGCACTTAAAATCCGCGTTCGATGCATCAGTAAAAAAAAAAAAAAAAAAAAAAAAAAATGAAAAAAAATAAATAAAATAAATCACAGAACCAAATTTCCCTTCACTGCCGCGAAGCTCGCGACTTTTCGACTGCAATCGCCTCGACGTCGCACCGGAAGCGATTTCACTGCCCAAGAAAAAAAAAAAAAAAAAAAAAAAAAAAAAAGTCACGAAAATATCGACAAAAAAGCTCAGTTTTGATGAATTTTTTTTTTTTTTTAGAGTTTATAATTGACGATAATTCTTAAATGAATTCGATGTGATTTTCGCGGGCGGAAATTAGATGGGGAACGTGTTCGCGTGCGACCGAAGTTAGCCGGTCTCGGTTCGTGAACGAAAACGGCGTTGCGTCGACGAGGTGGAGGCCGACGGATAACGACTTTGACGTCGAAGCTCTGCGCCGGTCCGTCGCCTTGGCGACGCCGCACGTCGCGCTGCCCCCGCAAGCTCCGGCTTTTTCGATTGATCGTTCGGCGACGCTGGGCGCCTCGCGAGTAAACTACCGCGAGTGAACCGCCGCCGCTCTCAGCGTCGTGGGAAAATATATCGAGGTCCGAGATCGATGGATCTCGATCGCTTGAGCGCGACGAGGTCGCGCCGGAGGTTCGATCAAATTAATTATCGGTTCTCGGTCTGCGGTGGCGGCGAATTTTTTTTCGACTTTTAGTGCGCCATTGGGGAAAATCATATTTGGAAAATTATATTAAATATCAAATTATATTGAATAATAATATAAAATGCAAATTAAATATTAAATAATATTGAATATTAAATATTAAAAATCATAGGGTGAATTTTAATTTTTAGGTTTTGAGGGATTTTTTAAATTTATTTCAATTAATAGATCGGTGTATGTTTTAATTATGGTATTGAGGAATTATAATATTTTTAATGATTTTATAATAATATATATATTTTTTTTTTTGTTTTCGAGTCAATTACGATAACGATAATAAATATCGTGATACAATGATGTAATGTGATTTTATTTACATTGTACTGACTTCCTCTCGGACATTGAGACTTTGAGACCGGAAGTGACTTTTTCATAAGACGTCACTTCCGGTCAAAAGTGAGATTTTGAATGCCGAAGTGACATTTTCCCATGTGACGTCACTTCCTGCCAAAAGTGAGATTTTGAAATCCGCAGTGACATTTTCCCATGTGACGTCACTTCCGGTCAAAAGTGAGATTTTGAAAGCCGAAGTGACATTTTCCCATGTGACGTCACTTCCGGTCAAAAGTGAGATTTTGAAATCCGAAGTGACGTTTTCCCATGTGACGTCACTTCCGGCCAAAATTGAGATTTTGAAAGCCGAAGTGACATTTTCCCATGTGACGTCACTTCCGGTCAAAAGTGTGATTTTGAAACCGGAAGTGACTTTTCTCTATGCGACGTCACTTCCCGTAAAAAAAATGAGATTTCGAAACCGGAAGTGACGTTTCCCTGTACGACGTCACTTCCTGTCTAAAAGTGAGATATTCAAACCGGAAGTGACGTTACAGAGAATATTCCCTCGGAAATGTATCTCGAATGCAGCCCGTAACAGAAACGTTATATGAATTAAAGAACAGAGGAAAGTGGCTAAAAGAACGTACACGATACGCCTCAAATGCATTTGAAATTCATCTCGAATGTAGCCAGCGAAAGAGACCGATGAATTGAGGAACGCGCGGGATGTCTTTTTTTTTTTTTGTTATTATCGCAAACAGAGAAGTGTCAATTTACTTCGGTGACGGTGAGAAAGGGTTAATTTTTTTTTATGGAGCCTCGTCGATCGGTGTTGCTAGAAAATTGAAAAATCCTTTCAGTCCAGAGAGACAAGAAATAATGGTTAAGAACGCTATAACTGTATTCGCGAGAGTAAAACCGGAAACGAGCCGGAAGGGATTAGTGGTGAAAATTAGCGAAGTTATATATATATTTAAAAAAATATATATATATATATTAATAAATTTGTCGAGTCGATGGAGAAATCACTTTTTTTTTATTTTTTATTTTTTTTTCTAGAGTTACAAGATTCATCGACGACCAAAGAAACACTCCAACGAGGACTTCCTGGTTCTGACGGCGCCGCAGAAATTCGCCGAGTACATCGACAATCGTCCGGAATCGTGGAATTTTTCGTGAGCACTTTGCGTCGAAATTTAACTTTAGGTTACGCCGAAAATTTGGCTCGAAATTTTTTTTTCTTTTTTAAAAATGTTTTTTTTTTTATTTTCTCAGTTTCAGCAGGATATTCAAGCACGACGTGCCCCAAGACGATGTCTTCGAGAGCGTAGCACGCCCAGTCGTCAACAGGTAGTCAGCTCGGAACATACGTTTCTCGTCGCCTTGAGGATAAATATTTATTTTGAGCAAAGAGTATTTATTCTGAGCAAATGAATTTTTATTCTGAGCAAATGGATGTTTATTTTGATCAAATAAATATTTATTTTGAGCAAATAAATATTTATATTGAGCAAATGCATATTTATTTTGAGCAAATTAATATTTAACTTCAGCAAATAAATATTTAATTTCAGCAAATAAATATTTAATTTCAGCGAATAAATATTTAATTTCAGCAATTAAATATTTAATTTCAGCAAAAGAATATTTATTTTTAGCAAATAAATATTCATTTTGGGCACTTAAGTATTTATTTTGAGCAAATGAATATTTATTTTGAGCAAATAAATGTTTTTTTTTGTTCACCATTTAAATCGTCCATGAGCAGCAAGCTCGGTCGGTAACGAAAACTGCAATGAACTTTTTTCACTGTTGCTGGGCATGTACCGTATACAAAGGAGTCTCATGCGAGGCTAAAATGAAATCCGCTCAATACAAGACCTTTTATTTCATCCCACATGCCTGTCTTCATGAAAAAAAGTTCGTTACAGTTTTCATTACCAACCGCGTTAATCCACGCACTCTCAAGTCTTCGCCGTACCACAGAGTTTTCGATGGATACAACGCAACGATATTCGCCTATGGACAGGTGCGCTTATATATATATTTTTAAATATATGAAATATATTAAATATATCAAATATATCAAATATATCAAGAGTCGAATTTTAAGACATTCGTTTGAACTTAAGCTCGCTTTTGAGATCGAACTTAAAATCGAAGTTGGGTTAGATCTTAAGTTTAAATGCAGTTCAGACTAATCTCCGATATTAATGTTTGATTTCAAGAGCGATCTTAAGTTCGCACTAACGTCGTAAAATTCGACCCTAAATATATTAAATATATTAAATATATTAAATATATTTAAAAAATGATAATCGAAAAATCTAAATCTGAGATGTTCGCAACGAACAGACCGGAAGTGGAAAGACCTACACGATAACCGGCGAGCCGGGTGTCCATTCTGAGCGGGGAATTCTGCCGCGAACTTTGCAATACGTTTTTGACATCGTTCGAAAGGTAGATAATTCTTGATTATTGAATTTTTTTATATACAATTAAATTATTTAAAAAAAAAAAAAAAATGTTCTAACTCAATTTGCGGATAAATAAAGAATTCACTTTCAAAAGAATCCGGAGAACTTGTACTCGGTGGAGGTCGCCTACCTCGAGATCTACAACGAGAACGGGTACGATCTCTTGCTCGAACGAAAGCAGCGCGAAGCCGCCGGGAGACTCGAGGATCTACCGTAAGTCTGTACATAAAGTCCGTCGTGACGTAAATCGGCGGTGCGCAGCCGGCACGGTGCGGAGAACGAGAGAGAGAGAGCCCGTGGCGTTAATGTATATAGCACAGTGACAGGGGCGGTGATTGTGTAAAAACAAGATTGCGTGCGTCTCGTTACGGGTGCGTGCGCGGACACCGGCTCGTCCGCGAGCTTCCCGAGATATACGGTGAGCCGGAGGCGCGCTCGCGCTACGTGTGGGTTTCTCGATATGCCGGTTAGTCGGGCTAATTCCATTCGGAATATACGAATATGGGAAGCGACGGAGATCGAACGAACTGACCGGTGCGACTCGCTATATCTACCTACTTTTTTTTTTTTACCGATCTTTTTTCGTAGATGTTTGGTGATTTTTTTTCTTTTTTTTTACTGATTTTTCGCTGATTTTTGCCGATTTTGTTTTTTTTACCGATTTTTTTGTTGCCGATTTTGTTACCGATTTTTTTTTTTTTTTTACCGACTTTCTTTGCCGATTTTTTCGGCGATATTTTGCCGATTTCCGATTATCTAACCGATTGTTTTTCAACACAATTTATTTGATCAATTTTTCGTTACCGATTTTCTTAACCAATCAGACTGAACGGTGCAACTTACTATCTCTACCTTTTTGTTTTTATCGATATTTGGCTGATTAAAAAAAAAAAAAATTGATTTTTAACCGATTTTTCTTACCAATTTATTTGACAAACTTTTTAACTAATTTTTTAAACCGATTTTTTATAATTTTTTTTTACCGATTTTTTAAGCTCATTTTTAAAGCGATTTTTTTTATAGATTTTTTCACCGATTCATCAATGAATTATTTCGTAGACCACGTATGCATTTAATTGAATCGGTAAATTGCTCTGCGAAGGCGCGTCACGATACAAGAGGACGAGAGCGGTACGATGCACTTGAAGAATCTGAGCTTCAGGATCGTCGAGAGTGAGGAGGAAGCGCTCAAGTTACTCGTCGACGGCGACATGTATCGGTAAGCGATGACAGAAAAAATCGGCAAGGAAGACGGTGCTCGACGATAAAGATTTCATCGAGCCGCCGTGAATGTTTCCAGCGCCGTTTCCGAGACGCCGATGAATCCGCGCTCTTCCCGATCTCATTGCATATTCACGATCGTCGTGTCCGTTAAAAAAATCGGAGAAGATCGTTACAGGAGAGCGAAGATGCATCTCGTCGATCTCGCAGGGTTCGTATATATCGATGCTTATTTTTATTTTTATTTTT
This sequence comes from Amblyjoppa proteus, assembly GCA_963922035.1. NCBI lineage: Eukaryota > Metazoa > Arthropoda > Insecta > Hymenoptera > Ichneumonidae > Amblyjoppa > Amblyjoppa proteus. The sequence continues at coordinate 12,953,304 of OY998236.1, read as the reverse complement.
TTTTTCCAGGATGCTAAACTTTCGTTTAGCATCCTGGATGCTAATAAAAATAAAAAAAAAATAAATAAAATTATCAGCGACTCTGATATTGATGTTGCATTTTTTTTTTTTTTTTATTGTTTCCTCATAGATATTGATGACTTTGCATTTTTTAAAATTGTTTCCTCATAGAATAAGCTGTTTTTGTGAAAATAAAAATTTAGCGTTTTTAATGTCATAATACTTAAAATAGTTTAAAACGTCTATGTTTATTTCATTAAAAACGACTAAAATGATATTTAAAATAATATTTAAAATGATATTTAAAATGATATTTAAAATTATATTTAAAATTATATTTAAAATTATATTTACAGGGATTTTGAATTTTTTTTTAAATTTCTATTGTATCGCTAACTTGCGAAAATCTTGAGCTACCGTCCCAAAACTGCAGACGAATGTAATATTTTGATCAAAGTCCTTTGCTATTGAATTTGGTCGAAATCTATCGAAGCGGTCAGATTTTATAGAATTTGGATTTTTTTTTATAAATTACTAAAAACGGTGTAATTCTAAAAACTTGGTCACGCGAATGGACAAACAATGTACAATATTTCGTATTAAATCCGGCAAAAAAAAATTATCCCACCGTTAAAATTTCACGGGATTCGCAAATTTCACTTTGCCATTTCCTGCAATAAATTCCGTTATGAATTTTGACGGTTTTTAATAATTTCATGACATCTAGACATTTTTTTTATCTCACAAAACAAGATGCAAAGTAATTTGCACATGATTTTCCACTAAACTCAAAAAAAAAAAATAATAATAATAATAATAATGCATACAACTTTCACATAACGACCGTTAATTATTTGTGTGCAAATTGTATTTTAACCGGAGCTTCCTCCACGAGGACCTCAAAAATCGACCACCTAAATCAATCCCCGAGAAAATTGCGCGCAAAACCATAAAACATGATTACCTCGCGCGCAAACCACTTTGCGTCAATTTTTATTCAATTTTTGATCATCCCAATTTTCCTTGCCGAACGATCATGAGTAACGACCAATTTTCCCCGCTTCAGATCGGAGCGAGTTTACAAGTGCTCGATCCAGGGCACGATCCTAACGGAGGCGAAGCACATAAACCTGAGCCTCCACTTTCTGGAGCAGGTGATAGTGTCTCTCGGTCATGACAACGTCTCCCACGTGCCCTACAGAAACTCTCTCCTCACCTCGATCCTCAGAGACAGCCTCGGTGGGAATTGCCTGACGACGATGCTCGCCACCCTCAGCGTCTCCACTTTCAATCTCGAGGTTTACGATATAAAAAAGAAGCTCTTCAACACTTCCCAATCATCGACACTGACGCTTGTCGAGTTGGCTCCCTAACTTGCGCGCCTGTTGTAATCGGTAGGAAACGATATCCACTTGTAGATTCGCTCAGAGAGTCGCGATCGTCAGGAACGACGTCAACCTGAGCTTCGAATTGGACACCGTGAGCGAGAACAAGCTGCTCAGGATGGAAAACGAGAGGCTCAGAAAGCAGATCGAGGAATTGAAGAAACACCCTGCGGAGCCATCTTCTTGCGTCACGTCAACCGGTAGTTTGGAGTACTACAAGAATCTGGTAGTTCAGAGGGATCAAGAAATTTGTATCCTTTGAGGCATGATCATCGGCCGAGTTGATCGGTTGGTCCTTAATGACTGCGAAGCTCGCCTGATCGACATTCTGAGGAAGGAGAGAGGAAGAAAACCGGCGATTCAGGATTGTACTCTTCGTGATCTCTCGAAAGTGGCGCGCGATCAAAGAGGTACTCAGATAGCCGGCAAGTGGGTTTCTCCGAGATCAGCCTATCAGAGCTCACCCACGATGTTGAAGAAACGAAGACACGGGAATTCCCTGCAGGGAAAGACGAAGATTAGTCCGCGAAGAGATGAAAGTGCGAGACCTAGAACGAGCGGAAAGATTCAGCCAGCAAAGTGGAGTCCTAGATTGACGGCTCCTGAAGTTCCGGATCTGATCTTGAAGGAAGATGTGGATGGGATTGATTTTGGGGCGATTCAGGATTCTGTTGATTGTGATGTTGGGCGGCGCACTGATACTGAGTCTGGTAGGGGAGAAACTGCAATGTCGGAAAGAAAGAGGCGACAAGAATCTCAAAGACTCAATATTGAAGATTCGCGAATCAAAGATAATCAAAAATCAAAGCTTCCAGATGCTCAGTCCTATTCAAATGTTGTGTTCCGTAACGACACTGAAAGTTTGACTAGAGAAACTGCCATGTCGGCAAGGCACAGGCGAGAAGAAACTCAAACATTCATTATTGAAGATTCGCAGATCAAAGATAACGAAAAATTGAAGAAGCTTCCAGATGCTCATTCCGATTCGAACGTTGCGTTCCGTAAAGATCCTGAAACAGAGAGGCGAGGAATTGTCGTGTCGGAAAGAATCATACGACAAGACACTGAAACACTCGATATTGAAGAGTTGCAAATCAACCGTAATGAAAAATCGAATAAGCTTCCAGATGCTGAGAGCGATTCGGATATTGCCTACCACAACGCCGCAAACGGGAGGGCGGAAAGTGTATCGGAAAGGCACAGTGAACATAACACTCAAACACTCAATATTGAAGAGTTGCAAATCAGCCATAATCAAAAATCAAAAAAGGTTCCAGACGCCGAGATGGATACAAATATTCCCTACGGCATTGATCCTAAAACCGGAAGAGGTGAAAGCATCGCGTCAGGAAGGCACAGGCAACAAAACACTCAAATGCTCAGTATTGAAGACTTGAATCTTAATGATAATGAAGAATCAAAACAGCATCCAGCTGCTCAATCCAGTTCGGCTATTGCGTGCCACAACAGCTCTAAAACTGAGAGGAAAAAAACTCTTGTACCAGAAAGTCCGAGGCAACAAATCACTCAAACACTCAAGATTGAAGATCCGACTACGAATCCTAATAGAGAATCAGAACCGCATTCAGCTGCTCAATCCAATTCGTCCATTGCGTACCGCAACGACGCTGCAACTGGTAGAAAGGAGACTGTTGTTTCGGAAATCCTGAGGCAAAACACTCAGAAACTCAGTATTGAACAACCGACGCTTAAGGAAATTGAATCAAGAATCAAAAAAGCTGTTGATCTTCCACAACCATTGGAGGCTTCTCGGACCAGTGTCAAAGCATCAAAGGACCGCGAACGGAGCAACGCTGCACAAAGCACTCAAACACCAAGACAAGAACGTCTCATCAGTCCCAACGATGACGATGGAACCGAATCAAACGCGGTGCCCAAAAGCGATAAGATGCCAGATCAAAGATCACCTAGAGAGAAGAGTCCGTCGCTGGGCTTTCCTCGGAACGTAATCAACATGATAAGAACCTCGCGCAATCGTCACACCGAAGATGGCGATGAGACTTCCGGTCCCAAATCAGGAACTCCTAGAAGCAGCTTCAAAACTCCGAGTATGCTTCGTAGCATTCTCTGCAGGGACAAGACTTCGCCCAACGATTGTCCGAATCTCATAGCGGACAAGAAACCGAACGGATCATCGGGAAAGCAAGACGAACCGAAGATTTCCAAGAGCTTCAAGAAATCTCTTCCCCTTACGGGAGATCCTGAGATCGATGAGGAAATAATTGCGTTCTACAAAGCCAAGCGATCTGGCGGAATGTACTGATGCGATTGTTTATTGAACACAACAACGATAAACTATTGACGATCATGCAGAACAACGATGACAACAAACAAAACGATTCAATCTTCGCAAGACATTCGACCCATGTCGAGTCTCTCTCCGTACATCTTCGCCTCCAGTATGACGAGTCTCTTGTCTTGCACAGCAGCGATGCAGTGTTTCTTGGCGAGTTTCGAATATCTCCGCAGCTTCATCTTGAATATCTTCTCGACGTTCATCTTTATAGTTTCCCTGTAGACGAAGCCTTCGATGCCTGGAGAACAGAGAAACCAAAGCAATTGCCGGTTGTTCATAATATAGTCGTGGCTCAATGGGAAGACAGCGAAAGCCTCACCTCGGTATTCGTAAATCTGCAGGCTACTACGATTCTCGATGAATATCAAGAAGTTTTCCACAAGCCCATCAAAATTTATGACCGTGATGGATGAAGGCCGTTGGGTTTGTATGGTTTGAAGGATCTTGTGGCGGTCCAAATTGTTGTCGGAGATCTGAGGGCAATGGTATTGTTCATATAAAAAAAAAAAAACCAAGCACGCTAATGTCGCTCAAGAACGCGGGCTTCGACTGAGCTTCCACAGCGATGAGTGTCTTTGAGGGTGTCTTTGAGGGTGTCTTTGAGGGTGTCTTTGAGGGTGTCTTTGAGGGTGTCTTTGAGAATGTCTTTGAGGGTATTTTGAGAGTGTCTTTGAGGGTGTCTTTGAGGGTGTCTTTGAGGGTGTCTTTGAGGGTGTCTTTGAGGGTGTCTTTGAGGGTGTCTTTGAGGGTGTCTTTGAGGGTGTCTTTGAGGGTGTCTTTGAGGGTGTCTTTGAGGGTGTCTTTGAGGGTGTCTTTGAGGGTGTCTTTGAGCGTGTCTTTGAGCGTGTCTGTTTGAGTTTGTGGCCATCTACGAGTGCATGTGGATATATCGCTCCAATTCGAAGACTTTGATTCATATCTATTCTGATTATCCGCTTCAGTGTCTGTTTGAGTTTGAGAATGTCCGTGAGTGTTTATGAGTGTCTGTGAGTGTTCCCAAAAACTCAAGTATTTCCTTCATATTTATAAACCCTATTTCAACTCACGAACAGGTATTCCTCGCTCAGATTCACGTCATGATAAATGAAGACTTCCCGTTCGTAGATCCCCAATCGAAAGCTGGCCAATTCGTTGGTTCCGAAGCAGTTCATCCGTTGCTTGCCGGTATTATTTTCGAATTGATACTCGTATGTCGAGTCTTTGCCAGCCAACAATACTTCGCGACTGTCACGAACGAACTTGACACCATCGTTACCGATCCGGTACGATTTTGGGACGCTCAACGATCTTTGATAAATGTGCAGCAGAGATCGGCGAACAAGAAATCCATCGACGACCACGAGGAACTCGTTCTCGCTCATTTTTTTCGCATCAGTCACGTTTCCCAGATCTTCGACGTGCTATTAAAAAAAAAAAAAGCCAAGCAAATCGATTCGGTAAAGTAGCCTTAAGGAGAATTCAAATTATTGCAACATTTAAATTATACTCACGACAAATCGATCGTCGGATAGTTTCCACAAGTTGCCGGCGCTTCTGTTACACGCGTTCTTTCCAACGGCCAAGAAGTATAATTCTCCCTCGAATCGCATGGTAAACCAGCGTTCGACATATCCGACGTCCGACACATCGGTTACCGCCGCGAACTCCCGTCCGGTGAACACAAAGATATCGAGATGACAGGTATCGTAGTTCACCAACATGTAGTCGAAGTCGTCGGATTCGAATTGATGAACGCAGACGATCGAACGATCGAAGTTCAGTACTTGAAGATACTCGAAGTACTTGTATCTGTAGAGCTGATGTTCGGCCGCGCGCTTGAGGATACTCAAATCTTCGCATATGCTACGCAGATCTTTCTGATAACAAAAAGTATATTGAGATTAATGATAATGGTAGCAATGGTAGCAATGGTAGCAGTGGTAGCAATGGTAGCAATGGTAGCAATGGTAGCAATGGTAGCAATGGTAGCAATGGTAGCAATGGTAGCAATGGTAGCAATGGTAGCAATGGTAGCAATGGTAGCAATGGTAGCAGTGGTAGCAATGGTAGCAGTGGTAGCAGTGGTAGCAGTGGTAGCAGTGGTAGCAGTGGTAGCAGTGGTAGCAGTGGTAGCAGTGGTAGCAGTGGTAGCAGTGGTAGCAGTGGTAGCAGTGGTAGCAGTGGTAGCAGTGGTAGCAGTGGTAGCAGTGGTAGCAGTGGTAGCAGTGGTAGCAGTGGTAGCAGTGGTAGCAGTGGTAGCAGTGGTAGCAGTGGTAGCAGTGGTAGCAGTGGTAGCAGTGGTAGCAGTGGTAGCAGTGGTAGCAGTGGTAGCAGTGGTAGCAGTGGTAGCAGTGGTAGCAGTGGTAGCAGTGGTAGCAGTGGTAGCAGTGGTAGCAGTGGTAGCAGTGGTAGCAGTGGTAGCAGTGGTAGCAGTGGTAGCAGTGGTAGCAGTGGTAGCAGTGGTAGCAGTGGTAGCAGTGGTAGCAGTGGTAGCAGTGGTAGCAGTGGTAGCAGTGGTAGCAGTGGTAGCAGTGGTAGCAGTGGTAGCAGTGGTAGCAGTGGTAGCAGTGGTAGCAGTGGTAGCAGTGGTAGCAGTGGTAGCAGTGGTAGCAGTGGTAGCAGTGGTAGCAGTGGTAGCAGTGGTAGCAGTGGTAGCAGTGGTAGCAGTGGTAGCAATGGTAGCAATGGTAGCAATGGTAGCAATGGTAGCAATGGTAGCAATGGTAGCAATGGTAGCAATGGTAGCAATGGTAGCAATGGTAGCAATGGTAGCAATGGTAGCAATGGCAATGGAGATACCTGCACGTCTTCCATGACGAGTTCCTGTTCCACGTCCATTCTGTGGAGATCGTCTACCAACGCTCTAACATTGACATCGTCGAGGAAATCATTTCCGTCAACGTTTCCATGAAAGTGAACGTTTCCGTAGACCGTCCAAGCTCCCCTGACGATCTGCCTCATGGGGAAACTCTTTGTGACCGATGTGGCCCGCCACTTATTCAGATCGATGCCATTGATCGTGTCTGAAGCCTCGTAATTGCCATGGAGAACAATCGGTTTCTCGAAAATGAAGTTGCCGATAAAACTGTCATTACCGTCGAGGGGAATCATCGCTCTGGGATCCACGCCATTTATAAGACGTGCGTCGAAGTCATGGCGCATGTGAACGCTTCCGCGGAAGATTATCTTACCCGTTATATTTTGATCTCCGGTCAACTGCAACAATACAAAATAAATAAATCTTATATATATTTTGAAAACAGTTTTTTTTTTTAATTCCAATTTTTCGATCGACAGTGACGTATTTTCATTATGACGTCACTTCCGGTTTGAAAATCTTGTTTCTCTACCGGAAGGGACGCATTTCGGGTAAATTATCGGAAATAGAAATTTCCGGTTTCCAAATAGCGCAGCCCATAGCTAGGCTACAACCAGAAAAATAATTTATTTCGTTGAAATAAATATTTATTAAAATTATATAAATATTTATTTGTAGGTCAAATAAATGATTTTTTTGGGCGTGCGAAGCGCCCGAGCCGCGAAAACTTGTCAGTGAATAAATAATTGAAACAAGCATAATTAATAATTTAATAAATGATTTTTTTTTTTTTTAAATCGTTTTTATGTTTGATTTTGCATTGGGACAGAAATCTACTTTGCCGGCAACGTACCATGAAGGTGCCGTTGTAGATGGCGTCCAGATCATGATCGTTGACTTTACCGTCGATTTTTATGTTACCGACCGCGATATTCCGAGCGTGAAGGCTATCGAGTGTTTGCTCGCCTTTCAACGTTATCACTCGGCTCATATCCAAGTCGTTCAAAAAATCTACCTCGACGTCCGACTCGAAGATCACATTATCGATGGTCGTCGTTTCTAAAATAAATCGATTTTATATTATAAATCAAAGTTTTTAAAAATCTCAATACAAAATTTTTTAAAGTAAAAAAAAAAAAGGAACCCTTTGGTCTGCAAACGAATTTACATTTTTATAGCAGGAAATTTTTTGAAATAATTTTGGAAATATTTTCAATATTAAACAAAAAAAAAAAAAAAAAAATGAAAATGAAAATTATATCTTGGAGTATTCTTATCAAGATATTTCCAATGAAACGTTTCTTAAATATTTCGGTAACCTTAACTTAATTGTTCAACAAATCGGAAATATTTCTGAAACAGTGCGACAAAATATTTTGAAATATTCATTTCACTTCGAATTGGCGACGAAATCTCTTATATTTTACCGAAGTGTTTAAGAAAACATTTCCGAAACAATTCAATTTAAGATTCATTGAACGGACAAAAAAAATTATTTTCGAAACGTCTTCAATATTGATAAAATATTTTTTAATATTAATAAAATATTGGATAATGTTAATAAATTTTTTTTTTTTTTAATCGATTAAATATTTTCAATGTAAAAAAAAGAAATGATCGGAGCTTTTGAAAAATATTTCCGTGCTATGTGGCTTATAATTATTGTCGTCGATCCGCAAACTTACCGGTTATGTAGGTCGGTCTGTCGACGAATGCAGCATTTTCGTATAAATCCATGAGATCGACATCTCCGACGGTTTTTGCCTCTAAATGCTCGTGAACGATGAGATCCTCCCGAACGTCGATATTTTTATCGAAAACTACTTTGGATTTTACGACAAATGGTCGATCGATGCGAACGGCGTGATCGTAAAAATATTTCAGATCGATATCGTCGAAGCTCTCGGTTATCGAGAAGGGGGCGTTTATCGTCACGGCATCTTTGAACACCAGCGGGCCGTCGATCGTCACGTTTTTGCTGTTTTTATAGACGACCGATCGGAGAAAATCGTCGAAACGAACTCCCTGGATCGAATCGGCGAAGAGATTGCCGATTTCAACATTTTCGCTCGTAAAACGAACATTGCCGTTCACCGAGTAAGTGCCATTTCCTAAATACCGGAAACGCTCTCTGACACCCTGCCATGAAACGCCACCGATTTTTCCCGATGTCTCGAAATGATCGGTCACGGTGATGTTTCCTTAAAGGACAAAAAATAAATAAATCAACGATTTTTACACTCGGACGATCGAATTTAAAAATTAAAAAAAGTGCGCAAAGTGAGTTTGCACAATTAGGGGAGACCGGGGTCAAATGGCACAGTGGGTCAAAACGGGACATTGAGGGAAAAACTCAATCGTACAATAATTTTTGGATGTCCCATTTTGTCCCAATGATACATTCGGTTTTTTGAACCCGTTTTGGTAACAATGAGAATGGCAACAATGGGAATGGCAACAATGGGAATGGCAACAATGGGAATGGCAACAATGGGAATGGCAACAATGGGAATGGCAACAATGGGAATAGCAACAATGGGAATGGCAATAATTGGAACGGCAACAATGGGAACGGCAACAATGGGAACGGCAACAATGGGAACGGCAACAATGGGAACGGCAAAAATGGGAACGGCAACAATGGGAATGGCAACGACGGGAATGGCAACGATGGGAATGGCAACGATGGGAATGGCAACGATGGGAATGGCAACGATGGGAATGGCAACGATGGGAATGGCAACGATGGGAATGGCAACGATGGGAATGGCAACAATGGGGATGGCAACAATGGGAATGGCAAGAACGGGAATGGCAACAATGGGAACGTCAACAATGGGAACGGCAACAATGGGAACGGCAACGATGGGAATGGTAACGATGGGAATGGCAACGATGGGAATGGCAACGATGGGAATGGCAACGATGGGAATGGCAACGATGGGAATGGCAACGATGGGAATGGCAACGATGGGAATGGCAACGATGGGAATGGCAACGATGGGAATGGCAACGATGGGAATGGCAACGATGGGAATGGCAACGATGGAAATGGCAACGATGGGAATGGCAACAATGGGAATGGCAACAATGGGTATGGCAACAATGGGAATGGCAACAATGGGAGTGGCAACAGTGGAAATGGCAACGATGCCACGAATAAAAAAATGTATTCCCAAATTAAAAAAAAAAATGTTTCATAAAAATGCCGATCGAAAGACTCTCAATATTGTTCCGATCTAAATTGACTCACCGTTGACTGTTACCGATCCCGTGATGACCTGATGCCGATCGGGATCGAGGATGTGCTCAACCGGTCGTCCGTTCAAGTTCGCCGCGTCAAGAATTCCGCAGTTAATCCTATCGAACTTTTTCAGCCCGGTGATAACGATATGACGATCGCTTTTCTTCACAGCATCCTCAATGAAATCGGTAAAATTTATCCCATTCGTGAGTCCGAGAACCGTCAAATTTTTTATGTGAACGTCCTTGGAGAAAATAACAGTTCCCATAGTATCGGGATCGAAGATATTGGCCAACGGTTCGCCGTTGACGCTCGTCGTGGCGATGTGACCGGTGACGATCAGTTTACCGATTTCCACGCTGCCGTTGACGATCCCATCGTACAGATGGTCCAGTTTTGTCCTCAAGTTCTCCAGTTCGTCGATCGTCCGCCCATCGATCGTGCCGATCTTCAGCGAGGCCGTTTCCAACGAACCGATCTCGAAGTTACCGGTCAACGTCTGCGGTTTCGTCCTCGAGATCACGTTGGTCCTCAATTCATCGAAATTCCTTCCGTTCAAGGTGATCGGCAATACCTCGCGAGCCCGAAGCGTCTCGACCTCGAGATTCCGGAAACGCACGTTCGAGAAAGTCCTGTCGACGGCCGCGGAAAATTCCTGGGCGGACATTTTTTCGTTGATCGTGTCGAGGAAGAGTTGGTCGACGATCGGCGGAACCTTGAAGACCAGGACTTTCGCGAGACACTCCGGTTGGCCGCGATCGTCGAGCTTCTCGGCGATAGTTCTCTCGAGGAACTCCAGATCGCCACGGGCGACTTTGTCGAAGGTCACGTTACCGGTTATCCTCTCCAGGTCTGAAAATCGATCGAATCGAAGAGTTGCCGATGAATCGGTCAGAGCGGGACAAAATGGACCCACATTCGATGAAATCGGTAGTCCATTTTGCCCCGCTCTCGTGAAATTTTAGCCGATTTTCAAGGATTTCTTACTCGCAAAGGTCTGATCGGTATCGATCGTTACGAATTCATCGATCGCGTGACCGTTTATCCTCTGGCTGGTGATTAACAGTTCCGAGCCGACTTCTACTTCGCTGAGGAACGTCTTCTCTCCCGTTATCTCGACGAGCTCCTCCTCCGTGCTCACCAGATCGTCGAGCGCCGACCATTTCGTGCCGTTCAACGAATTCTCGATTTCCATTTCTCCGGCGATTTTCAACTCGCCGAACTCAACGTCCGTGACGATCGACGAAGTTTCGTTCATTAGCGGACCAACTCCCGCATCCGGAAGTCCGGTGATTTTTCCGTCGATCTGCACAAACCGTGATCAATCGTAGGCGAGACGTGGGGCAAAGTGGAGTCGTTCCAGAATTTTGCACAATTTTTGCAAAATCAATTTCGAGCCTTCACTAGAGCGGTTCATTTTACGAAATTATATTTAATCATGAAAAAAAAAAGTAAAATAAAAAAAAAGAATTCGTCAATTTTTTTGAAATTCAAAATCTCTTTAATATTCAATGCACTCTCGGGAAATTCCATTTTGCTCCCCAATATGTAAATTGGATCCACTCCTCCATTTTATACAACTTTTCTAGCGTCAACTTCGAGCCTCGACTAAAGCGCTCCATTTTGTCCCATATAGTTTTTTTTTTTTTTTTTTTTTTTTTTTTCAGATTTCAGTAAATTATATTTAATCACGAAGAAAATTAAAGTAAATCCTAAAGGTGATGTTTTTTTTGATATTACATTTTTTTTTTTTTTTTTTTTTTTATAAAAATTGTTAATGTTCTCTACAGGTATCGGGAAAGGCCATTTTGCCCCGCTCTCCCATACCGATTATGCACCGATCACACTTTCGCACCCAATCGATCGGCGTTCTTTACCTGAAACGTGTCCATAACGTCCAAATCCTCGAAAGTCATTTCTTCGGTAACGGTAACGTCGCGATGCAGAGTGACGTAGTCGTCGATCGAACGGCCATTTATCGTTATCAAGCGATCGAGATCGAGAGTTCCGACGCTCAGTCGATTGAATTCCTTTTCACCGGTCACGACGACTGCATCCGAGCTGTTCGACAGCACATAATCCTCCGGATATCGAAGACCGTTCAAGCGATCAATGTTCACCTCATTCGCAACGAGATCCTGAAAAAAATCGGTTCGTCATCTCAGTCGTCAGCGATGAAATTTCCGGCAAAGAGACGGTCGAGAGGAGGCAAAATGGACCAGTCTTGTTCGACATTTTGGATGCCTCGTCGTTCATCTTTCGATCCTCGGCGGAATTAAAAATGGTCCATTTTTACCCACCCTCCATTTTGCCTCCCTCCACCCCTTCGACGATTGTCACTCGCGGGGCAAAATGGACCAGTCCTATTCGCCATTTTGGATATCTCATTGCTCATGTTTCGATCTTCAACGCAATAAAAAATTGTCCATTTTGCCTCACTGTCCATTTTGCCCCTCTGTCCATTTTGCCCCCTCCGCACTTACCCCCTCGACTATCGTCACTCCCGATATCGTCGTCATTCCGCTCCTCGACACGAGCCTCTCCGTCAGCGCCTCCCAATCGACGCCATTGATGGTCGAAAAATTGAGGTCACCTTCGATCATGAGTCGATAATTGGGCGATTTCGAAAAATCGTTATTCGACCAATCTCGTCTGACGTCATCGAAGACCACGTCGAAAATCGGCAGGCCGTTGATGTGCGCCACTCTAAGATTTTTCGCCTCGACGGATTCGAATGTTTTCGAGCCCTCGATAATTCCACCGTCCCTCCAATCGGTGAGATCCATCAGGATCTCGTCGAAGGTGAAGCCGTTCAGACGACCGAAGGTGAAGTTCGTCACTGACATCGTGTCGCGAACGTCGAAGCCGCCCTCGATGAACAGTTTACCGGTCAGTGTAACTTCCTCCATGCCGATCGGCACCGATCCAGCGAGATTCCTCCGGATCTCCTGCAGCGTCGATTCCATATCGAGGAGATCGTCATTGGCGTCGCCGAGATCGGAGAGGAGCTCTTCGAGATCGATCTTCTTCGTGCCGATCGCGACATCGTCGACGGTCACCCGATCTTCGATCACCAATACGTCGGTCTCGACTTCGGTCAAGTTCCAAAATCCTGTGACGTCGGGTTTGACGAAGTAACTGTCGTTTATGAGCCTCTCCGTCTCGTCCAGTATGAGTTCTTGCTTTCGTAGTAAATCCTGTTCGATGGTAATTGAGAGTCACGAGATCGATGGTGAGGCTTGCGAGATGGGCGATCGAACGATTCGAGAGAGGGGGGAATACTCACAGCGAGAGCTTGTCTGATCTGCAGCATCTTCTCCATCTCGTCCCTGGCGGGCCTCGGCTTCTCTTCCAGTGTCGTGTCGATTTTTATCAACAGATCACCGTAGACGAAGCCGTATCGGGGAATTACCGTGACGTCGGAGAGATCGAGATTACGTATTTCGATATTCGGTAAAGCGGTCCTCTCGAAACCTCGGCCGTTCCAGGAGAGAACTATTATCGTGTTGTTTTTCAGCTGGACCAGCAGGATCGATTCCTCTCTGTAAGTGTCGACCGGAAGGCTCTGAATCCAGGCTAGCTCTCCGACGTCTGTGTAACAAGAAACTCGTAAAGTAGCACTGATACGAAATATCTGTCGATCTATGATGTATATCATGATCAATGATCCATGAATCGATGATCCAATGGATCGATGATCCAATGGATCGATGATCCAATGGATCGATGATCCAATGGATCGATGATCCAATGGATCGATGATCCAATGGATCGATGATCCAATGGATCGATGATCCAATGGATCGATGATCCAATGGATCGATGATCCAATGGATCGATGATCCAATGGATCGATGATCCAATGGATCGATGATCCAATGGATCGATGATCCAATGGATCGATGATCCAATGGATCGATGATCCAATGGATCGATGATCCAATGGATCGATGATCCAATGGATCGATGATCCAATGGATCGATGATCCAATGGATCGATGATCCAATGGATCGATGATCCAATGGATCGATGATCCAATGGATCGATGATCCATTGATCGATGATTCATCAATCAATGATCCATGCATAAATGATCTATAATCGATCGATTATTGAAATTGCTATTGATCTATTTACCGTTGAACACATCCTCGTAATCAGTCTCATGCTGAAACTCGTTCTCAAAAAAATCAAAGAGCGTCGCCTCGGGACCGGAAGTGACGAGATACCGGATGTAACCGCTCTCGAAGCAAACGACGTTTCTCATACCGTTCGAAGTGATGTTCTGAGGCTCTCCGAACAAACCCTCCTTTCTATCGCCTCTATATTCGTAAATCGAAACAACCTCCCGACGCTGAAGAACCATCATAGTGCTCTCGTAAGTCTGGCAGACTCGGAGATCGATAGTCTTCGGTACCGTCTTTCTCTCAGTAAGCCTGCAACTCAATACCAATTAAACGATTAAAAAAAAAAAAAAAAATTATTCTACTCATCGAAACTCACCGCAAGTTCAAACTCTCGCCTATAACACTGAAATCGTAAATGTCAATCGGCGAGTGTTTCTGTCCCAAGTGCTCGATCTCCTCCATGAGAATCAAAAGTCTGTTCTGTCCCTCGTGATGGAAAAATTGCAAGAGTTCGACGCGCTTCTGCACCGACCAGGACGAAAAGCGAACGAGATTTTCGCCATCGAAACGGTACCACATGAGATCGGTACCGCGATCCGATTCGACGCACAAAATCGTCACAATCAACGCCACCGATTCGGCCGAATTCGGCAGGCCGAGCAGCTTGAACGCGAAGATCTTTCGAGCCGATTTCACGCCGGTCGCGTGGATCACTCGTCCGCGCTGAAGATCGAGCCTGTAGAGGGAGAAAAAATCGTCGCTGGAACCGGCCAGAAAATTTTCTCCGTCTACCTCGACGTGCTGATAATTCCTCGTCGAGCTCGACAACTTGACATCGAAGCGCGTCGACACGTTCGTTATCGACAGCTCTGAAAGATCGACAAAAATTTAGCGCCAGCTCGAGGACTGGCAGAAAAATTTCGAAAAAAAATTTGCTCGATTTTTTTTCAACGGGAAAAAAAAAATCGGTCGAAATTTACCTTCCCGATTTCTAAAGTTATAAATAATATCAGAATTTCTAAAATGTTTTTACAAATTTTATTCAACAATATCGACGTATACACTGTAAAAAAAAAAAAAAAAAAAAAAAAAAAAAAAAATCTACTGAAATTTCAACTACCAGTAACAGAAATTTGTAAGACTTCTACGTAAATCTTTTGTACGATTGTAAAAAAAAAAAAAAAAAAAAAAAAAAATGGACTCGATTTTTTTGGGAATAGGAAAAAAAAAATAAAATTCGGTCGAATTTTACCTTCGCGATTTCCAACGCCCGTTCCAAACTCGTACTCTTGCCAGGTGTTGAACTCCTCGTCGCAATCTCCGGTGTCTCGCTGGGCGCGAACATCGACGAGTAATTCGTCGAGTTTCAGCGACGAATTTTCGATATCGTTCAAATAACCTCGAATTGGTGCGAAAATTAACAAAAATGACAAAATTGACAAATCAATTGGGACGGACATTTCGACGTTCGTCTCGCGTCGAATTGACGATTAGACTGAATCGGCGAACCGGGAAATCCTCTCGGTGATCGCGTTCTACCGTGCGCAACACAATATTTACGTTACGGCTGAACTGGCCGAAGCAATCATCGAAAATATAAACATTCGCTGGGAGAACATTTATTTTTCATCGTGAAATTTCGTGAAATTTCGCGAAATTAATATTATCATAAATAATGGAATTATCATTGTGTGATAATTATTAGAAAGATAATTTTTTTTTTTTTGAATAATAATAATTTATAAAAGTGGTGAATTTGGCCCGGTGCGATTATTTAATTTATCATAAATAATGTAATTATCATTGTGTGATAATTATTAGAACGATATTTTTTTTTAATCATAATAATAATTTATAAAAGTGGTGAATTTGGCCCGGTACGATTATTTAATTTATCATAAATAATGTAATTATTGTTGAGTCATGATTATTATAATGATAATTTCCTTTTAATAATAATAATTAATGATAATTATTATTATTATTATTATTAACGAACATCAATGATTTATCGATTGGGCAATCGAAAATGTAAACATTCGGTGCGACAAAGTTTTTTTTTCATCGATCGAATCCGCGATTTCATGAAATTTAAATCATCATAAATAATGTAATTATTATTGTGTGACAGTTGTTCAAATGATAATTAAAAATAATAATAATAATAATAATAATAATAATAATTGCTAGAAATTGTGAATTTGGCCCAGGCCGATTATTGACAGAAATCAATTATCTAACGACTGGGCAATCGAAAATGTAAACACTTTCGTAAAATTTATTTTATTATAAATTATGTAATTATTATTGTGTGATAATTATTAAATCGAAAATTAAAAAAAAAAAAAAATATCCTACTATTATAAAAAAATATATAATAATATATATGTATATAACCATTTTTAATATAATTATTATCAATATAATTGATAAATATGAAGATCATTCGTAACATAAACTTCGTAACATAAAAAAAAATCCCCACATCTCATAAAAATAAAAACTCAAAAATGCAAAAAAAACAGAAAAAAATAAAAAACTATGCTTAATAAAAAAAAAATTTTTTTAAAAAAATCACTATCCGTTTGATTCGCATCGCCGGACGTCCGTGTGACCGGTCGTTCGGCTTCGCTCCATCGACTCCGTCGGTAAGGCAGCAAGCGCTCCTACGGTACGGTCACCGGAAGAAACCTCGTTCTGTCTCCGACCTTCGGCTGAAACCTGAGATTGACTTTGTCGGTTCCATCCTCGCCGACTTCGAGGAACGTGTTCCAATCGACGAGGAAGTAGAGTCCCGTTTTCCTCCGCGTCGGTAAAACAGGATCGGGAGCGGCGGTGCTGCCACCGAAGGAATCGGCCAGAGCCTCTAGGTTCGAGTTCGCTGTGGTGGGTTCTTCGACCGCTGCCGCGCCGTTCTTCGCGTCGGTCAACAGATCGATGTCGAGAGAATCGAGCGGCGATGATCCGGTGTCCGAGGAGGCTGAGGCCGAGTCGGATGAGCCGGTGGAATTGTCCGAGGATGGAAGCGGCGAGTCTGGAGTTGATGTCGTCGTCGACGAGTTAATCGGCGTTTCTGTTGGTGCACCGAAAAAAAAACGGTTTGGTAATGTCAAGCTCAGAGCTGCGGTGACGGAAAATTGGTTTGAGTCAATCCAGTGAATCAATCCAAACGAGTTAATCAATTGAAACTGGTCAATCAATTCAAACTGGTCAATCAATTCAAACTGGTCAATCAATTCAAACCAGTCAATCAATCGAAACTAGTCAATCAATCCAGTCCAGTCAATCAATCCAATTCAGTCAATCGATCCAAACCAGTCAATCGATCCATTCCAGTCAATCGATCCATTCCAGTCAATCGATCCATTCCAGTCAATCGATCCAGTCCAGTCAATCGATCCAATCCAGTCAATCGATCCAATCCAGTCAATCGATCCAATCCAGTCAATCGATCCAATCCAGTCAATCGATCCAATCCAGTCAATCAATCCAATCCAGTCAATCAATCCAATCCAGTCAATCAATCCATTCCAGTCAATCGATCCATTCCAGTCAATCGATCCAATCCAGTCAATCGATCCAATCCAGTCAATCGATCCAATCCAGTCAATCGATCCAATCCAGTCAATCGATCCCATCCAGTCAATCGATCCAATCCAGTCAATCAATCCAATCCAGTTAATCAATCCAATCCAGTCAATCAATCCATACCAGTCAATCGTTCCAAACCAGTCAATCGATCCATTCCAATCAATCGATCGAAGCCACTGAATCCATCCAATCCAGTCAATCGATCCAAACCAGTCGATCAATCCAAACCAGTCAATCAATCCAAACCAGCAAATCCATCCAAACCAGGCAATCGATCCAAACCAGACAATCGATCCAAACCAGTCAATCGATCCAAACCAGGCAATCGATCGAAACCAGTAATAAAATTTCAATTTGTAAAAATTGTGTTATATTAATAAGTAGCGATTGTACTGATAACAATTGAACATATACAAGACGATGTAATCATGCATGAAATTCATTGGTAACAAATAACGTAAATAACTCTACCGACCCAACTCCAGATTGACCAACTCCAGATTGAGTTGGGCCAAACTTCTTTTTTTTTTGTTTTCTTTGCGTGACTAGATATTTGTTTCCAACAAAGTTTTTTTTTCTTTAGTTACAAAAAACATTCACTTCGCTACTGATAATTATAAGGTATTCAGCTTACGTGCCTTAAAAAAACTGTCGAATGAACAAAAGCAAGTTAATGTACCGTTGTGAATGAGATACGTCTTCGATCAAGGTGGTTATGTCGCGAAGGTAAATCAAAGTCATGTGCACAAACTTTTGACACGTTGCACTTTGACTATCAAATTTTACACGTGCAAAATCTCGAAGCCCTTTACCGGCCATTCGAATGAATAATTAGATCTTGAAAATCGCTCTTTTTTGCACGGCGCTTACGGGAGAGCTGGCGACATTCGTCATCAAATCGAGAATTAAGATGCTTAGATCAAAGATAGAGAAAAATATAAAGTACTGGGGACTCGCGAATCAATCAGGAATCGATGCGCGTTAAAAAAAATTAAGTCACCGGACTAACGGTTCAATAGAGCTGCGATCAAACTGCACGGTTTTGGGCCACATGACGCTTCCTAACGCTAATTGTCGTAAAAGTGAAGTAAAATCCACAACTAAACAAATAATTTGCCTACAAACAATCGATCCAATCTAATTGCCAACATTTTCATAGATACTCTATTGGTTTTTTTTCATAATATTATTAATGCCGACAAACTACCGGCTACAATCATGTGACATTCCATTGACATAACTGACTATTCACTTCGATCAAACGTATTCTTAGTTTGGACACTGAAATTATTATTATTTTTTTTTAACGGCGACCTAATTTTTCAGTGAACATAACAAAATATTTCTCTTAAATGAATTTTCCAGGCGATACTTTCACGCAGAACATGCTATGCGACATAATATTGGCAATTGAGATCGGCGATGCTGATGAAAAAAAAAAAAAAAAAAAAAAAAAAAAAATGATAAAAAAAAAATTGGAGAAATTAATTGCGGCGTGACACGCACTTGTCGGTTCTCTCATTGGTCCGCGATTAGTTCCTCCGGGAAGCAACGTCGACCGGGATGTCATTAGTCCCCCGTGAGGTTCGTCAATCAGTCGGCGAGGCTGTCATGCAACGGAGTCACACGCGAATTTACAGCGGTGCGCACACGTGTAACCGAAGAGACATTCGCAATCGGCGGGTGAGCGGCAGGGAGAGAGCATGAAAGTTTCTTTTTTTTTTTTTTTTTTTTCACTTACGCAATAAGAAGTGTTGTGAGTATTATACCACTCCCGGAAAATTAGTATCGCACTGACGTTTTGAGCTAATTATTCGTTTAATAATACTGGGGCGGTAGGAAGAATTGTTTTTTGCACGGTTAACCCCTTCACTGTCAGGCGCCCCTATAAGGGAAAAAAATGTCGTGCCATTTTTTACTTCATGACCCCTATAGGGCCATCTTCGGTAAAGACATATTTGTACTGTTACGATCTAATAGTCCTCGGGTATCTTAAGGTATTTGATATTGCTTGATGCGAATCTGAGGTCAAATTTGAAAAATCTAAAATGGCGGATCCAACATGGCGGATCGGAATCGTCAAATTATTTGGATTTCAAGGAAAATGGTTATCGTGTCGTTTCTGCGATCGTGGTATCTGAATCTAATATCAAATTTTTTGAATTAAAAATAGTGGATCCAACGTGGCGGATCGAAATCCCAAAAAAATATTTGGTTTTCACTAAGAATCCTATAGTTTTTGAGGGCATGGAATGCGAATCTGATATTAAATTTTCTTAATTCAAAATGTCGAATGGGAATCCCCAAAAATATTGGGATTTCAATAAAAATCGGAATTCTATCATTTTTGATGTTGCTGAATCCGAAAACTAATGTCAAGATAAATAATTCAAGAAACGTAAGATACTAATTTTTCTTTTTTTTTTTGTACATTTTTTCGAATTTCGATTCGCCTCATTAGATCCGCCATTTTGGGTTTTTTTTTTTTTTTTTTAATCTGGTATTTAATTCAGATTCCGCGACTTCAAAAACTATAAAATACCCATTATTATCGAATTCCAACATTTTTCCAAATTTTGATACCCCGTATGGATCCGCCATTTTGTATTTTAAAAATCCATTTCGGATCCAATTCGGATTACCCACCTACAAAAACTATAAGATACCAATTTTCATTGAATTCCCACATTTTTCCGAATTTTGATTCGCCATATTGGATCCACCATTTTGATTTTTGAAAATCTGACATCAGATTCGGATACAGCGGCCCGAAAAACCTTCATAATAAGATCTTCACACGGTTTTGAAACCGTTTTTTTTGTCAACACATTTTTGGCACGAAATGTTTTTTTCCACCTGACAGCGAAGGGATTAAAGTGAGGTTTGTACATTCGACAGGTGTTTCTTGGTCGTGAAATTCTGAGATTCCAAAATTTCATCGTCCTTTGTCGAATGTCCAAACTCAGTTTTTATCAGCGTACGTAGAGATACAAAGTACGTTAACTGGAAGTTTCCGATGCGAGATCGTCGGACATCCGAAGTTTATTAGTCACATTTGTTAGAACACTTTTGACCAGCGTTAGTCCACCAATAATCCGCCCGATCCACAATTGTGAAGCTCCCAATGCGGAAATCATTAATCTCTTAATACCGCTAGAGGCCATTTCAGCGAGATCCTTTGGGTCCTGCTGGCGTTTTATCTCGTTCTTGACGTCGTCATTGTAGATCTTCAGGATCTCATCGAGACTCAGAGGATCGGGACCGCTCTTGAGGGACTTCGCTGTTTCCAGAAGTTCCTTGGCCGCTTTCTGAACGGCGACCGCATCGGCCTTGCCCTCCTGCACCTGTTTGACAGTGTCCAGAAGGGCGTTGATCTTGGTTCGCTGCCTCTCGTTGTCCAGCGATGTCTCGTGAGGCTTGAAGACATGTAGCTGAGGTTGCACCGTGGTCTCCGTCACGATATTACGAACGACAGGCTTCTGCGATTTTCTGATGAGCCCAATGTTCTCCAGTATCTGCCTCATGTTGCCAGGAACCGCCTCGATCAACGAAGGACGCTCATCGACGCTCTTACGCTCCTTCATCGCCTTCTCGTTCCTGTTCACCGTTCCCAATCCAAACTTCGCCAGGAAATCCTTCATCCCCTCGTCCTTGACCTCCGAGGCCGGAAGTGGTTTGAAGCTGTTCCAGAAACCAGCTTTGCCTGTCGAAGGACGTGGTCTCGCGGTCGTCGTGGTCGGAACGACCTCTTTGCCGGATGTCTGTAGCCCGAAACGCTGGAAGAGCAGCTGAACCTCAGGCGACAGATTGCTCACACCCTGCCTAACGTCCTGAGGCGCGTTGTCGAGGGTCAGTTGGTTCCTCGAAGGCGATCCAACTTCAACTGCTTCCAAGCCGGAGAGCTGACCGCGTATGACGTCCTTGCTCTCGGGTATCCGGAAGTTGGTACCGAATATCTTGTCCTGCTCCTGCTTGACTCTGTTGGGTTTCTTGTCCTCTGAGGCTTTCTCCTCAGGACGCAATCCAATGGACGCCAGGAGTGTCTGGACCTCTTCGCGCATCGGCGTCATCGTCTTGGAGACCTCCGGAGTATTGGCAGTGGTCATGGAATCCTCGAGTCTGACCGCGCTCGTGGATGACATCGGGGTCACGTAGAACGGCGCTGGTTTCTCGTTCTCGTTGACGATCCTCAGATTGGCCATGTCGAATTGGGTCTCTTGATTATCGCGAAGATCAACGAGTCCGTTGGGTGTCGTTGTTACGGTTTTGAGGGTGGTGGAGGCTGTGACCGTCGCGTCGCTCGCGGTCATCATGGTCGGCAGGAAGTGATGGCTCGTTGGTTTGTGATGGCTCCTGATGACCTCAGTAGTTGGTCTCTTGGGTTTCATCGTGGTGGTCGATGGTGGGGCGTTGTAGCGCCACTGATCGGAGGTCAGGACGTTCTGCGTTGATCTGGTGGGTGGCATTGTGGGTGCTTTGTACTCCGGAGGTAGCTCGGTCGTGTGGACTATCATCTTGGACGTGATAGGGGTCTCGGTGACGCTCGTGCTGTAGACGATCTCCAGGCTGGTACTGCTCGGAGGAGCTACGCGGTTCCTCACGAGGCTCTTTAGTGTCGGGAGGCTGGTCGACGATGCCCGGTTCGACGAATCGAAGCTCGCAAGATTGAAGGTGAACTTCTCCGGTGACTGAGTCTGCTTCCTGTCGCTGTTGAGCAGTTTGCGAAGGGCTTGTTCGGTTGGTGGTTCGGAGCTCACCTCCGAATAGATTTCCCGATGGTTCTTGTAGTGATTCACCGAATCGTTGGCGCGATTTTCGCTCCTCTTGGTGTCCGTGTCGATGGAGTTGCTCGGCGAGCTAACCGGGGACTTTGTTGATTGGGTTGTTTTCACGGATTCCGACGAATCAGGCAGAATCTGGATGTGGGGAGCTTTCGTGAAGAGATCATTTAGGCTGTCGTTCCTGGAATCTTTGGCACTGTAGGGAAGAACAACCATCAAGGCGCGCTGATAGTCCTCCCGGGTTTTCTCGACGTGATCGTTGTAGCTGTCCATGTCACTGGACGTTATGTTGAATAGAATGTCGACGATCTCGCTTCTCGAGAGTCTCGGTAGGCTCGGATCTGCGCTCACCATTCTCTCGACTTCGTCGATCGTACGATTAATCGACATCTCGATCTCGCGACGGGTCGGTAATTGGTCGAGGCTGTTGCCCAGCCCGAGAAACGCCAACAGGCAGATCAGTGCAATCTGAAACAAACGGAATGATTATAAACTTGTCGCAAGGTCCAAGGGACCAAGATCTCTCTTGCGCACGATACGAAATTGTGCCGCGACGTGAAAATAATATTCGAAAGGTCGAACACAGACGCGCCCGATGTTTCGCAACGCGTACGGTATTCAAATACGAGCGGCAATCACGCGATGACTTTGCTTGTGTTGCAATACCACATGGAAAAGTATGTGTGACATAGATAGAAAATATGTCTTCAAATATACAACAACTTATGTGCTTAACAATCACAATCACAATCACAATCAACGATCAACGATCAACGATCAACGATCAACGATCGACGATCGACGTTCAGCGATCAGCGATCAGCGATCAGCGATCAGCGATCAGCGATCAGCGATCAGCGATCAGCGATCTAGTTTTTAATATATTTCGAATGTGTGTGTGTTTTTTTAAGATACATTTCATCTCCTTGTTGAAGATATTTCCATGCGAGGAAACTCTCTGAGTTTTCACTTTTCGAATAAATTGAAGGGAAATGCCCACGCACGATGGACAGTTTTTCCCGTGGCTTTCCCGTCGCGGTACGAGCCATAATTGTATACGTTCCTACCGGGATAATTAACCCGCCGCCAGATGAAGGAGCAGGGCCTCAATCGAGATAAACAGCCACGTACGGCTTTCACGTCTATTTTCATTATTTTTTCTTAATTATATTTATGCGGTTACCGGAAGCATCTGAAGCCTCGAGCCTACCGTCGATGCGGATTAGTGCTCGCGGCAGGTGAATCTCTCTCTCTCTCTCTCTCTCTCTCTCTCTCTCTCTCTCTCTCGTGAGTCACCGGAATATCCGATTTCTTGTCACTCCACGGTCTACCTGAGAGGACCAGGAGCATCGCGGCACAGTGACCCGGTGCTCGGCTGGGCCGTGGCCTACAACGATCTCGGAGTTAAAGAAAAAATCATCGGTTTCAACGCTCGATTATAATCCAGCGCGGGCACAGCGAGCCGGATCGACGAAACGGCTCCCAGAATCGTACTCTGATCATTTTTTTTTTTTTTTTTTTTTTGAGAATCCCGAATTATCGAGTTTTCGCATTCGACACTTGTTCGCGGCTAACCTTGCTTGAGTCCCGGTATAATTTAACAAATCTTTCTTGTTCGCAATGGTAAGCATTTTTTTTTTTCGTTTTAATTTTACCCTCTTTATTTGTCATCGAGTGGAATTTTTAACAACAAAATAATTGTGAAAAAAAAATGACTGGAAATAAAATTTTGAGGTGCAACATTAAAATTGTTAGAATTTTATTGTCACGATAGAATAATGTTATTGCTACACTATTACAATGTTATTGTAACGATATGACAATGTTATTTTTGCAATTTGACAATGTTATTGATACGATTTAAAAATGTTGTTTTTACAATGTAACAATGTTATTGTTATGACATAACAATGTTATTGTTGCAATTTGACAATGTTATTGATACGATTTAAAAATGTTGTTTTCACAATGTAACAATGTTATTGTTATGACATAACAATGTTATTGTTGCAATTTGACAATGTTATTGTTACGAGTTAACATTGTTGTTGTTACGATATAACATTGTCATTGTTGCGATTTAACAGTGTTATTATTATGACATAACAATGTTATTGTTACGATTTATCGTCGTAAAAATTTTGCCAATGATAATGTTAAAATGTCGCCGAGAAATGTTTGTTAAATGACGCTGTCGCGACAATGATATTCACACGCGTCGCCGAGCGCGCGTGTGGCCATCGGACAGGATCCTTGGACTGGGCCGACCGATCGAGAAAGTCCAGTCGAACGACGATGCGTACAGCCCGAGCTACTGTCGAGTGAACCCGCGCCTCGACTATATTACCCGACGAAGAAACGACGCAACGGTTCATTACGCGTACGTACGCGTACACGATGCTCTAATTCTTCGAAGCCACATTGCACTTCCATGTCGTACTGCAAAAACGACGAGGCAAGTGACTCCCATCGAAGATCCTGTAATCTACGATACGCGACTTTGTTTATCATTACACTTGGACTTTTTTTTTTGTTGTTTTTTACATAAAAAACAAGTAGAATTATTTGTGATTTCTATTTTATTTTATTTCTCGGTATTTACTGCGGTCCTCGTGTATTTTATTTTATTTTATTTTATTTTATCATTGGGTATTTACTGCGGTGTGTTTATATATATATTTTATTCGATATTATTTTTCGGTATTTAATTTGGTATTTGTGTACTCTATTTTATTTTATTTTTCGGTACTTACTGTGGGATTTGTGTACTCCATTTTATTTTATTTTTCGGTATTTACTGTGGCATTTGTGTACTCTATTTTATTTCACTTTTCGGTATTTACTGTGGTATTTGTGTACTCTATTTTATTTCACTTTTCGATATTTATTGTGGTATTTGTGTATTTTATTTTATCTCACTTTTCGGTATTTATTGTGATATTTGTGTATTTGTGTATTTTATTTTGTTTTAGTTTTCGGTATTTACTGTGGTATTTGTGTACTCTATTTTATTTTATTTTTCGGTACTTACTGTGGTATTTGTGCATTCTATTTTATTTCACTGTTCGGTATTTATTGTGGTATTTGTGTATTTTATTTTATTTCAGTTTTCGGTATTTATTGTGATATTTGTGTACTCTATTTTATTTTATTTTTCGGTATTTAGTGGATTTTTGTCTGTTATAAAAAAAGCGCCGAGAATTTTATTTATTTTTTTTAATTTCTTCTGAGAAAACTGCAGTTTATGGAAACAACCGAACGCTCTGGTGAACCGGCCGTTGAAATTGTTTTCCGCTGTTGGGTCGCATTGGCCTCTCGTATTGAGATCGCTATCCGACGATGATAATTGGCCGGTGAAAATATTGGACACGGGGAACGCATCGGAAGATGACAATCCAGACGAGGACGAAAGTCACTTTCGTTTTCGGGCTGCTGCGACGTGACTCTCGTCGCAATCACCTCGACGGATCATGAGGAAATTTTTTTTTTTTTTTTTTTTTTTGAATTTACGTGCCTCGGGACGATTTATCCGATTTATTTGAGTGAAAAAAAATTTTAAAGCAGACATCTTCATAAAAATGTCTGCTTAAAGGTTGGTCAAAATTTTTTAAATAAATCTGACGAATAGCAAAAATTTCTACATAAAAAAAAAAAAAAAACACCTCGACCATTTGGATATTTGGATTCAAAATTTAGGGCACAGTAATTTTACGAAATATCTCATTTAATCCCAGTCTAAAAATTCAGGCCAAATATTGAATATTAATAATTCCTCAAAAAAAAAAAAAAAAAAAAACTCCGACCAGAAATTCATAATTTTTTTTATCCGACTCAAAATGAAGCGACCATTTTTTTTTGTTTTTTCTCCAATCATCTTCAATCTCGATTCGAAAAATTCCTCAAACCGTGACGCGTCCCAAAGAAAATTTATCGTCGGGAATTTAATTTAAGAAATGAAAAAAAAAAAATGGTATTTGGGTAAAAAAAAAATTGTTTCAACTGAAAAGTAATTTCTTTTGTTTTTCCGTGTAAAAGAACGCTCGGCAGTTAACGGGTTAATGGTTATTAATTTGTTTCACGGTATACAGAGAACGTTCGCGCCGCACGACGATTACTCACCATTCCCGCTATCCAATCGTCCGGCTACGCAGTCGACAACTGACTGAGCGACTGAGGCCTACTTTCAAACTCTCTCTATCCTGGCCGGTCTCGACGGATTCTCCTTCTGTGTTCCTCCGTCGGTTATATGTAGCCTCTCCACCACCTCTGCTCGATGCCGCGGACTCCCAGGGTCTCGATTTACCGGTGAACTCGCGAGAGACTCCAATGTGTACATATGAGCGGGGTGCCGCGTGACACGCGACCTCAGGTTTGCGCATCTAAACGAGAGAGCGCGCATGCGCGATAGATCCGTAGATCTAATATGGCAGAATCACTTTCCTCGCATCCCAATGCATTCGTGTACTTTCGGTATTCAACTTTTTTTGAACGAAATAGTTTTTGTGAATGAAACAATTTTCGTGAATGATACAATTGTGAATGAAACAATTGTGAATGATACAATTGTGAATGAAACAATTGTGAATGAAACAATTGTGAATGAAACAATTTTCGTGAATGAAACAATTGTGAATGATACAATTGTGAATGAAACAATTGTGAATGAAACAATTGCGAATGAAACAATTGCGAATGAAACAATTGCGAATGAAACAATTGTGAATGAAACAATTGTGAATGATACAATTGTGAATGAAACAATTGTGAATGAAACAATTTTCGTGAATGATACAATTGTGAATGAAACAATTTTCGTGAATGATACAATTGTGAATGAAACAATTGTGAATGATACAATTGTGAATGAAACAATTGTGAATGAAACAATTTTCGTGAATGATACAATTGCGAATGAAACAATTGTGAATGATACAATTGTGAATGATACAATTGTGAATGATACAATTGTGAATGATACAATTGTGAATGAAACAATTGTGAATGAAACAATTGTGAATGAAACAATTGTGAATGAAACAATTTTCGTGAATGAAACAATTGTGAATGATACAATTGTGAATGAAACAATTGTGAATGAAACAATTGCGAATGAAACAATTGCGAATGAAACAATTGCGAATGAAACAATTGTGAATGAAACAATTGTGAATGATACAATTGTGAATGAAACAATTGTGAATGAAACAATTTTCGTGAATGATACAATTGTGAATGAAACAATTTTCGTGAATGATACAATTGTGAATGAAACAATTGTGAATGATACAATTGTGAATGAAACAATTGTGAATGAAACAATTTTCGTGAATGATACAATTGCGAATGAAACAATTGTGAATGATACAATTGTGAATGATACAATTGTGAATGATACAATTGTGAATGATACAATTGTGAATGATACAATTGTGAATGAAACAATTGTGAATGAAACAATTGTGAATGAAACAATTGTGAATGAAACAATTGTGAATGAAACAATTTTCGTGAATGATACAATTGTGATGAAACAATTTTTGTGAATGATACAATTTTATGAATGATACCATTTTTCTGAATGATACAATATTATGAATGATACAATTTTTCTGAATGATACAATATTATGAATAATACAATTTCTGTGAATGAAACAATTTTGAAAATGAAACAATTTTGGCAATAAAACAATTTTGTGCATGACACACTTCTTCTGAGCGAAACAATTTTTTTTTTAAATGAAACAATATTTTTAAACGAAACAATTCTTTTTAGTGAAACAATTTTTTTTTTTTTTTTAATAAAGCAATTTCTTTTTTCTAAAAATCAATTTTTTTTTCCCCTGAACATCAAATACTTGTCGATTGATGAACAGGAAGTAAGGATGTATAACGATTAGGAGACTTACTTCCTACTTGTCAAGTTAGGAGCTTTAGTTGATTTCAGCCAAATAAAAAACGCGTTTCATATCTATTCTCGAGAAAAAAAAAAAAAAAAAAATAGATCGAAAATATTCCGCGGTTGATTGTCTTCGACGGTGTTCTAATAATGTGAAAGAATCCCCGGGCTTCGATAGAAAAAAAAAAAAAAAAAAAAAAAAAAAAAAAATTGTAGCCTCCGTGTACTTTCCAACGCTAATTTTTTTTTTTTTCTTTTTTTCAGTTCAAGTTCAGGGAAAGGAAAAGTTCGCGATCAGCGATATCTTCCGCAGCATCTTCGCGGGAATCGGGTCGAGCTGTCGTGGCGACCTTCGCCGTTCCATTGCGAGAAAGATTTATCGCGGCTTTTCCTCTTATGTTAAAGAGAACTCTCGATAGAAATGCAATTAAATGGTCGTTGAGCCGAATAGCTCGAAGAAATTCGACTCGGTCCTTTCTCTTTCGAGCGGACGCGAAGACGTTAACGAAAACTGTAATGGCCGACGTTCGAAGCGCGCGAGCATTCGTGATAAATGGAAAGCCTTATCGGAAGCGCGTCGAGTCGATGCGTCCGATGACACTTGCCGTTTTTCGCGAATATCCACCGTCTGCGAATGGCGCTCATTACAGTTTTTGTTACCGACCGAGCGAGCCTCACATCGTCGTAATCTCGATGGGATTTGAGATTTGTGTGTGCTTTTTTTATTTGAGCAAAACTTTCTAGGAGAGTATCGAATACCAGCTGTCGATAATGTAGGAATTCGCAGCCAGTTGTTGACGTGCAGAGCGCGCGCGCCGCTCGAAAAATTTGTACCGTCCGTCGATAAGGACGTTGCCGGTACGGTGACCGCCTGTCGGTAAGGAAGCATTTTGAATATTTGTTACCATCGGTCGGTAAAACAGATTCTCGCTTTTCCCGGGAATCACTCAGTGGCGCTTCTCGCCGTTTGAATTCCACTAATCTACCAACCCGAGAGCCCTGCTTTCTAACTTTTGCTCATTAAAAAAATGGAAGTCGCCCAATGCGCATGCTCGGTGAACGTATCATAGTGCTCGCTTTAAATACGATCTACTGAAAATAACAACACCAATGTATATTATATTATATTATATTATATTATATTATATTATATTATATTATATTATATTATATTATATTATATTATATTATATTATATTATATTATATTATATTATATTATATTATATTATATTATATTATATTATATTATATTATATTATATTATATTATATTATATTATATTATATTGTATTCCATTATAAAAAATATATTAAAAATATCATTATATCTTTATTCGATAAAGAACCTACCGTCGATAAGGAAGTTTTCCGGCATTGTTACCATCAGTCGGTAGAACAGATTCTAGCTTTTCGTGAAAATCCATCCGTGGCGCTTCTCACCTTTCGAATTCCACGAACTGACCAACCCGATACTCTTGCTTTCTAACTTTCGCCCATTAAAAAAAAAAAAAAAAAAAAAAAAAAAAAAAAAAATTGGAGGTCTTCCAATGCGCATGCTCGGTGAACCTTCCTCGCGGTCGATTAAAATACGATCCGCTGGAAATAAGAATACCAATATTTGCTTTTCGGCGTTGCGGCTCGTACGACCCGATTGACTGTGCCAGGCGCTCTGAAAACGCCAGAGATAAGAACTCTGCGTTGTAAAACTCGGGCTCGAAGAAGTCGAGGCGGCGTGCAAAAGTGGGGAAAACTCACTCTCACTTACTTGGCGCGCGAGCGGGCTCGGCCGACTTATTGCGCTATAGCTCGGCAGTACGAGAGTGGATCGTGACCGATCGAACGCGTGCCCGTTTCAAAGTTATTGATTAAAAAAATTTTTTTGTTGTTTTTTAATTTTTTTTTTTTTTTTTTTTTTTTTTTAATCTGCGAAACCCCGAAAAAAATGGACTACGATAATTCCGATCTGCAGTCGATCGGCGACTCCGGATTTATCGTCAATATCACCTGCGACCATGATTACCTGCCGCCAGCCACCGAGTACATGGACAGTGAGTGTTTTTTTTTTTTTTTTTTTTTTATCCCACTAAGTTTTACAAACTGACAGTCGTAAAAAAAAAAAGTTTTATCGCACTAGTATCGTAAATTACTATTTTTTTTTGTTTTTTGCCATATTTCTTTTATTTCAATTCCTAAACAATTCTTTGTTAACGTATTGATTTTACAGTATTTACTTATTTTTTCACTCCAAAATAATTGTTTTACGATGGTTATTTATTTATTTATTTTTTTTTTTTGAACGCCGAAACAAATTTTTTCAACGTATATATTTTCCTTCAACTCCAAAACAATTTTTGATACCCCATTTGTTTATTTTTTTTTTTTTTTTAACTTCACGACAATTTTTGATACCCTATTTATTTATTTATTTTTTTTTTAACTCCAAGACAATTTTTTTACCCTATTTATTTATTTATTTTTTTTTTTCAACTCCAAAACAACTTTTTTTAAAGCGTATATATTTTTTTCCAAACTCCAAATCGAACTATTTTAACAGTGTATATTTATTTTTCACCGTCAAAATAATTTTCTTTACCGTATTTCTTTATTATTTTCAACTTAAGAACAACTTTTTTTTTTACCGTGCTTATTTTTCTTCCCCTCCGAAACAATTGTTTCAAAAATTTTTTTTTTTTTGTCAAACATTCCCACGCAGTGCCATCGCACTCGGCGCTGGATCTCCGGCTAGTGGCACGAATCTCTTAATGACAACGTGAAAATGGACAGGGCGATCGACGAAGCGCGCAGCGGAGAGAGTTAATGACGGTTCTAGGCTCGATAATAAAGGGAGGAGGGAGATTAAAAAAAAAAAAAAAAAAAAAAAAAAAAATGCAAACTGGTGTATTAACAGCCGAGGCAACTCTTTTATTTTCACCGTCATATTTCCGGCTAACATTTTTGGGGCTCTCGCATCGGGGGAGCGAAAATCAAGGCCCGGCCCGATTAAGGCGGCGGCTTCGAGTGCGAAAGTCAATTCACAGGTTCCGGCCTTCTTCCACTCTACGTCGCCGATGCGAAAGATCGGAACCGCAGCGCCTTCGCGTCGGGAGAGATTTTTTTTTTCGACAATGTTTGCCGAACAATTTTTGGCGAACGCGTATTAATAATTTTATGCCCGCAGAACACGGCGCAGTCTCCTGTGAGGTGAAAGTTTTCCGCTCGCGAAATTACGTGATTCCCCCCCCCCCCCACCCCGCCGCTTGTTCCGCCCGACAGTCGGCCGACGGAAATTCGTCGTCATAAAGATAAGCGTTGTATAACTTTTTTTTTTTTTTTTTTTTTTTTTTTTTCAAAATCGGATTGACGCCGGTCGACGAACTGAGATGCTTTCTAATAACAAAATTAACGTCGTTGAACGAATAATTTTTTTAATGAAACAATATCTTAAATGAAACGATTTCTTAAATGAAACAATTTCCTAAATGAAACAATTTCTTAAATGGAACAATTTCTTAAATGAAACAATTTCTTAAATGAATCAATTTCTTAAATGAATCAATTTATTAAATGAAACAATTTCTTAAATGAATCAATTTCTTAAATGAAACAATTTCTTAAATGAAACAATTTCTTAAATGAAACAATTTCTTAAATGAATCAATTTCTTAAATGAATCGATTTCTTAAATGAAACAATTTCTTAAATGAATCAATTTCTTAAATGAATCAATTTCTTAAATGAAACATTTTCTTAAATTAAACAATTTCTTAAATGAATCAATTTCTTAAATGAAACATTTTCTTAAATTAAACAATTTCTTAAATGAAACAATTTCTTAAATGAATCAATTTCTTAAATGAATCGATTTCTTAAATGAAACAATTTCTTAAATGAAACAATTTCTTAAATGAATCAATTTCTTAAATGAATCAATTTCTTAAATGAAACATTTTCTTAAATTAAACAATTTCTTAAATGAATCAATTTCTTAAATGAATCAATTTCTTAAATGAAACATTTTCTTAAATTAAACAATTTCTTAAATGAATCAATTTCTTAAATGAAACATTTTCTTAAATTAAACAATTTCTTAAATGAAACAATTTCTTAAATGAATCAATTTCTTAAATGAATCGATTTCTTAAATGAAACAATTTCTTAAATGAAACAATTTCTTAAATGAATCAATTTCTTAAATGAATCAATTTCTTAAATGAAACATTTTCTTAAATTAAACAATTTCTTAAATGAATCAATTTCTTAAATGAAACATTTTCTTAAATTAAACAATTTCTTAAATGAAACAATTTCTTAAATGAATCAATTTCTTAAATGAATCGATTTCTTAAATGAAACAATTTCTTAAATGAATCAATTTCTTAAATGAATCGATTTCTTAAATGAAACAATTTCTTAAATGAAACTACTTAAATGAAACAGTTTCTTAAATGAAACTACTTAAATGAAACAATTACTTACATGAAAGAATTTCTTAAATGACACAACTACTTAAATGAAACAATTTCTTAAATGAAACAATTTTTTGAATTTGCCTTCGAACGATGAACAGAGAGGAAATATGACGTGCATGGAAAGGAAAATTGATCGCCAAGAGAAATACAAACATGAAATACATATTAAAATTACAAAGCAATAAAAAACACTTTTATTTCGAGATATCGCGAGTAAATCGGAAAATTGCGGTGTTTCCGTCAGCTTAGAATCTCCCACCCTGGACCTCTCATTTTCCTCCACCGTGAAGTCTTAATGAGAACGAGCTGAACTAGCTGAAAACCCCGATAAGCGTTCGGATTCAGGCTGCAAATCAGACCGATAGATAACCTTATCGTGCGATGTCTCGACGTACACGACGCATATGAAAAATCTGTCGTTTTTTGTTCAGGCATTGCCATAATAAAATTAAAAAAATTTCATATTGATTTAATAAATTTGATTAATTAATTTAATTTTTTTTTTCAATTATTCACTTCAATAAATTAATTTAAAAAGATCAATGTCATTGATATATTAAATTTAAAAAAAATGACTTTGATTAATGAACGAAAATGAAAAATTAATTTGATTGAAACATTAAATTAAAAAAAAAAATACTGATTAATGAATGAAATAAAAAAATGCATTTGATTCATAAATCAGATTTAATAAAAAATTAATTGTTGTCGTGAAAGATCTTTAAAAAAAATTAATCAGATCGATAAAAGAATTTTTTTTTTAAATGATTTAATTGATAAATTAAATAGAACGACAAATTATTAATTTAAAAATTTTTTTTTTTTCAATTCTCTTCTTTTCAGGCCTGGGTGTATTCGGCACAGCGTTCGTGAGCCTTGGCACGATTCTTACCGCATTTACCGTCTACCTCGCCGTCGACGCCTCGTACTCGACGCTCTACTC
The DNA here is from genome assembly GCA_963922035.1 of Amblyjoppa proteus. Lineage (NCBI taxonomy): Eukaryota > Metazoa > Arthropoda > Insecta > Hymenoptera > Ichneumonidae > Amblyjoppa > Amblyjoppa proteus. Next base: position 12,919,750 of record OY998236.1, on the reverse strand, counting down.
GAAGGACAGCGGCTCTTTGAAGAGAAATGTTCTTCTCATAATGTCCGTATATCCTGTAGCGAGCCTCTGCAGTCTCGTCGGACTCTCGGTGCCGCGGTACGTACGATTATTAAATTGGACAGCAAAAAAAAAAAAAAAAAAAAAAAGCTAACTGCGACAACGCACAGTGGAGTGTGAGAGCGTTTGAGGAGCGTTCCACTCTGTTTCTCGTTTTCCGTCTGTCGTTCGCCTCGCTCGAGTGAAAAAAAAACCCGAGAGAAGGGTGCTCGACGATGGGATTATTTCCGAAGGGGTTATTTCACGCGACGATGAGCCAAATTACGAGAGCATCGAGAGACAATTCGTCGTTCGGTGGACAGCGAGTGAGACGCTCGGGACGAGCGTCGATTTAGAGCCGCTCCGTTGGGTTTTCGGGTGGGGAGGAAAAAATAAAATAAAATACAAATGTCTAAGTCCCTCTCCGCGGAATCACGAATCTAAGCCGAACGAACGAAGGGCAGTCTGCCCACTCTCGTGGAGGAGGAAAGGGCCGCCTTAACGAGGGGGGAAGCGCCGTCAAACGCAGACGTACATAAAGGAGGAACGAGTCCGCTCTACACTAATGATCTCGTTTCCCTTCTTCACCCTCCAGGAGAGATCAGAGTCATGTTCGGAAAGGTCCCTGTTGGAACCTTCGATAAGACGTCAACGGGACGTTGGGCATATTCGATAATCGAGGATAGGGCAGGATGGGGCGAAATGGCGCTACGGGGCAAAATGGAGCAGGGCTCTTTCGTTTTTCAGACGAGCTTTATTTTTATGGCGTGTGAAAAATTTTTTTAGACACTGTCCGTTTTGGTACCGGTGTCGGGGAAAGTGGGGCAAAATGGAGCAGTGTTCTCCGTTTTAGATGAGGTATGTTTTTATGTCGTGTATAAAATTGGTTAAAAAATGGTCCGTTTTTGGTCCAAGGATTCGGAGAGTGGGGCGAGGTGGAATGGGTGGAGCGAATGGAGGTGTTTTTTTTTTATGTCGTGAGAAAAATTGGTAAAAAATGGTCCGTTTTGGTCCCAGTATTCGGAGAGTGGGGCGAAATGATGCACCAGGTTAAAATGAACAAGTGTTCTCCATTTCGTATGAGGTTTCTTTTTATGTCATGAAAAATTGGTAAAAAAAAAAATGGTCCGTTTTGGTCCCGGTATTCGGAGAACGGTGCGAAATGGAACAGTGGGGATAAAATTGACCAGTGTTCTGCTCTCGAACTGAGACATCTTTTTTTGTACCTCGCGAGGAGTTGGTGAAAAAATGGTCCGTTTCGGACCGAGTATTCGGAGAGCGACTCAGAACGAAATACCAGGGACAAAATGGACCAGTCACCTCCATTAGAGATGAGATCGTTTTCCTTTCGTCTCTCACGAGAAAAAAAAAATGGTAAAAGTACTCCATTTTGCCCCAATCACTCGACGGGCGCGCCAAAAACGGAACTTTTCATTATGCCCAAAAAAAAAATAAAAAATTCCATATTGGCCCCGGTGTTCCATTTCGCCCCGCTCTCCCCTATCTCGGGACGATCGCCTCGAGGCTCTCGGACAATCCATTACCGTTTCGGGAAAAACTCGTCGCAGACGATTATCACGGTTAGTGACAGTTTTCTTTTTTTTTTTTTTTTTTTTTTCTTCCCGTTAATTGCTTGTCTCCGGCGAAGTTCTACTCCGATTACCGACGCACCTGTCGATGCTTCTTCGTTCTTTTTCCCGTAAAAAAAAAAAAAAAAGAAAAAAAATTCTCTTCACCCAACAAGACGGATTCTCGGTGACAATATTTTTTTCTCGAGCATCTGCCCGAAAACCCGAACGGAGACTCGCAGAGCCACGAGAGAAATGCTTCATTTATAAACGCCGTCTAAATCTATTTTACCGACCGAATTCCTGTCTCGGTCAACAACAATTTTTTTTTTTTTTTTTTTTTGCGATATGGCCCACACAAGTGTTCCGATCGTTATCGCTGTCGATAGGTTAAGGAAGCCGGCCCTCTCGCGAGCGGTTCCATTAACGCCGAAATCATGTGCATGTCGCCCGGTGGCCGCTGTCTCAGAAACTGTCCTCTTTCTGTAATCGTGAGAGACACGATCCAGACCTCGGAGACAGTCGTCCCCGGGCCCGGAATTTCGGCTGCCGCACCGCCCGGCTTTTTCGAGCGGAACTCTCGGGGGAAAACGGGAGAAGAAAAAATAGAAGAGGCAAAGAACCGAGCGGGGGACTTTGAAACAAACGTTGCACCGAAGCACGAGCGAGATCATGATCGTCGTAGCTGTATCTCATGTTTTTGGATCTTCGGATCTTCGGATCTTCGGATCTTCGGATCTTCGGATCTTCGGATCTTCGGATCTTCGGATCTTCGGATCTTCGGATCTTCGGATCTTCGGATCTTCGGATCTTCGGATCTTCGGATCTTCGGATCTTCGGATCTTCGGATCTTCGGATCTTCGGATCTTCGGATCGTCGGATCGTCGGATCTTCGGATCTTCGGATCTTCGGATCTTCGGATCTTCGGATCTTCGGATCTTTGGATCTTCGGATCTTCGGATCTCTAGATCTTTAGATCCCTAGATCTCCGGATCCCTAGATCTCCGGATCTCTAGATCTCTGGATCTCTAGATCTCTGGATCTCTAGATCTCTGGATCTCTAGATCTCTGGATCTCTAGATCTCTGGATCTCTAGATCTCTGGATCTCTAGATCTCTGGATCTCTAGATCTCTGGATCTCTAGATCTCTGGATCTCTAGATCTCTGGATCTCTAGATCTCTGGATCTCTAGATCTCTGGATCTCTAGATCTCTGGATCTCTAGATCTCTGGATCTCTAGATCTCTGGATCTCTAGATCTCTGGATCTCTAGATCTCTGGATCTCTAGATCTCTGGATCTCTAGATCTCTGGATCTCTAGATCTCTGGATCTCTAGATCTCTGGATCTCTAGATCTCTGGATCTCTAGATCTCTGGATCTCTAGATCTCTGGATCTCTAGATCTCTGGATCTCTAGATCTCTAGATTTTTAGACTCTGAGAATTCTGAGGATTTTAAGAATTCTGAGGACTGAGGACTCTGAGGATTCTAAGAATTCTGAGGATTCTAAGAATTCTGAGGATTCTAAGAATTCTGAGGATTCTAAGAATTCTTAGGATTCTAAGAATTCTGAGGATTCTAAGAATTCTGAGGATTCTAAGAATTCTTAGGATTCTAAGAATTCTGAGGATTCTAAGATTTCTTAGGATTCTAAGAATTCTGAGGATTCTAAGAATTCTTAGGATTCTAAGAATTCTGAGGATTCTGAAAATTTCGAGGATTCTAAGAATTCTGAGGATTCTGAAAATTTCGAGGATTCTGAGGATTCTAAGGATTGTTGGGTTCTTGGATTCTTAGATTTCTAGATTCTTTGTTACATTTTTTTATTTCACAGAGCGCAACTCCTTTCCGAAGCAGTAACTCAAATCTTCCTGACGATAGCCCTCTATCGGCTCTATCTCCTGCTAATCGACATCGGTCGACGAGAGGTCAAGAAACCACCTCCTCTGAGACTGAGGGTCGGTCCGTGCTGCTGCTGGCCCTGTCTGCCCTTCGCCGAGCGCGAGATGAACCCCATGAATTTGTCGTGGCTCCAAGTCATCGTTCTTCAACTTCCCATCGTTCAGGTAACATCGTATTTTTTCCGCTATCGCCCAGTAACCAAAAAAAAATTACTTATCTTGTCGAAACAATTTATTTTAATAAATCCTGCAGACCGTGAATTTATTAGAATTAAAATCTGCCAATTTTTCCGGAAATTTGAAAAAAAGTCCATTTTGCCCAGAATTTTTTTTTATTTCGTCCTGACGCACCAAACGAGCGTAGGAAATCAATTTCTTGCTCCCGGATGAAAGTCGAAATATGCAGAATAAATCGACAAACCGTCTTGGATGACTTGGCCGGTCCATTTTGCCCCCCCCCCCCACTCCCTTTTTTATACCTCTGCAACAAACTGTTGATAAATCATGAGTCTGCAATTAAAGATTTTTCAACGCCGAACTTTTCATCGACAATCTCTGACGCGATCTCATTGCAGACGCTGATTTACTGCGTGTTTATCTTCGCCTCGGCGGAAGACACGACGATCGTCAGGAAGTACGGAATGTTTCTTCAACCGGTCTCGATCACAAGCATACTTCTTGGACTCTACGGCCTCACGATAACGATGACCAGTCTTCAAGAAGTCAATCCAGGTAAAATAAAATAAATAAAATAAATAAAATAAATAAAATAAATAAAATAAATAAAATAAATAAAATAAATAAAATAAATAAAATAAATAAAATAAATAAAATAAATAAAATAAATAAAATAAATAAAATAAATAAAATAAATAAAATAAATAAAATAAATAAAATAAATAAAATAAATAAAATAAATAAAATAAATAAAATAAATAAAATAAATAAAATAAATAAAATTGACATACTTGTTTGATAAAGAAAACGAGTGACTTCCGGTTTCTCGGTGTTCGATAATGATCGACCGTGTAATCGTCCGATGTCGTGGCGTTAGCCTCTCGTTGTCCGGTTTGCTATCGCGAACGCGGATGCGTTTTTCATTATCAAGACGATTTATCTCATCCGGCGCTACTTATCGTCTCCGACGATTTTTCGTTTGCCGGGTGTTTACGATACTTCGGTATCGAAAGTTTTTTTTTTTTTTTAAAGGTAAAAATGCACGTGTTGCACACGTGGTAGGGTTGTTACATTTACAACCCTACCACGTGTTTACACACGTGGTAGGGTTGTAATTGTTACACACGTGTTACAGTTGTAAAGCACCCGGCGTATCTCAGTTATGTTTGCTCTCGGAGTATATTAACAAACAGTTGTATCCAGAAAATATTGGAGTACATTGACAAACAGTTGCATATAGATAAACGGAAAAATCGGTAACATTGTTTGGCTCGCAGACGCTTAAAGGAAACTCGGTCGTGAAATGACGTTTTCAAAACATCGAATCTCTTCCGCAGGCTCGAATATACGGCACAAGACGACGGTGGTCCAGATGGTGCTGTTGTTCTCAAAATTGCAAGGTTTCATCGTCAAGAGCTTGCCGGCGACCGGTCTGTTTCCGTGCAATCCACCGATAACACCGCAGCTGTATGCCAATTGTGAGTATGACGAAACGCGGTGCTGCGAAAAACATGCGGTGCATGCCGATGTTTAGATTCAATACCGATCATCAGTCGATAACGGGTCGAAATCGCGTGTCTATTGTAAGTAGCTGACAGCTCACACACTGTGCGCGACGGACGGATGATTTTTTCACGATAAGTTGCACTTTGGAAAATTGCAACTTTTCGTGCCGCGTCGAGAGTGGCGTAAGTGGCGCTTTACAGCCAAGTTCATTATAAATAACCGGCTCATGCGCACGTCGGGTCGATTATACTTTACGCACGCTTCACGTACTTTACGCACGCTTCTCGTACTTTGCGCACGCTTCTCGTACTTTGCGCACGCTTCTCGTACTTTGCGCACGCTTTTCGTACTTTGCGCACGCTTCTCGTACTTTGCGCACGCTTTTCGTACTTTGCGCACGCTTCTCGTACTTTAGGCACGCTTCTCGTACTTTACGCACGCTTCTCATACTTTACGCATGCTTTGCGTCTTTTACGCACGCTTCTCGTACTTTACGCACGCTTTTCGTACTTTGCGCACGCTTTTCGTACTTTACGCGCGCTTCTCGTATCTTACGCACGCTTCTCGTACTTTACGCACGCTTCTCATACTTTACGCACGCTTCTCGTACTTTACGCCACAAACAGCAGGTACGAAGTAGCACTTTTCCTGCATTGATTACAACGAAGATCATGCAAAAACGGCAAATGGCGTGCGTAAAGTAAGATCGTATAAAAGCAGGACTTTTCATGCATGACTTAAGAAAATCTCATTTTACGAAACATTATTATTTTTTCTTTCTGAATCAAAGTTTGCTCCCTGATGAGCCAATAATTTCGTGATCAACCTCCTTCCTCGCTCCCGATCCGACTGGCCATCCGAATGGTTCCCAAGCCTCGCGGAGGGCAGGGAGGAGATTAAGTTTCGCGCAGAGCCCAGGCCACTCGCGAATATCCCGGGGTCGGGGTCTATTATATCTCTCTCCGGGCAAGAGTCCTGCCTCGTCGCGCTCGCGCAAACGGCGAAATACCCGACGTCGTCCACGCAACCGGGAACAAAGGACTCGGCGAACCCGTTTGATGACAGAGGGACCGCTCAGGACGATCCGGGCTCTCTCAGGCCCTCCGCACCTTTCTCCCTCCGCGCTCCGCACGAGCCCTCGCCGCTCAACGAAACGCGGCCCTCCCTCTTTCCCTGCCCAAGCGCTGCTTGGACGACCCGGGTTAAGGTAGTTCTGTCGCTCGGTATTCATTTCCCATAAGTTCGAGAAAAGTGAGACAAAATTCATGCGCATTAAAAATGAAAATACTGAAAATGAAAATACTGAAAGTAAAAAAAAATACTGAAAAGATCGATTTCGCATAATAATAAGTGCAAAATGTTATTAATAAATTAAACAAAAAATTTATTGTTTAACAAATTAGACGGCAAACAAATTTTTTTTTTATTACGCAAATGATTCGTTCATTTTTTTTGAATACGTATGAATTTTTTCAGATTTTTAAATTTGCTTTGAATTTTGTGTTTTTTTTCTCATACAAAAAAAAAAAAAAAAATCAAAATAAATTTAAAAATCTTTAAAAATTCATACGCACTTAGAAAAATGAACGAATCATTTTCGCAATTAAAAAAAAAAAAAAAAAATGAGTTTGCCGGATAATTTTTCAAACAATTAATGTTTTGTTTATAATTCGTTAATGAAAATTTTGCAATTATTATTATTATGCAAACGCAATATTTTCATTACCTTTCGGATTTTAAGATTTTTACACCGTCGACAAGTATAAAGCAGATTATCAAATTTTTATTATCAATCAGATTATCGATTTTTGAATTTTGGTAGATTAGCAGATTTATCAAATTTTTTTTCTCGAACTTATGCGAAATGAATAACGAAGCGACAGAAACAACCGTATTAATGATCGTCGACCGAACGGGTTAAGCGGACGCGATGCAGCGAATTCTCTCGCAAACGCGCGCACACACACACACACACACACACACGCGCGCGCGCGCGCGCGCGCGCGGGCGCACACGCACACACGCACACACGCACACACGCACACACGCGAACACACGAAAATTTCAAAGTCTCTAGTTTCATTCTCGATTTCAGTTACGTACAACGCGCTGATGCTAATCGAGATGCTGTTCCTCTGCTACGCTGCAAGGCTCGTCTACGGCGAGGAAGCGACCGGCAGGGGCACCGACGATGGCTTCGTCGGCTTCGCGACGCCGAGGAACAATTCACCGGGCAACGGCGACGACGACGCGAAGACCCGGACCGACCTGGCGAGGTGCGGCGAGACGACGAACAACAACAACAACGAGAATTTTGCAGGTCCGGCCGGCGCTCGGCGGTCGAGCACTCGACTCGCCGGCGCGACGGCGTGAGCACGAAATCCTCGGAGATGAGGTTCGAGGGACGCGGGGGCAATGCGGGTCGCGGCGAGCGACTCTGCTCGATCGACGACGACGAAACTCCGCATCGGCGACGCTGCAACCCAGAAATAACAATTTGTCTGACGGTCGCCTCGCTAATAAATATATATATATGTATATATATTTGGCTCGAAGAAATATTTATTTAAATTAAATAAAGCGGGAAGGTGGAGAGTGGGGCAAAATGGACCGAGCGATTTGGGCAGTTCTATCGACGCACGCGACACACTTCGAGGCTTTTCGAGACATCCAGTCACTCCGCTTCACCAATTGGGCGTTTCCGGAGGGGAAAAAAAAAAAAAAAAAAAAAAAAAATTGTGACGCAAAATGAACTGATCGAGAACTTTTGTGAGAACCAATGAATATGTAGTGTGAAGTATGAAAAAAAGCCTAAAAATATAATAATAATAATAATAATAATAATAATAATAATAATAATAATAATAATAATAATAATAATAATAATAACGCTAGTCTATAACGCACATCGAGAGCTTAAGAAATTTTTGTACCGTGCCCGAGGAGGCTAAAATATTGCGAATAAATTTTTTTTTTTAAATATAAATATTTTCCTAACTCCAATCTACGAATTCTCCCGTCCGGTCCGTATTGCCCCACCCGCCAGAAAGTCGTCCGAGCTTGCTCGAAAAAAAAAAAAAAAAAAAAAAAAAAAAAAAATTTGGCATTCGGCTCGACGTTCCAAGAGGTAATAAAAAAAAAAGAAAAAAATAAAAAAGAAAACGGTCGAAAGACCGGACATCTCTCTTAGGTACTTCGAAGAAGCGCGCCGGTCGAGAGCGATCGAGATCGGCGATACCGACAAGAGGAGCGTTCCGGAAGGGCCTTCCTATGTCGCCCACCGACGAAAATCTTTCATTCTCGCATTTCTTATTCCGGGTTCGTGCACTCTCCCTCCCCCCTCCCCCCTGCGGTATAGAATTATTTTAACGATAACTGGACGATGCCGTTTCGCTCGCTCTCGTGCGTGAGGGAGATGCGGTGAGCGAGTGAGCGCATGACGAGGAGACGAGAGTGAGAGATGCGTGACCGAGATCGTGGTCGTGGGCAGAATATGCGAGGAGATCGTGACGGAAGGGTCGCGGGTGCGTTGAGAAATTTACTGAAAAAAAAAAAAAAAAAAAAAAAAAAGGAAAAAACCAAGTAACGTCGAGTAGTTTTCGGCGCGAAGGGTTACAGTGCGCGAGAGCTCACGTAGGAACATGCCGCATGTGTGACGGCTTGTCTTGGGGGAGGGAGAGAGTATAATTTCTGGAACGAGTCTCCAGGTGAGAGCCGAATGTACGGGGTATGGCAACCGGTCCCCTTAGGATTCCCTTATCGTCTGGCCTCTCGATCCCAGCCGAGGCTGGGATCGAGAGGCTGGTATCGAGGCTGGGATCGAGTGTCCCCGAGTGTTCCCGAGTGTCCCCGAGTGTGGCTGAGTGTGCCTGAAGGTTCCTGAGTGTTCCCGAGTGTCCCTGAGTGTCCCCGAGTGTCCCTGAGTGTGCCCGAAGGTTCCTGAGTGTTCCCGAGTGTCCCTGAGTGTTGTCCCCGAGTGTCCCTGAGTGTGCCTGAAGGTTCCTGAGTGTTCCCGAGTGTCCCCGAGTGTCGACCGCAGTGATCTGGCAGTTATTTGTAATTAATTTCTCGCTTTTTTATAAGGCTTTAGAAAAAAAAAAAAAAAAAAAAAACCGCAAGTAAGGAAACCGGTACGAGAAAATATTGTCGAACTATAAAAAAAAAAAAAAAAAAAAGAAAATGTCCTCACAGCATCGCACCGATCTCTCGTTCATCCCTATTTGTTTGTACGCGCTCAGCGCCCTCATCATGGCGGTGCAATATAAAATTAGATACCGGCCGAGTTGGAGGGAATAAGCGGAAACAATAAAGACGCAAAGGGTTTCGAGGGTCGTTTTCCTCGATATGAAAATAACGGCTCCGGAAGGGTTGAAGGGCGGGCTGCACTCGCAGGCACGTCCGCGAAGCACGAGACGGACGTCGACGGCCTTTTCGAAATCGAGTCCCGTCTCGGTGGTCAAGAGAGAGAGAGAGAGAGAGAGAGAGAGAGAGACTGCATCTGCGTCCGCGGGATTTTTTTTTTTTTTTTTGTGGAGACGTGCGCGCACTTCGGGACGCGTCGCGTTACCGGTGTCGCAAGGGCGTATGTCGCGTCGTCAGACACGACAGATACGCCCTTATGACACCGGTCGCCCGACGCATCTTACGGCCGCTCCGATGACGATGAGACTCACCACGTGCCACTCCACGTAAGTATAAACAGACGTCGCGAGGCATTATGTCGTGGCTCTCTTGTCCCACTGACGAAACGCAGACAACACCCTGAGGACCCTCCGATGCATCGTCCGCTCGCAGTCTTCTCGGTAGCCGAAGAAGAAACGGCTGAAGTGGCGGAGCGAGGATTCTACAAAAACATATATATATATATATATATATATATATATATATATATATATATTCCCAGTCGTTGGGAATTAGACTCCCATTAGTAACGAATGGGAAAAAGTACCATTTAAATTTTCCCAGGAAATTGCCATTGGCCTCCTATCGGTAACTAATGGAAAAATGTACCCCCTTAAAATTTTCCAGTGATTTGCCAGTGGAGATTAGAAATTAATGGTAGAAAGTACCGTTTCAATTTTCCCCATGAATTTCCATTGGGATCCCATTGATTGCCTTTCGATACCATTAAACGTGAATTTTAATTACCGAGTCGTCCCGCGAATCTTTTGAAAAATCGACATACGTTGCAATTCTCAGATACGAGTAGAAGAGAGGAGTTGCAATAAAAAAAAAAAATAATAATAATAATAAAAATAATGAATAAACAAAAGATAAGTAAAGAGCGTCCGCGCACTCACGCTCAAGGCTCATTCTTTATTGTCGACGAAAAGTCAACAAGAAATGTTTGTTGAATGGACCAAAAAGTTTCTCCACCGTCTACACAGCTAGTTCAAAAGAAAAAAAAAAAAAAAAAAAAAAAAAAAAATCGGAGAAGCTGCGTAGAAGTTGTCGGATGAGCTCAGGGATGCTTTATGAACGAGATACAAACTTATTATCTCAACGAACGGGTGCCTCGGAATTTATTTCATTTGTCCATTAAACCGTGCCTGGAAGCCAGAAATTTATTGCGGTCTCGAATCCCAAGCAGGAATAGAGCTCGCCGTTCGCGGCCTGTTTTTTTTTTTTTTCATAATCTCAGGATTTAGAAAGGATTTTTTGGACCATGAATTTAAGATCCATCTGTATAGCCAAAAGATATACACAAACCTCTGGTGCGCTTTTGAACTACCGTCTCCGCTGTTGCATTTAATGCTCCTGCAGCCGAGTGACGTAAGCTTTATTCGACGCTCGAGGATCCGTCAACGGTAGCGCCCAGCCGGAACGATGCTAAGTCAAAAAATCAACACGGGAGAAGACTCAGATATACCCTATATATATAATACACACACGCACGCACATATATGCATATATATATATATATATATATATATATATATATATATAAGTCCGGGGGTCCCTTTGAAGCCCCGAAAGCCATTTGCGAGACCAATGAATCACTCGGCACAGATGCCAACGTCGCGGCGCCTTAACTCACGACATTGCAGTCTCTCTCCCTCGTACGGCGCACCAGATTCTCGTGTGTCGGTAATAGAACATTTTCACGCCCCTTACGCGTGCACTCAATCTATGTCTATCACCGCGACTTCATTAATTAACATTGTCTTAAATTTTTCGGTAATTGGTATCGGGATAATTGTTCTAACAAATCGAACGTCTCGTGTTCAATCGAGAGCGAGATGGTACCTATGAGGACATTGAAAATGATAATCAATGAATGAATCCATTACCATTATTACCATTATTACCATTATTACCATTATTACCATTATTACCATTATTACCATTATTACCATTATTACCATTATTACCATTATTACCATTATTACCATTATTACCATTATTACCATTATTACCATTATTACCATTATTACCATTATTACCATTATTACCATTATTACCATTATTACCATTATTACCATTATTACCATTATTACCATTATTACCATTATTACCATTATTACCATTATTACCATTATTACCATTATTACCATTATTACCATTATTACCATTATTACCATTATTACCATTATTACCATTATTACCATTATTACCATTATTACCATTATTACCATTATTACCATCGCCATTACCAGACATCAGTTTTTTTTTGTTATCAGCAGCATATTGTACGATAGATGGATGGCCGTTGAATTCGTTAAAAATCGACGTTCTTTTCTCATTTGGTAATAATGCGAATGTCCTCTTTTTCATCGTCTACCCGAGGAGACGATATTATGCGGGAAGATTTCCTTCTTTTCGCGATAAGTTCTTCTGCGTCTCAGAGGGGATGACCCTTGCAGCAAAATTATCTGAAAAGACTTCTTCCTCGGCTCCCGGAGTCACGAGCCGGGGGACGATGAGTACACGCAACGAGCGACTTCCTCCCGCATCTGTCGTTCGTGACTTGTGATTAATCGTCGATGAGCTCAGCTTTATTATTCCCACCGAAACGATCCCTCATCGGCGTTGAATAATTCAGGCAATAAATGCGAAAGTCACGATTCGTCCGGCAACGTTTCGCAACGGGGCGAACGGTGTTTTGCCCCGTTACGAAAACAGGATGCGTTCATCGGACGCTGCCGAATAGACTCGACTACTCGACTCCAACGCGAGCGCTCGATAAATCTCGGTGAATTCACCGAGAACGCGAGGTAATTTTTTGGGGGGGTGTTTTTTTTTTTTTTTCCCTCCCACCGTCAACTCCTCAGTCCGGAAAATAATTTACGACTCGTCCTTACGTCCCACGAGATCTACGAGAGATCGCCGCTCGTCCGGTGTCTCTCGACGGCGATCTCGTCCGAAAGATAACCGAGTCCTCGTCTCCGAGGACAGAGAACTTCCCATCGCGAGCGGGCGGGCGCGCAACGCCGAACATGGAAATGAAAATCGACGAGAACGCACGAGATAAGATCGGACGCCTCGGCGACAAGTTCGTCGACGACGAAACGCGCGTAACTCACCGATTTCCCGCTGGCGCGCATCTTCTTTTTCGTGACACGCGGAGGATGAACGAAAATTCATAATTCTCATCGACGCGTCACACAGGGAATCGAACGTGTGCAGCGTGCAGCGTGGATTTTCATCTCGCGCGGTCGAAGAGGAGGACGCGATTCCTTCGCGTCGCTCGCACGGAGAAAAATCATTTTTTTTTTTTTTTGTCGCGGCTGACGTCAGTTTGTCAAGCGTCTTTCCGCTGTAACAGCTATGCATTTTGCGCATGTAGAGTGTAAAAAAAAAAAAAAAAAAAAAAAACAAATTGTTTGAAAATTAACTGAACACAAACTGCTTCTGAAATTTTTAAACACATGTGCGTCGAAATTTTACAGTAAAATTCGTATGTTCGATGGAAATTTTTTTTTTTTTTTTTTAATTTCAGACGAAAGATTTTTGATCTCAATGGCTCGTGTATTGTAATTTTACAGTAAAAGTACATTGGTGTTCAATTAGTGTAAATAATGTAAGGAAATTTCAATTTCCCGTAAATTAAATTTACATTTTTTTTTTACAGTGTAGCACACTGTAAAAAAAAAAATTGTAAATTTTTAGCGTGCAACACACACTAAAAATGCACAATTTTTCGTGCGTAGCAAATACGCCGTCTCTCTCTCGCCCGTTCCGTTACGTTCAGTTTTTTTTTTTTTTTTTTTTTTTTTTTTTTTTTGCTCGACGAAGTATTCGATGCGTCTTCCTACCTGCAGCCTGGCCCGTTTCGTGGTTTCCTCTCGCGCTCGTGCACTTCGCTACGAGGCATCGTTGGTAGACGAGCGGCGTAGAGAGAGGCCCTTCTTCTTCCTGCGGAGGGTCCCGGCCTGATCTCGCTTGGCCGGATCTCTTTTGCTCCGTCGAGGACTGGTGAGGTCGAGGGGGGACGAGTGGAGAGATCACGATCGGGCGCTCGGTGCCCGGTTAGGGCCATAATAGATTTAACAGTTTCCTTCGCTGGGGCCCCCTTGTGCGTTCTTCCATCGACTCCTCGGCGTATTCACTGTGTATATTGTGTAGGACCGATCTTCCGAGCCGAAAAACGTAATAAGGCGAGCACGGATTGTTACCCCTTTATCTTCCGCCGCATGTGTTATCCAATTTCACAATAGCCCGCTGTTGCACGCCGATCGATACAATGTATGCGCCTCGATTGCGACTTTGGTGAAGAAGGAGAAATTAAAAAAAAATCGTAACTGGCAACAGCAACCAGAAATAGAGAGTAACAATAGCAACCACAAATGGCAATCGCAACAGAAACTAGGGATGGAAACTGGGGATCGAAAGCAGGGATGGAAACTAGGGATGGAAACTAGGGATGGAAAGCAGGGATGGAAACTAGGGATGGAAACTAATGATGGAAACTAGGGATGGAAACTAATGATGGAAACTAGGGATGGAAACTAATGATGGAAACTAGGGATGGAAACCAGGCATGGAAACCAAGCATTGAAACCAGGGATGGAGACTAGGGATGGAAACCAGGCATGGAGACCAGGGATGGAGACTAGGGATGTAAACCAGGAATGGAAACCAGGGATAGAGACTAAGATAGGAGACTAGGGACAGAAAACAGGGATGGAGATTATGGATGAAGACTATGGATGGAGACTATGGATGGAGACTATGGATGGAGACTATGGATGGAGACTATGGATGGAGACTATGGATGGAGACTATGGATGGAGACTATGGATGGAGGCTATGGATGGAGGCTATGGATGGAGACTATGTATGGAGACTATGTATGGAGCCTATGGATGGAGACTATGGATGGAGACTATGGATGGAGACTATGGATGGAGACTATGGATGGAGACTATGGATGGAGACTATGGATGGAGACTATGGATGGAGACTATGGATGGAGACTATGGATGGAGACTATGGATGGAGACTATGGATGGAGACTATGGATGGAGACTTTGGATGGAGACTATGGCTGGAGACTATGGATGGAGACTATGGATGGAGACTATGGATGGAGACTATGGATGGAGAGTATGGCTGGAGACTATGGCTGGAGACTAAGGATGGAGACTAGGATCGTAGACTAGGGATGGAAACCAGGGATGGAAACCAGGGATGGAAACCAGGGATGGAAACCAGGGATGGAAACCAGGGATGGAAACCAGGGATGGAAACCAGGGATGGAAACCAGGGATGGAAACCAGGGATGGAAACCAGGGATGGAAACCAGAGATGGAAACCGGGGATGGAAACCAGGGATGGAAACCAGGGATGGAAACCACGGATGGAAACCAGGGATGGAAACCAGGAATGGAAACCAGGGATGGAAACCAGGGATGGAAACCAGGGATGGAAACCAGGGATGGAAACCAGGGATGGAAACCAGGGATGGAAACCAGGGATGGAAACCAGGGATGGAAACCAGGGATGGAAACCAGGGATGGAAACCAGGAATGGAATCCAGGGATGGAAACCAGGGATGGATACCAGCGATGGAAACTAGCAATATCAATAGCCACACACGCAGTGACAAATATGATTATTGTTTTTTAGAACGGCCTGTTCCCGGGAAAGTATTTTTCCATTACGATGATAAATTCCTGAATGGCATGTAACATATATTTTTCTTTCGGGGTTGGGTAAAATATAGGATGTTTGGTCCATCAACTCTTTCATTTTCTTGTTCCTTTTATTTTTTTATTATCGAATCGGGAGAGAAAAGGATCGAGACTGGCGGTCCGTTGCATCTCGAGAGCGTGAAAATCCTTTGTCGGTGTCGGATAGAAGCTTTTTTCTCGGCGTTTTTTTTTTTTTTTTTCGAGGCTATCGATACATGGATATATGGCGAGACGCACGGATGAGCTGCTTCACCCGGTGTTGAATGCCGGAAAAGTGAAAATCCCAATGATCGACCGAGACTCGAACACTGGCACAAACGTTGCCGACGTGCAGTCCCGTAATTTCGTGAACGTTAATTAGCAGATCCGCTGAGAATGCCGATGGAACATCGGGGAATCTTGTAGCTCTGACAAAGAAAATTGTTTACGAAAACAATTTTGAAAAAAAAAAAAAAAAATCGAAAATTTTGAAATCATTAACCAAGCAAATGCATACATACGTATACACATATGTACTGCACAGTTAAAAAAATTGTATGTTGAATGTACAATCGTGATGAAAAATTAACGACCTTTTACAGGAAAATTAAAGTAAATTATTGGATTTAAAGTAATTTTACAGTAAAGTTAAAGTAAGTCGTTAAAAATAAAGTGTTTCTAAAGTTTTCAATATACTCTACGTTACTTCATCACAATTTTACACGAAACGCAATACACCAGTTTATGCATAAAAACTTCTAGTCCCAGGACATTAAATTTCATACGAATTTTTAGTACAGTGTAGTGCTGTTTGTATCTCGCGCGCTTCTTGACGAGTCTCCAAAAGATATTGACATTGATATCTATATCTATATCCATATCTATATCTATATCTATATCTATATCTATATCTATATCTATATCTATATCTATATCTATATCTATATCTATATCTATATCTATATCTATATCTATATCTATATCTATATCTATATCTATATCTATATCTATATCTATATCTATATCTATATCTATATCTATATCTATATCTATATCTATATCTATATCTATATCTATATCTATATCTATATCTATATCTATATCTATATCTATATCTATATCTATATCTATATCTATATCTATATCTATATCTATATCTATATCTATATCTATATCTATATCTATATCTATATCTATATCTATATCTATATCTATATCTATATCTATATCTATATCCATATCTATATCTATATCTATATTTATATTTATATTTATATTTATATTTATATTTATATTTCACAAAACTTAGTAAATTCGACACTTTCGTTTAATTTCTTGCACCATTTCGAGAAACAAAAAAAATAAAATAAAATAAAATAAATTTCCAAAAACCACGAAATTCGGGACGGCAATTGCGGAGTTCACCGCTGCGACGAAGCTCGTTCGGAGGCAAGAGGTAATTGAGGCCGCACCGTCCCTCGATTGGTTTATGACACCTGCGGCTTACCGTTTTTCGGAGACCTGCTGTTGCGGCGTTCCTCGAGCGCTCAGTCAAGCGGTTCCTCGATTCCCTGTAAAACTCCTCGGCCCTCGTCGCAATTTACACCCCCCCCCCCCCCCCGTTTAACTTCCGAGAATCATTGAGAACCTCACCGACTTCAATAAGTTTGCCGATAGTTATAAAAAAAAAAAAAAATTTCTTCGAGGTTTTTAGCGAGAATCTCGACGGCCTGGCGGCAATTTCGTTCGGCTTTGCGCCGTGAATTTCTCTGTCAGCTTTCGCTCCGTCAATCGGGCCTTCGACGCGCGGCGACGAAAAATCAGACGAGGAGGAGCCGATAATAATAAACCGGGATGGAGACGATCATTCGGGAACTCGTGCCATTGTTCAAATGTTTCTCGTTGCCAAAGTGTTATGAGGAGTGAACGAGAAAAGTGGAAGAAAAAAAAAATGAAAAAAAAAAAAAAAAATAAAGATAAAATAGCGAAGCGACGCGCGCACGCGAGACGAAAATCTCAAGGGCCTCGGGGCGGCTGAACGATCGTTCGCGAAAGAATGCAATAGTAATCGTACGAGAGACGACAGCCGAGTGACGTCAGCGAGACGAATGTCGAAAGGGCCGCGCGTTGACGGCGAGGAAGTTAGCGACTTTGCTCCAATGGTATCGTTGACGGCTGTCACTTGTTCTCAAAACGATTATTCTTCGTCGGCGTTACGATTTTTTAATATTAGAATAGTCGGCGGCGATATTGCTTAGCGTCGAAATTTTTTGGAGTATCTGAAAATATTGTGCAGTATTGTATTTTTGTATTTGCATCAGGACGAAGTGTCACACCGACAATTTTTTGAGCGTCGGAATTTTTTGGGAATCTTAAAATATGTGACAGCATGTGTTTGCGTCGAGTCAAAGATGCTACGGATTTTTTTTTTCGATTTTTTTATTTCCATTTATTTCTTACTCTTTTAAAAATTATTTTATCAAGTTACTCCAATGGTTTCATTGACAGCTGTCACTTGTTCTCAAATAGTTTATTTTACAGCGCAATGATGATAATAATAATATTATATAAAAGAATAATTTTTCTTAAAAAATTGTTCTTTAATATATTATTATTATTATTATTATTATTATTATTATTATTATTATTATTATTATTATTATTATTATTATTATTATTATTATTATTATTATATAATTATAATTATTGGAAATATTTGTATTATTATATTGCATTATATTATCAGCTCGTTAAGAAAGCGACATTTGAAAATCTGAAAAAAAATTCACACGAATTCAGAGCCGTGAACGAATCATTAAAAAAAAAAAAAGTTGTTTCCGGAAGATTTGTTCTACATCTTTATTGTTCATCAATTTTTTATTAACAATTTTAGACACAATTATCGTGAAAAATTAATATTTTCAACGTCTTTGATAAGCTTGATTTTTGTTTTTTTCAGATTTTTCTACCATCGACAAGTGTTTGCAATTCCCTCACATTTCTCTGAAACTTGTGCGAAGTGAGAACAACTCGCAACGACTACCTTAATCTTCTGAATTATTTTAGGAAATTAAGGTTTTGTTTGTTCGTTTGTACGTTCGTCCCACGCCAGGTGAAGATGACGGATTTTTTTTTTTTTTTTTAAATCCATTCGGTGGAGCATGAAAAAAAAAAAAAATAATCAATAAGATTGCCTACGAAATATTCGACGCAACGAACCGACGAGACGTATCGTATCTCGTTCAGAATCTACACAATCGCTAATTAATAATTCATTAAGAAGATATTTATGTCGGAACGGGCAATTCTTATCGATATCTCGAAGCATAATTCGAAGGCTCGGCTTAGCGGAACGGACGTCTCGCTGTGCCGAAGGAAACTAAAGGAGACAAGCGTGTGAGGCTTTGCTCACGGGCGATCCGAGGGCAGTCTCTAAGATCTCGCCGCCTGTTAATTGCCCTCTAATGGTCTGTGACACACTTATGATTTTAAGGGTCGACGGAGCACGATGACACTTGCCCGCTGTCGTGCCTTCGTCCCATCTCCGAGCGTATGTCTTCTTCGTTCTCGTGCGCTAAAAAATATATCATTGTTCCAAGACAAATACATTAAATTTTGTTTTTGTTTCTCTTACAAGAGAATACACCAATTAAAATTACTATTTTGTAGAAGGGTACTACATTGCCGTTGCTTTTGTTATTCCCGTTAGTCAATTGCTGTTGCCTGAATCGATGGTTGCCTCAATTGAAGGTTGCCTCAATTGAGGGTTTCCTCAACTGAAGGTTGCCTCAATTGAAGGTTGCCTCAATCGGAGGTTTCCTCAACTGAAGGTTGCCTCAATTGAAGGTTGACTCAATCTGAGGTTGCCTCAACCTAAGGATGCCTTAAACTAAGATTTATTTAATCTAAGGTTGACTCCATCTAAGGTTGATTCAATCTATGATTGATTCAATCTAGGATTGTCTCGATCTAGGATTTACTCGATCTAGGATTTACTCGATCTAGGATTTACTCGATCTAGGATTTACTCGATCTAGGATTTACTCGATCTAGGATTTACTCGATCTAGGATTTACTCGATCTAGGATTTACTCGATCTAGGATTTACTCGATCTAGGATTTACTCGATCTAGGATTTACTCGATCTAGGATTTACTCGATCTAGGATTTACTCGATCTAGGATTTACTCGATCTAGGATTTACTCGATCTAGGATTTACTCGATCTAGGATTTACTCGATCTAGGATTTACTCGATCTAGGATTTACTCGATCTAGGATTTACTCGATCTAGGATTTACTCGATCTAGGATTTACTCGATCTAGGATTTACTCGATCTAGGATTTACTCGATCTAGGATTTACTCGATCTAGGATTTACTCGATCTAGGATTTACTCGATCTAGGATTTACTCGATCTAGGATTTACTCGATCTAGGATCGGCTCGATCTAGGATCGGCTCGATCTAGGATCGGCTCAATCTAGGATTGACTCAATTTAGGATTGGCTCGATCTAGGATTGGCTCGATCTAGGATTGGCTCAATCTACGATTGACTCAATCTAGGATTGGCTCAATCTACGATTGACCCATTCTAAGATTGATTCAATCTTAGGTTGACTGAAGCTAAGGTTGCCTCAATTTAGGATTGCCTCAATTTGATTACCTCAATCTAAGTTTGCCTCAATTTAAGATTGCCTCAATGTGACGTTGCCTCAATTTAGGATTGCCACAATTTAAAATTGCTTTAATCTAAGGTTGCCTCAATAGATCTTGCTTCGTTGCTCTTCTTGGAACCGCGACAAAATTAAATATTTCTAAAAAAAAAAAAAAAAAAAAACACAAAATCTTCCGATTGAAAACACTCCAATCTCACTGGAATTTACCCAGTACATCGCGATGACGAATATAACGTTGATTCCACGTGACAGCTGGAGAACGGTGAACGGTCACCGTCCAATAAGTATACCGCTCCACCATGCAGCCCCACGTATATGTAACGACCTCCGCAGGAGCATTATATCTGTCGAAAATTCCCGCAGCATAGACGGCGAAGTGGACGAGTCCAGAACGATTTTGAAAAGCGTGGCGGCGCAAGCGACGCCAGGCTCGTGCGGCCATCTGTTCACACGGGGCCACAACAGCAGCCACCAGGATCCAGGAGAGAGAGAGAGAGGACCGCGCAGCCTCCGAGAAATCGGGGAAAAACGGGTGTGTCTGTATATATACGCGGACCATAAAAGAAACCATCGCTAGGCGCGCGACCTCCCCCGACATATGGCACACGGGGGTTGCTGCTCAAGCTCGCCATTCCGGATTTATCTCTCCGCAGCGGGGGTGAAGAAGATTCGACCACTCTGCTCCCAATATGGGCGGTAGCGCCTCTTCGAATCTTCGTTTACGATCTTTTTTTTTTTTTTTTTCTTCTTTTTTCTTTTCTTTTCTTCGGCAAGGAAGTGGACTTATAAAAAATTATCTCCGAGGTGCGGCAAAGCGGAGAGCGGTGTGGAGGATCATTTTGTTTCCTTGTAGAGAAGGCTTTGCATACGTGGAAAAGGGGTTTTTTTTTTTTTTTTTTTGCGGGACTGTGCGCGGAATGGTCTGAAAGAAATCACGTTTAGATCAAAATTTGTATGTTTCGATGAGGGGGGTTTTTTTTTTTTTATTTTTTTGTTTAGATTAAGATACAACAATGAAACAATTGCACATGGCTCAGGCATTTATTACAATTTTGCGCATAGCTGTCGCTATGAGAAATTTCGTTGATCGACACACCCGTATTCACACACCCGAATTCACACACCCATATTTACGCACCCATATTTACCCACCCATATTTACCCACCCATATTTACGCACGCATATGTACACACCCATATTTACACACTCATATTTACACAACCATATTTATCCACCCATATTTACGCACCCATATCTACACACCCATATTTACACACCTATATTTACACACCCATATTTACATACTCATATTTACGCACCCACATTTTCACACCCATATTTACGCACCCATATTTATGCACCCATATTTACGCACCCATATTTACGCACCCATATTTACGCACCCATATTTACCCACCCATATTTACGCACCCATATTTACACATCCGTACTTACGCACCCATATTTATGCACCCACATTTACGCACCCATATTCACGCACCCATATTTACTCACCCATACTTACACACCCATATTTATGCACCCACATTTACGCACCCATATTCACGCACCCATATTTACTCACCCATACTTACACACCCATATTTACACACTCATATTTGCACGGCCATATTTACACATCGATATTTACCCATTCATAATCACATACATCCGTAGGCCAGTTAAAAATCGCGTTTCTCAATATTTTAGACTATTTTCAGTACTCTGTCATTAAAATCTCGATTGTTTTTTTTCTCGCGAAAACAGCTTTCTTCTATGAGAAAGAAAAATAATATAAATAACAATTTTCTCCATCAATCAACGAAATGAAAGGACTCTGATGAGTTTTCCCAGAGCTCTCTCCGTCCGCGCATCTACGACACGATGATTGATCTAACAATAGAAACATTTCGACAATCTGTCATCCGTTACTGTCGCGTCGGAACAATTAAAAAAAGCAATTGATTATCGAACGCTGAACGATCGATCTTGCACGAAGCGCAGAATTCGTCTTCCAGTTGCGTTGTCCGCGGCGTCCGCTCCGTTTGCAGATTCCTCACTCGCTTTTTCGTCTCTTCCGAGTTTTTGAGAAGCCACGCACACTTTTGAAACAGAAACGGCTCGCCCGAAACGCGTGAGTGAAGGCGAGTCGCGACCATATGGTCGCCGAAGGCGGCAGATCATTATTTTTCGTGGCGCGCGGCGAGAGAGGAGGAAGGACTCTCTTCGAGCCGCAACATTGAAGAGACTGCGGGGCAAAATGGACCGTGCGATTCATGAAGCTTCGTCAATTTACCATTTTTTATTTCATGAAACTTTTGTCGAGAAACAAAGTGAATCGGACTCGTTTGAGGCGTTCAGAGAAAAAAAAAAAAAATATATATATATATATGGGGCAAAATGGACTACGCGTAATTGCGGTAAAAATTAATGTTTATTCATTTTTACTGCAATTACTGCGCAGTCCATTTGGCCCCATATATATATTTTTTTTTTTTCTCTACAATTACTTTGAAGGTAATTTTTCAATTCTGTAAAGCTTAAAATATTTCTAACCGTTCAGGCTAATGGAATTAAAAAAAAAAAATGAAATTTTTTGAAATTCTTCGCTTATATAAGGGCATAAAAAAATTTTGAAAAATTATCCAGATTTGAACAATCATTCCAGCCAGGAATCTCGACTTTTGACACACGAAAAAGAATTAAATTTGACCAAAAATCGGAATGAATTGGCGATGCGCGCCCAAAGCTTTCGTGGTCTTCCGTAGCTGGTCCATTTTGCCCCCACCTTCGTTTTGCCCCACTTTCCTCCATACAGAACAACAGCGACGGGGAACTCCGAAGTCGAACGGGAAGAAAACCTCGAAGCGTGGAAGAGATCCAAAAAAAAAAGAGAGAAAAATATGAAGATAGAAAGATAGAAAGCGAGACGAACTGGGGGCTTCTTAGGGGGGCGGAGGGGGGCGTAAGGGGTTGAGGGGAGGGGGGCTTGCCGAAGAAGTTGGCCCGTACGAAATTGCCCGAAAATTGCTTTTCGCTCGCGCTAGCAACACCGCGAGAGGGCCTTCTCCAGTCGCGGTGCCCCCCTCTGCCCCCCTCTGCCCCCCTCTGGTGCTCGGCTTCCCCCTCGTTCTGCGGCACGCGGTTTCCGAGGATAATTTCATAATTCGAGATTTTTAATTTGAATTTCAATTCCGTGGTCAGCATCCTCTTCGTACCAACCCCCCCCCCCCCCCCCCCACCCTCTTAGGCCCCCTCTCAGCCCCCCTTCTGCCATTCTTGCCCCTTTCAGCTCTCGCGCTCCTTCGACTCCTTTCCACCAAATTCCTCCGTCGCTCTTTTTACCCCCTCAATATATATATATATATAAACAAATATACGTACGCATATACATATATATACATATATCTGTAACAAAATTTTGTTTGAAAATTAATGAACGGTACTGGAAACTTTTTTAGACAGAACTGTTATCGAAATTTCAAACGCATGTGCGTTGCAATCTTACTGCTAAATTTTAATTTTTAATGAAATTTTTTTGTAAACTTCAGACAGAAGATTTGTAATTTTACTATCTGGTATTTCAATACAACAAAAAAAAAGTGCACTAATGTTCAATTAATGTAATAAATTTAAGAAAATTTCAAGTACCCGTACATTGAATTTCAAATTTACTTCTGCAGCGCATATACATATATGAAATGAAAAATAAAAAAAAATAAAAAATAATCCCGACCAAAGCGATTTCTTCGCCCGCGCGTTTATCGCGAGCGGGGCCAATTTCCCCGACGCTTCGTTGTCCGGCCTCGATAAATAACGTTCGGGGCCCCCCCGATCGGTGCCCTTAATATTGCCTCTTCTAAAAATTCCTAGTCTTCCTTTTCTCCCTCGCCACATATTCCAAAAGAGGCAAAAAGAAAAATCCCTCGGCCGCTCGGGTCTCGAAAATTGGCCGAACGAGGTATAACCGATAGAGTCACGGAAGAACCCGATGAGGACAAAAAGGGCGGCGGCGAGCGAGGGGCCCGTCGTCGATTATTATACTACGTCTTGCAACATTCATAATTCGCAAATAACAGCGCCCGGAGGGATGCGGTGGCTTCGCTCCGAAGAATACAAGCGCAAAGAGGGAGAGAACTCGCGCGCGCGCCTGGAACGTTTAGCATATTTTATAGAGTGAAAGAGAACGGAACGGGTTGGAATAACGAGACGAAAGAGATCAAGACAAGTGAAAAAAATAAAAATATATACATATGTATACATATATATATAATATAAAAAGATTTCGCCGCCGCCGTGTCAAGAATCGGGGGGGCGGGGGGTAATAATGGGGTCAGCGGGAGGGGGTCAACAATAGGATCAGAGGAGGTCAATAATAGGGTAAAGGGAATCAACGATAGAGTCAAGGGAGTCATCAATAGGATCACAAGGGTCAACAATAGGGTTAAAGGGGTCAACAATAGAGATAAGGGGATTAATAATAGGGTTAAGGGGGTCAACAATAAAGATAAGGGGGTCAACAATAGGGTTAAAGGGGGTCAACAATACAGATAAGGGGGTCAATAATAGGGTTAAAAGGGGGTCAACAATAGGGTTAAGGGGCTCAACAATAGGGTTAAGGAGGTCAACGATAGGATTAAGGGGTCAATAATAGGGTTAGGGGGGGTCAATGTTGAGGTTAAGGGGGTCAACATTGGGGTTAATGATTCTTTTCTTTTTTTTTTGTTTTCTAGCACATTGGCGCGTCGGGCCTTTGACGAATTTGTGGAATTTTTTGGGAGGGGTGACGAGGCTCGCGCTACGAAGGAGACAGTCGTTCCGGACTTTAAAAGCCAAGCCTCTTCGCTGGTGGAAAAACAAACATTTTGTTTTAACTTTTTGACATTTTTTTTTATTGATATTTTGTTTTAACTTTTCGACACTTTTTTAAAATTAATATTTTGTCTCAACTTTTCGACATTTTTTTCGATTAATATATGCCGAAAATATTAGTCTCATTTGATTTGATTTATTTGGATTCGGATTTCGATTTTAATTCGGATTTGGATTTGGATTTGGATTTGGATTTGGATTCGGATTCGGATTCGGATTCGGATTCGGATTCGTATTTGGATTTGGATTTGGATTTGGATTCGGATTCGGATTCGGATTCGGATTCGGATTCGGATTCGGATTCGGATTCGGATTCGGATTCGGATTCGGATTCGGATTCGGATTCGGATTCGGATTCGGATTCGGATTCGGATTTGGATTTGGATTTGGATTTGGATTTGGATTTGGATTTAAAACAACTATTGACAATGGCGTAGTAAGGAGTCAGAAAGTGCATACAGACGATATTCATATAACAGCATTGTAATAAACTTGACCGCAGGTATTGTGAGGATATACCGTTGTTTCTCGAGAAATTTGAGAGCTACGGTCGTCCGGGAGCGAGGGAGGCCTTTCATTCGGCGAAGGTCGAGAAGATTGATGAAAGGAAAAAGGAAGTAGCCGGTCCTCCGCGGGCAAAAGTCAAGACCGTACCGTCGAATTACCGTAAACCGCAGTAAAATAAAGTGCGAGCGCATCGACCACCGGGGATGCTCGTCCGTTTCTCTCGTTTGCCGACAAATTTTTCCGTCCGAACGCTCACGAAACTATCCAGAAGCCGCCGGAGATTTTATTGCCGCGCACAATATAACACACACGATGTTTTCATTTGTGTTGAGACATTCATAAAAAAAAAAAATTAAAAAAAAAAAATGATTTGCATATATTATGTAAATCGGAGCTGTGCAGTACTTAAAGTATATGAAAAATTGAAAAAAAATCGTTGTTCACTCGATTTTTCTTGTTTCAATGCTATATTCGACGTACTTTTTGTACCTAAAATACAAAATACTCTTTGTACCTAAAAAACAAAATACTCGTTGTACTTAATTTTGTACTTAATATAAAAATGAATGTAGATATGTGTAAAATAATGAGATATGGCGGTAGAGTGGCGTTAAATTTTGATTTACAATCGGAGAACGCGAGCGCCTAATGTCGAAAGAGTTTTTTCGAGAAGTCCATCGGCGAAGAGTGCGCTCCTCGTGCAATGTGGGTCGCCGCAAGCTTCCTGTCTGCAGGAGTCCCTCGGCCTCCCCCGGGTGGATCCTTCGGGACGCGCACTCCCACCGTCGGTCCATTCGTATGTCCATCTCATTTCTCGACGTTCGCCCCTGTCCGACCGAACGTCGACCGCACGTCCCGATTGCGGAGCCCTAAATTATACGCGGAGCGTTGCACGAGCAGTAATTTTAACTCCTCGACCAAGAAAATAAAGTCGATGCGTCTCCCGTCGTAAAAGCCCGAGCGGGGCAAGCCGAGACGTCAATGGCGAAGCGGGCGCAATAGCAAAAAAAAAAAAAAAAAAAAAAAAACGGGAGTCAAAGGGAAGAGAAAAAAGAGCGAAGGAAGAGATGGAAAGTGTATGGCTATGGCGAGAGAGCGAGCGGTACTAAAGGCAATAAAAACCTCAGATTTACGAAGTATACAAAAAAAAAATGTCACCACATCGGGCAAGATGGGGAGAAACTGGGGAAAAAAGGGACTCGGGACGTTCCCGGTCTAATTGCTGGCGTGGATGTCGTGGACGTCGAGCGGGACTCGCCGGGCCGGAGAGAGCCTTGCTGGTAATTTAGAGAGGGTGAAAAGGTGGGCGAAGTGGAAGTCGAAGCTGGGTCTGCTACTGGCGATTCCGGACGAGGCGCCGAGGGACGCCTTCGAGGGAGAAACGGGACACGTCCCGATCGTAAAGTTTGGCCAGAGCTCCTTTTTTTTCGGGGGTTCTTGTAGGGAGAAAGAGAAACCGGAGTGACTCGGCGCTGCGGCGGTCGCTGCTGGCTTCCGCGCGGCTTCTCGAAGGGGTGGCAATAAATTCTGGTTTTCCAAAATTTGTCACTTTTGTCGCGTCCCACTGAGCCGAGGGCGAAGCGGACCTTCGACCGACGATTCGCTCGAGGCAACACAAACCTCGTAGAATTGGTGACGGAATGATCCGACGAAGATGTTTCAGTTCTCGAGAGACTCGGCAGTGGGCACATGCAAGAGCAATTGAACATATTGTAACGAGTTGCGGATGCAAAGAAGCTGTTGTTGTTGCTGATACGTAAAATTATGATTGCTATGTGTTACTGTGGGAGAAGAAGAGCTATTGCAGTCAGATAACTGCAACGTAACTCATTGTTACAGTTGACGTTCCCGGTGAAAACGTTTGTTTGAAAGATTCGGACTGTCGATGCGTTTTCGGCATACCGACGATTTTTTGGGTCTCATAACAGCGATATCTCTGATTTCCGATGGTTTCCCGGGAAAACCGAGGTGCCCATCGTGTTCCCCGGGAAAAAATACACAGGACAAGATTTTTTCCGGAATTTTATAGCCCCTTTTCGAGCCGTTACAGGGCTATGAAAAAAGTCAAAAAAGTAGGTCATGGAGGGGGAAGCCTGTAAGTTTTTTCCGAAAAATTGAAACTTAACGAAAAAAACTCGCGACCACATATTTCGACGTACTTTTTCGCGCTGAACACGAATCCGGCATCGAATTTGACCTAACTCGATCTGGAAAATGGCAATCCAAAGAAAACGACAAAAAATCCTTGTAAAATCTTTCAGCTCGTACCGTGTTGTTGGAATTCGAAAAATCTCCCTACCGGGACTCAACCAGAGGCAGGAAATGCACGCAGTGATCCCAATGGGGATAATTTCGGGGAGCCAGAAGACACGTGAGAGCCGGCGTCAACTCGGCGCAGGCAATAAATTTCGCTTTTTCAGAAATTTGTCATCCTCTTCCGCGCGTCACGCAGCGACAGAAGGCAAAGGGCCATTACGGCGTATATGGCACAGTTATGGGCCTCATAGAGAGACTCGCATGAATAGACTCGCACCGAGAATGAAGAATAAGACGAGACATCGAGCTCCGGTTACCACCTGTCCTTCCCATACAAGGCCCAAAATCGTTTAGAAACATCCGTCGTTTATTCTTACGGGGATTCTTAGCGACGGCGGGGCGATCTCGCTGCGCCTCGCACCTCGGCTACAATGGAGAAAAAAATTTGTCTCCGGGCGTATTTGACGCGAAAACTGGCGACGAAAGGAAATCTCCCCGTTGGCGGGATGGAAGCAAACGAAGAATAAGAGTGAGCGGAGGTGCTCGATCGGAAAGCCGCTCCGAACAGCGGGGGAATTGAAAAATTTTACGCTTTGTTAGGGCCGCTAAGGGAGTTTTTCGGTATTTTTCTCGCTCGCCTCCTTTCCAAGAAAAGCGGGGCAAAATGGACCACCGTTCAGAGGCGACGAATTTTTGTATGCGCTTTCACCAACCCAATCGGAGACTTTTTACCTGTCTGTAAAATTATTTTGGTCCCTTTACGGATTGACAAATATTGAGAAGGGGATTTTTTCTTTCCATAGTTTTTTAAATTTTAACTTAGGTTGCCTTTATTTCACGGCGTTTTCTTTCTCCGGCTCTTTTCCTTGAAATTTTTCACCCTCCAACGCCGAGAGAGATTCGGAGGTGCCAGCGAGGGAAGCGGGGCAAAATGGACCATTTAAAGTGATGAATTTTCAGCCCTCTCCTAATTGACAAATATTTAGAGGATTTTTTCATTCCTTCATTATTCAAAAATTTTTACTTTTTTTTCCGTTTTTCGCGGTTCGTGACGAAATTCCTGAAAATGGTCAATTTTGCCCCGCTCTCCCCCGCGTTTTCTTTCTCGGGCTCTTTTCCTTGAAATTCTTCACCCTCCATCGCCGAGAGAGATTCGAAGGTGCGAGCAGCGCTCCGTCGAGGTGTGGATAATCCGGGCCCACAATTTTCGGCACCATCGAGCAGCGATACCGAAAATCCCCAGCGCACACACAATATGCGGCCAATTTTCGGAATTTATAGTCCTGACAACCGCCCTCTCGCCTGGTTGCCTGTGTTTTTCAGGTGGAAACGCGCGCTCCGACGTACTATCGAAAGTTTGTATTCGGAGAAATGTGTGGGTTTTTTTTTTTTTTTTTTTCGTCCTCTGTTACACCAAAGGGCACACTTTTATCGTTACGGTATTTATTGAAGTACCAAACGGTGTTTGAGAAAAGCAGATAAAACTCTCGCGAAACTCTCTTCCTCGACACCTTCGGCGAGAGCTTTTTCGGGACTCTCTTCGTGTTTGCACGGGAACGATAAACCCGCGCAAACTCTCCCGGCAGATCCCACGGGAAGGGCGACCAAAGGACTCGCCGCACCGTCGCGATCGTTCGGCGTCTGTTATTCGAGGGATTCGATACGATACGCAAGTGTTTGGGCGATGGGGAAAAACCACGTTTCTGCCTCTTCGGGGAGGGGGGGGGGGGGGGAAAAACCCTTCGGTCTCGTGTTCGACAAGTCCGTAAGGGATAATCGTCCGTGCGGTGACGATCGACGACGTTCCATTCGAGATAAACGAAAGAAAAAAAAAAAAAAAAAAAACCGAAAAGAAAACCCAAGAAAAAAAAAAAAAAAATGAATTCTCGAAACTGTTGGTAGTTTTTGACCCTCAGGATTATCGCCGATGAACAATGCGCTTACGTGGCTGGGACACACGTCGCGGGGATGACACCCGACGACTGGAAGATGACTATCCTTAAGAGAAACGACATTGATCCTCCGGATAGAAGATCGAAACGCGATGGGAAAAAAAAAACAAAAAAATACGGGTCGGTCTCGAAGGAGCGACAGCACGATTCGGGCCCTCAGGAAAAAGACGACTCGCCGCCGACACGAATTTTGCATCCAGAGCGACCAGAAAAAAAAAAAAAGCTGGAGTGTCAGGTCAAAGATAATAAAGATAAGGATAAATGTATTTGAGATTAAAAGGGAAAAAGAAAAGAAAATCCAAGAAAAAAAAATATGGATTTTTGGTAACTGTTCGCAATTCCTGAGCCTCAGGATTATCGCCGATAAGGAATGCGCTTACGTGACTGAAAAACACGTCGGGCGGATGACGCCAGTCATCATCGTGCAAAGTACCGAAATTTTCGGATCGTGTTAAACTTTTTGGTTGGGAATTTATGTGCGATGTCTCCTCAGATGGTGATCAATGGGATTTTTTAATGGTAATCAATGGGATTTTTTTCATGGTAATCAATGGGAGATTTGGCCAAGGGCGTTTGGCAATCTGTGCAGAAAATCCCTGTCCAGTCGAGAAACGACATTGATCCTCCGTATCGAAGATCGAATCCCGAAGGACCAACCCCCCCCCCCCCCCTCCAAATCAGTCTCACCGTATTAAGGCCCTCAGGAAAAGCACGCGACGTTGCTGAAGCATGAATTTTGGATCCGGCGCGACGACAAAAAAAAAAAAAAGATGGCGTCTGAGGGAAAAGGAGTGGATTCTCCGGAGGGACGCGTTCGCTCTCTATTCCTCTGGCTGCTTGGGTCTCTAACAAAGCGGAAAATGTATCGTGCTGCAAATAGGAAACTCCGCGGTGGTTCTCTCGGCAGCGGCGAGCCGGGTCGGACGATGGCAAACATCCCCGAACAATGCCGTCGGGCCGCGCGCTTTCGGTAACCGGACGAGGGGTGGGAAACTTTGTATTCTCTCTAGGTCGGCTTTCTTCGCGCGAAGCTCGAGCTAAACCGAGTTTTTCACGCCTCCCTTTTGCTCGCCGTTGATATTGTGTGAATGTGGGATATACACACAGACCGCTGCGACAGGGAGAGCGGCGGCGCGTCGGAGATTTCGGCGATCGCGCACGTTGCTTGGATGAATTTTTCGCCGCGAAAAAAAAACAGAAAAAAGAAGATAAAGGAAACGAGATAAACAGAGAATTATTTATCGGGCCGCGAAGCCTATCGGGCACGAACGATCTTCATTGAAACGTCGAATCTCTTTCTAATGGCATTATTATGGTTGCGAGAACCACAAATATCTGATAGTTTTGCGAAAGTAAACATTCGGGAAAGGTGACGAAGATTCGTCTATGGGATTGTGTACTGGTTGAATCATTGTGTCGTTGCGTCTACCCAGGCGTTACCTATAACTATACTGTGCGCGCTTCGCGCGCCACTGAGCTTTCATGGCGCATGGAGGACTCAGTGTTTGTTCCTTAATTCATCCGTTACTGTCGCTAGCTTCATTCTGAACAACTGTTGAGTTGCATTCGATGCAACCGTCGAGTACCTCTGAGTGTCTCTGATTGTCTCTGAGTGTCTCTGACACTCCGAGTGCCCGAGTAAGACATTTTCGAGGGCCTGATAAGGTCCTGAGGAGGCTTGACAAGAGCCTCACTGAGGCCTTATCAGAACCCGTATCAGGACACGACGCAACGCACGAAAATGTCTACTCGGGTGGTTCTGAGTGTCTCTGAGTAGTTCTGAGCGGTTCCGAGTGGTTCCGAGTGGTTTCGAGTGTCTCTGAGTGTCTCCGAGTATCTCCGAGTGTCCCTGAGTGTTCCTGAGTGTCCCTGAGTGTCTCTGAGTGTCTCCAAGTGTCCCCGAGTGTCTCCGAGTGTCTCCGAGTGTCCCTGAGTGTCCCTGAGTGTCTCTGAGTGTCTCCAAGTGTCCCAGGGTGTCCCCGAGTGTCTCCGAGTGTCTCCGAGTGTCTCCGAGTGTCTCTGAGTAGTTCTGAGCGGTTCCGAGTGGTTCCGAGTGGTTCTGAATGTCTCCGAGTGATTCGGCGTGTCTCTGAGTGGTTCCGAGTGTCTCTGAGAGGTTCTGAGTGTCTCCGAGCGTTCTTGAGTGTCGCCGAGTGTCGCCGAGTGTTTCTGACTATCGCTGAGTGTTTCTTACTGTTACTGACCGTTTCTCATTATTTTCACGTGCTTCCGTCTGATTCATTGATGTTTCCGAATCTCTGAGAGCGCTTACGCATATCTCGGTTCGAGGGTCTCATGGCATGACGAACTGACGTACACTCGGACGAAATCAATAACATTAATTTACATAGAGTCATAGGAGAAAATCGAATTCCCGTGGGTTTCGCATCCGGAGATAATCGAAGCCTCGGCTCTCCCGATCGTTCAATAAAATAGAATAATTGCCCCGTACGAAATTCTCTCGAACCGATCGGCTTTCGTGGAAATTGTCCGAGCATGACGGTACTCTCGGATCGGGGCGGTTCCCCTCTCGCTCCCTTGCCCGTCCCGTCCACCGACGGTTGTCTCGAGTCCCCGGACGGACTTTATGATAATTACGAATCGACCGAGCAATTTGCGCCTGATCTACGTTCGAGGGGATTTTTGACTCGCCAGGTAATACTCTCGTGTCCTCTCGTCGGCGACACGCGAGAACGAGCGAGAGCTCGAGAATCGCTCGCGACGTCCCAAATAAAATTTTTCGACGAAACGAACGAATAAACTTCGGGATTTCGGCCAACCCGAACGATTCCTCCCGCCTCTGAGCGGCTTTTGTAACTCCTCCAGGACACTCTCTTGGTCTCCCTAATGCGGCGAATTAGAGAAAAAATAAATAAATAAAAATATGTATGTATATATATATATATATATATATATATATATATATATATATATATATATTAAAGGGAGAATTTCAACGTTCGCTGGATGACACAATGCTACGAACGTTCGCTTTCGTCACCGGAAACGTCTCCACCTTGCGACTCCGAATACTCCGTTCGTGAGTCCAAGCGAACGATAGTCATCAAATATTTTGAGCCTTTTTTAATGACACTTTCTCTACGATAAGATCTTCGTCTCCGTGTCTAAAGGGGAATAAAAAGAAAATCGTCACAGATCTTTGTCGTGACGCTCCTTCGTCACGATATATTTTTTTTTTCCCTCGTACAATCTTTTGATCGCTCGACAAAAATAATGTGTGCGAAGTGATTTGCACACACAGGACGAAATATTTTGAAAGGATTTCATAAATTTTTTTTATCTTTCAAATATTGCGAAATATTTTTATAAGATTTCATAAATTTTTGTAATCTTTCGAATGTTCCGAAATATCTTGAAAAGATTTCATGAATATTTGTAATCTTTCGAACGATTAGTCAGAGTCACAATTTTCCCGATACGGAGAAGTCAATTTTTCGTAAAAAAAAAAAAAAAAAAAAAAAAAAAATGTGGACCATTTTTTTTCTACAAAAAACACACTTTCGATTTCGGTCCAAATTTTACAGGGTATTTGGCATTTTATGAAGACTCTGATAAAAAAAATTCCCAAACCGGGACCCGCCATACTTGCGTAGCAAAAAAAAAAAAATAAAATAAACAAATAAACAAATATAATTCATATAGATCCGCATAAACTCGAATATTATTGTTGATCGTTGAAAAAAATGCTTAGGAACATTAACTTTTAGTACTTTAACGACTGCGGGCAAACCACTTTTGTTTATCCAAATAAATAGTGGCCAATTTTTAACCGGCTATCTCAAACGCTTTCCGAATCACAGTCGCTTTAAACGACGCACGTATTTCACACACACCCACACACACACTCATCCATCCGGACGCCAGCTGAAAACGACACTTCTCGACTTTCCAGACTATTAACTACATTGACGCTAAAAATCGCCATTTTTTTTTTTTTTCAATTTACAAAACCAGAATTCCCTATGAGGAAGCAAAGTGCCGAATTGAACTCCACTGTGCATATAATTTGTACAATTTAAAACAACTCCATGGTCGATTAGGGTGTCTCTTTGAGTTCCTGAGTGAATTTTTGAATTTGCTCGACCCTCGATAAAAAAAAAAAGAAAAATTCACCGAGCGTCGTTGGCTCGTTCGATTTTCATTTGATCCTCGAATTGAATTTCCCCGTTGCACTCCGGACGTGTTCTGTTAACCGTGGAGTTACGTCGCGCCCCGAGGCGTTGCGCGAAGAAAATTATGAGCCCGACGAGAAGTCCCTCAGGACCCCTCAGGAACCTTTGCGGCGCTGTAGCGACGACACCGTCGCTTTAAATAATTTCGCGGAAGTCCCGTGGGTCGATGCCTCAACTTTCGCTTCACTTTCTCATCTCTTTTGCCCGCTCCTCTCTCCCCTTCCTCTCCGTTCGTCACACGGTATCTATAAATCAAATATTTATTGGCACTCTGGCGCGCGGGAGAATCGAAGGTCTCGATCACGCTCCGCGAACGCGCCAGCTTGCGATATAGTTGGCGAGCTGGTCCCGAATCGAGGGTGAGAGAGAATGGGAATCGCTCATCCCTCCCCCGGGATCATCCGCTGTGCTGCAGGCTCCCTTTTCGGCGAGCGGGACACGCGGGACAAACGACGGAACCTCATTAAACGTAAATGAGTTCGGGGAAGCGCGTCGACACATGCACGTGACAAACTCATATAATTTCTCTCCTCGCCTGTTATCGTCACCAATGTATATGTAGTGAGTCACTCTTGATGGAAGACTTTTTTGTTTGTTTGTTTGTTTGCTTATAAATTAAACATTATCTGCGAAGAAAATTGTAGGGGAACAGTATACAGTATTAGTGGACAGGCTGTCATGAAACGTGCGCTTCGTGCACTCGTAGCTTGGTTTCGTTCATAATCAATGAGATGAAATAGCAGAGGTTCATGCATCTACCATTCTTGTGAGTGTTCCTGAGTGGTCCTGAGTGTGACTGGGTGTCGTAGTGTCTGCGAGAGTCTCTGAGCGTCTCCTAATGTGTCGTAGTGTCTCTGAGCGTGTCTTAGTGTCTCTTAGCGTGTTTGTGCCTATCAAATTGCCGCTGAGTGTCTTCGAGCGTCTCTGAATGTCTCTGACTGTTCATCTGAGTGTTTTTGAGCGTCTCTTAGTATCTCCGAGAGTCGCTGAATGTCTTTAAGTACCTCTGAGTGTGTCTGAATGTCCGTATGAGTGTCTTCGAGCGTCTCTGAATGTCTCTGACTGTTCATCTGAGTGTTTTTGAGCGTCTCTTAGTATCTCCGAGAGTCGCTGAATGTCTTTAAGTACCTCTGAGTGTGTCTGAATGTCCGTATGAGTGTCTTCGAGCGTCTCTGAATGTCTCTGAGTGTTCATCTGAGTGTTTTTGAGCGTCTCTTAGTATCTCCGAGAGTCGCTGAATGTCTTTAAGTACCTCTGAGTGTGTCTGAATGTCCGTATGAGTGTCTTCGAGCGTCTCTGCATGTCTCTGAGTGTTCATCTGAGTGTTTTTGAGCGTCTCTTAGTATCTCCGAGGGTCGCTGAATGTCTTTAAGTACCACTGAGTGTGTCTGAATGTCCGTATGAGTGTGTCTCTTAGCGTGTTTGTGCCTATCAAAGTGCCCCTGAGTGTCTTCGAGCGTCTCTGAATGTCTCTGTCTCTGAGTGTCAATAATCGGGCTGCGAACAAACACTTGAAACCCGAGAACTTTCCTTTGCATATTTGTATACCTACAAATATGCAAACGAAAGGCTTAATAAAATATAAATATTAATTATTCTTTGTTAATATATTTTTTTTTTTTGGTATTTACCTGATTGCCAGACGCTCTCCTCAGGGGATTTTCCCCAAGAAATAAAGAAAAAAAAAAAAAAAATCGTACATTCAACTCCAACACCAAAAAATCGGTCAAACCATACCTGCGCACAATTTCGAGCCCATTTCGCGAACCAAATTCCTTCACTCGATCCATCTCAAAGTGGATTAGTCGCTTCCGAATAATTCCATCCGGCAATTACGCGCACCGCGTGCCGTTTCAACGCCCCGAATGACTCGACGAGCTTCCCCCAGTCTTTCCACTCTCCGAGCTCTTCATCCGCTCACCCCGGACCGAGTCGTCGTCGCGACCCTCCGCAGGGGCGTTTAGACGCTTCAAATGAGTCTCCGGACAAATCCGCTGACTGGACAGCTCGCGCACGTTTTTCAATGGAACACAACATGGCGCATTATCGTTAACGATTCGTCGGGCTTCCCCGAAAATGCTGCCCGCTCCTGTTAGACTGTGAAAAATGTCCTACACCGCTCGCGACTGAAAGCGAGACGGGGGCGGGGGGGGGGGGAGCCAAAACCCGTCCAGGTGTCGGTGAGCAGCGCACAATAAAACGTCACCTCCCTGTATCGAGAACGGGAGCGAGGACGCTCTGCAAACGCCACCCCTTAAACGCTCACCTAGATGAATGGAGAATCGGGCCTCTATTCCGGTAGTTATTTCTATGAGTCGCCGCACGGACCAGCATCCAAAACACACACACGTGGACACAAACGCACACACACGTGGACACAAACGCAGGCACACACGTGGACACAAACGCACACACACGTGGACACAAACGCAAGCACACACGTGGACACAAACGCACACACACGTGGATACAAACGCAAGCACACACGTGGACACAAACGCACACGCACGTGGACACAAACGCACACGCACGTGGACACAAACGCACACGCACGTGGACACAAACGTACACATACACACGTGGTTGGAAACACACACACACGAACGTGGACACAAACGCACACACACTCACACACACGTGGACCCAAACGCACACACACACGTGGACAAAAACGAACACACACACGTGGTCGTAAACGCACACACACACGTGGACACAAACGCACACACACACGTGAACACAAACGTACACACACACACGTGGGCACAAACGCGCGCGCACACACGCACACATACACACACATGGAGAGAAACGCAGGCAGGCAGGCAAAGTTGGATGCTGGGACATTGTACGTGAAGGGAGCGGCCGAAATCTAAGTTTATATAGGCGTGGATATTTCACCCTACAATCATGTGGGGCTACGAGACAAATACGTTTATTTGTACACATCCTGTGCATTGTCAAGGATAGAGCCGGTTTTATTTTTTTAAATTTATCGTGAGGACCCGGATGGAAGAGGCGAAGAGGCGAAGCGGCGCGATACGGTGGGCGTAGAGGATAAACCGTGAATGGAAAGAGGAGAAGCTCTCTCGGGCTCCTAGGGCTGCGGAAACAGCGAGCGACTTCCGGTTGGTCTTTTTTTTTTAATTCGAGATCCCGGTCGCGGTACCCAAGAGGCGCTTTCGAAAAAATGTGGAGCAAGAAGATTACAGAGCAAAGAAGTGATAACAAAGATATTTAGAATGAAGACTTGACGTTTGTATTTTAGTAAGCCTTTTGTACCGTCTCTATGTATGTATGCACATATGCAAACGAAAATTGTGGGGTTTTAGCGGTGTTTGTTTGCAGTCCGCTCACTGACAATCGGAGACAATCGGAGACACTCAGAAACACTCAGAGACACTAGGAGACACTAGGAGACACTCGGAGGACACTCGAAGGACACCCGGAGGACACCCGGAGGACACCCGGAGGACACCCGGAGGACACCCGGAGGACACCCGGAGGACACCCGGAGGACACCCGGAGGACACCCGGAGGACACCCGGAGGACACCCGGAGGACACCCGGAGGACACCCGGAGGACACCCGGAGGACACCCGGAGGACACCCGGAGGACACCCGGAGGACACCCGGAGGACATTCGGAGGACACCCGGAGGACACCCGGAGGACACTCGGAGGACACTCGGAGACGCTCAGAGACGCTCAGAGACGCTCAGAGATACTCAGAGACTCTCAGAGACACTCAGAGGGACTCAGGGTGACTCAGAAACGCTCAGGGACATTCTGCGTGAAACACTATATCAAGGGCTCGTCCAAATCTTCAAGTTTATATACACGCACATATTTCACCCTGTAATCATGTTGGCCTACGAGACAAATACCCTTATTTGTACACATCCTGCGCATTGTCGGCAATTCCCCCAAATTTTTTTTTTTTTTTTTTTTTTTAATATATATATATACACATATATTTTTTTTCACCACGACGAGCCGGCTCGAAGAGGCAGAGACGCGAACCCGCGCGATACGGTGGGCGTAGACGATAAACCGAGAAAGGAAGGAGGAGAAGCTCCCGCTCTCCTAGCCGAAGAGCACCGACAGACTTCCGGTTCGTCTTTTTTTTCATTATTATTATTATTGTTCGACAACCCCCGTAGCCACACCCACGAGAATCGCGAGACACGCGCTTTGAGATTGAGGGGAACGAAGCCTGTGGGCGGCGGATTGTCGCCAGAGGGAGCGGGCTTGAAATACCTGCGCCCCGGATGCTGCGAGATCCCGACGCAGGGCGGAAGATTCCGGTGAACGAAGGGGAGGACGCTGGCTCGATTACGACCCGATGAGGATATAAAATGTCTGGATTTTTTTTTTTTCATTTTTTTTTTTTTCTTCCAAAGTTTTTCCTCATTCTTGCGGAGATCGCTGGTCCTTTTATCTTCTTCTCCGGTGGCGGACCGGATGTTGGGCAGGGGCGTGGAAGCGAGGCTAATTGTCGTGGACTCTCGCTCCATCGTGCACACACACGCCCCCCACCCCCCCCGTTCCGGGGGGGCTTCGGTGGCTAAACTTCGCTGATGGCGTTCGTTGTCCTCTTCTCGGTTTCTGGAAAGACACGAAAATTTTTCTTAGGATCGAGTCTCACGGAGATGGGTCTATCGAACGAAAAAAAAAATAAAAAAACCCGGATGAATCACAGCACTACAGAATGATTTTACAAAATTTTCTGACCATAGATCGCAATTTTATTTTTCTTGTTGATCTTACTATTGTTTTTTTTTTTGGCGATAAATTGTATAAATTGTATAAATTGTATAAATTGTATAAATTGTATAAATTGTATAAATTGTATAAATTGTATAAATTGTATAAATTGTATAAATTGTATAAATTGTATAAATTGTATAAATTGTATAAATTGTATAAATTGTATAAACTGCATAAATTGCATAAATTGCATAAATTGCATAAATTGCATAAATTGCATAAATTGCATAAATTGTTAACTGGACAAACCTCTCTTACCGTCCAATTTATCTAGGCATCTGCGAAACTATTTTATTAAAATAAAGATAAAAATTATATAACAATTATTATTATTTTTTAAATAATA
Organism: Amblyjoppa proteus; assembly: GCA_963922035.1. Taxonomy (NCBI): domain Eukaryota; kingdom Metazoa; phylum Arthropoda; class Insecta; order Hymenoptera; family Ichneumonidae; genus Amblyjoppa; species Amblyjoppa proteus. The sequence goes on along the minus strand of OY998236.1, from coordinate 12,880,877 downwards.
ATAATAATAATAATAATAATAATAATAACAAGACTCCTGCTAAACATACACTCGTTGTGCATTCCGCACGTAGCGTATCGGATAAACGGCGTAAAGGAAAGGAAAAAATAAAATAAATGAGTATGAAAGAGCGGCAAAAAAGAGAACTCATCCACGCGTCACAAAGCGGGCAATTTCACAGGGGCGATTGAAGAAAAAGAATGAACGGATGAGCGAGCGAGAGAGAGAGAGAGAGAGAAGATGGCCGTATTTTGGGGGAGTTGGAAAAGAAAAGGCGATAAAATCGAATTTGGTACGGTGACATGGATTTCGGCCTGCCTCGGTAGCCGCCGGCCCTTCGGGACAGTCCGACGACTCTGTACTATATAATACTATACAATTCCTTTTCATTTATATACATATATACATATATACATATATATACATATATACATATATACATATATACATATATACATATATACATATATACATATATACATATATACATATATACATATATACATATATACATATATACATATATACATATATACATATGTGAAGTATTCCACGCCAAGTGAACGTGTTTCTGGCGTCTAACATCATGGAGCTGGCCCGCAATTTTTTGTATCTTTGAGCTAGCTCTCAAAAGCCCTCAGCTATTTTTTATTTAGATTTTTTTTAGATTGTTTATAATTATTTACAATTAACATAAGGAATTTATTGATCGCAACAACTTAAAAATCTGAGAAAATTCTGAAAATTCATTTGTCAAATATACATTTTTTTTTTAAAGATTGGAACCGGAATGCGCCGACGTCACTTTATGTTTTTTTTTTTTTATTTTTTTTTTTTTAATTTTGCTTTGGAAAGGACGATGGAAGAAATTCGAAGAAAAAAATCTGTCGATTATGGGCTACTGCTTGAACATTTTTACATACTACTCTGCTTTGATGAGCATTTTTTCAGATTTAAAGATATATTTAAAAATACATTTAAAAATGTATTTAAAAATATATTAAAAAATATAAAACAAAAATGTATTAAAAAAAAAATAAATGTTTCTCTCGGCAAATGTATCGCTGCGGCGATCTGTCGTTATTCATTTTTTTTTTTTTTAAATCCCCTCCAAAGGGCAGTCGCAGCGGTGCGCCGACTCTTAATCTCGTTCGGAGAGGCACGACCGGAGAGGAAAAACAATTTGTGCGAAATAAGGCTCGAGCTTTCTGTACGATCCGGGCAATGTGCCGACGAGAGAGGAAGGGAGATATTGTAGAGAGGCGAGCAAGGACCACGGGGAACGGACGAGGGACAGGCAGAGAACGCAGAACGAGCGTGCAGCAGACCCGCTGGTAATTACAAGGGATGGACCCACGATGGCTCTTCGGCCCGTGGTCGGCTCTGCTCGTAGAGGACGTCGTCATCCTTCGTAGAATCTAAGTGGTACCATTTTTTTTTTTTTTTTTTTTTTTTTTTAGTCCCTCGCAGTGATTGGCAATTTTTATATCGAAAGAATTGCGAAAGACAATCCTTGTGAAAAAACGGACGATTTTTTTTTGTGCAGTGTTTCTTTTTTTTTTACTATTCGAAAAGTATTTTGCAACAACAACATTTTTGATTGACTGCGACGTCGTCATCCTTCGTAGAATCTAAGTGGTACCATTTTTTTTTTTTTTTTTTTTTCCGTCGCAGTGATTGGCAATTTTTATATCGAAACGATTGTGAAAGACTTACTTTGGTTTACTTTGGCTTACTTTGGTTTGCTTAGGTTTGCTTTGGTTTGCTTTGGTTTGCTTTGGTTTGCTTTGGTTTGCTTTGGTTTGCTTTGGTTTGCTTTGGTTTGCTTTGGTTTACTTTGGTTTGCTTTGGTTTGCTTTGGTTTGCTTTGGTTTGCTTTGGTTTGCTTTGGTTTGCTTTGGTTTGCTTTGGTGTACTTTGGTGTACTTTGGTGTACTTTGGTGTACTTTTTGTTTACTTTGGTTTACTTTGGTTTACTTTGGTTTACTTTGGTTTACCTTGGTTTACCTTGGTTTACTTTGGTTTACTTTGGTTTACTTTAATTACTTTAATTTACTTTAATTTAATTTAATTTAATTTCTTCGACGAAAAAATAAAAAAAATATTAGTTCGAGGCCAATTTCGTGAATTTCGATCGGACAATAACAGTGTGTTCGTGGCCCAGCGGGAGCGCGAATAGGGCAGCCGAGCGGAGCGGGCAAAGGGGCTGCCCTGCCGTTGCGGTGGGGATTTTACCGAGCGACCGCACGAGGACCAGAACGAGCCGAAATTTCGTTGGAGGGGGGGGAGCCGAGAGCCAGGCTATATAAGAATGGTACACGACCTAGGGAGGGTCACAGTTGTTCACGAAATTTTCGTCACGAAGGTCGCTCTCGAAGCCCCGAAAAAAAAAAAAAAAAAAAAAAATTGAAGCCTCGAAAAAAAAAATAATAATAATACTACTAACAAGGTTTGATAAATTTCTCGATGTTTGGTTTATCGTCGAGCACATCGCATAGTTTGTGTGTGAATACGATTTATGTGAGTGCCGTTGAGTGAAAAAAAAATATATATATATATATTAAAAAAAAAAAAAAAATCGACGAAAGATACGATGGAAGGATTTTGGATCGTATTTTTGGCGTTGTGCACGAGCATCGTTGCGAGCTTCGATCTCGGACCTATCGTACGGATCGCCCAGTGCAGAATGCAATGCCTCAGAAAGCACAGCGTCGACGGCACATGCGATTGGTACTCCAATAGGGATGAAACCGTTTGCAGCGAAGTAAGTAGCTCGATTTTCTTATAGATCGGCAGTTTTTTGGGTTTTTTTTTTTTTTTTTTAGTCAAATTAAACTTTGACTTCAAAAATATTTAAGTGGCATTGAAATTCAACCCTTGCGATGAGCTTTGCAAAAAAAAAAAAAAAAAGAGAGAAAAAAACCGGTCCGATGTTCGGAAATTTTTATTGCAAGATAAATCGGTATTTTTTGTCATCGATTCTCTTGTAAATCGGCACTTTTCTTCTGCTTTTTTTTTAAGTTAAAGTAAACCGTAACTTAGAAAAAAATTTAGGGAGGGTTAAAATACAAGTCTTGCGATGAGCTGTGCAAAAAAAAAAAAAGGAGAAAAACCGATATCCGGCGTTCGGAAATATTGATTGCAAGATAAATCGGCATTTTTTTTTTTTTTTTCTCGGTTCTCTTACAAAATCGGCACTTTTCTTCTGCTTTTTTTTAAGTTAAATCAAATGTTAACTTGGAAAAAAATTTAAGTACGATTAATATACAAGCCCTGCAACGATCTCTGCAAAAAGAAAATCCTATCCGATATTCGGAAATTTTGATTGGAAGATAAATCGGTATTTTTTTTGTTTTTTTTTTAATCTAGTAGCGATTTCACAAATTAAATATATTTAAATTCTTAACCAACAATTTCGACCCTTCGATAATTAATGCCTCGTGTTCGACGTTCCTATTTAAAAAAAAAAAAAAAAGTAACGATATCGATACCGATACTTTGTACTCGATCGGCAGATAAATCGGCACTTTTCCTTTTTTTTTTTAAATGAGCTATCGATAAACTGCGATCCGCCACAATCTCCTCGCCCTTATCCGACCCTTTCGATTCGCGAAAAAAAAGAAATCGACATCGCTTCGGCGACTCTCGATCGCAAGATAAATCGGCGCTTTTCGATTTCTTTTTTTTTTTTTTTTAGTGACTTGCGATCTTGTGCAATAATTCTCTCGAGATCGTAATTCATCAGCTGGGGTCGCCGAAGTATCGTTCACCCTCATTTTACAACCCTCACAACTCGGTTTCACAAAAAATTAAAAAAAAAAATCTTTATTGCGAGAGAAATCGGCACTTTTTTTTTTGGGTCGCAACCTTTCACATTAATTTCATCCCCAACATCCGAACCCTAAAAACCATTCACCCTCATTAAACTACCCTTCCAAATCGCCTCACAAAAAAAAAAATAAAAATAAAAATAAATAAATAAAAAATCGATCTCAGTTTCGGGACATTCGATCGCATCATAAATCGGACCCTTTTTCGAACGAGCGATCTTGCTTATTTTTTCTACATCCCCAGCCCAATTGTTCACTCCCTAGAAACCTATATAATAAAAAATAATAAGATGAAATAAAATAAAATCGATTTCACAAAAAAAAAAAAAAAAAAAAAAAAAACGTTCTCAATTTCGGGACATTCGATCGAATTATAAATCGGCGCTTCTTTCAAATCAGCAATCCTACTAATTTTTTCTCTCCATCCTCATCCCGAGCCTTCACTCCCCACAAACTCATCCTCCTCAACAACCCTTCGGGGGAAAAAAAAAAAAAAAAAAAATCGATTTCACTTTCGTGACACCCGATCCGAGATAAATCGGCGCTCGAGCGCCGGCTCGCAAGGGCGCTGCCTAGACGATCGCCGGGAAATCGGATAGGGTGCAGCCTCGATAAATCAAGCTTTTTCACTTCTGTACATCGACGCTCGAAGCGTTTCACTACAGCGCACATAACATTTCGTCCAGAGTTAAAAAAAAAAAAAAAAAAAAAAAAATCAGGGTGGTCCCAGTCGAGACCCGGAGTGCGCATGCGCAGTTGTCGGACGAGCCGCGCATAAGGCGCTCGGACGAGATATGGGACAGATGGGAATAAACGATTATCTCACCCGCTCCGCACCAGCATAACGTTCATTGTACGCTATCTCGTGAACTCTCTGCGAGGGCGTTGCTCATTTGGCGCGTACATGGGGGTGTCCATTAATTTTGGGGCTATCGATTCCCCTCTCGCTATCCGTCCGTCTCTCCTACGGGGAACACAAAAGAACGAAGGCTTTTCGGCGAGGGGGGGGCTTCCCCGAAGTTCGCCTCGCCGGTGCAGCATAGCGCGCGGCGAAAAAGCCCTCCGGGGAGGAGGCAGCCTCGTCCCGGATGATCTATTCAAATTTATGCTCGTGCCGGGTGGTGCCGACGTTACTCTCACGGGACGTCCGGCATTAGAATAACAATGTTCGATCGCCCTTCGTCATTCGAAGCCGCAAGCTATATAATTTTGGGTAAATAAAGTTCAACTGAAGTAAATAAAACGAAATGACACAGAATGACACAGAATGACACAGAATGAGACGGAATGACACAGAATGACACAGAATGACACAGAATGACACAGAATGACACAGAATGACACAGAATGACACAGAATGACACAGAATGACACAGAATGACACAGAATGACACAGAATGACACAGAATGACACAGAATGAAACAGAATGAAACAGAATGACACAGAATGACACAGAATGACACAGAATGACACAGAATGACACAGAATGACACAGAATGACACAGAATGACACAGAATGACACAGAATGACACAGAATGACACATAATGACACAGAATGACACAGAATGACACAGAATGACACAGAATGACACAGAATGACACAGAATGGCACAGAATGACACAGAATGACACAGAATGACACAGAATGACACAGAATGACACAGAATGACACAGAATGACACAGAATGACACAGAATGACACAGAATGACACAGAATGACACAGAATGACACAGAATGACACAGAATGACACAGAATGACACAGAATGACACAGAATGACACAGAATGACACAGAATGACACAGAATGACACAGAATGACACAAAATGACACAAAAAAGAGTATCACGCTCCAAGAGCTTCACCAGTCAGGATTGTCTGTTGTCACCGCAGCGCCGTGTTGAGCGTTGCCAGTAAAACTGTTATTTACGATCGGGAGTTCAGTTTACGAGTTACCGTGAAACCGAACGGATCTGTATCGAGCTCGTTGACAAAATTAATCGTGATTACCAAAACATATTTATTCTTAATATTGACTGAAGAAAAGCGTCGCGAATAATCGGGAAAGTCCGAAAAATAAAATAAAATAAAATAAAATAAAATAAAATAAAATAAAATAAAATAAAATAAAATAAAATAAAATAAAATAAAATAAAATAAAATAAAATAAAATAAAATAAAATAAAATAAAAGCGAGATCCTGTAGAGGGTTCGGTGCTCGGTCGCAGATAACGATCGGGAAAGGAGAAAGGGAGTGAGATAGGGCTCGATTTTAAATTTCAATGACTGGAGTGTTTTTTTTTTCACGACAATGCCGCCGCATCAATAATTCAATATTTATTTGAATACCGGCGTTCCGTGCGCAGCATGACTGTTGGTTTTTCGTGACTTTTATTTTTTTTGTTTCCTTCGGGACAATGCGTTTTATCAATCATTCAATATTTTGACAAATATTCATGCGTCCCTTGTGTAAATTCATTTGAATACAGACCTTTCGTGCTGTCGTCCTTATTTACTTTTATTTTTCATTTTTTTTTTTTTTTTTTTTTTTTTTTTTCGTGAAATGCGTCCATCAATTATTCAATATTTTAATAAATACATATGTATACCGACGTCTACTTTACGTGTTCATTTAAATACTGGCGTTTCATGCACGATGTGACTTTTTGTGTGGAGCTTTTTTTACTTTTATTTTTTATTATTATTATTTTTTTTTAATAAACAATTCGATTTATTAACTATTTCAATGAATATCCTAATAAACATTTGTGGAGACGCAAACAAATTATTCGTAGATCTAACAAATTCGTCCACTAACGTTTTCTTCTCGTCGCGAATCATTTTTTTTAACCTACAAACAAAAAATCCTAAAATTAACAAGTTAAAAATTGGGAGTTTTGTACAAAAATTTTTCTTCAATCTTACACCAGAAGGAAAAATTTATTCGACCCGCTGCCTTGAAATAAATATTAACTAAAATCAAATCAATATTAATTAGTATCAAATAAATATGAATTAATATCAAATAAATATTAATTAATATCAAATAAATATTAATTATTATCAAATAAATATTAATTGGTATCAAATAAATATTTATTAACATAAAATAATTGTTAATTAATTTTTTTTTTTTTTTTGTTCCGAGTGTGCGAAGCTTTCGGTAATGTTCTGTAACGATGAAAAATCGGTATCGTTCGCTTATCTGCAGGTATATCGCTGTACACGATCACCGATCAAGATATCATTGACCATTCACTCCAGTTTCTCCGAGTGCGTGCCCGGGCCTTTCTCTTTCTCTTTCGCTCATTTCTCCGGCGAGCTTCGAGCGCCCGCGCATCGCGCCGTTCGCATTCTAAATTCTTCGACCGTTATAAATTTCTTCGCGCGCCACGGGCCGGCCACGGTTCGCTACGGGACATCAACACGTGGATACCAAAACAACGCTCCGATAAATCAGACCTCCCACGCTCGGCGAGTGGGAATTCCCGCCCGATGCCGGACTCGGACAAAATACTAAAAAGAAATACTGAAAATCCAAAATACAAAAAATATATATATATATTTATTTTTAATAAAAAATACTTTTTGTACGTAAAATAAAAAATGCAAGAATACTTTTCGCAGGGAAAATAAAAAATACAAAAATACTTTTCGTACTTGAAATGCAAAATACAAAAATACTTTTCGTACTTAAAATACAAAGTACAAAAATACTTTTCGTACTGGAAATGCAAAATACAAAAATACTTTTCGTACTGGAAATGCAAAATACAAAAAATACTTTTCGTACTTGAAATACAAAATACAAAAATACTTTTCGTACTTGAAATGCAAAATACAAAAATACTTTTCGTACTGGAAATGCAAAATACAAAAATACTTTTCGTACTTGAAATGCAAAATGCAAAAATACTTTTCGTATTTGAAATGCAAAATACAGAAATACTTTTCGTACTTGAAATGCAAAATACAAAAATACTTTTCGTACTTGAAATACAAAGTACAAAAATACTTTTCGTACTTGAAATACAAAGTACAAAAATACTTTTCGTACTGGAAATGCAAAATACAAAAATACCTTTCGTACTTGAAATGCAAAATACAAAAATACTTGTCGTACTTGAAATACAAAGTACAAAAATACTTTTCGTACTTAAAATACAAAGTACAAAAATACTTTTCGTACTGGAAATGCAAAATACAAAAATACTATTTTAAATACGTATTTAAATACCTGTTTACAATACCGTCCAGCTCTGCTCGATGTGTCCCGAAATCGAGACACTCGTACGGTAAAAATTGTTTTTTCTCGACACTGTACGTGCTTTCTTCGCCTCGAAATTGTCACGCAACGATAAACGTCACGGAGTTCTACTTTTAAATTAAATTTATTTAGAGAACCCAATGAATTTATTTTCATTACAAGTTCGTGGTTTCCTACAAAAATTCGTATATAAAGAAATTTAATTTAGTTGGAGAAAATTTTTTGTTCCGTATTAAAAATACGGAATTAATATACGGAACGATTGAAATTCAAAAATTTCAAAACTATCACACCGAATTACATCGTCCCACAATAAAAATTTATGATGACTTGCGAAAGAAATATTTTAAATGATTTTGAAATTAAGAGAAAAAAATTTATTAATGGTTTCATCATTTAAAAAATTATATTTCGATAATTTCATAATTGAAAAAATACCTTTCGATGATTTTACAATTAAACAAAATATATTTCGATGAACTCACACTGACCAAAAAAAAACATATTTCGATGTTAGCGTAATAAAAAAAAAAAAAAAAAAACTATAAATACTTTGCCGATTCTACTAATCAAAAAAAGACAGGGAAAAAATAAATAAAAAATTCGCATCGCCGAGAACGAGACTAATTTAGAAGTTCGAATCCAGCGCGCTCGAGGCAACCGCATGCGGATCATTTTTGTTTTCGGAAACGTCATTAACGCCGAGCGCTGCCGTCCCTCGCGGGCCCTTCCACGAAGGGGCCGCGGCATTCGGTCCGCTCCGCTCCGAGCGAAAGGGAGTGAAAAGGGAACGAGCGTTCAAAAAAAAAAAAAAAAAAAAAAAAAAAAAAAAAAAAAAAAAAAAAACACTGTGCGGAGAGAACGGGAGAGGCCGCGCGGGTATCCCAATAAATACGAGGAGGAGGACGAGGCGAGGAGAGGAGCGAGAGCGAGATCGCGCTCTCCACGCTCTCGCATGCGGCTGGAACAGGTTGGAGCTAATTCGCCTCCTCGGCTCTTCCTACACAGCCTCTTGCTTTTGATCCCCCTTGGCCAGGAAACCCCCCCCCCCCTCCTCGAGGGTTCGGCCGGTACGGTCGAATCGACCGATTCAACTTATATATACCGAGGGGACCGCCGATGGTTTTTATTCGCCATTCTCTCATTCTTCTACGATTTTTTTTTTTTTTTTTTTTTTTTTTTTACCGATCTTTGCTCCGCGTGTTCTCGTCCTCGAATCATTCCCACCGTGAAGCTCTCTCCTGTGCTCGAGCCGTAGGGCGCTGTGGTGTATGTGTGTGTGTATAGCGAGGGGGATTGGGGCAAAATGGACCAGGGTGGAAATACGACTAAACTGACTAAAACGATTTTGGAATCCGAGTAAATCGATTTTTTTTTTTTACCGATCTTTGCTCCGCACGTTCTCGTCCTCGAATCATTCCCACCGTGAAGCTCTCTCCTGTGCTCGAGCCTTAGGGCGCTGTGGTGTATGTGTGTGTGTGTATAGCGAGGGGGATTGGGGCAAAATGGACCAGGGTGGAAATACGACTAAACTGACTAAAACGATTTTAGAAGACGAGAAAATCGATTTAAAAATTGTTGTTTTTTTTTTTTTTTTTTTTTTTTTTTTTATTACCGATCTTTGCTCCGCGCGTTCTCGTCCTCGAATCACATTATCACCGTGAAGCTCTCTTCTCTGCTCGAGCCGTAGGGCGCTGTAGTGTATGCCTATATGTACATAGCGATGGTAATGAGGCAAATAAATTGTATTTCTTGCACAATTTTTTTCCACCTTCATTTTCTAATCCACCCGCTCTTTCTTACAGTGCTGGCAGAACTGCGAGAGCCTCGAGACACAGTGGGAGGCCACGAAATCCATTTGCCATGGCGAGCAGTACACTCGTGTGAGTATATCACGAATATTTTATCTCATCCTCCTCGTCATTGATTCGCCAAAGTTCGCTCCAAAGCCGCTCCACCTTCCTCATTCTTCGTTATTTCATTTTCCCTTCGCCAATTTTTTTTGTTTTTTTTTCATTATTATTATTATTATTATAAAAAAAAATAAAAAATTACTATTCACAATTACATACAAGGTGGTTTGTCTTCGAGCGCGTGTCCGGTGCGAGCGCTTCGGGCGCCCGAAGTAAAACCGACCGAACGAGGCGGGGGTGGAACATGCAAAAAACAAAAAAAAAAAAAAAACCCCGAATTTATGGTCGTGTTTGTTTTGAGGGATGCGACTCATTTGCCTTGCACGCGTGCATACGCCTGGTCCATAATCCCCCCCCTACGACTCGGAGCTCACCATCTCGTTAGGGAATCTACACGACGCTTTTTGAATTATTTTATCGGTGAATAAATTTGCCTACACGATTTTTTGTTTTTTTTTTTTTTTTTTCTTTTTGGTCGGTCTGTTCGGCACTCTCACGGTGGGTGCTGAGTCTCCGGACGACTCCAGTGAGTAATGCGAGTGCCGATCCCTCGAAAAGCCTCCGCGAAGAAAGAGAAAATTGCCGCTTAGACGACGCGTTCGTTTACACATAGTTTAAGGGGGGGAAAAAAAATACACACACACACACACACACACACACACACACACACACACACACACACACACACACACACACACATATATATATATATTTTTTTTTCAAAAATATATATATATATATTTTTTTTTTCAAAAATATATACATACATATTTTTTTTTCGCTGAACGACCGCGATCGCAGGGACGATCGAGCGTGAGAGACAAGAGATCCTTGGGATGAAAAAAAAAAAAAAAATCGTTGATACGTCTCACTCCTTCAAAATCTCGGCAGTTCAGAGACTCGTCGCGTTTCATTTTCCGACCTTAAAAAGAAGAAAAAAAAAAATATTGCTTTCTCAAAGGGACTTTCACCAGAAGGGCATTTGTATCGAAGCGGTCGATGCGGCATTAACAATGGTGGAGAAAATCCTGCGGGATTTGTCTGCTACCTGCCGATTTTCACTGAGGGCCGATTTGGGTTTCTCGACAAAACCGTCCCGATCGGCTTCCGCTTCTTCCCTTCGTTGTTGCGAGTCCCTTCGCCTTTGCCCTCGTCGGTTTAGCTCCCGGTTCGTGGCCGCTAAGACCGAGATCGGAATCTCCTCCAAACATTCGGCAAAGGTAAATCTAAACGCTGCACTACCGAGTTACGAGCCGGCGACTCGAATCGGGAGAGAGTGAGAGTTTGAGTGGGGCAAAAAAAAGGTATCGAGAGAAACTCGACGGAAGATCGGTAAGACCTTATCTTGGGTTTTTAAGGAGGCAAAACACGACTTTTCGTAGATAAATTTCCTCCGAGACTGAGCGAGTGAGTTTTCGATAAACGGTCATTAGCGGAAGGTTCGGTCTGCGAGGTGATTCGGGGGGTCTCGTTAATTTGTCCGAAACTCGGCTTATCGCCGAAAAACGTCCTCGCAAGCTTCGGAGAGAAATCGGTCGTCGAAAATGTCTCAATTAGGGATGAGAAAAAAAAAAAAAATCGTCTGTGGGTTTGCGGTCTTGAGACATTTTTTTCTGTAGTCTGGAGTACGAAAAAAAAAATGCCACTATGTCAGTTTTGTTCGTTATGTCAGTTTTTTTTTCGTTATGTCAATTTCGTTCGTTATGTCGGTTTTGTTCGTCATGTCAGTTTTGTTCGTCACGTCAGTTTTATTCATTGCGTCAGTCGTGTCCATTACGTCAGCCTTCTCCATTACGTCATTCGTGTTCATTACGTCAGTTTACTCCGTTTTGACAGTTTTTTTTTTTTTTCCCGCTGTCTTCGCAGTCCGTTTTCTCCGCTGTGTCCCTTCTTCTTCGTTTTGTCCCTTGTCTCCGTTTGATCCCTATTGTTCCCTGTGCCCCTTGTGTCAATTGTTCCGTTTCTCCACTCACCTCTCTCTCTCCACAAAACCGCCAATCCTCCTCATCGCCAACCACCCCAACTGCCACAAAAAAAAAAAAACCCCACCTCATCGCTCCGCCAGCGATCATCACCGACCTCAAACTAACCTATCTTTGCCCTTGCAGTGTCCAGCCTGCCAGACGGCTTGCCTCTACCGGAAGACCCGCGTCGAGGAGACTTACCTTCCCTCGTCGCTTCCGGCCCCGAAGCCAGGCCCGGTGAAGATTGGCCATCACGAGGTCGCCGTTCTTCTCCGTCGTTCGATAAGCGGCTGGAAGGAATCCGGCTACTACCCCGGTAGTCGCGCGCCGATCCTCCGTCCTGACACTTGGATCATCGCGGTCGTCGAGGACGGCGTTCAGCACTACAGCTGGGCCGAGTGGACGCCGACGTTGGACTCCCTCAAGGATGGACCACTCGTCGAGGCGACCCTCTCGTGGCGCGACGTCGAAAATCAGCTGAGGAAGCAGCGCGAACTCGAGCAGAAGAGGTTCAACGAACGCGTTCGCCAATTCTATCTGGAGACGTACGGCGAACGCGTCCTCTTCGAGTGGCGCGACAGCCAGGACTCGCCGATTCCCGAGGAGGTCTTCAGGAGGTTCTTCTTCAGGAGGAGGAGCGATGAGACCAACGATGCGGCATCGATGAGCGCTACCAACGACCGAGAGGCCACTGACCTAGAGAGGCTCGCTGGAGAACCGGAGGCGAAGGAGTCCTTCGTCGTTTCCTGGGAACCGGAAACCGGGGGTTTGATGGGCAATCAGGTTGTCGACTCGGCGACGGCACAGATCTCTCTGCTGCCCGGTACCAAGTATCTCGTCAGGATAGCCTCGAACGAGGGACCGGGAAGCTTCCCCATCGAGGTCGACACCAGGCGGAGCGCCGTTCAGGTCTGGAGACTGAAGAAGAATTCGACCCTCAGGAGCTTCGCGGTCTACGCCGCTGCGCCCCTAGCCGGTGTCGGTTTCGGAGTCATCGTCATCATTCTGGTGGTCTTCCTGAGGTCACTCGGGAAGAGGAAGAACGTCGCTGAAGACGGCGCTGAGGTCTGAGGACCCGCCGACGGGGAAACGACGACGACCAATTGTAAGTCCTGAGTCGTTTCCTGGGAAGCGGAAACCGGGGGTTTGATGGGCAGTCAGGCAGTCGACTCGGCGATGGCTCAGATCTCTTTGCAGCCCGGCACCAAGTACCTCGTCGGGATAGCCTCGAACGAGGGACCGGGAAGCTTCCCCATCGAGGTCGACACCAGGCAGAGCGCCGTTCAGGTCTGGAGACTGAAGAAGAATTCGACCCTCGGGAGCTTCGCGGTCTACGCCGCTGCGCCCCTAGTCGGTGTCGGTTTCGGAGTCATCGTCATCCTTCTGGTGGTCTTCCTGAGGTCACTCGGGAAGAGGAAGGACGTCGCTGAAGACCCGCCGACGGCGAAACGACGAGCGGAGTTCACTTCCGGGGCTTGGGTGGGGGAAAAAATTGAAGGATTCCAAGATGGAGGAGTTTTCCGCGACGGAGACGAGGGCTGTCTGCGAGGAAGACGATGATGAGGAGATCCGACGATGGGAAATTGTCGCGAGACAAGAGACAATCGATCGTTCGTTGGGATCGTCGAGGAAGATACTCGGATCCGGATCAGACTAAACTAAAGGGCTTCGACAATTGACAGACATTTATTGGGCACGGAGGATCGCCATTTTTTTTTTTGTAAATTTTTGAAATTTTTTTGTGACTCGTGCTGTTATGAGAAATGTTTGTTAAATGTAGAAACATTTTTTTTACGGTTCAGACTATGAAAATCGATACTACGAGATGAGGGTGCTAAGAGTTAGTTAGGTAATTACTGATAGTTAGTCGAATAATTACTTATAGTCAGTTGACGAATGACCAATTGTAAATTGTCTGGTTAGTGATAGTTGGTTGACCAATTACCAACAGTTAGTCGACCAATTACTGATAGTTAGTCGACAAATTACTGACAGTTAGTCGACCAATTACTAATAGTCAGTTGACTAATTAATAATAGTCACTTGACTAATCACTAGGAGTTAGTAGTTGGCTCATTACTAATAGTCGGCTGACTAATTACTAAGAGTTAGTTGGCTTATTACTAATAGTCAGTTGACTAATTACTAATAGGTAGTCGACTAATTACTGAGAGTTAGTTGGCTCATTACCAATGGTTAGTTAACTAATTACTGATAGTCAGTTGACTAATTACTAATAGTCAGTTGATTAATTACTAATTGTCAGTTGACTGATTACCAATAGTCAGTTGACGAATTCCCGACGCATCCTTTTTTCTCTGTGGCACTTCAAAGATTCGTGGCACATTTTTTTTTTGTATCCAATGCGTAAGACAATTGCTCGAAAGCCTCACAACTGAGCGCATCCCACCGATTCATAAACAGAGAGAAACTTACAGACTGCATGAGAGTTCCTATTAGCAGCCGCGCCGTTTAACGCGGCTCGCGCTGATTCGCCGAGAAGATTGAAGATGACTTAGACGAATGAGAGGAAGACGACAAACCATTGTATTTATTTGTAAATAGAGAGAATGAAAGAAAGAAAGAAAAAAAAAAGCTCCTCAAAGTATTGTAAATATATTTTGTATCGTAAGATCGAATAATAGGGAATTATGAAATACACGTAAAATATTCTTTACTCAGCTTTACACGATTTCTTACCCTCATTATCCTTCTGGTTAGTCGTGTGAATCGTCGGGCGGATTTTCGTTTACATAAATGTATACGGATTCGCCGCGAAATGGTACCCGGGGCAAAATGGACCACCACATTTTTTTCGCGGGAAAAAAAGTAGGGTTCGTTTTGCCCCCCTCCGCCATTCAGTCGATGCTTGGGGCAATAAATGGTAAAGTTGAGGAGGAAAGGATGGTACAATTAATGCCACCGAAAATGGTTCGATAAATGGTAAAAAAAAAAAAAATACCGTTTTGTACCATCAGCATAATTAGTTTTCGGCCATCCAGCATCGAGGATTTGTTCTCCTCGCCGATACTAATGAGAAAAAAAAAATCGTGACATTAACTAAAGAAAAATAGTAAAATTAGCGCAACGGAAATGGTTAAAGTAACGAAAGAAAAATAGTAAAAGTAACGAAATAAAAATGGCAAAAGTAACGAAAGAAAAATGGTAAAAGTACCGAAAGAAAAATGGGAAAAGTAACGAAAGAGAAACGGTAAAAGTAACGAAAGAAAAATGGCAAAGCGACGAAAGAGAAACGGTAAAAGTAACGAAAGAAAAATGGTAAAAGTAACGAAATAAAAATGGTAAAAGTAACGAAATAAAAATGGCAAAAGTAACGAAAGAAAAATGGTAAAAGTAACGAAAGAAAAATGTTAAAAGTAACAAAAGAGAAATGGTAAAAGTAACGAAAGAAAAATGGTAAAAGTAACGATAGAAAAATGGTAAAAGTAACGACAGAAAAATGGTAAAAAAACAAAAATATGTACCATTTTGCGCCAACCCCCTCGTTAGTGGTGCTCGGCCATCCAGCACCGATGATTAGTCCTCTTCGTCGATGCTAACGAGAAAAAAAATGGTAAAATTATCAAGAAAAAAAAAAAAAAAAAATGGCAAAATTATCGAGCGAAAAATGACGAAAGAAAAATAAGCGGACCATTTTGTCCCGGCCTCCTCGTTGCTTCTTGGTCATTCGACACCGAGGATTAGTCCTCGCCGATACCAACGAGAAGAGAGGAAAAAATAGCGGCAGAGGATTTCGGATAAGCAGACGGTCGAAGGATCGCTCTCCATTATTCATGCGGGCTCGCCTTAAGCTCCTTACGCTCTCCGAGCGAATGTCTCAGAATGCGGTGAAATTTATTATATCCTGTCTTTTTCCGAATGACCGCAGCTCCCCCCCTCCCTCTTCGCCGATATTCTCCGCACGATATACACGTGGAAGATCCTCCAATTCAGAAAATTCTAAATTTCGGGGCTAAACGGACCACGATAAAAATCAGTCGGATTTTTTTTTTTTTTTTTTTTGGGTACCGATCATAAATTTTGTGGAAGAAAATCCGTCTCGGATTTCGTCGGTTGGGTCAGCGAGGCCAGTTCACAGACACAGAGATACCGCTTCGAGGTCTCGCGACAAAAATCTTTATAAATGCAGTCCGGAGAATCGACAAGATTGCGCGTCGAAGAAGGTTCATAAATTTAAGTGTTTTATTTTTCTTCTAATTGTACTTATGATTTTCTTGTTCGATTTACAATTGTTCTGTTGGTCAATTTTACAATTTTTTTTTTTTTTTTTGTACCATAAATGTACCATTTTTCTGTTGGTCAACTTTAGTAATTTTTTTCGAATTAAATTTACCATTTTTCTGTTGGTAAATATTGCCAATTTTTTTTTTCTAGATAATTTTACCAATTTTTCCGTTGACAAAGTTTGCCAATTTTTTTTAGATAAATTTATGATTTTTCCGTTGGCAAATTTACCATTTTTCTATAGATAAATATTAGCGACTATATCATAGTTACATTTACCATTTTCTTTCTGGTTTATCTCTAAATCTTATTTCTAGCCCAAAAAGTGATTCGTTGGCGAAAAAAAAAAAAAAAATTGCAAAACTAACACGAGTAATAAATTCTAAGATTAACGTAAGGGAAAAAAAAAAAAAAAAAAAAAAAAAAATTATTGACCATACACGATGCACGAGAAATGAAGACATCGTAAAACCGTCGGTAAAGCATCAAATTAAATTTGTCACCGAGAGGATTTTTTTTTTTTTTCCGCCCCATCGAAAGGGACGACAGGGAGAGCCTCTTGAGGCGTTATCCGAAGTACGGCGCTCGCATGCTTCACGGTGCACAAAGTGTCGCCTTGTTTTCGTCGTCGTACGGGAGCAAAATTACTGGCTGTGTCAAGTTCATCGAATGGAGTGGGGCTTTCGAGTCTCGATAAGTGCGTCACGCACAGCGGCCAAGAGCGTTTTCCTTCGAGTCGCACACCGGAGTAGCAACTATGTATGTTGTATAGTGCGAGGACGCAGGGGCTATGAGTCCGTTGAACCCTCGTGGAGAACTCTCGAATAGCAGACCTCGAAGCGCGCCACGTCGAGAGACGCTCCACTGTTTCACGCACGGTACAACACACAAGTGGACGCGCTTCTATACGGTAAAAAAAAAAAGTTCTCCCGTTTAACGAGGATTTCTTGTCGACATTTTTGAAAAATCTTTCCAACGAACTCCATTCGTAACGTAAAAAAAAAACATTGTAAATTTAAAAGAGAAAAATGGCCAAACTGATAACAGAAAAATGGTAAATAATGGTAACAATGGTAATCATCATGGCAGTGATAAATGGTAACCGACAAGAAAAAAAAATGGTAAATAATGGTAACAATGGTAATCATCATGGCAGTGGTAAATAGTAAACGGCAACGATAAAAATGGTAAATAATGGTAATGATGGTATGTTGGTCAATCATCGTGATGGTAAATGGTAAAATGGTAACCGACAACAGAAAAAAAAAGTGAAAAATAACGTAAAAAAATTGTAAAATGAGCCACAAAAGAAATGGTAAAATAGGCACCAAAAAAAAAAAAAAAATGGTAAACTTAAGAACAACAACAAAAAAATGGTAAAATTATAATGAAAGAATAATCGTCATATAAAATAATTCGGGGTATCGAAAATAAAAAAAAATCATGTGTATGACATAAACACATGTGATTGGTCGTGTCCGGCACCGGACAGTCCGGATAAGTGTGCCGTGACCTCGAACCGAACCGATGTACCGTTAACCAGAGAGCGGACTCCCGGCAGGAGTCTCCTCAGTCTTGACCGTGAAGTCGAGCGAAGATGTTACCGCTCCTGTTCGCCTACCTGTGCCCAATTATTCTCATTGGCGCGCCAGTTCTCGGGCCGTCGGTTCCGTCGCGCTACAGCCTCGGAAAGAATGCCTTCGGATTCGCGACCGTTCTCGGTCTCGGTGCAGTTCTGCCGGCCGGATTCGCCGCCGGTCCAAGGTGAGCGCAACCAGAGATTCTTGGTTCCACTCCGGACCTCCTGACCATTCTTCCGTCAGGCCAAACGCACTCCGGCTCGACTACCGAGACGAATAGCTCCTCATCGCGGATTCTTTTTACAGATACGTGCCAAAATGGAAGAAACAGGCCTGCGAGATTCCCGCCGCACAGCATCCGAACTCTCACTACGTCTGCGACGAGGCTGGAGAGGTGAAGTGCATTCCAGGTAAGTCGCCGATTCGAGATTACCATTTTTTTTTTTTTTTTTTTTTTTTTTTTTTTTGGGTCGAAGAGATGGCATTTTTAGAGAATTATTGAGACCGAGATTTTTCGGCTTCCTCATTGAGGAAGGTTTGCGAGTTTGGGGAAACGATGATTTCTTATTCGGATTATCAAGCTTTAGGATTTTTTGGATATCGGACGGGATTTTTTTTTTTTTTTTTTGAGAATGATTATAATTTACATTATCTGCTTGCTCATTGAGGAAGTTTAGCGAGTTTAGGGAAACAATGATTTCTTATTCGGATTATCAAGATTTAGGATTTTTTGGATATCGGACTGGAGTATTTTTTTAGAGAATTATTGGAATTGAGATTTTTTTGGCTTCCTCATTGAGGAAGCAGACGCTTCGTACATTGTTTGATAATCCGAATCTAAATCTTGATAATCCGAATAAGAAACAATGATTTCTTATTCGGATTATCAAGATTTAGGATTTTTTGGATATCGGAGTGGAGTATTTTTTTAGAGAATTATTGGAATTGAGATTTTTTTGGCTTCCTCATTGAGGAAGCATTCGCATCGTGCATTGTTTTCCACCTCCTTCCGTTTCTCAGCAGCCGATTTGAAAATTTCAAATTTTTCTTGGGTATTTTTTTTTCTGTTATCGAATCGATATTTTTTTCTCCCCAATTCAAGGCTGGACCGGAGATCTATGCGACGTTCCACTGTGCAGAAAAGGTTGCGATCCTCTGCAGGGCTACTGTCGCCGACCGGGTGAGTGCCGTTGCAAGCTCGGATTTCACGGTGAGCTTTGCGACAAGTGTTTCACACTCCCAGGCTGTCAGCACGGCAGGTGAGACTTACCGCAAATTTATTGATTTTAATATTCATTAAACGCGATATGCATTAAATTTAACATGTAATTAATTTAATATTTATTACATTTAATATTCATTAAATTCAACATGTATTAAATTCAATATTTATTAAATTCAATATTTATTAAATTCAATATTTATTAGATTTAATATTTATTAAATTCGATATTTGTTAAATTTAATGTTCATTAAATGAATAAATTTATCGCAATGTGTTATTTTGCGTACCGCGAGTTATTTGTGTTCCGCAACCGCACAGGTGCAACGTGAGCTTCGAGTGCGCGTGCGATCCAGGATGGAAAGGCCTTTTCTGCTCGGAGCCGATATGCGACTCGGAGTGTGACTCGCGCCAAGGATACTGCGAAAAGCCTGGTGAATGCAGGTGAGAGTTAATTCAATATTTTTTTTATTTTATTTTCGATAGCAGTGCGACTTACTCTCCGCGTGCACGCGAGGCGCGGTTTTTGTCGACAAGGTATAAGGCAACTTCCGGCTGTTAGCCAACAGCCGAGAGATCGGCGTTTACCCGAGTCTGCGGTAAGGGGCGAGGGTCTGATTCATTCGCTTTCAATTAATGTTTATTTGTTCGATCGATTGGAAAATCCGAGTGATTGAATTACAACTCTACTAACTCGCCCTTTTTTTTTTACCGAAAGGTGTCTAATAGGCTGGCAAGGACCGAAGTGCAAGCAATGCGCGCCTCTGCCCGGATGCGTTCACGGAACTTGTCAGGCACCTCTCGAATGCCGCTGCGAGCCGGGATGGACGGGATTTTTGTGTCAGACGCGTATGTAACATACCCAAGAAAGCTAAATCTACCAAAAAAATGGCCTTTGGAACAACTTTTTATTTCTGCTGCCTAAAAAAAATTGATTTTAAGAATCGCACTTCTGGTAGTGAAAAACCTCTCAAATACCGCTGCGAGCCGGGATGGACGGGATTTTTGTGTCAGACGCGTATGTAACATACCCAAGAAAGCTAAATCTACCAAAAAAACGGCCTTCGGAACAACTTTTTATTTCTGCCGCCTAAAAAAAATTGATTTTAAGAATCGCACTTCTGGTAGTGAAAAAGAGTTTTATTTATTTTTTTATCGTTTCCAAAAATCGTGTCAACGAAATTTCCACAATCGAGTATGTGAAATTCTAAATTTCCGTGTTGAACATTTTGCCCCATGCATTTGTTGAAAAAAATTCCGGTCGCGCGAAACGAGTGTGGATTCATTTTGCTTCTTAAAGAAGTCCCAATTCGTTGTGTAAATTGATAAACCTCTCGCAGTCGCTTAGGTGGTCAATTTTGCCCCACTCTCGCCATATATGGATAATCAGAGAACCGATGTTGCTGGTCTATATTTAAACAAAAGAAAAAAATTATTTCAACAGCAATCTGCGCACAAGGATGCAGCAGGGAGCACGGAACGTGTCGTCGTCCGGGTACTTGCAGATGTAAAGTCGGCTGGACTGGTCCGAATTGCACCGAGTGCGTCGCTTATCCGGGCTGCGTTCACGGATCGTGCAGAAGGCCCTGGGACTGCTTGTGTCAGCATGGCTGGACCGGTGATACCTGCGAGGAGAAACTAACGTTCTGCGATCATCACGCGGGTCTCTGCCAGAATAACGGGACTTGCATCAGTATGACGAAGGAAGACGGTGATTACAGGTACATCCTCTGAAAACTGAGAACTTTAAGAACTCTAAGAACCCTATGAACCCTAAGAACCCTAAGAACCCTAAGAACCCTAAGAACCCTAAGAACCCTAAGAACCCTAAGAACCCTAAGAACCCTAAGAACCCTAAGAACCCTAAGAACCCTAAGAACCCTAAGAACCCTAAGAACCCTAAGAACCCTAAGAACCCTAAGAACCCTAAGAACCCTAAGAACCCTAAGAACCCTAAGAACCCTAAGAACCCTAAGAACCCTAAGAACCCTAAGAACCCTAAGAACCCTAAGAACCCTAAGAACCCTAAGAACCCTAAGAACCCTAAGAACCCTAAGAACCCTAAGAACCCTAAGAACCCTAAGAACCCTAAGAACCCTAAGAACCCTAAGAACCCTAAGAACCCTAAGAACCCTAAGAACCCTAAGAACCCTAAGAACCCTAAGAACCCTAAGAACCCTAAGAACCCTAAGAACCCTAAGAACCCTAAGAACCCTAAGAACTCTAAGAACCCTAATACCCTAAGAACCCTAAGGGCCCTAAGAACCCTAAGAAGAACCCTAAGAAGAACCCTAAGAAGAACCCTAAGAAGAACCCTAAGAACCCTAAAAACCCTAAGAACCCTAAGGTATCTAAGGACCTAGGATTCTAGGAAGGAATTTTACGAACCCTAAGGACTCTAAGAATTCCGAGAACTCTAAGAACCCTCTTAGGGTTCTTAGAGTTCTCAGAATTCTCAGAATTCTCAGAGTTCTCAGAATTCTTCGGGTTCTTAACCCGAAGAATTCTAAGACTCTAAAAATTCTAGAATCTCTAAAATCGATAAAATCTTGAAAAAGTAAAAAAAAATTGTAAAACTATAACGATTTATATTTTATTCGATCGGTTTGATTAATTTTTCAGATGCATCTGCCCACTGGGTTTCGTCGGTCGCCAGTGTCAAATCGAGACGATGGTCCCGGCGACAGATCTGACACCGCCAATGCCGGACGTCGAATTTACACTTTTGACAATGGGAGGAAACTCAACGACAGCGACGACAGAAAAATCGGCGATCGGGGATCCGGAAGAATCGTCGTCGATGCCCGAGACTCACGAAGCTCAGGAAGTTGAGAAGGCCGAGCCCGAGAGGGAAAACGAGGAGACAACTGTCGAGCCTCTAGAAACGATATTTATCACCGATCCCTCGACGATCGATCCATCAGCGACCGCCGGAAAATGGCCGACGGAAGCACCGACGGAAAGTTCCATTACCGACAACGACGCCGATAACGAAGCCTGATTCGCGATAAATATATTCGACGATCGTTTATTTATTTAATTATTTATTTATTTGCCGAAGGAAATACACGATTCGACACTGATCGTTTATATTGCCTCAAAGTATCTTATTTTTTTTTTTTCTCATGTCACAAAGAAATGTTACATTTTATTTTTTTTTATAACGATGTCTTTAACGACAACGATTTCACACGAAAAAAATGTACATGCATATCGGAAAATATATCTTTGACATGTGAAATATATTTTCGTTGATATTTCTTTTCATATTTTTTGGATATATTTTTAAAAAAATTATGATAAAAAAAATGTAATGAAACGTGGACATTTTATGGTCCCGATCCGAAGCGGCCAATTTTTTTTCAGAATCTACCAAAAATGGCCATTCACCATCACGCTTGTTGGGGTCTGAAAATTTGAAACATTGAAACCTGCGTCATTGGTCCAGGAATGTCATGAAACGTCGACATTTTATTCAGCATTATATATATATATATATATATATATATTTATATTATATATGCGGGTGGAAGAAAATTATCATATGCCATTTATATATAATTCATTTAATCATGTGTATCGATATATAATACATATATAATCATGTGGAATCATATGAAAATCATACATGACTATATATATGATCGTATATATGTGATGATGTGCACAAGGCGCCAAAATTGTTCGCCGGGGCAAAACGGACCATTCAAAAAAAAAAAATGTCAGGGCCATTTTCCACCGCACTTCGGTACTTTTTTCCCGTCGGGATTCCAATATCCGATAAGCGAATCCGCACAAATTGCGCCTTTATCGTCGAGACTCTCGGAACACGCGAGTATCAATTATAGATTTTATAAAACGAATAGCAACATATGTAGACCGGTGGAGTGCCCCGTGGGTGAACGTGATCGGTAATCGTTCGTGACTAATTTTTCGCGCATGGCAACCGGATTTGTTTATCTCTATGCACGACTGACTCATAGTGCAATTCTCATCCCTACGATTCCTTCTTTGGCTCGGCGGTCTACTGTTGTATCGACTGAATTTATTCACGTCGATCCGCGTCCCCTGTATGGACGAGCGGGACAAGATGGAACACCCGCACAAAACGGATAATGATTTTTGATTTTTTTTTGCTAATCACGAAAAAAAAATCTCTTAAAATTTGAGACTTGAGACTTGAGACTTGAGACTTGAGACTTGAGACTTGAGACTTGAGACTTGAGACTTGAGACTTGAGACTTGAGACTTGAGACTTGAGACTTGAGTCTTGAGACTTGAGACTTGAGACTTGAGACTTGAGACTTGAGACTTGAGACTTGAGACTTGAGACTTGAGACTTGAGACTTGAGACTTGAGACTTGAGACTTGAGACTTGAGACTTGAGACTTGAGACTTGAGACTTGAGACTTGAGACTTGAGACTTGAGACTTGAGACTTGAGACTTGAGACTTGAGACTTGAGACTTGAGACTTGAGACTTGAGACTTGAGACTTGAGACTTGAGACTTGAGACTTGAGACTTGAGACTTGAGACTTGAGACTTGAGACTTGAGACTTGAGACTTGAGACTTGAGACTTGAGACTTGAGACTTGAGACTTGAGACTTGAGACTTGAGACTTGAGACTTGAGACTTGAGACTTGAGACTTGAGACTTGAGACTTGAGACTTGAGACTTGAGACTTGAGACTTGAGACTTGAGACTTGAGACTTGAGACTTGAGACTTGAGACTTGAGACTTGAGACTTGAGACTTGAGACTTGAGACTTGAGACTTGAGACTTGAGACTTGAGACTTGAGACTTGAGACTTGAGACTTGAGACTTGAGACTTGAGACTTGAGACTTGAGACTTGAGACTTGAGACTTGAGACTTGAGACTTGAGACTTGAGACGCGCGTTTTTTCGTCAATCCAATTATCGGCGCTGTGCCTCACGCGAACTAGGAAGGCGATACAGCCCGCAAGAGATCCGGAGAGTCGCATGCATGACACTGCCAGTGGAGAAACGGTACCAGTGCAACTCTACTGTGCAACAAAATGTAAAGCCACAGTCGGTCCGACAACGTTACGCTCCAGCGACTCCGCGTATACTATTTATCCCATCGTACACGACCCACGCCGCCTTGCGTAACAAAAACACACAACCTCGTTTATTATCTCGCATTTAATTTGTGCGAGCCTAACTAAATCCACCGTGAGATGTACTTTCATCGAAAAGTATCTCGAACACTCACTAAAAAAAAAAAAAAAAAAAAAAAAAACCCATAAAAAAATTTGTCCAACGTCATTAATTTAATTGACTTAATTTTCATTAAAT
Organism: Amblyjoppa proteus; assembly: GCA_963922035.1. Taxonomy (NCBI): domain Eukaryota; kingdom Metazoa; phylum Arthropoda; class Insecta; order Hymenoptera; family Ichneumonidae; genus Amblyjoppa; species Amblyjoppa proteus. The sequence continues at coordinate 12,856,539 of OY998236.1, read as the reverse complement.
TTTATTACATTTTCAGCAATTTACGATTATAATTTATTTCGTTTTCATTTTCATTAGTTTAATATGCGATCGTAGGAGAAAAAAAAAAAAGAATTGAGACGTGAAAATAAAAAATAACAAAACAAAGCTACAATAAAATTTTCGATAATTTCCTTTTGCATTTTCGTTTTTCTCCGAAAAGTGCGCTAAAAGAAAATAAATGAATTAAAACTTTTGTTGCCGATACCGATCGGCGGTGTGCAAACAAAGCCACGATCGCTCGATCGTGGGCGGTTCTTATGTGTTATCGCCTCCGTATACGCGACTACACAATTACCGGTGTTAATAACGAGAGAGAGAGCTTCTTATCTCTCCTCGGCCGTCGGTTTATCTTTTGGCGTAACGTTTGTCACGAGCTCGAGTTACGTGAAGTGTCATGTGTGCGTTACAGAGCATTACTTTGTAGCGCAGCTGTCCAGTACTTCTCGTTACACACACACACACACACACACAAACACACACACACACACACCCACACACACATCGAAACGGCGTCGACTCGAGCTCCGCAGTTCTCTCGGTCGACTGCGAGAGTTGCCCGGTTTCTCATTTCCGCTTCCTATTTAGCACGATTTCGCGACCGATCGATCGTCGTTCGGGACAACTTGAGCCATAACACGTTCACCCGTGTAATTAATTTTTGTAAAGCCTGACGACTGTTTACGGTCGACGGCAAAATCTTACGTGCACCGGAGTTGACTTCCGCTTCGGGTGAAAAAAAAAAAAAAAAAAAAAAAAAAAAATGTCTTTTAAGAGGAAATGCAAGCGGCCGTGAGAAAATATATTAAATTAAATTAAAAAAACAAACAAACAAACAAATTAACAGAGAGACAGCTCAATGCGTAATCGAGGTTATTAACAGACTACAGCATTTTATTTTATGGCAGACGAAAATAAGTCCCGTCTTTTTTTTTTTTTTTTTTTTTTTTTTTTAGGCACGCTTCTCCTACTTTACGCACACTTCTCGTGTTTTACGCACGCTTCTTATAATTTAGTCACGCTTCTCATACTTTAGGCACGCTCCTCGTACTTTATGCACGCTTCACTCACTTTAGGCATGCTTCTCGTTCTTTACACACGCTTCTCGTACTTTACGCACGTTTCTTATACTTTACGCACGCTTGTCGTACTTTATGCACGCTTATCGTAATTTACGCACGCTTCTCGCACTTTAGGCGCGCTTCTCATAATTCACGCACGCTTCTCGTGCTTTACGCACGCATCTCGGACTTTACGCACGCTTCTCGTACTTTACCCACGCTTCTCGTACTTTAGGCACGCATCACGTACTTTACGCACGCTTTTTACACTTTTCGCACGCTTTTCATACTTTTCGCATGCTTCTCGTACTTTACGCACGCTTTTCATACTTTTCGCATGCTTCTCGTACTTTACGCACGCTTTTTATACTTTTCGCATGCTTCTCGTACTTTATGCACGCTTTTTATACTTTTCGCATGCTTCTAGTACTTTACGAACATTTCTCGTACTTTAGGCACGCTTCTCAAACTTTACACGCGCTTCTTGTACTTTACGCACGCTTCTTGTACTTTACACATGCTTCTCGTACTTTACGCACATTTCTCATAAAACGCCACAATCAGTAGGCACGAAGTAGCACTTCTTCTGCATTCGTTAGAAAAAATATTTTGCGATCCCTCCCTCACCCCACCGATCACCTTCAGACCGAAAATATTAAAGATTCGCCAAACGATGTCAATTACAGATTTCATTATCCGACCGAGCACACACTCATAATTATAATATCATGAATATATGAAAAAAAAAAAAAAAAAAAAAAAAAAACGAAACTTGATAGAGGGGCAAAGAAAGGGATCGCAGGAGTTATATTCCTCGAATGGATTGTAAAACCGTGACGCACAAAGTGGAAACAAGTCGAGCGTATGATTATTGGAGCATATCAAAGAGAGGCCGTCCCTCTCGATTCGCTTCGTTAGACAGTCGCTCTTTCGCCTCTACGAAGACAACGAGGATTTGTCGGGCATCCCGACAAAGAAAAAAAAAAAAAAGGAGGAGGCGAATCAACGTCCAATTTGAGCTTGGAAAAAAAAAAAAAAAAAAAAATAGATCGCTCGTAAAATTTGGGCCGAAGTTCGATAAAATTCATGGAAGAAATTCTCGATGGAAAAAAAATGGTCCAGAAATCGCTCAACATTTCTGGACCATTTTTTTTTTCCATCGAGAATTTCTTCCATGAATTTTATGTTTACTGTAAATTGTGCGATTTTTTTTTTTTTTTTTTTATCGATCTGCGCAGAATGAGAACTATCATTATCGATTTTCTATTCAAATGATACACCGATCCGAGGTTGCGCGTGACCTAGATCGGTGACCGCATTTATTATTTCTATATTTAAGGATGCCTCACGCATACAATCCCAGCCAAAAGTGAGTCTCGGTGTGATGATTTGATGACTACCCGTTCGTATAAGAAATTTGAAAAAAAAAAAAAATCTACTCTGTCAAAAGCGCCGAGAACGTTGATTTTTCGTAATAATAATGTCGAAGAGTTATTAAAAAAATTTTTTGCACTCAAAACTCTTACAATTTTTTAATCACTAAAAATCATTCACGCTATAATTTTTTTTTTTTTTTTTTTTTGCGACAACAACAATTATCAACAATTGAACTTTTTTGATTGGAAATGTGCGTGTGATGCATCCTTAATTCTGTTAATAAAAAAAAAAAAAAAAGAATTTATTGAAAATAAGAAAATAAAAGGTTCTCTAATTAATTTTTTTTTTTTTTTTTAATTAATTTTTTTTTAACGATTCGCTAACAACTTTTTCGCATTATTCTTATGCACAAATTAGAGCTCTTGACGTAATTGATAATGCTGATTTTTTTTTTTTTTTTCAGATTTTTGCCAAATCCCGAAATGCCGAAATTTCGATCGAATTGAACTTTTGATTGAAAATGCATGTGTGATGCATAAAAAAAATAAAATAAAATAAAATAAAAAAAAATAAAAAAATAAAAAAAATAAAAAAAATAAAAAAAATAAAAAAAATAAAAAAAAATAAAAAAATAAAAAAATAAAAAAATAAAAAAATAAAAAAATAAAAAAATAAAAAAATAAAAAAATAAAAAAATAAAAAAATAAAAAAAATCGGTATCGATCGTCGATCGATTAGCGAAGCTCCGGTGAGTCTCGGCTGGGAGCGAACCGACGACAGCGCCGATTAGCGAATCCATCGTTCTATGATCGATAATTGGCCGCACACAACCGAGTCGGAGAGGTTGCATCCAGAGCGAAACGACCCAGATTCCATCGCTGACAGACGCGCGTGTGTAAGCAAACGAGCGTTATTACATCAGCAAAGATCGGCGCGCGCGATCGGGGCAAACGGCTAAGTACAACGTTTAGAATCCTTGAATAACGAACGTGTACCGGTTCACGCGGCACCGGTAACAGCGAGTTACTAAAATAATTATCGAAAATTATTTCGCTCCGCGGACCATAAATTTCCACTCGGTCGTTTCTCACTTTTATTTTTTTATTTTTTATTTTTTTTTCGATCGGTAAAATGATTTTTGTAGTCGATGAAAAAAAAAAAAAAAAATTAATAACATTATCACTTACAGCATTTTCGTTCTAGGATTTTTTTTTTTTTTTTTTTATTATCTAGAACATTGTCAAGAGGTTTGGTAATGGTAAAAATTATTTGGCACTATTGCAATTTACTGTTGTTATTATTATTATTATTATTATTATTATTATTATTATTATTATTATTATCATAGTTGATGAAGAAAAAAAATAAAATAAAATTAATATCTACGACACTTTTCATCTACGAATTAAATTTTTTTCAATGATTTGGTACATTACTAATTTGTTAATAATATTGTTGTTATATTATTACCGTGCACCGTATGTTATTTTTCGCGACGATAATAACGATTAAATTCATAATGATGATTTACAATTATAAATAAAATCGTTTCTCAGCGATTTCAGTCTAATAAAAAAAAAAAAAAAAAAATATGAGTTTCACATTTAAAATTTTTCGAAAACCAACCTTTTTGCGGTCCGACTCATAATTTTTTAATTATAAAAAAAAAAAAAAAAATGATGCTACAATAACGATCGTTACATTATTACCGCGCACCGCATGTTATTTTTTTTATTTTTTTTTTTTACCACAACAATAATTATCAAACTACTAAAAATTATTTATTACAAAAAATAAAAATTATTCACTACAACAAATATAATTTCATAACAAATATAATTCATTGCAACAAATAACAATTATTTCTCCGCTTATTTTCGTGTCACAAAAAAAAAAAAAAATCTATTCTCCACTCTACAAAAAAAAAAAAAGAAAAAAATCACATTCAGCCGGTTAGCGAGGGCTTCGTTTGTGTTCGGCCGAGGGTCGATCGGCTGCCGTTTAGCTTCGGTCCCTGCATTCCCATTGTCTCTTCGAGCTTCCCTTTCTCGAATGCACTTCTCGGAGTGGTGGTCGGGGGGGGGGGGGGAGAGGGGGGGTTGGCCACGTGACCATTCGCATTGCATCAATATTGTTCCTTACGCTCGGCCGATTACCGATCGAATCCCCTCGCGAGCGAGGGTTGCCCGTACGGTGTAGCGTAATACGCGAAATACAAACATACTATAAGCAATAATCGGCAGATTGTTAAAGCCGCTCGATCTTTCCGTTCGATCGTCGCGATTGTCTGGATCCCACGATCGTCGCTAGTCTCGCGACTAGAGCGATTGCGCCCATCGTCGAAGTGATTCCTCTCGTGGGAGGACTCGAGGAATTCATCGTCCCCGTCGGAGGCACCTGTGGGGCATGCGCAGATAAACCGAGGGTCTCACCGTAAGCCAGTCGTTTCTGTCATACGTTTCCCTTTCCCTCGTGCTATAAACGTACGGAGCTGAATATAAGCCCTCGCAGAGACGCTGCCGTTTGTAACCCTTCCCTTTCTCTCGGCAACTGACATAAGAACCGCTCCTCGAGATCTCTCGATCGCGCGCATCGAGACGATTTTTTTTTTTCACTTTCCATTTTAACTCTTCCGTTTTTTTTTTTTTTTTTTTTTTTTTTTTTTTTTTTTTTTTTTTTTTTTTTTTTTTTTTTTTTTAACGCAAACTATCGCGGATCCCCGAGGGAGAGAGGCACGACGAATAAATCCCATTGCCCAACCCGATCGAGAACATTCGATAAACGATTTAGCGCTCACCGAGAGATTCTCGAAGGAGTTCGGCCGTGTTAAGTTTTCGAGCGGATTGCGCGATCTTCTGCGCAGCTTCGAGTTTCTTCTGCGCAGCTCCGACGGGCGCGCTTATAGGATCGTTAAACCGGTCTCTCCGAGGGAGCGTTAGTAGACGCGTAAAATGGGTAATACGAAGCTGGGAGGCGTGTTTTATTTTGTATTTTTTTTTTTTTATTTTCATGGTTTTTTAGATTATTAATTTATAACGGTCGTCCCGCAGAACGACGGACTCGCGCAATAAAACTGCGCGGTGGATCGGTTCATTAATAATAACATTTCTACGGAATGGTCGTAATTTGTTGACTGGTCGACTAGTTGACTCGTATATCGGTCGTCTCCTATATTGGGCGTCTCCTATATTGGTCGTCTCCTATATTGGTCGTCTCCTATATTGGTCGACTCATATATTGGTCGACTCATATATTGGTCGACTGGTCGACTCGTTGACTCGTTGATCGGTTGACTCGTTGACTCGTTTATCGGGTCGACTCGTTTATCGGTCGACTCGTTGACTCGTTGACTCGTTGATGGGTTGACTCGTTGATTGGTTGACTCGTTGATTGGTTGACTCGTTGATTGGTTGACTCGTTGATTGGTTGACTCGTTGATTGGTTGACTCGTTGATTGGTTGACTCGTTTATTGGTTGACTCGTTTATTGGTTGAATCTTTGATTGGTTGACTCGTTTATTGGTTGAATCTTTGATTTGTTGATTTTCTGCCGAGCGTGCGAAATCTTTGTGTTCGACGAACTATTCAGGTCAAGGTGCGATCCGTCGATAGAACGTCGAGCATTGAGTAATTCTCGCTCAATGTCAAGCTGACTGCCTGCATGAATTGTTTTCTTTTATATATATATATATATTGTAACGGAGATACTGTGAAACTATACATACCACTGTCACCGACTCATGGCAATCAAATATATCAAAATGAATATATCTGTTACACAAAAATATACGAAAAAATGTTTTCATTTTTATTTAGTCTAAAAATTAACACATTGTATTTTACAAACTGTTTCTTTTTTTTATATATATGTATATATATACATGTGACTACCACTTCAGCACCGTCGCGATTGGCCCGAGGCGTCGCGAGCAACCGCTAATCTTCGCGGCCCCGAGAGTCCGCGACCTACCTCAAGAAATTCTCTGTCACGGTCGCGAGAGAGGTAGAATCGAACGCTATCGCATTATAATAAACGCCGGCGCAGCTCGCCGACCCGATCGAGCGTTTGGCCTTGCTATTGTTCATTCTCGTTTGCTTTGTCGACATAACTCTTTATTGTAACGCGAGACGCTCAATCAACTGGCTCGCAGAGCGGATTAATGCATTAATGCATTAATGCATTAATGTATCAATGTATCAATAAATATATTATAAATATATTTTTTTCCTCACAATTGCACATCATATTAAATGCACCAGTTTTCGCATAAAAACTTTCCGTCCGGTGCTTTAAATTAACAATTTTTTTTTTTTTTTTTTTTTTTTTTTTTTTTTTTTTTACAGTGCCGGAAGTGAAATTCTGTCTTTTTGCCTTTGAAACAAGAATTAATATTCCCCCGACACGGAAATTGATATTTCCATCGACACAAAGCAAATTCAACGTCAATCCACGGAACGAATGAAAACAAATATTATTTTTTCGTCAAGCGAACGAGTTCGTATTCTGTGTGTAGGTTTCAAAGTCTGTCCTGCCACGTGCAGAATTCCGCCGCGGGTCCGGCGCAGCATCCAGGATCTTACCGCGAATGGGCGCGCCCCAAGCCCGGATCTCGTTCTCACGAATCCGGACGCTGTTTAACGCGCTGCACCCTCTCGTTGTCGCTGAAGTTTCTGTCGCTGATCCTGTCGCTTGTGTACCGCGCACGGTGTACACAATGTAAATCCGTTCGTACGCGGCTCGTGGCCGCGTACGAGCCGCGCACAGTGCCGCTTGTTTTACCGGTCCGCGCGTACGAACTCTGCGAACGCGTCGCCGCGACGCGAGGTTGCACTTGTGTTTTGCACGATGCAACACGCACAAGAGCCCCCGGTCCATGCCGTCGAGTATATTATGCGCATAGCAGAGAGAGAGTGCACAGTAAAAAAAAAAAAAGTTTGTACTCTTCACAACAAATTTATTGTCTACAAAAGTCCACAATTTATTGATTCGTTAATTTTCCGATTCCGCCAACCGATTGCTAGTTTTGCAAACAAAGGTACAAACTAAAATTGTCAATGGCAGGGGAAATAGAAGGACAGGGCTTTATAATTGAAACATTAACGAACGATTTTGTCACTTATTTAACAAAATTATTCTTACGAAACTTCGTATTCCGATTTTAGGAAATAATTTTTTTTTACTGTGTTGGGGCAGAATGGACCAGCAAAATGGACTCTCATGAAATTATTGAGAAAATTTGTAAATTTGAATTCCTAGAAATTCATCACTTGAAGAATGCACTTTGATGATTTTATGGGTGAAATGGGAAATGCGGAAAAAAATGCGTGGGGCAAAATGGACTCACATGAAATTATGGAGAAATGTTATAAATTTGAATTCCTACAAAATTCATGACTTGCAGAATGCACTTTGATGATTTTATGGGTGAAATAGGAAGTGCGGAAAAAAATGCGTGGGGCAAAATGGACTCTCATGAAATTATTGAGAAAATTTGTAAATTTGAATTCCTAGAAATTCATTACTTGCAGAATGCACTTTGATGATTTTATGGGTGAAATAGGAAATGCGGAAAAAAATGCGTGGGGCAAAATGGACTCTCATGAAATTATGGAAAAAATTTGTAAATTTGAATTCCTAGAAATTCATTACTTGCAGAATGCACTTTGATGATTTTATGGGTGAAATAGGAAATGCGGAAAAAAATGCGTGGGGCAAAATGGACTCTCATGAAATTATGGAAAAAATTTGTAAATTTGAATTCCTAGAAATTCATTACTTGCAGAATGCACTTTGATGATTTTATGGGTGAAATAGGAAATGCGGTAAAAAATGCGTGGGGCAAAATGGACTCACATGAAATTATTGAGAAAATTTATAAATTTGAATTCCTAGAAATTCATTACTTGCAGAATGCACTTTGATGATTTTATGGGTGAAATAGGAAATGCGGAAAAAAATGCGTGGGGCAAAATGGACTCACATGAAATTATTGAGAAAATTTATAAATTTGAATTCCTAGAAATTCATTACTTGCAGAATGCACTTTGATGATTTTATGGGTGAAATAGGAAATGCGGAAAAAAATGCGTGGGGCAAAATGGACTCTCATGAAATTATGGAAAAAATGTGTAAATTTGAATTCCTAGAAATTCATTACTTGCAGAATGCACTTTGATGATTTTATGGGTGAAATAGGAAGTGCGGAAAAAAATGCGTGGGGCAAAATGGACTCACATGAAATTATGGAGAAATGTTATAAATTTGAATTCCTACAAAATTCATGACTTGCAGAATGCACTTTGATGATTCAATGGGTAAAATAGGAAGTACGGAAAAAAAATTGCACGCGACAAAATGGAACATGCCGTCGACTATATTATGTACAGATATAATCATTTTTTATATTAACAATTATTAATTTTTATTTTTTTATTCAGCTATAGTCACACTATATAATACTACAACATTGCGAACTCTCAGCTTGATTCAAGACTCGACGTGGAATGCCCCATATACATATGTATATCTAAGTACATATGTAGCACATACATACATATATATATATTTGCATGAGGACACTCACAGCCTCTCCGCAACGAAAGCCATTCATTCGATTTTATTCTCACGTTCCGTTCACGCATCTATCAACCCTAACGAATGGGGCAGCGCGCACGTTTTATGCGCCGTACCGGAGACAGATAAACAGAGAGTGCAAGTTCCCCCAGCTCGGTATGTTCAATCGAGTGTAGTCGATATACTCGTGTACGATCAATCGTGTAAACGTGCTCGTGAACCATCGACGAATAACATCGCACCCTCGTACGGCGTAGAAATAGCGCGAGCGAAGTACTGAAATCAGAAGGGCTCGTGTTTCCGTGTGCAAGCATACAACATACGCCCTTCTGGTTCTTCGATCGTGGTCGAACGGTTTCACGTGCACTTCCGTCAGCTCTGTGTGTTTATCTATGTCGATCTTTGCAACGACAGCGGGACTCGCGAGGCGTTCGACAGTTCTAATTAATAATTTTCCCTCTCCTTCACAGCCGATTAAACCTTCATCGTGGGACTCGCTCAACGTATCGCTGAATCGAGCGTCAATGGAGACCTTAATTGCTATTTATCTCTCATGCATTTCCCCATTTTTGAAGAAAAAATAAATAAATCTTACATTTTATATCTTGTGTGTCTCTTGTGTCTTACTACTATTATTATTATTATTATTATTATTATTATTATTATTATTATTATTATTATTATTATTATTATTATTATTATTATTATTATTATTATTATTATTATTATTATTATTATTATTATTATTATTATTATTATTATTATTATTATTATTATTATTATTATTATTATTATTATTAATAAACTATATGTCTTCCCATAATATATAAAAGACATCCCCCCGCAAAGGGCGGGGGGGGGATGTCTGATGATTCTAAGTTCCCTTGGGCTCCTGATCAGATCGTGATTATTCAAAGTGCCTCTGGGCTCCTGTCCAGATCCTGATTATTCTAAATTCCTTTGGGCTTCTACCCAGATTCTGATTATTCTAAGTTCCTTTGGGCTTCTGCCCAGGTCCTGATTATTCTAAGTTCCCTTGGGCTTCTGCCCAGATTCTGATTATTCAAAGTCCCTCTGGGCTCCTGTCCAGATCTTGATTATTCTAAGTTCCTTTTGGGCTTCTACCCAGGTCCTGATTACTTTAAGTTCCCTTGGCCTTCTGCCTAGGTCATGATTATTCAAAGTCCCCCTGGGCTCCTGTCCAGATTCTGATTATTCTAAGTTCCCTTGGGCTTCTACCCAGATTCTGATTATTCTAAGATTCCCTTGGGCTTCCGCCCAGATTCTGATTATTCAAAGTCCCTCGGGGCTCCTGTCCAGATCCTGATTATTCTAAGTCCCTTTGGGCTTCTACCCAGGTCCTGATTATTCTAAATCCCGTCGGAGACTTTTTGTGCGAGCGGGCGAGCCAACAGAAGCCCCCAGTATATAAATACAATTAGAGAGTCGCGCATGCCCTGGGCCCGTGTCTTGCGCAATACGCGATTCGCGATACCGGACGCATGCTGCCGATCTCCTCGAGCGGCGTGCGTTACAGTTTTCACCGGGTCTATTACAAGCGGGTACCGCGACCGCGAGGGCATACAGCGGAGGCGTTACCGGTGTTGATTTTTTTTTTTTGACCACTCACACGACCGCGACGCTTACCGCGTCAGCGAGATTGTCGAAAGAAAGACGATCTTTCAGGTAGATGACCGCGCTCGTGTGGGTTCCGGGTCTCGACTGCCTAGTGCACTTCCGATACACACTTGCGTGCGGATTATCCTATTGCACAATCGTATGAGGATCACCCGCGCGAACTTTGATAATTTCTCGACGTATTGGTCGCGAAGGGTTGAAAAAGAAATTGCATTTTGTTAGCTCCAATAGTCGATTGTTTAGTTTTTTAAATTTATTTTCTTCCTTCCGAAAGGATCGTAAAATCGTTGAATAGCAAAATCGTAAGATCGTAGAATCGCAAGTTCGTACAATCGTTGAATCGCCCGATCGTAAGATCATAAGATCGTTGAATCGCGACGATCGTAAGATCGTTAAATCGCGACGATCGTAAGATCGTAGAATCGCATAGATCGCATGGATCGCTGCTAGATCGCATGGATCGCTGCCAGATCGCATGAATCGCGGCTAGATCGCATGGATCGCTGCTAGATCGCATGAATCGCGGCTAGATCGCATGGATCGCTGCTAGTTCGCATGGATCGCTGCTAGTTCGCATGGATCGCTGCTAGACCGCATGGATCGCTGCTAGATCGCATGGATCGCTGCTAGATAGCAAGGATCGCATGAATTGCTGCTAGATCGCATGGATCGCTGCTAGACCGCATGGATCGCTGCTAGATAGCAAGGATCGCATGAATTGCTGCTAGATCGCATGGATCGCTGCTAGTTCGCATGGATCGCTGCTAGACCGCATGGATCGCTGCTAGATCGCAAGGATCGTATGGATTGCACAGATCACATCGCCATAGATCGCCATAGATCGCCATAGATTGCCATATATTGCCATAGATCGTCATAGATCGCCATAGATCGCCGTAGATCGCCATAGATCGCAAAATTCTACTATCAGAAAAGTGTGAAAAATTAGAAAACTATTAAATACGAATAATGTTATCACAAAACTGTAAAGTTGCGAATAAGCGTACAAAAGTCCTTGTTAATCGCGAAGAATCAATGCCCTCGATCTAATAAGGACGACCGGTGAATCACGGCCATGCGATAATTTCAATGCCCTCGCTTACTCTCGGGGAGATCATTGAATATCGATTGAGACACCCATAAAGAAAAGGCAATTGAAGCCTTGCAGCTCAATGAGCGTGATAACAGTTGTCAATAATAATGGTCGATAATGAAAACGGCACCGATAGGCACGGCTCTCGATCTCAGGCCAATCGTCAACTCTCAACATACGCTTACTATGTATAAATCCGTACTATACGTCGGCTTTAGCGGCCTCCGCGAACGGCTCATTCATGCGTTGCTTAAAAAAAAAAAAAAAAAAAAAAAAAAAAATATCTCCATATGTTTATCACGAATAATTGATGCCTGATGCAAAATAATCTACGAATGATGCAAGCCTTTTCGTCGGCTATCTCCGTGATGATATTTTAAAATATCGCTGTCGGTTTTCAATTTTTCGAGATCGAACACCTCTCTATAGGAAGGCGTAATGAGAGTTCCTTATTGCTCTGCCGATTGTGATCGGGCGTGTGTAAACAGGCTCGAATCGTGATGCAACGACATTCGGCTCGACTGTCCGAGCGAATGCCGACCAGTTTGATTTTTTTTTTTTTTATTTGCATACTAAAAGCAAACTAAACCACTCGAGAAATTATCGGTATAGATATGTGGGGGACCCGCCTTCGAGGAAACGATCATGAATCGGTGGCTGGCTTGTTCGTCGTCCGCAATGGCAACTTCCAGGATATCATTTTTTTTTTTTCTTAATTTATTTATTTATTATTTTTTATGTAATAATATTAATAATTTTATATTTTATTATTGGCTATGGACACTTCACTGTATCATTATAAATATATTGAAGCACACTTTCATATGTTAAAATGTGAAAAATATTAATATAATATTTTATTTTTATTATTATCTGTACACATCTTACTGTACCATTATTCAAATATATTTTCGTTTATTAAAATGTAATAAAAAAAAATTGTATTGTATTATCATCGTTATTTGTTGTTAACTAATATAATTGAATAATCAGAAATATTTGATTTTTAAACACAAATACATGCACATTAAATTAAACATATACACTTCGATCGCTTGCAATTAAAGAGAAATTACATTGAAAAATGTCTTCGATATATTTATTATTATCTGTCCACATATTAATGCACCGCTTGTGCAAATATATAAAAATATATTTTCGTATATTAAAATGTAAAAAAAAAATATATATATATATATTATATTATAATAATTATTGTTGATAAATAAAATGATGAAATATTTTTAAAAATGTTATTTTTAAATGCAATTAAAGAAATTGCATTGAAAAATGTCTTCGATATATTTATTATTTATTATCGTATGCAAATATTAATGCACCGCTTGTGCAAATATATAAAAATATATTTTCGTATATTGAAATGTAAAAAAAAAACAAATATATATTATATTATAATAATTATTGTTAATAAATAAAATGATGAAATTTTTGTTTTTAAATGTTATTTTTAAATGCAATTAAAGAAATTGCATTGAAAAATGTCTTCGATATATTTATTATTTATTATCCTATGCAAATATTAATGCACCACTTGTGCAAATATATAAAAATATATTTTCGTATATTAAAATGTGAAAAAAATAATAATATATTATATTATAATAATTATTGTTAATAAATAAAATGATGAAATATTTTTGTTTTTAAATGTTATTTTTAAGTGGATATTTAAAATGAATTTTGTTACCGCGTGTGGCGTTACGTCGATTACGCGCGGCGACGACGGAGATCGGAAACGTAACTGGTGGAGTTCGACTTCGACGTCAACCGCTGCTGCGGCCGTTCGTTATCGTTAGCGATAAATCTGCTTAAACGAGTTTGAGCGTATACATTATTGCGAGCGTACGATACATCGGGCTGTTTCGCACGACTATTGTATGGCGGCAGTGGCGAACCGATCCGTACCGGCGATTCCGGGCGGAACCGCCGATAAACGGCGAAAGCCACATCGATCCGGACGCGCGACGATTAATAAATTTACACGCGATTTATTAATAAATTGATACGCGATTTATTAATAAATTGAGACGCGATTTATTAATAAATTTAGACGCGATTTATTAATAAATTTAGACGCGATCGATTAATAAATTGAGACGCGATTTATTAATAAATTTAGACGCGATCGATTAATAAATTGAGACGCGATTTATTAATAAATTTAGACGCGATCGATTAATAAATTGAGGCGCTACCAATTAATAAATCGAGGCACAATCAATTAATAAATTGAGGCGCGATGAATTAATAAATTGAGGCGCGAATTAATATGCACAATTAATTCATTGCAGAAATTAAATTAAATATAAATCCCCCCCTCTAACTGGCGCTCATCAATCGGTGCTCGCGATAATTTATTCTCTTATCGTCAGCACATTTGATAATCTCGAGGGGCGATAATCCGAAGGGCATTTCATGCATTCCATTGAATCCCATTAAATTAATTTAAAAAAAAAACATCGATAATAATTTAAAAAAATAAAAAAATTGCATTTACATTCTCCGAATGTGACGCGCATTATATCGTCGCGATATCCTTGTAATATCGCGGGAAAATAACGCAATGCGTGCGCGACTGATGAGGCAGTTTGGCCTCATGATTAATTAATTAATTGCAGAAATTTTGAAATTATTATTATTATTATTATGCAAAATTAATATTTTCAGTACCTTCAATATGCATGCATTTTTTTTTGCATTTTTATACCATCGAGAAGTATTTGCAATTTCATCATATATTTACTCGAACTTATGCGAAATGAACACCAAGCGACAGAACTACTTCGATTTCATTGAAACTCACCAAATTTATTTAAAAAAAAAACAACAACAACAACAACAACAATAATAACAACAAAAAAATAAAAAATAGTATTTACCTTTTCCGAATGTGACGCGCATTTCTTCGATTCCATTGAATAACATTAAATGAATAAAAATTAAAAAAAAAAAAAAAACTTTAATAAATAAAATTAAAAAAAAATAGTATTTAGATTTTTCGAATGTGTCGAGCATTTCTTCGATTCCATTGAACGTCATTAAATTAATAAAATTAAAAAACCATAATAAATGAAATTAAAAAAAAAAAAAAAAAAAATAGTATTTACATTTTCCGAACGTGTCGCGCATTTCTTCGATTTCATTGAATCTCATTGAATTAATTAAAAAAAAAATAAATAAATAAATAAACAAACAACAACAGCGAAATAAAAATAATAGATAGTATTTAAATTTTCGGAATGTGACGCTCATTATAGCGTAGCGATAATCCTTGTAATATCGCGAGGGAAAATAACGCAATGCGTGAGCGACGGACGAGGCGGTGGTGGCCGTTCGCGAGCGGAATACGGTGCCATAGGTACCCATTGGTACCGTTTTTACAAGTGCGCGACAGTGTCGGTGCTCTCCCGGCGGACCATGCGCGGTCTGCCCTATCCGATCTCGATTTACATACGGGGAGAAGCCGGGCTCACGTTTGGCCTGTTATACAACGACTATCGCTGAAACATTATGCATTATAATATAAGGATGCAGGGAGAGAGAGAGAGAGAGAGAGAGAGAGAGAGAGAGAGAATCGAACGGCGCGGATTTACACATACGCGAGGCTGCAGTCGCACTCTCGTGTGGTAAATAGGAAAAACGGGCGCGGGGATCGCGATAGGTGTGGCGACCGATCGTACGACGCCGATTGGACGATCGGTCTCGGGGTGCGAGAGCGAAATGAAAGTCAATTACCTATATAAAGGGTGGTTTTTCGTTGTGCCAGACAGAAGAGATCGAATTATTTGACTGAGTATAACAGCTCCGAGAACGCCACTTGTTGTTGTTGTTGTTGTTGTTGCACACGGATTTTAGACGACATGAGGGTTCTGGTACGTTCGTCATATCGATCGTGATATCATCTTTTTTTTTTTTTTTTTTTTTTTTTTTTATCGGAGTTAGAAACGGATTTTTTTTATTTTTTTTTTTTATCGGAGTTAGAAACGGATTTTTTTTTTTTTTTTTATCGGGGTTAGAAACGGATTTTTTATTTTTTATTTTTTTTTTTTTGTTTTAATCGCGAGTGACTTGACGGGTTGGGAAGTATTTGAAAAATTAATTTTACTTGGGCTTTGGGTTTATGGAAATATTCTAAAAATTGTGTATTTCATAGTCACGGTTCTGAATATATATATATATTTTTTTTTTTAAATATGTATATTTGATCCTCGCGTCTCTGAACATGCTCTAAAAATACATATTTCATCTTCGTATCTCTAGAAGTATTCTAAAAATACGTATTTAATCTTCGCATTTCTAAGAATACTCAACAAATATATCATTGATTTTCACGACTCTAAAAATACTCTAACAAAATTATATTTCTGATCTTTGCATATCTATAAATGTCTTTAAGAAAAATATACTTCATCTTATCCTCTCTAAAAATCTAAAAAAAAAAATTATATATATATATATACAATTGATCTCCACGCATCTAAAAATCTAAAAAAAAATATCCCTGATCTCCGCTTCTCTAAAAACCCCTAAAAAAAAAAAAAAATATATATATATATATACTCGATCTCCGCCTCTCCAAAAAACCCCAAAAAAAAAAATAAAATCGATCTCTCCATGTCCAAAATCATTCTAAGAAAAGAGTATACTCGATCTCCGCCTCTCTAAAACCCTCTAAAAAAAAAAAAATAAATAAAAAAAAAAAAAAAAAAAAAACAATACATTCAATAAAACAAAAAAATCTCTTCGATCTCGTCCATCAGGTTTGCTTGATGCTGATCGCGCTGGCGTTCGCCGAGGATGAGAAGGCGGAGGCTAGCGACAAGGCTGCGGTGAAGAAGCGCGGTCTCGGTCTGAGCCTTGGACACGGCTACGGCGGACACGGACTGGGAAGTTACGGTGGATACGGCCTCGGTGGACTTGGAGGTTACGGCGATCTCGGTGGATTGGGAGGACACGGTCTCTCGACCCACAGTGTCCAGACGATCCACAATACGGTCGCCGTTCCCGTCGGAGTTCCCCAGCCCTACCCCGTTCCAGTCGACCGTCCCTACCCGGTCAAGGTGAGTCCATCAAAAAAAAAAAAAAAAAAAAAAACGCCGTACCACCGAAAAATCGTCAATTGTTGAAGAGCAGTCAATAAATTTTGGTGTGCGTGTTATTTTTTTTTTTTTTTGTATTTTTCGAAACAGGTACCAGTGGCGGTTCCTCACGCGGTGCCGGTCGCTGTTCCGGTTCCCCAGCCGTACCCGGTAGTCAAGACCAGGACCGTTCACGTTCCGGTCGACAGGCCCTACCCCGTCAAGGTCCCCGTCAAGGTGCCCGTTCCGGTGCCCGCTCCGTACCCCGTCAAGGTGGGTTTTGCAAAATGAAAAAAAAAAAAAAAAAAAAAATGTTTATGGTGAATTCAAATTCTACTAAAATAATGCACGAGGTTAAAAAATATTAATAACGGCAATAACAATGCTAAGGATATTAACAGTCGTTTTGAGAGTTTTGATAATAATGTTGACGATGTTAATGACAATATTAACGAAGTTAATAACTATGTTAAGGATGTTAGTAACAATCTTAAGGATGTCAATATCAATGTTAAGGACGTTAATATCAATGTTAAGAATGTTAATAACAATCTTAACGATGTTAATATCATTGTTAAGAATGTTAATAAAAATCTTAAGGATGTTAATATCAATGTTAAGGATGTTGAGGACGTTAGTAACAATGTTAAGGACGTTAATAACAATGTTAACGACGATACTAATAATATGTAATAATGTTAATAATGTCGATATCGTTAAGAATTTTCATACAGTTATTAATTTCGTTATCGTTATTTTATTTCGATCGTTAAAAATATTAATAATGTTAATATACAATTTTTAATAATGTTATTTTTCTTTTTTTTTTCAAATTTCTTTAGGTCGCCGTTCCTCACGCAGTACCAGTGGCTGTGCCCCAGCCCGTTGTCGTCAGGGAGCAAGTGCCCGTTCTCGTTAGCGATCACGGCAGCTACGGAGGTCTCGGAGGATACGCCGGTGGATACGGCGGATACGCCGGACACGGCGGATACGGCGGACACGGAGCTTACTGAACAAGCCAGTTCGATAAGAACGAATAAAAAAAAAAAAAAAAATTCCACAGATCGCCGATCGTTATTCTCAATCACTCTCTCTCTCACACACACACACACACACACAGTGACACACATCCTCACTTTTTCTTTTGCCGGAAAAAAGAACCTCAAGAACAATCCTCAAAAAAAAAAAAAAAAAAAAAAAAAACAACAGGAACAAAAATGAACCCACCAAACACGCTCGAGACGAACGTCTCGGCGAACGAAAGTACTCCGTATTTTTTGCCTTGTGTATAATTTATGATTACCCCTAGCGCTGTAAAAAAAAAAAAAAAAAACAACAACAACAACAAAAATATCGTCAAATAAACAATTGATTTTTTAATGTTTTCTAAAAAAAAAAAAAAAAAAAAGAAATGGGATTTTATTTCTTCTTCTTCTTCTCAATATTGATCCACTTTTTCCTCGCAACTTTTTTTTTTTTTTTTTTTTTTCTTTCCCCGAACGCAGTCAGTGTTTTCGACCGGAAGTACACGAAAAAATGGACAACTGTGCAATTTCTGCAAGATGGACAAAAAAAAAAAATCGCAAGATGTACGTACGATTTTGTTATTAATTTTTTTTTTTTTTAACACATTCTTAGTTTTTCTTTAATTAAGAAAAATAAAATTATTAAGTATATCAAGAGGGAAATTCCATAATGGCAAATTGGCTGTTTATAAGCACGTTTCGTTCGCCCTTTTGCCGCTCAGCCCTCGGTACATGTAATTTATATGTACATATTTTTTCATATATATATATATATATGTATTATTATTATTATTATTATTGTTTTTCTATTAAAAGAAAAATTATAATAATAAAAAAAAAAATTTTAAACAGCGACCCGATCAGCCTTTCTGTTAATAAAAAAATAATATATATTATTTTTATGTATTTACATATATATTATTATATATCCATATATTATTTTATATATTTTATTATTATGATTATTTTTATATAAATAAAAAATAAAAAAATAATTAAAAAAAAATCGCTATTCGACGAGCCTTCGCCGGAGTTCGATTTATAGCCGTAACACGAGGATAAAATAAGTGTAACACGGCGCAGATCTACGGTGATCGAGCGCCGGCGACGTTGGCCCGTTGATATCGAGAGGGTAAGGACTTCGATTCGTCGACTTAACGGAGAACGAATGTGTTGCGATCGCACGCGAGATCCTTGCGAAATCGTTTTCTGATCTCCGTTATGCTGTTATGTAGTAAGAACGCTGTCACGCGTCGTTCCGCGCTGCGCTAATTACGGGGCGAACTAAAAGGATCCTTTATGCCCCACGTGTGGTGGTGTGTCGAGCTGTTTCGACACTTCCTACCGCCTGGACGAGGGCAACGAGACGGAGAACGAGTGGCTTACTCTATATCATGGATTGCGCATTTTTTAAAAGAAATTTATCTGATTTGCGTTCTGTGGCGTGTGAAAACGCGTGGAATAATTCCGTTGAAAACCATGTAGGTGTTTTTTTTTTTTTTTTTTTTTTTTTATAGCGGCACAAGATTTCCCATTAGAGACTCGTCATAGTTTAGCGCGCGATGAATGGCGACCTTCCCGAGCGATCCTCGCAGTTCGTATCGGCGAATCTTCATTGAGGTAGCTTCAGCGAGTGGTGTTCATTTCGCCTGAATTCGAGAAATTCGAGCAATAATTGCAAACACTTGCCGATATTATAAAAATCTGAAAAAATTCATACTCATTACAGACACTGAAAAGACTAATTTTGCATAATAATAATTTCAAAATGTTATTAACAAATTGTTGAAAAAAAAATTGTTCATCGAAATATGCGGTAACACAACGTTTTTTTTTTTATGAAAATGATTCGTTCATTTTCCGGAATACGTATGAATTTTTCTATTTAGTATTTTGTACTTTGTACTTTGTACTTCGCACTTCGCACTTCGCACTTCGCACTTCGCACTTCGCACTTCGCACTTCGCACTTCGCACTTCGCACTTCGCACTTCGCACTTCGCACTTCGCACTTCGCACTTCGCACTTCGCACTTCGCACTTCGCACTTCGCACTTCGCACTTCGCACTTCGCACTTCGCACTTCGCACTTCGCACTTCGCACTTCGCACTTCGCACTTCGCACTTCGCACTTCGCACTTCGCACTTCGCACTTCGCACTTCGCACTTCGCACTTCGCACTTCGCACTTCGCACTTCGCACTTCGCACTTCGCACTTCGCACTTCGCACTTCGCACTTCGCACTTCGCACTTCGCACTTCGCACTTCGCACTTCGCACTTCGCACTTCGCACTTCGCACTTCGCACTTCGCACTTCGCACTTCGCACTTCGCACTTCGCACTTTTCGAGTATTTTGCTCATATCCGAAAAAATATGTGTGTGAAACGATGAAATCGAGAATTCCAAGAATTGCGTACGATCGATCGGTGGATCGAAGGTTCAATCGGGACCGATAAATTTACCATAAAAAAAAGGTATCTAACGATTTTTTTTTAATTTCTTTTACCTTGACGATATGGAAAGTTGAAAAGTGACGATGAGCGACGCCGGTCTTTGTCAGCGTGTCACGAACGCGGGAACACGAGCCGCCAACAAAGACGCACCTGCCAATTGTTCGCGAGAGGATTCCGACTTTCGTTGGGTCTGTTTCGTCGGACGGAAGAAAGTCTTCGACGCAATTTTAATGACAACGATCGCGGCTGCGCGTGCCGTTTATTTCAATTGGACTGGCCGCAGTTAAACGCGTTTAATGGGACTGTTTTTTTTTTTTTTTTTTAACCATCTGTTCATATGAGAATGTCTCGCAATTTTCACGGCGACGATCGTTCGAGCGAGGGCTTCGAAATTATGGCACAGAAATTTCGACAACGAAGTCGATCAATGGAGGTGGAAGTCGGACACGCTTGAGAGCGGTTCGTTTTTTTTTTTTTTTTTTTTCAGATGTACGACGTTCTCGAACCTTCGCGAGGAGGAGCAGCATCGTTCTCGCGCGTAGTCATGACAAATTGCATAATTATTATTAGGCCATCTAGGAGTAAAGGAGAACTGCCGGATCCCTTTCGTGCGTGGTGTATCGAGAAGAGGAAAAAAAAAAAAAAAAAAAAAAACAGCCATGTGTTCAGTTGGAAAATAGCGGAGGGAGTTGGTAGCGTCTGTCCAGGATTCCTCACTGGGAACTCCTGAGGTTTATTTCGTGAAAGCTCCACGAAATATCATCGAACGATCGAGTATCCCGCCGCTTCGACGCGCCGACTCGACACAAGATCCGCAGAAGCTGCGCAAGAGATCGCAATGCGCGTTGCGCAACGAGAGGCGCTCCGAGCGAGGCCCGGCCGGCAAACTTTTCGGGGCTCTCACGAGCGGTCCCCACACATGGCCCCCGTTTCATTTCGGGGACCTTCCATCAACGTCGGCGACGCCTCCTCCTCGCCGAAGAGGATTCACCGACGGTCCACCTATAAAAGATGGGTTCCTCACCGTACTCGTCACAGTTTCGTGAGTGACGAGCATTCGGCGCCACTATGTTCGCCAAGGTAATCAAAGTGGGGCGGAAATCGGTCGATTTTTTTTTTTTTTTTTTTTTTTTTTTTTTTTTTTTTTTTTTTTTAACGCCAAGATTAAGGCGCAGATTTATAGCCAGAAAAAAAAATCATTTGAAGGGCGCACCGCAAACAGATATTAATTTGTTTCAAGTAAATATTCGCGTGGTTTATGTAAATATTTACGTGGTTTAAGTGATTATGTATTTCGTTTAAATAAATACTTATTTGTTTTGAATAAATGTTTATTTCATTGAAATAGATATTTATTTCAATCGAATGACTTGTTATTCCGGGTGATGTTTGGATTTCTGGTTATCTTTTAATTTACACATTTTACACGGTATCAAGATTTTGATGTAGTTTTGACTTTTAAGGTTAAGATTTCATTTTTATTTTTGTACAAGAACAATATATATATATATATTTTTTTTTTTGTAAGACTATCTTTATCTTCGCCCTTGTGGCAACGGGCCTCGCCACGGAGCCGAAGGAATCCGCTGCGAAGAGCGCGGGTTTGAAGAAAGACAAGCGGGGTCTCGTGGGTCTGGGCTACGGAGGATACAGTGGATTTGAAAGTGACTCCGGCTTAGGATATTCCAGCTACCCGTCCGATTTTGATCTCCCGAGCTACGCTTCGTCCGGATTCGATGTGTCGAGCTATCCGTCGAGCTACTCGTCGGAACACGGAATATCGACTGTAATCACCAAGGAAGTCGCCGTACCGGTGCCGCATCCCGTTGCCGTTCCCGTCGACAGGCCAGTTCCGTACTCAGTCAAGGTACTGCAAAGATTCGAATCTTCAAACTTCGATCTTTCGTTCATACAGCTGTATAGGCGAACAAGGCAATCATCGAACCCGATCGATCCCCATCCATTTCTATCGATCCTATTAATTGCCATTGATTACCATTGATTGCCATTGATTCCCATTTGATTACCATTGATTGCCATTTGATTGCCATTTGATTGCCATTTGATTGCCATTTGATTGCCATTTGATTGCCATTTGATTGCCATTTGATTGCCATTTGATTGCCATTTGATTGCCATTTGATTGCCATTTGATTGCCATTTGATTGCCATTTGATTCCCATTTGATTCCCATTTGATTCCCATTTGATTCCCATTTGATTCCCATTTGATTCCCATTTGATTCCCATTTGATTCCCATTTGATTCCCATTTGATTCCCATTTGATTCCCATTTGATTCCCATTTGATTCCCATTTGATTCCCATTTGATTCCCATTTGATTCCCATTTGATTCCCATTTGATTCCCATTTGATTCCCATTTGATTCCCATTTGATTCCCATTTGATTCCCATTAATTTCTACAATGAGAGAAGGATCTAGTCAAAATTACCAATCATCTAAGAAAAATTACCATAGCGCATAGTAGTACGGCGTCAGCGCGCCACTTATGGTAGAAAGTCTGAGATTATCCAAGAATCTTTACCATGATGTCTAAGAAAAATTCTTATAAATCCGGTACTTCCTACCATAGGTGGCACCCTAACGCTCTACTACTATGTGCTACGGTAATATCTCCCATGTGATATAGTAATTTTTACTAGATCCTTCTCTCAGTGTACTGAGATTGCTATTGATCCCTATTGATCCCTATTGATCCCTATTGATCCCTATTGATCCCTATTGATCCCTATTGATCCCTATTGATCCCTATTGATCCCTATTGATCCCTATTGATCCCTATTGATCCCTATTGATCCCTATTGACCCCTATTGATCCCTATTGACCCCTATTGATCCCTATTGATCCCTATTGATCCCTATTGATCCCTATTGATCCCTATTGATCCCTATTGATCCCTATTGATCCCTATTGATCCCTATTGATCCCTATTGATTCCTATTGATTCCCATTGATCCCTATTGATCCCTATTGATCCCTATTGATCCCTATTGATCCCTATTGATTCCCATTGATCCCTATTGATTCCTATTGATTCCATCTACGCCCACTCTCCTTGTTCGGCTGTATAAATTCTTTTACCTTGCGATCTTACGAAAATATGATTTTAAAAAATTATGAAAAATATATATATATATATACTTTTTTTTTCTTTTCAGGTCCCATACGCAGTGCCCGTCGACCGGCCCTACCCGGTCCACGTGCCCCGACCTTACCCCGTCGAAATCACCAAGACCGTTCCCGTGCCCGTTGACCGTCCGGTCGCCGTACCGTACACCGTACCCTACAAAGTTTCCGTACCAACTCCGTACGTCGTCAGGGTTCCCCAGCCATACCCCGTCCCCGTCGTCAAGCACGTCGGTTATCCGGTACCCGAAGCAATCAGCTACGCCGGGAACACCGAATACTCGTCCTGGTAAACGAGCCAACGTGTGACCATGAATTCTCACGAGGAAACTCTCCAACGCTCCGAAAAATCGAAAAGCAGGAGATCGGCAAATTTCTCTGGAGTGATCGGCGGATCGAGGAGTTCTTTTGGACTGTGAGAACTGGGCATTTTTTTAGTTTTTATTTTTTTATTATTATTATTATTTTTTTTAATATACACAAAACCGATTTCTACATCGGATTGTTTCGATCGAGCGAAAAAGATCTCAGTCGGTAAGGAAGAAAGAAAAAAAAATCGGTTTAATGTTATTCGTAGTATCGTTCAATATAGAAAATGAACATTTTTCTTTACCTCACAACCGATAAAGTTACCATTACAATTACAACCTTCTCTTTCGGCGATTAAAACTCGTTATTACGATAGACCGAAAACGATCTCAGTCGGTAAGGAAGATCGTGAAAAAATCGGTTTAATGTTATTCGTAGTATCGTTCGATATAGAAAATAAACATTTCTTTACCTCACAACCGATGAAGTTGCATCGACTATTATAATCCCTACCTTCTCCTCCGGTGATAAAAACGTATTATTGCAATAGAGCGTAAAAGATCTCAGTCGGTAAGGAAGATCGAGAAAAAATCGGTTTAATGTTATTCGTAGTATCGTTTCATTTACAAACACTTATTTTCTTTTTACCTCACAACCGAGGAAGTTACGTCGACCATTACAATTCCTCCCTTCACTTGCGGTGATAAAAACCGAGCACTTGTTGCTCCATTTCGCCGATCGAAGTGAACGTTCGCACGTTCGCGTGAAATCGATCCGGCACGAAGCGACGATCGATGCGATTATAAAAAAACTAAAAAGACCGGCAACTCCGGAAACCGATCGCGAATTTCCGGTTGCCATGAAGCAAGAGTTCAGTCGGTAAAAAAAAAAATCGGTAATACATTTTTTCTCGACCGTATCGACAATTTGTCTTCCGAAGCGAATTCTTACACGTAAGTGTCGATTTTATTATAGTATTTTTTCCGGGGTATTTTTTTTGTTGTATCTTTCTGGATTTTTTTCGGAGTTTTTTTCCCGGGGTATTTTCTTTTTTTTGTTTTTCCGGCGATATTTTCTATGGTATTTTTTCCGAGGCTATTTTTCCCAGATTCTTTTTTCCGAGGTATTTTTTCAAGGTATTTTTCCGAAGTATTTTTCCAAGGTATTTTTCCAAAGTATTTTTCCGAGGTACTTTTCCAAGGTATTTTTCCAAAGTATGTTTCCAAGGTATTTTTTCCAAGGTATTTTTCCAAGGTATTTTTCCAAGGTATTTTTTGAAGGTGTTTTTCCAAGGTATTTTTCCAAGGTATTTTTTCAAGGTATTTTTTCAAGGTATTTTTTCAAGGTATTTTTCCAAGGTATTTTTCCAAGGTATTTTCCAAGGTATTTTCCAAGGTATTTTCCAAGGTATTTTTCCAAGGTATTTTCCAAGGTATCTTTCCAAGGTATCTTTCCAAGGTATCTTTCCAAGGTATTTTTCCAAGGTATTTTTTCCGAGTGTTTTTGTTCGGGGTATTGGACCGGGGTAATTTTTGGGATTCCTTCCGTGTCGAGGCTTCGTGCAAAGTGAGATACACAACGTTTTTTTTTTTTTTAACTTATTTAACAAAATCCTTAACGCACATTAATTTATCAACAATTTTAAGAATATGTCCTTAGAGTGTAAAACAGCGATAACGGTAACGATCCGAAAAATCGGTAACGATTATATAACGATAGAATAATAAAAAAAAAAAACAACAGTGAACAAAAAACAAAAAACATTTTAATAAATGGGACTAGTGATCGTTATCGGGTGTGTAGTCGGGCTGCGAGGGTTGGAAGTCTTCGTCGTTGCCTTTGAAATTGGACGGATCGGTGTACGATCGCGCCTGTCCGTGGGGCGAGTCGACGGTGTAGTAAGTGTAAGATCGGGACTCGTGAGCGCCGCTATCGCCGTGGCTACCGTAGTCGGAAGTGGAACCGTCACTTCCGTGGGACGAGTGAGAGCCGTGCTCGCCGCCGAAGCTACGGTACGGAATCGGATGAGGTACCGGGTAATAAATCGGCCGGTCGATGTGAACCGGATGGGGAACCTGGACCGGATGCGGAATCGGCACCGGTCGCGATATGACAAGCGGTACCTGCTGAGGAAGCTCCACCGGCACCGGTCTCGAGACCTCGACCGGTACGTGATGAGGGACTTTCACTATCTGCGGCACGGGAACAGCTATCGGATGGTTCACAGGCACCGGTACCGGTATGTGGTGCGGAACCTGGCAGGTACGAGAAAAAACAACAAAAAAAAAACATGACAAAATTAATTCATTTTTTATAATTATAAAATGTTTTTTTATAAAAATATTTATTTAAAATATTTATTATAAAAATATTTGTTTAAGATGTTTATTACAAAAATATCTGTTTAAGATGTTTATTACAAAAATATTTATTTAAAATGTTTATTATAAAAATATTTGTTTAAGACGTTTATTACAAAAATATTTGTTTAAAATGTTTATGATAAAAATATTTATTTTTTTTATTATTGTTAAATAATTATTGATAATTTAATAAATATTCAATTAATAATTTTTGGTTGTTACAATTATTTGATGTAACCGTTGTGTTAAGATTACTTTATTGATATCATCATTTTAGTGGTAATACGGATTTTTTTAATATCGATTTCCAAATTACCAAAAAAAAAAAATACTCAATGCATTTTTTTTTCGATTAAATATTTTTATGATCAATGAAATTTTTGATAATTATGGAAGACACGAAATCTGGTAGATTCGATAAATAACAAAAATCAATTGAATTTCTTTCGTTTGTATTTTCAATTATTATCAAGCGATCATTAATAATTTAATAAATGTTGAAATGTTTTTTGTTTATTACAATTATTAGATGCAACTTGTTGTGTCAAGATTGTTCGATTAATGTCATAATTTTAGTAGTAATACGATTTTTTTAATATCGATTTCCAAATTACCAAAAAAAAAAAAATACTCAATGCATTTTTTTTCGGTTAAATATTTTTATGATCAATGAAATTTTTGATAATTATGGAAGACACGAAATCTGGTAGATTCGATAAATAACAAAAATCAATTAAATTTCTTTCGTTTGTATTTTCAATTATTATCAAGCGATTATTAATAATTTAATGAATGTTGAAATGTTTTTTGTTTATTACAATTATTAGATGCAACTTGTTGTGTCAAGATTGTTCGATTAATGTCATAATTTTAGTAGTAATACGAATTTTTTTAATATCGATTACCAAATTACCAAAAAAAAAAAAAATACTCAATGCATTTTTTTTCGGTTAAATATTTTTATGGTCAATGAAATTTTTGATAATTATGGAAGGCACGAAATCTGGTAGATTCGATAAATAACAAAAATCAATTCAATTTCTTTCGTTTGTATTTTCAATTATTATCAAGCGATCATTAATAATTTAATGAATGTTGAAATGTTTTTTGATTATTACAATTATTAGATGCAACTTGTTGTGTCAAGATTGTTCGATTAATGTCATAATTTTAGTAGTAATACGATTTTTTTTAATATCGATTTCCAAATTACCAAAACAAAAAAATACTCAATGCATTTTTTTTTCGGTTAAATATTTTGACGATTAATAAAAATTTTTGACAAACGATCGTCGTACCTTGACCGGATATGGAACGGGAACCTTGATCGCCACAGTCTTGGTTATCCTGACGACCTTGACCGGCAGCTCGTGAGGGCCGACCGACTGGGATATGAGCTTCGGCTCCGAGTGGTAGCCGTGACCTTCGCCGTATGACAGATGAGAGGCCCTCACAGCTGTCGCCGCCATGGCCACTAGAAACTAAACAAAAAATCGTCGTTTCAACAATTTAAAAAAAAAAAAAAAAAAAATCAAAAATTCGTCGTACCGCACTTCGATTTGTCGTTGACGAAAAGATTTTTTTTTTTTTTTTTTTTATACTAAATAACTTAGGTGAAAATATTTTTTTTTTTTCTAATACTCAAAAAATTCGTCGTACCGCACTTCGATTTATCGTTGACGAAAACAATTTTTTTTTTATACTAAATAACTTAGGAGAAAATATATATATTTTTGTTTTAATACTCAAAAAATTCGTCGATCAGCACTTTGATTTGTCGTTCACATTTTTTTTATTTTTTAATAAACAAAGAACGAGCAAATAATAAATAAAAAATACCCCAAAACACTTGTCAATCGAAACTTCTATTCTACGTTGGCGAAAATCTTTTTTTTGTTTTCAACTCAAAATACCTTGCGGGAAAATAATTTTTATTTATTTATTTTTTTTAAATACCTCCAAAAATTCGTCGAACCGCACTTCGATTTAGAGTTCTCATTTTTTGTTCTTTTTCAATAAACAATGTACGAGTGAATAATAAATTTAAAAAAAAAAAAATATCCCAAAAATTCATCACACAGAACTTCCATTCGTCGTTGACGAAAAAACATTTTTCCTCTTAATAAATACCTTGCGAGAAAATAATTTACAAAAAAAATAGCCCCAAAAATTCGTCGAACCGCACTTCGATTTATCGTTCTCATTTTTTTTTTTAAAATTATTTTTCAATAAACAATGAACGACTAAATGACAAATAAAAAAAAACCCCAAAAATTCGTCAATCAAAACTTCCATTCAACGTTGACGAAAACATTTTTGTTTCTAACGAATACCTTGCGAGAAAATTATAAAAAAAAAAAAAAAAAAATACCCCCAAAAATTCGTCGAACCGCACTTCGATTAATCGTCGCCGAAAAAAAAAAAAAAAAAAAAAAAAATATGTTAATAACAAACAAAAAAAACTTACAAGACGCAACATCCTCGAGAAAAAACAAAATTCACTTGCGTTTCCGGTGTGTTCACCTTGAGGTGTCTAGAGTGCACTTGCAATTGGCGGAACCGCTCCGTTGATCCTTATATATATCCGTTGAGAACGTTCACCGTCTCGTCGACGAAGAAAGCAAACTCTTTCCTCGATCGAGGTGGCTATCGCACTCGAGGCAGTCAAGGCTCGATTGCTCGAGATCTTGAATCTTTTCATTCCCACCCGGCGAGAGTTCGACGGCCTTTCGATGGAGAGGCCAGCACGTTGCCAACCCGCAATTGTTTCGAAAAAAAAAAAAAAAATACAAAAACAAAAGTAAAAAAAAATCCCTCGCCAATAATAAGAAATATGAGTAAAAAAAAGGTAAAAAATTTCTACCTGATATCAAAAAAAAAAAAAAAAATGTATGCGATCGCAAAAAAAAAATACAAAAATGCAATCGTAAAAAAAAATCCCTCGCTAATAATAAGAAATATTAGGCAAAAAAACGTCAAAAATTTCTACTCGATCGGAGCATCTTGTCGATATCTGATGGAAAAAAAAATATCCAGACCCAAAAAAAAAAAAATCGTCAAAAACAGTCTCCCTAATAATAGGAAATATCTTGCGAAAAATCGTTTAAAAAATCGCTATTCGATCGGAGCATCTTGTCGTTGTCTTAAAAAAAAAAAAATAAATTGTTAAGAAGAGTCTCGCCGATAACGAGAAACATTTATCGAAAAATCGTTGGAAAATCGCTATTCGATCGGAGCACCTTGTCGATATCGAAAAAAAAAAAAATGCCCACTCAAAAAAATAAAATAAAATAAATAAAATAAAATCGTTAAGAAGATTCTCGCCAATAATACGAAATATTTATTAAAAAATCGTCAAGAAGAGTCTCGCCAATAATAAGAACTTTTTTAAGATTCTTTTTTTAATTAAAAAAAAAAAATCGGTAAAAAAATCGTCACTCGATCGGTGAATCTTGTCGATGTCTAAAAAGAAAAGAAAAAAAAAAAAGATCCAATCACACATTGCGTTCCCACGAGAGGTATATTTATATCTAGAGGCTCTCCGAGATCTTTCATTTCTTCTTCATTTCCGGTCGGCGAATGAGCTAGCCGGTGATCGCGGTTTCGTTTGTGCGCGGGTAAACGCGTATTAAAAAAAAAAAAGAAAAAAAAAAGGTAACCGGAGCAAAAGGTAGGTGGATACGTTCGCGAGGATTAGAGTGCGGTAAAGAAGTCGGTGAAAGGACGAACACCGGGACAAACTTGAATTTCATCCGTTCTCTTACCTCGGCGCGGCGCGCGGAGCGTGTCGCGTTACGCGTTATTATTAAAACGATTTTTTTTTTTTTAAATTTATTTATTTATTTTTTTCTTCATAAATCGTCGAGACGAATCTCGTAATTTATAAATTTTCATACATCGAATAACGCCTAACGGAGTGTGTAATTTTTTTTTTTTATCGTCCCGCAAACGGTGTCTCGGAAGAGGTCCGACGATTTATCGCGATTACCGATTTATGTTCGGCAGCGAATCGGCAAACGACGATTTTGACGGTCGATAAAAATTTTAGCTCCTTGCCGATTAGGATGGAAAATATCGATTTTTTTTTTTTTTTTTGTCAATATCGCTGCGGAAAAATATCGATTTTTGTCTCTCTAAAATCGCTGCTAAAAAGTATCGATTTTTTTTCCAATAACGCTGTTGAAAAAATATCGATTTTTTTTCGCCAATATCGCTGCTGAAAAATATCGATTTTTTTTCGCCAATATCGCTGCTGAAAAATATCGATTTTTTTTCGCCAATATCGCTGCTGAAAAATATCGATTTTTTTTTTCTCCAACAACGATGCCGAAAGATATCGATCTTTTTCTAAGATGGCTGAGGCGGAAAGTTGAAGAATCGGCGAGGTAAGA
The DNA here is from genome assembly GCA_963922035.1 of Amblyjoppa proteus. Lineage (NCBI taxonomy): Eukaryota > Metazoa > Arthropoda > Insecta > Hymenoptera > Ichneumonidae > Amblyjoppa > Amblyjoppa proteus. The sequence goes on along the minus strand of OY998236.1, from coordinate 12,825,992 downwards.
ATCGTGGATTCGCTGAGTGGAATATCGCAATGGTAGATACCGATAATTTTTTTTTTCCATATTTTTTTTTAAGCCGAAGTTGCATAACGGAGCGCGAACGAGGAACTCGATTAAATGTGGAACGCGAGGGAAACAATAGTGGGATTGTCGTGGGACGGAGTTCGTCTGGAGACTCTCTCCTTCGATACTGTGAGATGAAACAGGGAGAGAGCAAGGATTCAGTTGGTAGCACCAGCAATAAATTCAAGGATTTCGTTATGTTTATTCTATGCTCTCGATTTATCGGAATCTCGCAATTCGAACCATGTGATGATTATATTTATCGAATAAAGCTTCTTCGTTGAAAAAAAAAAACTGACTTAACTTGAACAACCCTAATTAGACTTAAGTAGACTTAACTAGACTTAAATAGCCTTAAATAGCCTTAAATAGACTTAAATAGTCTTAAATAGACTCAAATAGACTCAAATAGACTCAAATAGACTCAATTCGACTCAATTCGACTCAATTCGACTCAATTCGACTCAATTCGACTCAATTCGACTCAATTCGACTCAATTCGACTCAATTCGACTCAATTCGACTCAATTCGACTCAATTCGACTCAATTCGACTCAATTCGACTCAATTCGACTCAATTCGACTCAATTCGACTCAATTCGACTCAATTCGACTCAATTCGACTCAATTCGACTCAATTCGACTCAATTCGACTCAATTCGACTTAATTCGACTCAATTCGACTTAAATGGACTTAACTGGACTTAACTGGACTTAACTGGACTTAACTGGACTTAACTGGACTTAACTGGACTTAACTGGACTTAACGGGACTTAACTGGACTTAACTGGACTTAACGGGACTTAACTGGACTTAACTGGATTTAAATATACTTAATTAGACGTGATTAGATGTATTCAAATCTATTCAAGTCTAATTCAGTAAAGACCAAGCCAAGTTCATTAAAGTTTAGTCAAGTTGAGTCAAGTGGAGTCAAATCCAGTCTAGTTTGCTTACGTCTAATTAAGTATATTGATACTTAATTTGACTTAAGTAGACTCGACTGAACTTGGCTGAACTTGGCTGGACTTGACCTTTTTTGTAAAAGTAACAAGAGAAAGACGGTGGTCGCGTGTGGTCAAATGTTTGTTAAGTATACAAGCCTTTTTTTTTTTTTTTTTTTTTTTTTTTTTTTTTTTTTAACCTACACGATTTAAATACAACGTTCGCGCAAAGTGCAAGAAAAGACAGGAAGTGCCACTCTAACGAAAGGGCAAAAGATAGTTCCGCCAGACGTTAGGAAAGCAAAAGTTGGACTCATTGTTCAAAGTCACAGTCTTTCTCCTCTCACTTTCGCTTGGACCCCCAGAGGATATTGCACCTGGTGCATGTAACAAGAAATGGGACAGGGCGGGAATATATAGATCGCGATAGACTCGTCGACCACGATTCACTATCCCCGATCGTAATTATATCTCTATTAATAAATTGCATACTAACTCGACTCGCGCAGCAGTTTATCATTCATACGGAAACGTCACGTAACCGTTCGAATGGCGGAAACACGGAAAGTAAATAAATAATAAATAAATGACAAATCAATAACAAATCAATAATAAATCAATAATAAATCGATAATAAATCAATAATAAATCAATAATAAATCAATAATAAATCAATAATAAATCAATAATAAATCAATAATAAATCAATAATAAATCAATAATAAATCAATAATAAATCGATAATAAATCGATAATAAATCGATAATAAATCGATAATAAATCAATAATAAATCAATAATAAATCAATAATAAATCAACAATAAATCAACAATAAATCAACAATAAATCAACAATAAATCAACAATAAATCAACAATAAATCAATAAAAGTTATTCGAGTCTCGAAGATTTCTGGAAAAAGGTTTCGCGACGCCTGACGAAGAGCAACCTGTCGTGCGTCGACGAAGAGCTTAGTGACTGCTTCCAGGTTGACTCCGGCGATGGAGCGACTGCCCCACTAAATAGTAGAATCGGATCCGGAGAGAGAGGCGCGAGTGAACCGAAGCGCGATACAACAAACTTCGGTAACAGGCGCGGTCACACTGCACACCTTCCGTTTCCTTTTCATCGAGAGGGAAAGGCCCGAGCGCCTCGGTATATAAGATCGCGATGCCGCGATCGGATCGGCGGCATTCTCGCCTCGGACTCTCGAAAGATCGGTATCGAGAGAGAGAGAAAAAAAAAATTATAAAAAAAAAATTTCTTACCGATTCCCGAACTCGGCGAACGATCATGCAGCGTTTCAATCGGATCGTTGTTTGCGATTTCAGCGCGCGATCGTTATTGCCCTGTTGACCGGGCCGCGATCGTTAATCGCTAATTAATCGATTTGGAAACAGAGTTTCGTTTCGGAGCGATTTCCCGAGAGTCCGGCTTGCCGATCGGCAGATCGACGCTCGCCGAATCGGCGCGCTGAGCATGGGCGAGATCGGCAGGAGAATCGGAAAATCGACGGGCGATCGGCCGACGATCTTGCCGATCGCGATCATCGTCGCGAGTTGTCTGACGATGATCGGCGAATCGGTGCCGCGATTTCCGCGCGCAAAGACGATCTACGACGAGTACCTGAAAAATCGGCACAGTGCCGATCTGCGCGGAGCGAACGACAATGCGAACGACGCCGAGGAGTACGAAAGGCCTATGTCGTATCGGGAATTCGTTCGTAACGAGTACGCGAACGCGAACGCGGCATCGAAGGTGAGATCGGTAAGCGTCGATTCGTACACGAGGAAAAATCTCGCGCCGAGACGCGCCGATCGTAACTACGCTCCGTCGAAGGGCATGAAGACGATTCTTTCGTTTCCGTTGAAAAAGAACGATCGCGAGATCGGCATCAACGGCTTCGAGCCCGGCGATCCGGCTGGCGATTGTCTCGCGGGCGGAGTCGACGCAGGGGTCGTCGATGGCGCTCTCAAAATCGGTATCGGCTTTGGACTCGCTCCTGGCTGCGGTGAGTCTCGCTTACCGATTTTTGTTTTTTTCTTTTTTTTTTTTTTTTTTTTTTTCTTTGTGCAAGAGGCCCGACATAAATCGGTGATCGGTAAGGTCACTTGTTACGTTGGCGCGGGCGAGTGGGGCAAAATGGACCGGTTAAGCTATTCGGAAGTTTTGACAATTTAAACATATTTCTATTTTTTTTTTTTTTTTTTTTTTTCTGTGACACGTAATTAAAAGTTTAATTCGATTAGAATTTCAGTAATTTGGGGTATGCCAAAAATCTGAAAACAAAAAATCAGCCGTCTTAACGACGTCACGATCTTTCATTTTGCATGATAATAGTGAGAAAAAGTTATTAAGAATTTTTTTTTTGTTTTATTGTAAAAAAAGTTCAGGAAGTCTTTTATGGTCTCATTTAAAATGAATCCATCGATTGTTTTTTTTTTTTTTTTTTTTTTTGAATAAAAGTCGAAGAGTTCAATTCGATAAAAATTTGAGTACTTCGCGATATGCCAAAAATCTAAAAAAAAAAAAAAAAAAAAATGGGGCAGAATGGACCCTTCAACCAACCGGTCAAAAATCTGCAAAATAAATGGGGCATAATGGACCATTCAACCAACGAGCCAAAAATCTGAAAAAAAAAAAAAAATGGTGCAAAATGGACCGTTCAAGCAACCGGCCAAAAATCTGAAAAAAAAAATGGTGCAAAATGGACCGTTCAAGCAACCGGTCTTTAGAAGAGCAAACGCGCGATCGTGGCTCAAAATGACCGTCATCGTAATTGCATTTTATTACGGGACGAGTCCATTTTGCCCCGCTCTTTCTTCAGTTTTAGCAGAACGGGACCGACGACCGGTCCGGTTCGATTGTCATCGATTTTTCTTTTTTTGTTGTTTTTTAATTTTCATTTTAATCGATCGCCGTGCGATTTGTCGGGGAGCAGGAACGAGTACCGAGCACACGCCGAGAATGGTACCGGTTCCAGTAATCGTGCCTCGTCCGATACCCGTACCGGTCGGCGTTCCGCAACCGTATCCCGTGGCGATCGACGTTCCCAGACCGGTCGCCATTCGAGTACCCATGCCGATTCCATTTCCCGGATTCAACGTCGGACTGCCGGTAATGGGACCGATGCAGCAGTTACCGAACCGGCTGATGACCGGTGGCAGATCTTGGTGAGAGACGACGGAGCCACGATCGGTGCACTTTCCACCTACCGATCTCCCGTTTATGGGCGAAAATTCTTGACGATCTTTTTCAGAAATGTATCATTCCACCAGGAGCTACGGGAGGTGGGCTTGAAAAAAAATCGGCCGAACGAGAAACGATCGTCAAGAGATCGGCAACTTACATACAACAATCCGGACCCGCCGAAAAAAAAGGAGCGAAAAAAATCAATGTTTTCATTTGGGTGATCGGCGTCTGCGATGAATAAAATAATTACTCAAAGAATACCGATCTTCAGACACGATCGATAGCGATACCCAGTTTTTTCGGCGACAATTTCATGAGCATCGATTTTACGAGGGTGACGAAATTGACAGGTGCGAATGGGGGCAATAACGACAACTCTGAGATTCTTTTTTTGAGCGTTGAAAATCGTTGGTTACCGATCTTTTTGCGGGATGATGCAATAGGATTTTTTTTTTTTTTTTTAATGTAGCAAAGTAGTAGAATTTACTTTTTGGAGTCTGGGATTAACAAGATAATGACTTTAAAAATACCGATCTTGACACACGATCGATAGCAATGCCCGGTTTTTCGGCGGCAATATCGTGAGGAATGTTTTTTTTCGAAGCTGATGAAATTGACAGGTGCGAATGGGGGCAGTATGGACCACTCTGAGACTCTTTTTCTTATCGTTGAAAATCGTTGGTTACCGATCTTTTTGCGGTATGATGCGATAGGATTTTTTTTTTTTTTTTTAATATAGCAAAGTAAGTAGAATTACATTTTTGAACTCTGGGATAAATAAAAAATACCGATCTTCGCACACGATCGTTCGCAGTGATCGACGGTTTTTTTACTTTCGGCAGTGATTTGAGCACTCGTAAGAGTCAGCGTCGATGGGCATCGTTTTTACGGGGAATACGAAATTAATATATGCCAATGAGGGCAATATGGACCACTCTGAGACAGTTTTTCTTATCGTTGAAAATCATTAGTCACCGATCTTTTCGCATCGTAATACGATAAGATTTTTTTTTTTTAATATACCATTATGGCCTGTAAATGGCCATAATTGGCCATTTATAGTCCAAATGATTACATGTTTTTTTTTCGCGAAATTTAGATTCACTTCCGAGATCGTAAAATTTTCCATTGGGCGACCGGTGTAGTTCACGTTCTCCCATAAGACGATCGTCGTTCGATCGTCTTATGGGAGTCGCACAAATTTATTCAAGGCTACATTCGCCGGCTTCCACACGAATACTGAAATATCACGACTGGATTATTATGTCATCCAGCTTTTGGTTAACGACATTATATACATTCGTTTCATCGGCCCCTTTCTTCACGTCGACGGCCGAGAATCAAAAGCGGTAACCCCAGTTCCAGAGGACGGGAGACCGGGGCAAAATGGGGTCACGGGGTAAAATGGACCAACAACAGTGAAAAAAAAATGTATACCTGGCATATAACGAAACATATATTTGTGATATTGGGGGGGGGGGGGCAAAATGGACCACAAGATAGACTATCCTGTAGGCGCGGGGCAAAATGGACCACAAGATAGACTATAATGTCGACACGGGGCAAAATGAGAAGCAACAAAAAAAAAAAAAAAAAAATGGATTGGAACACTCAAAAATGTTGGGGTAAAATGGTCATTCCAGTCATAATGCCCATAGCGGGTAAAATGGAACACCTCGAGGTGAATTGATTAAATGTCATGTGTCTTAGTGACCGAGAATGAGAGGTGTCTCATTTTGCCCCGCAACGCTATTATTCACGGATGCTCGGAGTGATCGTTAAAAATTAATTTTTTTTTTTTTTGGCAATCCGTCGATTCGCCGCTTCGGGCTCGTCGGGGAACGTCATTTATTTCGCAGCAGTCCATTTTGCCCCCGGTGATGCAAAAGTTTTTTATTTCCTTTCCTTTATTCTTATTTCGATTCCCAGACGTTGACGCGATAATGATCGATTACCTCGGCTCGAAGGATCCTCAATGACACGAGGACAAACGAACAAAGGCGGAGGAATCATCAACGAGGACGGAGATTCGCGCCGCGTCGAGGATCTCAAAAGAAACCATTAATACGAAGAAAAAAGAAAACATAAGAGTACATTTTTTTTTTTTTATTAAAAAATAATTTAAAAAAAGTAACTTTAAAGTGGATGAAATAATTCGTGTATGTAAGAACATGCATGTACATTTTTTTTTTTCAATTAAAAAATAAATAAAAAAAAGTAACTTTAAAGTGGATGAAATAATTCGTGTATGTAAGAATAATTGTATTAATTTACAATAAATAATAATAGCCTAACTAATTAATCGTAATTATCTCAATTCATTGATAATCTTCGCTAGAGTCGGGAGACGCCTTTCCCTTCCAACGCAACAGAGCTAATTTTCGCGGTCACGGTGTGAATTAAAGTGAGAGAGGTCACTCGACTGTAGACGAGATTATGAATGATTTGATACAATTACGATTAAATAATGATGTCGTTATTATTTATTACATTAAATAACCATTAACATAAATAATGACAATTAAAAAAGTATGTGTTATAATGACACATTTGTTTTTGTAAAAATAAAATTAAAATTAAATAATTATTAATCCATTTCTTTTCCCACAAATAAAATAAAAATAAAACAATTATTAATCCATTTTTTTTTTTTTTTTTTGTAAAAATGAAATGAAATCCTTCGAAAAATAAAGAAGGAATTCGAGTGGAAAATTTTTCTAATAAAAAAACAATATGGACACATCCGGGGAATATGAAAAATGAATAAGAAATTTGTTTGTAAAAATAAAATAAAAATAAAAGAACTGTTAATACATTTTTTTCTAATGATAAAAATAAAATAGTTACTATTGCATTTTTTTTTTCTAAAAATTAAATAGAATCCCTCGAAAAATAAAGAAGATATTCGAGTGGAAAATAATTCTAAAAAAAAAAATATGGACACATCCGGGGAATATGGCCGCGCCTCCGGGCGTTGTCGCCTCCGCCTCGACTGTTTCTTTTTTCTCATACCTTTTATTTTTTATTTTTTATTTTTTATTATTTTTTTTTTTTTTTTTTTTCAAGGATGATTTTCTAAATCTAACGGCCGCTCGTTTCGTCGGTACGGGTCGGAGGTCCGCGCGGTCGGCGAGCCAGAAGAAGACGCTTTACCGATGCGATCTCAGAGCGCCGGACTGTTGAGTAACGGACCGAGAGCCGACGACACAACTCCGTATTATCGAACTCTGCGATCGATCATCGGTTGCAAAACTCGTGTCACAGACCGGTAGAAATTTCTTTGCCGAGGGCCATTTTTTTTTTTTTTTTTTTTTTTTTTTTTTTTTGTGACGATTTCGCCCGGAACGGGATTTTTTTCGTCATTCAATATTCAAAGATATTCCGGAATTTTATTTTTTGAAATTTTTTTTTGAAATTTTTTTTTTTTTTTTTTTTTTTATCGGTTTTAACTTTTCTGGTCGGCGACATTTTTCGAACTGTTTGTCTCTCGGCGTCGCTCGTTAATTTCTTCAAGGGACAGAAGTTAGCAAACGTTGCCCCAACGAAATTATTGACAGCTGTCACGTTTCGCAGAAAGTTTCTTTCCTATCGAGACGACAATTAAATATAATCCAACAAAATAATATAAATATCGATGATAATTGTAATTATTATATATGAGGTATTTCATGTGAAATCGAACGGTCAAAAACCCGACCCTCTCAAAAAAAAAAAAAAAGTTGCAATTTCACCACAATTCATGATTATTTACAAGGGATTTTTGTAATTTTTTTTTCAGAATTTTTTTATCGTATTTTTTTTTTTTTGAGATATCGAAAAATTGACCTTTTAAAAAAAAAACCCTCTATATCTTAAAGACCATTAGTCATACAAAAAAAAAAAAAAAAAAAAAACGTTTAAAATATAAAATTTGCAGTTTTCAATGAACCTTCGGAGACAAAATTTTGTAGATTTTTTTTGAATGCAATAAACGTTCGTTTCTATGGAAAATAGACTAAAGTAATTTTTTTCAGCCAATACGTCATGTTTGATTTTTCTTTAAAAAAAAAAAATTCCAGAAAATACTCTCATGTACGTAGAGTGTTCTCATATTTTTGTTTCGATGGGCGAGACGTCCGTTTGAGAACTGTGCTCCGTTTAAGTTCGATTTTTCAGAAAAAAAAAAAAAAAAAAAAAAAAAAAAAAAAAAAAAAGCTATTACTTCCCATTGAATTTTATAAAAATTGTGACACTGTCGACGATAATGGAATTTTTTTGTAACTTCGATTATTGTCGACAGTGTCACGATTGTGTTTCAAACGTTTTTTTTTCTATGACTAATAGTTTTTATTACGATACAGAGGGTTTATTAAGAAGTTCAATTTTCAAATGATCTTTTGATGAAATAAAAAAGGGATTGTGGATTTTTCATTTAAAAAAAAAAAGGGATTTAAAAAATAAAAAATCGATCTTAAACGAAAGTTAAATGAGAGTATATTCTGAAATTTTTTAAAGAAAAATCAAACATGACTTATTGGCTGAAAACAAAATTTTTTTAGTACATTTTTCATGGAAACGGACGTTTGTTGCATTGAAAAAAAATTTACAAAATTTTGTTCTCAAAGGTTCATTGAAAACTCCAACTTTTAGGTTTTAAACATTTTTTTGTACGTCTAAAAGTTTTTAACATATGGCGGATTTTTAAAGAGATTCAATTTTTCGAAATCTCAAAAAAAATACGATTCAAAAATTCTGAAAAAAAAAAAAAAAAATTACAAAAACTCCTTGTAAATAATCATGAATTGTGGTGAAATTACAACTTTTTTTTGGAGTGGCTCGGGTTTTTTGACCGTTTGATTTCACATGGAACACCTCATATATACATATATATTTATATATATTTATATATATATATATATATAAATATATAAGGGAATAATTTTTTTTATCGCTTCGCTGAAAAATAAAATATTTTGAAAAAAAAAAACAATGACAACTGTCAATTATACCATTGGAGCAAATCTCCTAACATCCATGTCATAATTTTTCACGTTTTCGGGCGAACGGCGGGGCAAGACGGACCAGACCAAAGAGCCTCGCCACGAGCCGGCCGAGGCGTTAGAATTTCATTCGGAGACGCGAAATCGCGGTCCTTGAAAATCCGTACGCTCTCCGACTTGGCCATAGAAAATCGATGGGCATTTCGATGGTGCACGTGAGATTCCTGTTTGAACTGGGCGATTGTAAATACGCGGCGAGGATGAATAACAGAGTGAGGAGACGACGAAAAAATTACGTTTCTCGAAGCCGAGACACTTCCGCTGTGCCGCTGCTCGAGTCGGGGGCAAAATGGACCACCTGGATTTTTTTTTGTTTTTTCCGTTGAAAATTCGTAAAAAAAAAATCGTCCGTTTTGCCCCGCTCAGGTCGGAGACGTCATCGATGACAACTGCGTTGGCCGGCCGATTGACTGCGACTGAATTATTTGGAAAAACGAAAATTTTGAATTTTTTGTATTTTTTTTTTTTTATAATTTAATTCTTTAATTTTCGGAAAGTATTTTTTTTTTTATTTTTATCTTTTTAAATTAAATTTTTAATTATTGATTAATTAAATAAAAAAAAAAAAAAGTTTCTTAATTAAAGATAAATTACATTGTTTGTGTGTTCTATTTTGCTTTTAATTTAATTTCGTTAATGGTAGCTTATTAAGTTTTATTTTATTTTATTGGTTCATAAATGGACGAGGCGGATGAATAAAGAAGTGAGATAATTATGAGACATTATTATTTTAAAGGCGTGACACTTTCGCCGTGAACGGAGTCGAGCGGGGCAAAATGGACTCCGTTTCATATGTGAGGTTTTTTTATGGTAGAAAATCGGTGACTAATGGGCCTCACTGACCCTCTACTTCGAACTCTATCGTCGAAAGTATCGAAAAAGAGTTATTCGAGAAAAATGCAAATTTTACAGTTGTTTGTATTAAAAAAAAAAAAAAAATTCTATTGAATACTTTCGGAGCAAAACGGACCGAAAAAATTCGAAAGTGGTCCGTTTTGCCCCACCGGTCCCTACTTCGGAATCTATCGTCGATCGCGACTGTTTTGGCCGAGAGGTTAACTGCGAGAAAGAGTTATTCGAGAAAAATGCTAATTTTGTACTTTTTCTTATTGATGTTATTTTTTTTTTTTTTTTCAATTTAATTATAAATTCAGAACGAAGATGGATATCTAATGAAATAAGGAAACGACGCAAATTTCTATATTTAGAAGACGCGAGACTTTCGGCTCGTCTCCACACGCCCGATAGGACAATCAATAATACGTAAAAAAAAAAGCAATAAGAGAGCGGGGCACAATGGACTCCAACTTGGAATGGAATTCGAACTTTTATTTACCGTGGGAAAATTTTCCATACAAAAAATAAGAATTTTATTTATTTTTGGGTCCAAAGTCAATAAAATAAAAAGTCTCGTCGATCGAAAATTTATTCTCTCTAATGTCTCGCTGACCCGATTTTTCCATCGACCAATTGTCCACACGTGCGCGAATGAAAAAAAATCAATCGTAAATATTCCCACTTTCGATGTTATCGTCGATGAAGAAAAAAAAAAAAAAAAAAAAAAAAACTAGCCGGCACGAGTGACAACGATGGAATATCCATTAGCGCTCTCGAAAGAGCAGCCCTTTTCGCTCGCTTTAATGTATTCCGAATCGGCGGTAAGAGACGAGAGGACCGGCGACAAAAACACAGCATCCTGTTTAGGAATAACCGAAAACCTCAGCTGGGAAGAAACGAGCAAGTTTCTTTTTTATTAGAAACAAGTTTGACGAGGAGATTTTGAGACACATTAAAAGTGTGACAATAATTCGTCCGAGATGCTTCCCGGTCGTTCGTCTTGAAGCGTTAAAATGATAATTTACCGAAGACCGGAAGACGTATAATTACGACTATCATTCGATTAGTCGTGAACGATTTATTCAGGACAATTTCATTTCAATTTATTTCCCATCGTTTCCCATCGTTTCCCATCCTTTCCCACCCTTTCCCACCCTTTCCCATCCTTTCCCATCCTTTCCCATCCTTTCCCATCCTTTCCCATCCTTTCCCATCCTTTCCCATCCTTTCCCATCCTTTCCCATCCTTTCCCATCCTTTCCCATCCTTTCCCATCCTTTCCCATCCTTTCCCATCCTTTCCCATCCTTTCCCATCCTTTCCCATCCTTTCCCATCCTAACTCCTAATTATCATTATTATTTTTATTTTTTCCGGGGCAAAACGGACCGTTTGGGACGAGACTAATTTTTTTTGTTTCACCGCGAAACCGGAGCGTCGATCCGAAAAGAGCAAATTTTCGGAGCCAACTCCGATGAGTCTTCTAGGCGCACTGAAAAGTCTTCTCAACGATCAGCCCAAAATTCTTCCTCGTGTTTCGTCTCGTCGAGCAGAAATTATCGTTCGGAGAGCCGAGCGGACGCTTAATTACCGCCGTTCCACGACCAAGCGACCGCCGGACCAGCCGAAATGGAGGTGCAAAGTGTGATCCGAGGCTGAGTGCCGCACACGAGGATGAGTTTCGGCCGCGTAGAGGCCGTGGAGGGGGACCAAAAAAAAAAAAGGAATCGATTAAGAATCTAGTTCTGCCAATGCCACGAGAATTGGGAAATTCAACCGGGAGGGAGCATCCTCTGGCGTGTATAAAAGGTCGTGTACTGCCGTCATAGGATCCAAAGTATCAACGATACTCCGACAGCTCAGCATGAAGTTCGTTCTCCTATCGGTGGTGAGTCTTCGGAGAAAAAAAAAAATAAAAAAAAGTAAAAGTGCCGTCGCAATGAAATTTAAGAAAAGTTCGGTGATCGGCGAGTTCGTTAAAGGAGGATTGAACTTATTGACTTTTCAATCCGAGGCTTAAACTGTGCATTTATATATTTTTTTTTTCTTCGGCAATTTTTATTATTTCATTATTTTTGAAATTTGACAAAAAATTTGCGAATGGCGATTGAAGTTTTTTGTTTTTTTGTTTTTTTTTTTGGCAGAAGTCAATTTTAACTGAAATTATGTGGATAGAAAAATGATGGGACTACATTTTTTTTGAAGTTTGATTTTTGACACATTTCTGTGAAGAAATATTGTCGAGTGGTTGTGAAATTGTTTTTTTTTCTTAAGTCGAAAGAGGATCGGTGTTCAAAGAGTTAAATATGAAAATGTGTCTTGTTTCTCTCTTTAATGACTTTTTAAATGGGTTTTTCAATCATTTCTTTAATAATTCCTTCAATAATTCCTTCAATAATTCCTTCAATAATTCCTTCAATAATTCCTTTAATAATGCCTTCAATAATTCCTTCAATAACTTCATCAATAATTTCTTCAATAAGTTCATCAATAAGTTCATCAATAATTTCATCAATAATTTCTTCAATAAGTTCATCAATAATTTCATTGATAATTTCATCAATCCTTTCATCAACAATATTTGCCAAATTAAAAAATTTCAATCTTTGTTTTTTTTTTTAATTTATATTTAATACGAAACCCTAACAGCATTTTGTCAGACGATCGCGTCGCGGTTGTTCGGGCCGCTGGGGCTTGTCCGGGCGGAAAATTTCGTCACGTCGTGTCGTTGTCCGATATCCGTGAAGATGGATATACCTGGCGGAAATGTGTTGCAACGCGCCATAGAAAGGCCCGCCACGATCCTCGGCTAGATTAATGGAATTCACAATTTTTTTTATTTTTTTTATTTTAAATTTGAATACTCAAGCCCATCCGAAAAAGACCGATCAGTTATTCGGCAGATTATTCATTGCGCTTTCTCTTTGGTTTCGTAGGTGTGCCTGTTCGCCGCGGTGCTCGCTAAGCCCGCTCTAACGAAGCAGAAGCGCGACATTCTGCCCGGCGACCCGCGTTACGGCACGGACTACCATCTTAACCATCACCACGCCCATAACAACGAGAACGAAATCGAGATAACGCAATCCCTCGGTGGTTACGCCGGTTCTTACATCGTGCGTGAGAACGCGGCGCCCCAACACGAAGCCGTAAACTTCCAGTCTGTTCAGTCGAGCTATGGACCACCTAATCACACTCCCGGAACGCCGGTCCAGCAGGTCCAACAGGTCCAAGTTCCATCTTACGACACGGTAGGCAATGGCACAAAAAAATATCTACGTTATGAATGACAGACACTCAAAGGTACTCAAAGACACTCAAAGACACCCAAAGACACCCAAAGACACCCAAAGACACCCAAAGACACCCAAAGACACCCAAAGACACCCAAAGACACCCAAAGACACTCAAAGACACCCAAAGACACCCAAAGACACCCAAAGACACCCAAAGACACCCAAAGACACCCAAAGACACCCAAAGACACCCAAAGACACCCAAAGACACCCAAAGACACCCAAAGACACCCAAAGACACCCAAAGACACCCAAAGACACCCAAAGACACCCAAAGACACCCAAAGACACCCAAAGACACCCAAAGACACCCAAAGACACCCAAAGACGGTCCAACACACTCAAAGACACAAAGACACTCAAAGACGATCAGTCACTCAAAGACGGTCCAACACACCAAGACGTTGAAAGAGCCCCGAGAACGGTACAAAACACTCACACGGAGACAGACACAAACACTCATGTGAAATTATGTTTTCACGACCATTATTTTCACGCAGCCTACCCAGCAAGTAGCAACCGTCGGCAATACCTACCTTTCCGCGGTCAAGCCTACTCAAGCTCCGGTTGTCCATCAGCCAGCTCAGGTAGTTTATCAGCCAGCTCCGGTTGTTCAACAGACGGTAAGTTAACTGATCGACAGAACAGGCGTTAAAATCGCATCTTTCCAATGGTCGTTCTTTAATACGAACAATCATATATAATAATTCAATGCTCAAATTTTATTTCGTAGGCTGAGGTCGTCGCCAACGATTACTTGCCGCCGTCCCAAGTTGCTCAACAGAAGTCCGTTCAGACCGTCACCTCTTACGGAACTCCGGTTCCCCAGTACCAGGTGAATATCTTCGTCGGTTCTTTGGTGCTACCCGATCTTCGGCTGTCCAGCTAATGACACTTACCTTTGCCTTCCAGGTTGCCGCTGTCCAGCCGGCAGTCGAACATCACGAGGTCCAGCATGTCCAGGAAGTCGTACACGAGGCTCCGGTCCAGCACGTTCAGGAAGTCGTACAGGAGGCTCCGGTCCAACACCAAGAGGTAGTCGTTCAGCAAGCTCAGGCACAACAGGAAGTACAGGCTCACCGTCAGGAGTTGCACGTATACCATCATCACGCTCCGGCCCAACAGGAGGTACAGACTTACCATCAGGAAGCCCCCGTTCAGCAGGTTCAACAAGTTCAGCAAGTTCAGCAAGGTATTTCGTCAATATGACACAAATCTTGTAGCAATATCAATGGCGAACGAAAGCTTGTCGAACGAGCAACGGTCGTCGAGATCCGATTGATTCTTCTCTCAGAAAGACTCGCACTCGAGACACTCGCAAAAGCATCCATCACACTTAATTCACTGAACACCCCGAAAACGCCCCTAAACACCCATAAACACCCCATAGACCATCCAAACACCCCTAAACACTCTAAACCATCCAAACACCCCTAAACACTCTAAACCACCCAAACACCTCAAAACATTCTAAACACCCCAAAACACTCTGAACCATCCAAACACCCCTAAACACTCTAAACCATCCAAACACCCCAAAACACTCTAAACACCTAAAACACTCTAAACATCCTAGAACACTTCAAAGCACTTCGAACATCCCAAAACATTCTAAACACCCCCGGAACGCTCAAGACACTCAAAACCAAGAAAGCTTGTCGAACGAGCAACAATCGCCGTGACGCGATAGATTCTTCGCTGTCAACATCCATCGCGTCAACATTGTTTTGTGCGAGTCGCTCAACAACAATCCTTCCTCTTTCAGAGCAAGTGAACCAAGTTCAACACGCCGTTAGCCACGAAGTTCAACACGCCGTTCAACAGCCCGCTGTGCAACACCAGGCCGTTCAGCACACCGTTCAGCAGCCCGCTGTCCAGCGCCAGATCCACCACGTCGTTCAACAGCCCGCTGTGCAACACCGCGTCGTTCAACACACCGTTCAACAGCCCGCCGTTCAACGTCAGGTCGTTCAACACCACGTTCAACAGCCCGCTGCTCAACGCCAGGTCGTTCAACACACCGTTCAACAGCCCGCTGTGCAACACCACGTCGTCTACCAGGCCGCCCAGGCGCCCCAACAGAAGGGCCGTTTGGACAACATCAGCGCCGTATTCGGCTCCGAAGCCGGCCTTCAACAGGTCGTCGGCGCGTTCGACAACCTTCAACACAACGTTCAGTCCTATCAACCCCAGATTCAGGTGCCCAGCTTCGCTCAGCCACAGGCACAAGCCCAGCAACCCGCCCAGCTTCCCAGCTACGACACCACCCAGCAACTCGGCAGCAACGGTGGCTACGTTTACTAGGAACAAGTTGAAGTTGATTCGGAGGTTCAATTCAGATCAATCGTTGACGCGTCTCCTGCCGATACGAATACGAAGATATTTGGTTAAAAAAAATAAAAATGTAAGAACTTAATGTGTACAAGAGGGATGTGCGAGATAAGCTGCGCTCCATCCGGTCGTTTGACGATCGGATGAGGAGGAGAAATAAAATAAAATGTTGCAAAGGACATCGAGTCGCGACGATGACGTCAAAAATATGTGTTTTTTTTTTTTTTTCAATTTCTTAATATCAAGGATCTTCATCGATGTCGGATGAGGTCGGATTAATGACGATCGTATTGAATCGGGCTCGTTAAGGAAATAAAATTCTTTTTATTACAAATTATTGATCGACAATGTTAACGAGTTGATTTTTTTTTCTTTTTTTTTCCTTTCTTCTTCGTTGTTTGCTCTCACCAGATCTTGCATTTTCTCTCGGGGTTCATCACCGAACCGAGAGGGCAATTCCAGGCTGCGCTGAACTCCGGCGAGTTGCGCAGCACTCCGTGCAGTCGCACTTGCAGGGGCGAATGAGTGTCCTGAAGCTTCCATCGCAACGACTCTGGAGTGTCCTCGCCGCACCAGAGCTGCGTTAAAATGTTTTCGGGTCGATTAAAAATATATATATATATATATACATATCTATGATATATATATGAGGTATTCCATGTGAAATCGAACGGTCAAAAACCCGACTGTCGTCCAAAAAAAAGTTGCAATTTCACCACAATTCATGATTATTTACAAGGGATTTTTGTAATTTTTTTTTCAGAATTTTTGAATCGTATTTTTTTTTTAAATTTCGAAAAATTGGACTTTTTTAAAAATCCTCCATATCTTAAAAACTATTAGACGTACAAAAAAAAAAAACGTTCAATACATAAAAGTTGCAGTTTTAAATGAACTTTTGAAAACAAAATTTTGTACATTTTTTTTTTTTTGAATGCAACAAACGTGTCCATTTCCATGAAAAATAGACCAAAATCTTTTTTTCTTCAGCCGATACGTCGTGTTTGATTTTTCTCAAAAAAAAATTGCAGAATATACTCTCGTGTACGTAGAGTGATCTCGTATTTTTTGTTTGGATGGGCGAGACGTCCGTTTGATAGCTGTGCTCCGTTTAAGATAGATTTTTCATTTTTTAAATCTCTTTTTTTTCATGAAAAATCTCCAATCCCTTTTTTTTTTGATCTTTTAACTTCCATTATTGTCGATAGTGTGACAATTTTTATAAAATTCAATTGGAAAGTGATAGATATCTCTCTTTTTTGTTTTGTTTTTTTTTTTTTTAATGAAAAATCGAATTGGAGAAAAAAAATTGGCGAGAACTTACGTGAGCGAAGCCCAAAAAGACGAGCTGCTCGTGAGTCAAATTTGCGAAACCCGGAAGCATCGGCTCCTGACCGTGTCTGGTCTTCCACTTGGCGTAAGCGAGAACCGCTTCGCGAAGCCCACCGTTGTCGGCGATGTTCTCACCGAGAGTCAAATCACCGTCCACGTAATCGTTGACCTGACGAGCCGGAATGCATTTTTTTTTTTTTTTTTTTTTTTTAATCACGAACACGAGCGCCAAGGAATTCTTTTTTGTCTCCGAAGGTGAAAAAAAAAGGATACTCGGTCGGTAAGGAAAACCATACTTCGTTTTATTCAAAGTTTTGCGTAGAGTTTTCGTTACCGACCGAGAGCGGACTGAGCGAAGCGACGTCATGAAAAAAAAAAAAAACGTTCCATTCCCCCCCCCGCCGTTCCGATTTGCCCCATCGTTTCGTTTTACACCATCATTCCGTTTTGCCCCATCGTTTCGTTTTACAGCATCATTCCGTTTTGTCCCATCGTTCCGTTTTTCCCCATCGTTCCGTTTTACACCATCGTTCCGTTTTACACCATCGTTCCTTTTTTCACCACCGTTCCTTTTTTCCCCATCGTTCCTTTTTTCCCCCATCGTTCAGTTTTTCCCCATCGTTTCGTTTTTCCCCATAATACCGTTTTGCCGAATCGTTCCGTTTTTCCTCATCGTTCCGTTTTGTCCCATCGTTCCATTTTTTCCCATCGTTCCATTTTTTCCCATCGTTCCGTTTTTTCCCATCGTTCCGTTTTTCCCCATAATACCGTTTTGCCCAATCGTTCCGTTTTTCCCCATCGTTCCGTTTTACACCAACGTTCCGTTTTGTCCCATCGTTCCGTTTTTTCCCATCGTTCAATTTTTTCCCATCGTTCCGTTTTTTCCCATCGTTTCGTTTTTCCCCATAACACCGTTTTGCCGAATCGTTCCGTTTTTCCTCATCGTTCCGTTTTACACCAACGTTCCGTTTTGTCCCATCGTTCCGTTTTTCCCCCATTGCTCCGTTTTGCCCCAACGTTCCGTTTTGTCCCATCGTTCCGTTTTTCCCGCCATTGCTCCGTTTTGCCCCAACGTTCCGTTTTGTCCCATCGTTCCGTTTTTCCCCCATTGCTCCGTTTTGCCCCAACGTTCCGTTTTGTCCCGTCGTTCCGTTTTTCCCCCCATTGCTCCGTTTTGCCCCAACGTTCCGTTTTGTCACAATGCTCCATCTTGCCCCGCTCTCGAGAACACGATGCATAGTATGTCCATACCTCGTGGAGATAGTAACTGCCGTAGTGCTTTACGAAACACTCGACTTTGTCGTTGTAGTGTCTGATCGTGCTGTTGCTCCACCACTGTCGCTGATGACCATTAACGTCGTACAGTCTGCCGACGTTGTCGAAGCCGTGAGTCAATTCGTGACCGAGAATCGTTCCTATAGCGCCGTAATTGAGAGCCCTGAAAAATTAGAATGAAACAAAAAAAAAAAAAAAGGCGTCCTTGAGGCCGCGCCGGTTCGACAGAACGAACGAAAGTGGATTTCATTGACTCACTCGAGGCCCAGCTCGTAAAACGGAAACTGCAGGATCGCCTCGGGCACCGCTGCGTCCGGGAGGATTCGCGAAGATATTTTGTCATTTTTTTTTTTTTTTTTTTTTTTTCTCTATTAACGAAGCTGACTAAAATTCGCCTCGATTTATTTATACGTACTTATGCGGTTCACTATGAAGGAGTGAAGGGCATTTACGTCCGTTGGATCGGCAGCCCAGCTGGGAAAAAATAAATAAAATTATTCGCTCGGCTAGAGGACGATTCAAGATCGTGTATTTTCGAAACTGAAGAAGTGGGGCAAAACGGACCCGCTCCGAAATATGATTATATTTTGGAAACTTCAATTCCGGGACTCGTTAGTGGTCGCTAATGTGGTCCGTTTTGGCACATGTACTTTTTCCTTTTTCTTTTTTTTTTTTTTTTTTTTTTTTTTTTGAGCTCATCAAAAAATGAAAATTTATCTATCATAATTAAAAATCAAATTTTATGTAATTTTTATGAATGAAAATTCATAAAAATCAGATAAATTTTCAGGATAGTTTCAGAAAAGTCCATTTTGCCCCATACTTTTTTATTTTACAATATACCTTATATATAGATGTATATACAAAGTAAGTAGACTTTATATATACTTCGTATGAGAAATCCCGAGAAATTTTTAGACATTACACTAAAAAGAAAAAAAAATAAAAACGGTAAAAAGAGACTCACGAAGTTTTGTTCTCCAAATTTCGTTTGTTGGCCTGTTCCCGTTCGGCTTTGCTGTTGGCGTTTATCAGCGAGAGCATATTTTCCAGATACGCATCGTCCCTCATGTCTATCTGAAAGCGAAAGACGGATAAACAATCCCGCGATTTCTATCGACGCGATTAATGATTTATCGACGGCCGATAACGAAAAGTGGGGCAAAACGGAACGCCGAGAAAGACGTCGGTTAAGCGTGGCGAAAAATCGGTAGGGTCGGTCCGTTTTGCCCCGTTCTCCTCGGTGGGTTACGCCCTTTGGATTCTCAGTCGCCGAAATGACTGTCATACCCCTTCGTAGTATTCGTCGATCATTCCCTCCTCGAAGAGCCAATCCGGATGTCCAATTACGTAGGTCATCTTGCTCGACTTCTCCAGAGTCGCAAGTTTCGTTGGCTGGTCCATCCAATCGGCGGTGTGGACGATCGAGGCGAACGCCGATCTTATGTCCTCGAGCATCTCGGCAACCTTCGTGCCTTTCTTCTCGTTGAAGTCCGGATCGACGAAGAGCCACGAGACAGCCATACCTTCACAAAAAAAAAAAAAAAAAACCGTAACCATATAAGCGCCGATTGTTTTCCTTTTACCGATTTTAGAGTTTCGCCGATCTTAGATCGGCAATGAACCAAACCCAGATCAACCATAACCGATCTTTCCGATCCTAGATCGGCAATTAACCGATCTTAGATCCGCAATGAACCGATTTTATATCGGCAATGAACCGATCCTAGATCGGCAATGAATCGATGGTAGATCGACAATAAACCGATCTTAGATCGGCAATCAAGCGATCTTAGATCGGCAATCAAGCGATCTTAGATCGGCAATCAAGCGATCTTAGATCGGCAATCAAGCGATCTTAGATCGGCAATCAAGCGATCTTAGATCGGCAATCAAGCGATCTTAGATCGGCAATCAAGCGATCTTAGATCGGCAATCAAGCGATCTTAGATCGTGCAATCAAGCGATCTTAGATCGGTAATCAAGCGATCTTAGATCGGCAATCAAGCGATCTTAGATCGGCAATCAAGCGATCGTAGATCGGCAATCAAGCGATCTTAGATCGGTAATCAAGCGATCTTAGATCGGCAATCAAGCGATCTTAGATCGGCAATCAAGCGATCTTAGATCGTGCAATCAAGCGATCTTAGATCGGCAATCAAGCGATCTTAGATCGGCAATCAAGCGATCTTAGATCGGCAATCAAGCGATCTTAGATCGGCAATTAACCAAGCCCATATCAACAATGAATCGATCTTCCCGATCGTAGATCAGGTGCCTAAACATTCCTAGATCTTAGATCGGTAACGCGCCGATTTTTACCGATCCAAGATCGGTTCTCTGATTCTCGATCAGCGGTTTTCTTTTTTTACCCATCATCGTGTTGACCAAATCGGCGCAGTACAGAGACAGGGGCTCGTTCGACTCGTAGTCTATCACTTGCTGAACGTAATCGTGCCAAAGTTGACGCAATCTTTTCGAGGAATGAGGCACAACGATGTCCACGACGATCCACCAGATCGCAGTCTCTTCGGGATCGAAGAATAAATCGCTCGTTTATCCTTTCATTTATAGATTTTAATTTTTACTCGTTTTTTTTTTTTTTTTTTTTTTTCGTACCCAAGTCTATGTCGTCTGTCGTATCGAGAAGATAAGCCACCTCTTTCAGGTACTCCAAGTCACCGACCATCACCTTGTCCTTCGCGATGTCGAAACCTTCGACGTCCCTGAAGAGTTCCTCGACGAAGGGACGCCAAATTTTTCTCGGCACGAGACTGTCGTTCATCTGCAATACGTACTGATCCGTTTCCCTCTGGAGATCGTCGATCAGCATGTAATCCTCGTCCTCCACCTCGTCGTCCTCGATCAATATAGTCTCATTCGCATCCGGCTGAGTCAGCTGCAGAGCAGTTTCATTTTTGACACATTTTTGTTGGATGACAATTTTTTTTTTTAATTTCGTTACGAGTTTTCGCGTCAAATGTTGCGATTTGACGTGAAAGATCGATTGGAATTTATTTTTGGCTCGAGCCATTTTGCGACAAGTGCAGATTTTTTTTTTTTTTTTTTCAGCGATATTTTTGGATTTCAATGGAACTTTGAGAAATCCGAAGAGCCTGTCGTTGAGAAATAACCACGAAACGTTTCTTGCCGGATTTTCAGAAACGTTTTTTTTTTTTAATTACAGGCAAAAAAAAAAGTTTTTAAAGGTGTGTCATAATGAAGTATTTTTGCAACTTTTTTTTTTTTTTTTTTAGTAAAAATCGAAAATTCCAAAAACATGTTCCGGGCCACATATTTCAATGTATTTTTTCCTGCTGAACAAAAATTTGAGATGAATTTTGGCCCTAAGTCATTTGATTTGATTTGAATGATTTTTTTTTCCATCCTTACCGACATTTTTCAAAAACGACTCACATCGAAAAATTCTCCGCTGAGTTCGTAGATCGTACCGACAGCTTTCTCAATTTTATCCTCCAACGAAATGGCCTCCGCGTCCCTGAGATACGAACAATTCGATGCTGTTCCGTTACTGACGATTTCACGCA
This sequence comes from Amblyjoppa proteus, assembly GCA_963922035.1. NCBI lineage: Eukaryota > Metazoa > Arthropoda > Insecta > Hymenoptera > Ichneumonidae > Amblyjoppa > Amblyjoppa proteus. The sequence goes on along the minus strand of OY998236.1, from coordinate 12,804,144 downwards.
TCACATCGGCCATGTACGACATTTCTACGGACGCGAGAGCGTGTTCCGTTTCATCGGGCTCGCTTCTGATCTTTTTCAATCGGGACCTAGCATGCTCCATCCTCTTTTCCATCTCGGCGTTGTAACTTGAACAATAATCCATACATTATTATTAACAAAAACAACAACAGCACAACGGTACATGACATGAGCACAAGAGCACACGAGCACCACAACAGCACAACAAAAACAACGAGAACAGCACCACAACGAGAACAACAGTACAACAAGAACAACGGCACAACAAAAACAACAGCACAACAAGAACAACAAGAACAACCGGCACAAGAGGCACAAGAGGCACAAGAGGCACAAGAGGCACAAGAGGCACAAGAGGCACAAGAGGCACAAGAGGCACAAGAGGCACAAGAGGCACAAGAGGCACAAGAGGCACAAGAGGCACAAGAGGCACAAGAGGCACAAGAGGCACAAGAGGCACAAGAGGCACAAGAGGCACAAGAGGCACAAGAGGCACAAGAGGCACAAGAGGCACAAGAGGCACAAGAGGCACAAGAGGCACAAGAGGCACAAGAGGCACAAGAGGCACAAGAGGCACAACAGGCACAACGACAGCACAACAGGCACAACGACAGCACAACAGGCACAACGACAGCACAACAGGCACAATGATAGCACAACAGGCACAACGACAGCACAACGACAGCACGGCAACCTTATTGATTTTCCACGCTTTTTAGAATACAATTACTACCTTGGCAACGGACTTCCTGAGCTTGGAGTATCGAGATACACAATGTTTCGGCTTTTATCTCTGGGATCGGTATCGACGTTGAAACCGATAAAAACATCCTTGCCGACGACACGTCGGACTCTGGCCATGAGCTCAACGAGATTTCCATGCTTGCCGGTAAGAGCGGCCGGTATCTGGGGAAGTTTCACTTTCTCGAGTAGCTTCTGAAGAGGCTTCAGTCCGAGGGAGTCGATCGACGCTGTCGGTAACGTTGAATTCGATTTTACACCTCTCGACGCCTCACATAAAAAGTTGACTAAATGATTTTTGATTTTTTTTTTTTTTTACATACCGACGTCTATGCAACTGTCGTACAAATTTTTCGCCTGCATAACCGCCCACGGCACTTCGGCGTCGGTGAAATTTTTTCTCAGGTGCTCCCTCACCTTAAGCGTGACCCGTGAGCTTCGCTCGGTAAACCAGGAATTCTCCGACTCCGCCATTGGATGGTCGTCGCGCCATCTGCCGCAAACGTATCTGTGTTAAAAAAAAAAAATAAAAAAAAATAAAAAAAATAAATAATTTTTAATTTTTTTAATGTAAAATTTTGCGTTAGAAAAAAATTGGAAAATATCTCCGAATCCTCGGAGGCGAAACATTGGCATCGAGCTTCGATACGGGTCGAGATCGATTTCATCATTCAGCGACACATCGAGTGCAACATATCAAGAGTAAGAACAAACAAAAACAAAAAAAAGTAACAAACGAACGAACGTACACGCGTGAGTCACTCGTGAGAGATCAAAGTTTGTTCCATAATGATTTACTCACCGATAAAAGTCATCGCAAGGATCTATAGACGTGTCCATAGATTCTTTCAGACTAGCGGCTAAGTAACGCAACAATTTTTACGTAAGAACGTAATTTTTTATTTCATTTTTTTTTAAATTTTTTTATTTGATTTTTTTTTTTTTTTTTTTTTAAGGGTGGTGCAAAACGGAATCCCGCTGGCAAAATGGACTAATTTGGACAATTTTTCGCGGCTGAAAGAGAGAAGAAAAAAAATGTCTCATGTGCGACGGAGGACTCGAGTCCATTTTGCCCCAGACTTCTGTTTTCCCCGCTTTACCCTGCGCAGTACAATTTTATATATATATATATATTTTAATTACCCGATCATAAACATAAAACCACATATTGAATTTTTAACGCGTTCTCACCTATTCGTATGCAATGCTCGTTGTCGCAAACGTCTCCGGCTCTGACGACCCTCGAGTCTGAAAGTTAACGCACGTTTCAGTGTAATTTTCATCATGGATCGATCGAACTAATCGACAAAACTTACACAGTACAGCGAGGACGATGACTACAGCGATCAGACAGGCCATGAAAAAACCAAGAACGATAAACATCAAGTTTATTTTTTGTTTTCGCTTGAAGCTGAAAAGAGATTAAGTTTGGTTTCCTGATTTTCATTGACACTTTTGTATTTAAAATCCATGCTCACTATGTGCTCCTCGATCTAACGGGGACCAAATTTTTTGCGCTGCCGATCGAGTACACCGAGGTCGATACCTCCACGCCATCCTCTGTAAAAAAAAAAGTATTGAAAAAATGCGTTAAAAAAAAACAATCATGCTATCCCTATTGCCATCTCTATTGATATCCCTATTGCCATAACTATTGCCATACCTATTGCCATCCTCATTGGCATCCCTATTGCTATCCCTATTGCGGTCCATATTGCTATCTCTGTTGCTGTCCCTATTACTGACCCTATTGCTATCCCTATTCCTATTCCTATTTCTGTCCTTATTGGTATTCCAATTGGTATTCCTATTGGTATTCCAATTGGTATTCCTATTGGTATTCCTATTGGTATTCCTATTGGTATTCATATTGGTATTCCTATTGGTATTCCTATTGGTATTCCTATTGGTATTCCTATTGGTATTCCTATTGGTATTCCTATTGGTATTCCTATTGGTATTCCTATTGGTATTCCTATTGGTATTCCTATTGGTATTCCTATTGGTATTCCTATTGGTATTCCTATTGGTATTCCTATTGGTATTCCTATTGGCATTCCTATTGGCATTCCTATTGGTATTCCTATTGGTATTCCTATTGCTATTCCTATTGCTATTCATATTGCTATTCATATTGCTATTCATATTGCTATTCATATTGCTATTCATATTGCTATTTGTAGATTTATCATGCCCTAGCGATACCATGGTTAAGATATGCAAAGATACACCGGGAATGCGTCCATTGTACAGTAATAAAATCGTAATATTAACAACGTTGAACGAAAAACAAATAAAATAAAACAAAATCATATCAGGCGTGAAGATTGCAGAAAAATGAAAGCAACTGCGACGCGTATCAGCATGAAAATGAAGATTAAATAATAAGATAAAAAATGACACGAATATTGAGTAATTATGTCAGATAGATACGATGGATAGTATAGAAAATTCGTATAGCCAAACAGGTACCCTTTAAACAAATTAACAACAAAAAATACAAATGCTCTAAGTTCGCGATCTATTTATTTATTTTTTTTTTTTTTTTTACTATTTTTTCCCGTCAAGGCGAAAAAATCTCAACCACGTGTAAGTTTTACTACTCACTGCGCTCGTTGTTCATGCTGAATGTCCCACTGACCGGATCGAACTGAGGACACCGAACAACCTCGAGGGAAATAACCGGGTGTCCATACCTTTGCGATATCCAGCGCGTGACGCGTCCGCGAGCAGCCAGCGGTTCCCATATATCGTTTGATTCCTCCCTCGATCGTCGGCACTGTCTCTTCGCTCTACCTCTCTTCACCACCCCCCCCCCCCCCCCCCCGCCCGTCCGTCTCCACGCGACCTCCTCGCGACGACTCCGTGTATCGTCGATCGATTATCAAAACCCTCGTTTACTTATAATCTCTTCGGCAACTATGTAAATACGGAGAAAAAAAAATCATTACTTTTTTTTTTTTTTTTAGTAACAATTGGAAACTTGGTGAAAAACGTAAACCAGCATACCTCAGTGAAAAAGAATTATGAGAATTAAATACCCTCGTGTATTTACGATCCTTTCGGCAAATATGTAAATATGAAGAAAATTAAAATGATTTATTTTTTTAAATCTATATTGCTATTCTTATCGCTATAGAGGAATAGCAATAGGAATAGCAATAGGAATACCAATAGGAATACCAATAGGAATACCAATAGGAATACCAATAGGAATACCAATAGGAATACCAATAGGAATACCAATAGGAATACCAATAGGAATACCAATAGGAATACCAATAGGAATACCAAAAGGAATACCAATAGGAACATCAATAGGAATACCAATAGGAACATCAATAGGGATAGCAATGGGGATAGCAATAGGGATAGCAATAGAGATAGCAATAGGGATAGCAATAGGGATAGCAATAGGGATAGCAATAGGGATAGCAATAGGGACAGCAATAGGGACAGCAATAGGGACAGCAATAGGGATAGCAATAGGGATAGCAATAGGGACAGCAATAGGGATAGCAATAGGGATAGCAATAGGGACAGCAATAGGGATAGCAATAGGGGCAGCAATAGCAAAGATAAAAATGATTTTTTTAAGTCTGAATTGGAAACTCGGAAAAAAGATAAACCAGCATAACTCGATGAAACAGAGTAATTAAAATTATGATTGCGGAATCGTGTCTGGAGCACGTCGATTGCGAGGCATGCACGCAGCAGCGCGCCAGTTTCGCGCGTTACGCGAGCGATGCACATACTTTTCAGGCGTATCACTCAATAAACGAGGAAGTCGTAACGAGGTGGCTCGGGCGGCTCTTGGGTATCGAGTGAAAGTAAAATGCGCCTACTGATGCATATAAGGCGAAAAACTCTCTCATATATTAATCGGTACCGAGGGGCGGGAATCCTGCGCGAACAAAGAAGACGACGTTGCTTCCGCGTCAGGGACGATTCCGCATAGCGACTCCTTGATAGGCCGATGACCATTGCAAATACAACACTCAGAATTCCAATAAAGCATATGATATGTAATATATGAGGTATTCTATGTCAAGCCAGCCTCGTTTTTTTTATCGATTCTCATATTTATTCTATAATTGGGTTCACCGTTTTCGGTTCACCTGAAAATACTCTGTGAAGTTTTAAGATTTTTTGAATCATCCACTTAAAATATGCGTTTTTTTTTTTTTCTTCAAATTCACGTATCTTGAAAGGGATAAGTCGGGCGAAAAAAAAAAAATCAAACGACAAAAAAGTTCTCTTTATTCATGAACTATTTAATGCAATATGTGTTATATTTTTGTTCATTATGGAAAAACTATTATTAAGAGAAAGGAATTGAAATTGATATTTTTTTTCGGGCAATGCGACACCCTCGATTTCGCTGCCAATTTATCAGGCTATTCAACGATGTATAAAGAACCTACAAAAAAAAAAAAAAAAGTGGTAAAGTTGTACTCCACTTAGTCGCCAAGCAAAAGGAAAATAATTATCTACTATTGATATTTCAATATTTGTTTTCTTGGAAAATACGTCTCGTTCCACATTGCCAATTTTTTTTTTTTTTTTTTTTAACGTTTCTCCTATATCACCGACTAAACTAAAAAAATTAACAGCACAATCGAAGTTATCGCATTGGATGAAAAAGAAAATTGTAATGAAAATATTATATTATATTTTTTTTTTTTGCTCAGCAACTGCGTCAAGCACCAATTTGTCATTTTTTTTTTTTTTTTTTTTTTTTTTTTTTTTTTTTTTTTTTAGATTCTTCACACGTCGCCGAATGGATGGTGTCGCATTGCACGAAAAAAAAAATCATCGAAAAAACAAAAGCATCGACAGTCTTGCTTTTTTTTTTTTTTTTTTCTTTTTACAGTGAATGAGCGTTTGCGAAGACTTGTCGAACGAAAGTGGCCTTGAACCGGTGTGCAAGTACCCGCTGGCACGACGATCGGTATAATGCCGGACGGGCGGCGAGGCGGGAGGTAAACACTGTCTTATAGTTTTCCTTCATTTTTTTTTTTTTTTAATTTTTTTTTTATTTTTTTTTATCGAACGTGTCAGTGACCCGAGCGATGGGGGCCGCTCTAGCCCCTCGCAACAATCGCGGAGCGTCTACTGTGCTAGACGCGTTCTATATATAGCCGTTAGCGGGGCAAAACGGACCGACGTCCTCCATTCGAGATTAATTTCTCAAGCTCCGCATGAAAATTTGCCTCGGTGGTCCATTTTGCCCCACCCCCACCCCCCCCCGGCCCGGTGGTTCATTTTGCCTCACCACCGCCCATGTCCAACTTGGTAACCGTCACGACGCTGCCTACGTTGGCATCGATTTTCGTCTCCGAGGGAAACACCGAATCGACGAAGCGACGTTCAACTGGAATATAAAGTCGTATACCGAAGCTCGTGTGTGTGTGTGTGTATATATATATATACACATGTGTGTGTATGTGTAGATATATATATATGTAGTCATACCTTGTACGACGCGAATAGTCGAGCTCTCGTTCTCGAACACGAGAACGGTCACCTAGTTTCCCAACTTCGTCGCTGCCGATGACTATTTTTGCGCTATGTGCGACTATCGCTCGTTTCGCGATTGTGTCGTCGATAATTCCTTTTTTTTGTGAATAATTTTATTTAAAAAAAAAAAAAAAAAAAAAAAAACAAAAACAAACAAAAATGCATTACTAATTATCGATCACATTAATGAGCAAAGAAAAAACAAAAAATGCAAAGTTGAATGGCCAGCGAGCGTGCGTTGAATGAACGAGAATTAATACCGCCGAGACGATTGGCAAGGACGGCTCTTATTAAAATTCCGAGTGGCAAGTGGGCAGCAATGCCCCAATGAATCACTCGAGTGCCAATCACTTGGAGCCCCTCGGGAACGAGAGAGGTGGAACATTGTACGAGTATCATTGACGAGTATCATTATCGAGTTCTTGCCGCGATTGCGAAACGCGATTATCGTCGCAGTCTCGCGGCTGAGATTCTTAATGTCGAACGGGACAAGTGCAGCATTTTTTTTTTTTTTTTTTTTTTTTTTTTATATGCTTACATCAATGAAGTATCCGCGGGTTTCGCACGATCGGGCCGGACGCTGTACGGAGAGACACGCAATCTGGAATCAATAATCAATAGTTGATCTATATATTTATATGATTTTTTTTTTTTTTACGTCGTTTAATTTTTTTTACGTCGTGTAATTTTTTTTACGTCGTTTAATTTTTTTTACGTCGTGTAATTTTTCAAAATCATTTACTTCTCCTTTTTATTCTTTAAAATTATTATTATTATTATTATTATTCGTTATTATTACAATTCTTTTTTATCGTGCACATATACGTGCCCGTCGCTTTACGTACAGAGAGACTACGCAATCTAGGCTATAATTAATCGATCTGTGTACTAATATTAGCACTGTTAGTTTTTTTTCTAGGTTTATTTATTTTATTTATTTTATTTATTTTATTTATTTTATTTATTTTATTTATTTTATTTATTTTATTTATTTTATTTATTTTATTTATTTTATTTATTTTATTTATTTTATTTATTTTATTTATTTTATTTATTTTATTTATTTTATTTATTTTATTTATTTTATTTATTTTATTTATTTTATTTATTTTATTTATTTTATTTATTTTATTTATTTGCCGACGCAATAAAAGCGTAAACCATGCCAATGTAGAAATTCCGGAAAAGCCCGTCCGAGATTATTATCGTGGGCGTGCGACTGAATCGCATGCGGCGACGATGGCTAAAAATAAATAATTGAAAGGAAAAAAAAAAGAATGTTATCGAAAATCTGAGTCCATTCACGGCACGTGCCATGAAACTCTGTTGGATCACCGATAAATTCTCGTTGATAATATGCGTCTACGAAGGGATGCCCCGAGAGATCCGACGACGAATGGCAGCTCATTAATATCATTAATATTATTAATACTACTAGCGATCGGGCGCTTCGCGCCCGACGCTAGATTCGTTTATGTTATTCTGATCGATTTATGTTTATAGTTTCGATTTATGTTATTTATTGTTGACAATAGATGACAAATGCTTCGTCTATTGAAACGCGATCGCCGGATAATATATTCTTAAGGAACCGAATCTCACCTCCGATTCAAATTTCGAACACGAATATACTAATTATTTTACTGTCAGCCCAATATTTTCTACTAACGATTTCCTCGGCCGAGGAAATCCTCAGCTGAGCATTTTTTCAAAAAAATTTTTTAGAATTTTTTCGTTAATGAAATCGGTTGGGAAATATGCCACTTGCAAAACAATGGCGAAGCTTTTAATTCGATATCTTGAAATTTTTTGGAAAAATCCTCAGCTGAGGATTTCCTCGGCTGAGGATTTTTCCAAAAAAATTCTAAAAAAATGTTTTCGTTAATGAAATCGGTTGGGAAATATGCCACTTGAAAACAATGGCGAAGGTTTTAATTCGATATCTTGAAATTTTTTTTTTTCGAAAACGTTTCTATATGCTAAAAAATCGAAATTTTGGTTTGTTAGCATATAGAAACGTTTTCGAAAAAAAAAATTTCAAGATATCGAATTAAAACCTTCGCCATTGTTTTCAAGTGGCATATTTCCCAACCGATTTCATTAACGAAAAAATTCTAAAAAAATTTTTTGGAAAAATCCTCAGCTGAGGATTTCCTCAGCTGAGGATTTCCTCGGCTGAGGATTTTTCCAAAAAATTTCAAGATATCGAATTAAAACCTTCGCCATTGTTTTCAAGTGGCATATTTCCCAACCGATTACATTAACGAAAAAATTTTTAGAATTTTTTTCGAAAAAAAAAAATTTCAAGATATCGAATTAAAACCTTCGCCATTGTTTTCAAGTGGCATATTTCCCAACCAAGTACCGATATTATTATTAATATTATTAATATTATTAATATCATTAATATTATTAATATTATTCTCATGATTGTCATTGTTGTTATTTTTATTTATATAATTTAAAACTACGTGCAGAAATCCTTCAGTCCTTTTTCGTACTCACCTCGGCCGGCGAGCTCGATCAGTGGCTGTGCGCTCTCTTTATGTTTGGTCATACAGTTGCCCGGGTAACGTCAAATTGATTTGTACCCTTCGTACTCATCGGACGTGTGTGCATGCACGTGGGACACTCGTTTGTAAACTCGGCTCGTTCCCCCTCGCCCGCGGTCCCGGTGAGCGAAATACGACACACACACACACATAAAGGGAGGTCGAGAGTCTCGTCGCAAAAAAATATAACCGAAGCTGTTTCGCAACAAAAGTACAACGGTGTCGGCGTTTTAACGAGCGTCGGTGAGACGTCGATCATATCGGCTACCGGTCCATCTATCGAATCGTTAATTAATTAATACATTTACACTGTCCGCTTTTGATTTTATTTTTATTTATTTTTTATTTTATTTTTGTACAAAATATTAGAATCGGACACCATACCGAAAAGTAATAAGTATCGCACATACTTTAAGTACTAAGTACTGCATGTACTTTAAGTACTGAGTACTAAGTACCAAGTACTTTAAGCACTAAGTGTACGTACTGTACGTACTTTGAGTACTACGTACTGTGCATACTTTAAGTACTAAGTACTGTACGTACGTTGAGCACTAAGTACTATACGTACTTTAAGTACTAAGTACAGCAAGTACTTTAAGCACTATGTAGTGCAAGTACTTTAAGCACTATGTCCTGCAAGTACTTTAAGCACTAAGTACTGTACGTACTTTGAGTACTAAGTACTGTGCATACTTTAAGTACTAAGTACTGTGCGTACGTTAAGCACTAAGTACTGTACGTACTTTAAGTACTAAGTACCGCAAGAACTTTAAGCACTATGTCCTGCAAGTACTTTAAGCACTAAGTACCGCAAGTACTTTAAGTACTAAGTACCGCAAGTACTTTAAGTACTAAGTACCGCAAGTACTTTAAGTGCTAAGTACTGCAAGTACTGCAAGTAGTTTAAGTACTGCAAGTACTGCAAGTAGTTTAAGTACTAAGTACCGCAAGTACTTTAAGTTTCATAAAGTACAAAGTACGTCTTCTTCTTAATCGGAAGGAACGGACTTCCACGTGTACAACATTTTTTTCAAAACGTCCAAACTTTTCGTTTGTAATCCTTGGTAACAGACTAATCGACTGGACCTTGGGGTAGTTAGTGGAAGTCGACTGGATGTATAACAACTAAATCTGGGACATATGGATCTAGCACAATGGCCGAAAGTGAAAAGGGCCTCGATTTTATGCATAAAAAATCGTATTTTCGGGATTTAAATGGAAAATATTGAGCTGGAAATAAAATAATGTTATGAGACGAACATTTATTAGATTACGAAAGAGATGCAAAGTAAGTTCTAGGACGATAGCTAAAAAATTACCCAATTTAGAGATATCACAGAAATTATTTTAAAAAATGCAAAATCTCGTGAAATCACCAAATCGGCCTCGACCTACTTAAAAATTTCACTGAACGAATATTTTAAGTATACTTTGACGAAATCTCGATGTTTTTTTTAATGGAAACATAGCTTACTCTATGAGAAAGCACAAATCAATTTTTCATCGTTCGTAAAAAAAAAAAATCAATTTTTTTATCGTTCATAAAAAAAATCCATTATTTTTCTCGTTCATAAAAAAAAATCAATTTTTTAAACCGGAAGTCGTCGATCGCCCTTAATCTCCTAAAATCGCCCATTGGCCCATTTGGTCGTATAAAATTATTTGGCAGGGTTGAAAATAAATAAAAAAAATCACGAATTTATCACAAGACATAAAAATAACCTTTTATTAGAAAATAAATAAAAGTGGTCCTGGACAGAGGTTTGGGGGGGGGGGGGGTGGGGGGATTGGGTTGTGTAAGTGAAGAGTTTGTATAAGTTGAAAGTGTGAGAGAGACTGGGGTCAAAGAATGATCGTTGGAGTGGAACAGAAAAGAAAAAAAAATATACATAAAGAAAACGAAACCGGAAGTGTGGCTTAGCGCTTGTCCGCAAGACGTCGACTTCCGGTCTGGTTTTTCGAAGACAAGTGGTCGAAGGTTTGGGTGGGGTTTCGATATTTTGAGACGGAATTTTTTGTGGTGTTACAAGTTATTCGCCTGGTCCTCGGTTCTCGAGAGTGGTCCATCTTGCCCCCCGAGCGAACATTTCCTTCCTTCACGCCCCTACCTAATACTGATATATATATATATATATATATATATATAAAATTTATATATAAAATATATAAATTTAAAAAATTATATATATAAATTGTTATAAAAAAATTTATGTTTTCAACCGACGTTTTTGGGATGTTCCGATTGCGCCGAAGAGAACGCGAGGTGAAATGATGAAGAATCGATTTTTTTTATTCGAAAAAAAAATTGTTGGTCTCAGACCCGGAATGACGATTGACAAAAGTCGCGGCGAGATTGGCGGTGGTCTTTTAAATTTTCATATTTTTTTTTTGTCGTTGTTTTTTTTTCTTGTTCTTGATTCGTTGGGGATGAAAAAAAAAAAAAATTTAATTTTTTTTTTCTTTCATTTTTTGTTTTTTTTTTTTTGTTTGTTTTTCTTGCTGAAGCTCGTGTGGGATGTTGGACCACCCCGGACCTCGTTGGTTGGGTCGTTTGTTTGTTGGTTATAATCTCGTTCAGAGTCCGGCGAATTTACCATCCGTGTCCGTGTCCGTGGACGGGCTTGATCTGGATCTGAGGCTCGGAATAATGCTCGACACCGATGAGATGGGGATGGGCGATGCCGTTGCCGTGAAGGGGGATCCTGACGACGTGGTTGTGGGCGCTCAGCTTAAGGGGGGAGGGGTGGAGGGCCGGAATGGCCGGCTGCTGGGCGACGTGGAGGACCTGGACGTGCTGGACGCCATGCTGGAAGAAGTTCCCGAAGTCGAAATTAGTTTAATGGGTTCAATCAATAGTGGGGGGGGGGGGGGGGCAAAATGGAACACTGAATTTTTTTTATTTTTTTTTATGGTCCATTTTGCCCCGGTGGGCCGTTTTGCGAGAGGTGGGCAGGCAAAGGCTTGTCGGGAGGGGTCAATCGAAAGTGGGGGGCAAAATGGACCACTGGATTTTTTGGTGGTCCATTTTGCCCCGGTGGGCCGTTTTGCTAGAGGTGGGCAGGGAAAGGGTTGGAGGGAGGGGTCAATCAATAGTCGGGGCAAAATGGACCAGTGGATTTTTTTTTTTTGGCGGTCCATTTTGCCCCGGTGTCCCGTTTTGCGAGAGCTGGGTAGGTAAACGCTTTTTAGGGTCTATCAATAGTCGGGGCAAAATGGACCACTTTTTTTTTTGGTCCATTTAGCCCCGATGTCCCCTCTTGCGACAGCTGATCGGGCAAACTCTTTTCTCAACTGACTCGCCGATCGTCCGAAGAACGGAGGTATGTTTTTAGAAGTGCTCCTTTTTGCCCCATTCGGTTCTGACAACTGTTCTACGAACCGAAGTGTGTTACTGAGATGCTTATTCGTTCGATGAGGGAAGGTATGTATATATTTTTTTTTTTTTTGAAGTGCTCCATTTCACCCCCATGTTCAATTTTGCCCCACCCGGTCCCGAAAACCCCGTTTTACTGCCGATGGTGCATCTTTGACATCCCGATCGTCCGAGGAGTGAAATTAATTAGTTTGGTTCATTTTGCCCCACCCGGTCCCGAAAACCCGGTTGTACCGACTGGCTCTGCGTCCGTTCGTCCGATTTGTCCGACCTCATCGGGATTCGAAAAAAAAAAAAAAATTGCTTTTGGGTCTCGCTTATCCTTTGAGAGAATAAAAAAATCGAGCTGGAGTGTCCAGGATGCAGTCTAATCGTTACCTGCGGTGGTTGCCAAGCCGCTTGCGGCTGCCAGCCGGAACTGGGCCAGGCAGGCTGCGGCTGCCAGCCGGAACTCGGCCAAACCGAACTCGGCTGCCAAGCTGAGGCACCCTTCCATGGATTAACCTGATCCGTTCGCCAAGACAGACAACAATTTTACGAATTTTTGATCTTTTTTTTTTTCTTTGCGAACACAAAAAAAAACTCTTGGTTTTATTGACATTGGATGGTTAAGCATCGTCCTTGATGCCTTGGTTGTTACTCGATGGACGGACAATCAGACGGTGAAGAGGCGGAAGAAGAAGAGGTGGAGAAAAAAAAAAAAAAAAAAATATCCCTACGAAAGCAATCTATCGAAACTCAATATCGCGATTTTTGGACTCTCGCGTCATTTGTCGCATTGACGCCAATCAATCGATGCGCTTTCCTCGGGAAACGTTCAGAACGAACCCGTTCAGGGCTTTTTCTACTGAACAATTTTTGTAAATTTTTTCGCCGGAATGATTTTTTCGATATTAGACTTTTTAAATTTCATCGAGAAAAAAAAAAAAAAAAAAAAAAACACAAAAAATGGCGTCAATCACTTGATCGAAAAAGCGACATAGACAAATAGAGAAATTGTGCAAATTATTTCACCGAAAAAGGGAAGTGGCATAAAAAAAAATTTGAACCAATTATTTGATCAAAATAGCGCCATAGAAAAAAAAAAGAAAGAAAAAAAAATTAATTATTTGATCGAAATAGCGCCGTTGCAAAAAAAAAAAAAGAAAAAATGTTGAATAAATTATTTGATCGAAAAAGCGAAGTTGCAAAAAAAAAAAATTAATTTTAGAAAATCATTTGATCGAGAAATCGATGTTGCGAAAAAAAAAACATAGAAAACAGCCGATCGGAGGCGAAGAACTCGTGCATGAGAGGGCGATCGCCCAGCGCGCTGCGGCGCAGCCGACCGGAAGTTACTCTTGCGAGTCGGTTATTGCGATGATGGATTGCAAAAATAAATATATATGTATATATATATATTAGTAACGAGAGTTTACGATTTCCTATCGAAACTGTCAGTGGATGTCGAGTGCCTCGAATCTCCCCGAGACATACACATATGCAGAGCGCATACTCGTGTTATTTATTAGCCGGAAGTGAGGAGAAGAAGAAAATTACACGATTCCGCGTTAGTTACGTTATCGCTCGATATTAATGGTGAGATACGTGATAACGATTGCGTTATACCTCAGTAACAAATATTTTAAAAAATAATAATAATCATAACTTTAAAAAAATAGGTATATATATATAGTTATGTGTATATATAAATATACACATAACTATATATATACACACATGAACTATATATTTTGTCATGTGTATATATAAATAGGTATATATATATATAGTTCATGTATATATATATATATATATATATATATATGGCTGTAGGACTGAATTGACTTACGTCGTATCCGGGGAAGGCAGCGACGGCGGCCACGAGGGCGAACAGGACAATCTGCAGTAATAAAATGTAAACATTTAAAATTCGATAATGGAAAGAAAAAAAAAAATGTATTTTAATAATAGTCTGCGAATCGTTTGTATCAAATTATTTGCACCGCTCAAACATTTCGCCATTATTAAATGTGCATTGCTGCACCAAAGGGAGAATAACTTTGGAGACTGTGAACTACGTTAAGGATTGACTCAGTAAGTGAACAGATGAATTAGAAAAATTAATGATTTGAGAATACGATCTGCTGTAATAAAATTTAGAGACTTGAAACTCGTTAATTCAAATGATTCCAAAATGTTTGATAAAAAAAAAAAAAAAAAAAAACAATATTCCCACATTGTTTATACAAAATCTCTTGCCTCGCTCAAGTGTCTCGTCGATCAATAAACTTTTATTCACGCTCCAAAGATATTGTCCATCCAAACTGTGAACTACCTCAAAAAATATATTAATACATTAGCAAATGATAAATAATAATAACGACAGATGAGCCAATGTGCAACTAAGTTAATAAACCGACAAATAAAAAAGTGATAAATAAATTAACAAATTTTAAATGCTAAAAATGTCAAAATACAGCGAACAAATTCCAAAAAAAATTCAACAAATTGGCAGAAAATTCAAAAAAAATGGCAGATAATTGACAAAAAAAATGGCAGATCATTTTTAAAAAATTGCAGATCATTTTAAATAAATGGCAGATCATTTTTAAAAAATGGCAGATCACTTTTAAAAAATGGCAGATCATTTTTTTTAAATGGCAGATAATTCCAGAAAAAATGGCCGAAAATTCAAGAAAATATGGCAGAAAATTCAAGAAAAAATGGCAGAAAATTTTTAAAAAATGACAGAAAATTTAAAAAAAATGGCAGAAAATTTTTAAAAAATGGCAGAAAATTTTTAAAAAATGGCAGAAAATTTTTAAAAAATGGCAGAAAATTAAAAAAAAAAATGGCAGAAAATTTTTAAAAAATGGCAGAAAATTAAAAAAAAAAATGGCAGAAAATTTTAAAAAAAATGTAAAAAAAAACAATTATAGAAAAGCCTTCGACATTCGAGACATCGGTCGGTGTCACGACAGTTCGATCGTGCACGTTCCCGTGGTGTCTCGTCGACAGAGATACGATATGGTTTTGTGGTCAACTTACGAACAGCTTCATATTGGGTTGTTTTTGCTTTGTGCGAAGGACTGTGAGCACTACATGACTTAGGGGCAGCGGCGTTGGCTTTTATAGTGGTGCCCTGCCCGGAGTCGTTGCCACGGTTGGCGTTACAAGACGGTGGTGGAAGTGCAATCGGGAGTGCGATCGGGCGGGGATCGAACGGATCTGGCTGAAACGTTGCGCGCAACGCCATAGTGCGCTCACCTCGATCCTCTCGTAAGTGCGTTTTACGATGTTTAAACATCGCCGCACGCAACAAAACGTGCGATTACCCCCCCCCCCCCCCTCCCCCCTCCTTTCACCGTTACAAAATAGCCCTTTCGAGTCCTTCGTCGTACGATTTATTTTTTCCGACTTCCGGTCGGCGAAGAATTTTTTTTTTTCCATTATTTTTTTTTTTTTTTTCTTCTCGTCAAATCCGGTCGCATCTTCGACGGCCGAATCGAATCGCGCGAGTCGGGCGTGTTGCGTACGAGAAAAAAAAAAAAAAAAAAAAAAAAAGTCTATCCTTTTACTCGAGCGACTCTTTGAGGCGTGTCAGATTCATGAGGAAAACGCAGAATTACGCAATTCAGGACTCGCCTCAGCCGCGTTGGCCAACGGTTTCATTTTTTTTTCTCTCTCTCCTTTTCCAGTGTTTTTTTTTTTTTTTTTTTTTTTTTTTTTTCTTGTCCTCCTCTTTCATTAGATTCCACGCCGATCGGACGTATAGATTTGTCGCTAGAATTCTGGATTCGAGGAGATCGGCTAATAGGTGTGCTTTCAACAAACGACACGAACGACCGACACTTGGGCGTTTTACTTTGCATTCGCGGTTTCTAAACCGCAGCGTTTTTATTAATGACGGTAGGAATAACAATAGTAACAACAATAATGACAAATATTAAAAACAATCACAATAATGACAATAATCGAAACAATGACAACAATGACAATAATCGAAACAATGACAATAATGACAATAATGACGACAGTGACGATAATAACAATAATAACAAAAGAAAAGAATTATTAACTCATTATAATTAATGATTTTAATCATGGAGAAAATATTGATGTGAATATTTCAGAAAGAATATCTCAAAGTGGCAAAAAATTTCTGTGAAATTTCTCTGAAAAGTCCTCTGAATTCCTCTCACTTTTCGCATTTTTCCAGAGGTGTCCAGAAAAATCCATAAAAATCGGCGGTATTCCAGAATTTTGTTCGGAATATACTCGGAATTTCTCTGATACGAGACCATTCTCTGCCAACTTGGCCACTTTTTTTTTTTCGACCCTCTCAGATCTGTCCCACACTTGGTCACATTTCAGTGTCACCTGAAAGTGCCCTTTGCCAATTTTTGTCAGATTTTTTAATCCATCCGTTTAGGGAGATGCGTTTTTGTTTCAAATTCATATGTCTTGAAAGGGATAAGTCGGGCAAAAAAAAAAAAAAAATCTAACGACAAAAAAGTTGCCTGCAGTCATTAACTATTTAATGTGTTGTATTTCTGTTCGTATTGCGAAGGCTGTTTTTTTTTTCTTTTTTTTTTTTTGCAGAAAGCAATGAAAATCACTCAATTCGTGGCGAAAGACCTTTGTCGACCGTCAAAGGGTTAAAAAAATGTTCAGCGAGTGTTTTTCAATTTATTTATTTTTTTTTTTTTCGCAGCGCCGATCGATATTTATCACGGCAATGGGTCTAAATTCCCTCGGGGTGAAACCGGGATGACGAGAGGAGGACGAAGGTCGTGGAGCGGTAGTGATCGGACGAAGCATCCCACCTTGGCACGCTTCTCTCAGCAGCGCGCATTGGCATTTTCGTAAAACCTCTCCATTCCGCACGGAGCGACTTCGACCGCCGGTCACTGAGCTCCATACCCATTTTCGGAAAACCGGGACTTTGCTAATCCGCCGCGAAATTGCGAAGCGTAAAAAAAAAGTTAAACAAAAAAAATCATTTTCGATCAAACATTTTTTTATCGTATCGATCGGAATGTTTGAGATGATCGATAATGATCGCGATGATCGATAATGATCGAGATGGTCGATAATGATCGATAATGATCGAGATGATCGATAATGATCGAGATGATCGATAATGATCGAGATGATCGATAATGATCGAGATGATCGATAATGATCGAGATGATCGATAATGATCGAGATGATCGATAATGATCGAGATGATCGATAATGATCGAGATGATCGATAATGATCGAGATGATCGATAATGATCGAGATGATCGATAATGATCGAGATGATCGATAATGATCGAGATGATCGATAATGATCGAGATGATCAATAATGATCGAGATGGTCGATAATGATCGAGATGATCGATAATGATCGAGATGATCGATAATGATCGAGATGATCGATAATGATCGAGATGATCAATAATGATCGAGATGATCGATAATGATCGAGATGATCGATAATGATCGAGATTATTAATAATGATCGAGATTATCGACAGTGATCGAGATTATTAATAATGATCGAGATTGTCGAGAATGATCGAGATTATCGAGAATGATCGAGATTATCGAGAATGATCGAGATTATCGACAATGATCTCGTATGATTCTCAAGTAAAATTGAGGGCAAAAAATGTAATAAAACAAGGCCGCGGAATTGCGAAGCGAAAAAAAATCGATTGCCGATCAAACATTTTTTATCGTATTGATCGAGATGATCGAGAATGATCTAGTATGTTTATCGGGTAGAATCGAGGGTAAAAAAGACAATACAAAAAACTCGCGGAATCGCAAAGCGAAAAAATATATATATTTTTGTTCAAAGATTATTCTATCGTATAGATCGAGATGATCGAGAATGATCTAATATGTTTCTCGAGTAGAATCGAGGGGTAAAAAAAACTTCGAACGACTACGCGACTTTTACTAGTTCCCCTCCCACGCGAGTAATAAAGTCTCGAGTCTAATAACTCCTTGCGCATTCCTCGGTATCATTTGTAGGAGATAATTTTTTTTTTTTTTTTTTTACGTCTGTCTCTCAAGGATATGTCGGAGTGGGTTTCGGTTTCTTCGTCTATTTCTTTGTAGCCCTCGTTACGGTTAAAATTTTTTTCTTTTTTTTTTCGACTCATTAGCCAATTATCCTTCTCTCCGGCGTACCAGCCCTCTCGCGTTCTCTCAGCCTCCGACTTGCGTAACCGCAACGACGACGAGAATACAGCGAGTTACCCACTACGTATAGGGTAAACGTGACAGCGATTGGTCCTTTTCAGACTGGCCAGTGTCTGAACATTGATATAGGCTTGTATTCTGACAACCTGTAAATTTTCATAGGCCATCGACTGTAACGTTGCCAGTGATTCCGGTCGATCGCTCCTCGGAGACCACAGACCTCCCAGTTGATCACTGACACACTAGTTAGAGAATGTACCGACGTCAATCACTAAAAGTATTCACTCTTTTGTGGTTAAAGATGGTGAAAAATTATTGAAAATTGTTGAAAATCGTTTAAAATCATTAAAAATGGTTGAAAATCGTTAAAGATAGTTAAAAATCGTTAAAAATGGTTAAAAATTGTTGAAAATTGTTAAAAATTTTTTTTAAATGTTAAAAATTTTTTAAAACTGTTAAAAATTGTTAAAATTTGTTACAAATTGTTAAACATTGTTAGAAATCGTTAAAAATCCTTAAAAATCCTTAAAAATCGTTGCCAACAAACCGTGGCCAACGACTCGGTGGTCTCGGGGCCCCGGGGACCAATAAAGCCGCGGTAATGCTCGAGAGAGACACCCCCCGCCCCCCACCCCCCTGCAAGCGAGCTCTGTTTATTCGAGCTAGAAAACAAGTAAGCCACGCGCGTCTAGAGTGCACGGATGTTAATCCGCTCCGGCTTTGTTGTCTATTCCGGGGTTATTGCAAAACCCTGGAAAGTTTAACGATTACCATTATTTTGTAACGCTCGTGAGCCTCTCGCGCCGTTTCGGCTCGGACGTACATACGTACGTAGGTTCACTCGGTCGAGCGGTGCGCAGGCAGCGCTCAATCATACGAACACCGTAGAACAACAGACCAGAGATCTCTCGCTTCTGTTATTCCGCGTCTTTCACCTCCGACAGTAGAACGGAAACTTTATTTTTACATCAATGACAATGACAATGACAATCATAATGATAATCATAATGATAATCATAATGATAATCATAATGATAATCATAATGATAATCATAATGATAATCATAACGATAATCATGACGATAATCATGACGATAATCATGACGATAATCATGACGATAATCATGACGATAATCATGACGATAATCATGACGATAATCATGACGATAATCATGACGATAATCATAACGATAATCATAACGATAATCATAACGATAATCATAACGATAATCATAACGATAATCATAACGATAATCATAACGATAATCATAATGATAATCATAACGATAATCATAACGATAATCATAACGATAATCATAACGATAATCATAACGATAATCATAACGATAATCATAACGATAATCATAATGATAATCCTAATCGTAATCGTAATCGTAATCGTAAGATTCTCGGGATTCACTCGTTCGGGACCGCGTCGTGTAGCGCTCCGTCATAGGAACACCGGCTGTTGTCCGTCATATGCGGAAAACAGCCGTGAGCATGTGAGATCTCTCGGTGCTGTTATCCCGGATGTTTCGCCTCCGAGAGAGTAACATTGTAACAGATAATTGTTTTAGGATTAATTTCGAGAGCGGTGATTCAACTGGTTTTGCGTGTGGCAACGGCGGACTGGTTCGTTGGTATTCTCTCTCTCGTTGGTTCCGCGTGTTTTCCGGTCGGGCTCTTATCCGTCCAGTTTGTATTCCGGGCAATTGAGGTATATACTGTGCGCCTCAAGCGACCCGTCACGATATTTCGCGCCTTTTCGAATACCGGCGTTACCACCGGAGAACTGGCCGAGAGTGACGCGCTCCAGTGACTCGGCCAGCACCTGTTCTCCTGGAGGCTCGACTCACCGAGTGTGTGCCGTAAGAATAAGGCACGTGGGTGTGTCCAACGAAAAATTGTCGTACGGGAGGGAAGTTAAAAAAAAAATCGAGCGGTTAGGAAACTAGGCAACAGGGGCGATATTTATCAATTCGAGAATAGAAAAATCACATTCGGTCATGTGTTATGATACAGTAGTATATAATTATTAATTATTTATGTAACATGTTGATTGTGAACTTGTCGTGCATTGTGCGTTGTGTTCACGTGTGTGTTAGGCGTTGTGTGCATGTGTGTGTGTGTGTTGTCCATGTGTGCATGTATGATTTACGCATGTGTGCATGTGTATGTTGTGCATTGGGCATGTGACTTTTGTGACTTTTGTGACCTTTGTGACTTTTGTGACTTTCAATTTCTGAAATTTCCGATGAATGTCGATCGGGCCATTTTCATTATTCTGTGAGACGATCAAAACGGCTTATCGCCTATTGGCAAATTAGTTAAATAGAGAATAAAAAAAATACATTTTTTTGACACTCTTTATTACATATACATGGATGTTATATGCAACCTACGTTGAGTCCTGATTTTTACGGACGATATTTACTCCATTTCTAAAGATCCACAACGCACTCCCAAAATTAATCATACCCGAAAAACCAGAATTTCTCTGTCCACGAACTCGCCACCTTTACGAAAGATCGTTCGTACCCCATTTTTTAAGATATAAAATTAATTTTTTTTTTTTTTTTTAATCTAAAAACTCCTCTCCTATTCGTATGACTATTTGCCGGAAATAGAGTCGAGCCCCCTTTGGATCTCGTTCACCTCCCCCCCCCCCCCATTTCCCCGCCGGCCCCGAAAAACCATGCCGACGAACTCCGCGGTGATAAAAGTGAAAGTGAATATTGCTTATTAAAAAAAAAAAAAAAAAAAAAAAAAAAAAAAAAAAAAAAAAAAAATCTCAACACTCATCAGACCGGTCGGCTAAGCGGTGCGCCGAGCCGGGCTCGCCGCCTAGAATGTCCCGTGTCGAGCGATACCGCGATTTAAGTTTAAAATCAAATGAGAGTGCTCGCGGCCGAGGCGGTCGCATTGGCAGCGCGTTCGACGCTCGGAATCGTCGGTCGTCGAGCGGCGCGACCGGGAGGAAAGCCGGCGAGATCGCCGGCCGGTGCTCCAGATCGAACGACGTGGCCAAGGATGGCGATTGCGCTGTTCGCGCCCCGAGGCGGGTCTCGTCCGAGCAAGGGGCGGCACGCGGATTCCCATATCAGCACGGGGGCCGCGCGAGACGGTCCGGACGGGCCGCGCGCGTGAAACGTCCGATCGGCGAAATATAGCGGTGTCGTCGATGCACTCGGCGCGCGGTGGCAGAAAGACGGCGGCGACGACGTGTTTCTCTCTGTCGAGGTAACGTCGTGTAGAAAGTCAACTTTTGGATCGGGCGGCGAGGAGGCGAGGATTGGAAGTGCCGCGCCACCCACCTTCGTCGGGGCGAGGTTTGATCGTCCGATCGCGTAGCGAGGCGGCTGGACCGCGTCTGTCGGGTGGCCTGCGTTAGAGAAATTAAGACCGCGGGTGGCGAGGGGTTGTTCCGGTTGTTGGTGGAGTCGAGACACCCGCGAGACGCAACGGGGCTTGGTCGGCTCTTGCGAATCGATTCACGTGGAGCGGGTAGAGTTTTTGGAGGTTTTTTTTTTAATTTTTTTTTTTTATTTTAGTTATTTTTTTTTTTTTTTTTATGGAGCGGTGAAAGAATCTGGATTGGTGTTGAACATGATGCGGATTGTTTTTCGTCCGCGGAGAGAGTCTCGAGCTGATGTAGAGACTGATCTATGGGGAAAACTAGAGGCAGATCTAGATGCGGACGTGGAGAATGATATGCGAATGGAGCTGGAGACAGATCTATTGATAGACCTAGAGACAAATCAATGACAGATCTAGAGACAGATCTACTGACGGACCTAGAAACTGATTTACAGGCAGACTTAAAGACTGATCTACAGGCAGACCTAGAAACTGATCTACTGACGGGCCTAGAAACTAATCTCCAGGCAGACCTAGAAACTGACGAAAAGACTCCAAAAGACTCCAAAAGACTCCAAAAGACTCCAAAAGACTCCAAAAGACTCCAAAAGACTCCAAAAGACTCCAAAAGACTCCAAAAGACTCTAAAGGACTCCAAAGGACTCCAAAGGACTCCAAAGGACTCCAAAGGACTCCAAAGGACTCCAAAGGACTCCAAAAGACACCAAAAGACACCAAAAGACTCCAAAAGATTCCAAAAGATTCCAAAAGACTCCAAAAGACTCCAAAAGACTCCAAAGGACTCCAAAGGACTCCAAAGGACTCCAAAGGACTCCAAAGGACTCCAAAGGACTCCAAAGGACTCCAAAGGACTCCAAAGGACTCCAAAGGACTCCAAAGGACTCCAAAGAACTCCAAAGGACTCCAAAGGACTGCAAAGGACTCCAAAAGACTCCAAAAGACTCCAAAAGACTCCAAAGGACTCCAAAAGACTCCATATTCCAATTTCACAAATTGGAAAGTCTCGTCTCGAATCATTGATACGGATCTCTCCGGAGCAATCCCACCAATCTTCCACCAACGCTCCATTTTTCACCCCGTCTCGTATATCGCCCGCTCTCCCCTAATAAAGTCACGAAGAAAACCTCACCTTTCCTCGTCGCTTGAGAAACATTTTTTTTTTTTTGTCAATACCCCTCAAATTTCCGAGCTCGTTTTCCCTCCCCCCAATCAACGCTCGTCATCCTCGTCGTCGTTACGTCGTCTTCGGCCCGGCAACGAGCGTAATGCACAAACAAGGCCTTTATTATTCAGCGTGACTCGTCACAGTTCCCATGACCGGGCCATTCTTCCGCCGAGCCTGGAAGCACCGTCGGAGGAACATGGAAACTTCTCGCCTCGTTCGGCGAGGGGGAAAAAAAAAAAAATGGGAAATGATTCACGCGCCTCGCTGGGATCGCGAGCTCGGCTCTCGTGAGGGAATAACTTTTTCTTTCGCCTACTCTCTCGGCGATTTGCCGACAGCTGGTCGAATAAAAAAAAAAAAAAAAAAGAAAAATTACACTAAAACAAACAACAAAATATAAAAGAAGAAAGTTACCTCACGAAAGCGAATTACGTGCGCACAACGAGCGAAGCGCGCGCGCGCGGTTTACCGAATGCGTGTATCGCTGCGGACAATCTGAATTAGGCGCATAAGTGCGCGGTGGTAACCGAGCGGCGATACCCGCGTGCCAATTAACTCCCCGCGCCAGGGAAAACTCTGCGGATATCGCGCAATAATCCGCGACGATGGATTCGAGAGGGTAGTTGCCGGTTGTTAAAAAAAAAAAAAAAAAAAAAATTTAAGGAAAAAAATTCTATCGATCAATCGACGGGTTCGCGCGTTCGGCTTAATGAAGAGTGGAATTAGTTTCTTGCGCGTGAGTGGTAAACAAAAAAACAAAAAAATGAGTTGTGTTTTGTGCGAGGAATCCGGAGCGTGGTTGAATTGGAACGGGGAAACCGCAAAGGCTGCAGCGAATCGACGTTGAAGAAAATTCATATTTTGTTTGACAAGTAGATTTGACTTTGAGAGTCGATTCGAGGGTAGCCTTGGCAAAGTTTTCCATTGGGCGTTCAATGGCAATGAATGGCATCGAAAGGTAGTCAATGGGATCACAAATGGGAATTCGTGAGGACAATTGAAACGGTACTTTCGACCATTCACCCTTAATGGGTCTCCACTGGCGAATCACTGGAAAATTTTAAGCGGTACATTTTCCCATTCGTTACCAATAGGATTCCAATTGCACTTCCCTGAAAAAATTCAACTGGTACTCATTCCCATTCGTTACTCCAATGGCAATCAACAAAACCCTAAGCCAAGACGAATGAAAAAACTGACTCGCCTTTCCAGCAAGGAATCCACAGCCCGGTTGAATTAGAACGGCTATCTGGAAACCGCAAGAGCCGTAGCGAATCGACCTTAAAAAAAAAATCTATTTAATTTTTTTTTTTTTTTTTTTTATAACAATATTGCGCTGAAGTCGCGCGCGATGCGACGACGATCCGGTGACGATCACCTCGTCACAGTGAGCCAGAGCCCCGGGCTAATGACTTTGAGAGCGACAAACTCGGAATCGTAGATCCACCGGAACGAGCATTCTTGAGCCACTGCTTCGGGCCACTTAATTGCGAGGCTCGCAGCCGGGCCGGCGAGATTAAAAAAAAAATAAAATAAAATAAATAATTAAAAAACTGGACGATGATCCACATGAGATCGATGCGAGCTCTCGACCAAACGGCCGTCCATCGTTCGTCCAGCCGATCGGAACCGCTCGGCGCTAGGTCGGAACGCAACGCCCGAGAAACCTGATTCAGCTTTGCGGAGCGTTCAATCTCACCAGAACGACATTGTCGAGCGACCGAGAGTGAAGACATAAAGAGAAAAACGTTTTCCAACGATCGGTAGCCGAGGAACTCGGTCGAAGAATTCGACACTGCCGAGAGACCAGACGAGAAAGTTCTTCGATCGTCCGCACGGCGCTCCACGAATTGACAACATTTTTCACGATTCTGGGCGATCAAAAAGTGATTTGATTTATTTTAATTTTTTTTTTTTTTTGTAGGTGAAAATAGAGGCAAAAAGTATTTATATTTATATTTATATTTATATTTATATTTATATTTATATTTATATTTATATTTATATTTATATTTATATTTATATTTATATTTATATTTATATTTATATTTATATTTATATTTATATTTATATTTATATTTATATTTATATTTATATTTATATTTATATTTATATTTATATTTATATTTATATTTATATTTATATTTATATTTATATTTATATTTATATTTATATTTATATTTATATTTATATTTATATTTATATTTATATTTATATTTATATTTAACACAACGTTCATAAATGTTCATACCATAAGCTTTTACAGCCTAATATATCAGTTCCCTATCTAAATAAACTTCGTCAATCGGTTTTTAATAATAGTAACTTAAACGAAAATAACTTTGCATAAAATTGATATATTATTGTGCATAAATGGTTACCTTACAGAACAGAATTTTCAGTGTTTCATTATAAGTGTACGTAGTGTTTACGACGTCGATTCCTATCGTACATCGTGATCTACGTTGCGGTTATTTCATCGTGTTTACAGTGTTACGTTGTGCGCTATGTCTCGTAAGTATTCCATTCGCGCCCGTTTTCCGTAGTCTTCAACGATTTATAGCCTGGTGAGAAAATTTCTCTGACAATTTGTCTGAAAAATTTGGACTCCTATTGGTAACGAATGGGAAAAAGTACCGGTTGAATTTTCCCAGGAAATTGCCATTGGACTTGTATTGGTAACAAATGGCAAAATGAACCACTCAAAATTTTCCACTGATTCGCCAGTGGAGTCCCATCAAGAATGACTGGTACAAAGTACCATTTCAATGTTCCCCATGAATTTCCATTGGAATCCCATTGATTACCTTTCGATACCATTCATTGCCATTAAACGCTCAATGGAAAACTTTGCCAAGGGCTACCATTAATAACGAATGGGAAAAAGTACCAGTGGAATCTTTCCAGGAAATCGCCATTGGACTTCTATTGGTAACTAATGGCAAAATGAACCACTCCAAATTTTCCACTAATTCGCCAGTGGAGTCCCATTAAGAATGAATGGTACAAAGTGCCATTTCAATGTTCTCCATGAATTACCATTAGGAGCCCATTGATTACCTTTCGATACCATTCATTGCCATTAAACGCTCAATGGAAAACTTTGCCAAGGGTTCCTTTTCTTTAAAAAAAAAAAAAAAACCATTCGACGAACTTATTGACCCACCCCACCGATATGTCATATCAGACACACCGACATTAAATTTCTTCTCATTATCTCTTGTCGCCTTGCGTATTTTCCACGCTGCAGCTACCGACTCGGGCTCCCACGAAGCGTTCTCCTTTCCATGCAATTTCTCGAGATAGCGTTTTGCCAAGTAGAAAATCCGGATCGTGACCAATTCGCTCTGAAACGACATGATACCTTTATATACAATATACATGTATTGTAAGACGATATATATGTAAAAATCCTTGTCAGTTAGAGAGGCTCGTTAATCTCACTCATAATTCCAGCATCGAGGGTGGACTGACTAAAGGACGAAGGGGGAGAAAGGTAAGGGGGAGGCTAAATATGTCACACGCGATCTTTTCGAAAAAAAAAATCTGAGTTTTCATCGACGCAATCTCGTTGGCAGAGTGAGGCTTAGGGAGGAGTTTTTCGCTGGCACGATTACGCCAATACGGTAATATATACAGTTACCGAGAAGCCAAGAGATATGAAATGTTCGGGGGGGAATCGCGAGCGTGTATTATAAACTACTGCTCTATATATCTGCCTGTATCTATATAGATGTGAGCGCGCGTTCTCGGGCGAGCTCGGGCGCTGTTCTGTATTACCTCGCATACTTTTCCTTGCGAAAGCGATAGCGGCAGTTCGCATTAATTTCCCGGAAGAAAACACGAGGAGCTGAATACCGCTCGGGCTTCACGATGCCGTAACTCGACCGGGCGAACACCATTAAATTTTATAATTCGCAACGAAAATCACAAGTCGTGAACGGCCGAGAGCTCGCGGGCTCGGAATCCTTTAGAACCGTTCGTCGAAGCGTTTCTTGCAGTCACGCGTGGCAATCCTCGGGGTTGCTTGTTTAACTGCACTTGCTACGCACGGGCAAAAAAATTTCTCGCAACGAGCGTATTTATTGCGGCGTCGAGGCAGAGGTACTCTCCCCAGTTCCGAGCATTATTTTCTCCGGGGTCTCTTTCGAATAGGAAATATATTGGAGTTGTGAAAATATTTGTCTGAAAAACACATTCAGAGAGATTCAGACAGGATTCAGACAGGATTCAGACAGGATTCAGACAGGATTCAGACAGGATTCAGACAGGATTCAGACAGGATTCAGACAGGATTCAGACAGGATTCAGACAGGATTCAGACAGGGTTCAGACAGGATTCAGACAGGATTCAGACAGGATTCAGACACGATTCAGACACGATTCAGACACGATTCAGACACGATTCAGACACGATTCAGACACGATTCAGACACGATTCAGACACGATTCAGACACGATTCAGACACGATTCAGACACGATTCGACTATTCAGACCATTCAGACCATTCAGACCATTCAGGCCATTCAGACCATTCAGACCATTCAGACCATTCAGGCCATTCAGACCATTCAGACCATTCAGACCATTCAGACCATTCAGACCATTCAGACCATTCAGACCATTCAGACCATTCAGACCATTCAGACCATTCAGACCATTCAGACCATTCAGACCATTCAGACCATTCAGACCATTCAGACCATTCAGACCATTCAGACCATTCAGACCATTCAGACCATTCAGACCATTCAGACCATTCAGACCATTCAGACCATTCAGACCATTCAGACCATTCAGACCATTCAGACCATTCAGACCATTCAGACCATTCAGACCATTCAGACACATTCAGACTATTCAGACTATTCAGATATTATGTGCTCAACATACCTACGATTTTTTCCGAACAACCGTTGGCCGGCACAATTTATGAGAGGCATTCAGAGTATTCTCTGAATGATTCTGTAAATTGCTTATTTTTCTGATCAGATAAGAGTTCTCGCTAATCTCCTCATCTACTCGTGCACTTACTCTAATGGAAACACATTGCTAAACCTGGAGACAAGAAATGCGAAAAAAATGGCTTATGACTCATCTAATGATAAAATAGATATAAATATATACACGATAAAATTTTTTTAACCCAATTAACATCTCAGATGATGTCATTATTGAATGTGTCGCTGCGAACTTACATTCCAAGAACGCGTGCATTGCTCTCCCACAGCGACAATTGTGCAATTTTAGCGGAGAAGGGTGTTTCAATTTTCAATCAAGCAAACAGACCATAACCTCTAATCGTTGAGCGACAATGAGCGATGTTTTTTTTTTTTTTTGTTGTTGTAATGAGAGCAACCTATTACATTTTAGAAAGGGAGAATGAGCTTCGGTAACACCATCGAGCGAAGAATTTTATGTACGGAATCCAGCCGTGGCCGAGGACGTTTTAGAGAGGGAGTTAAAAATTTGCGATTCACTTTCAACGGATCTGCATGTCGTGCATTATACTTATAAATCAGGTGTTTAAAGAGAACAAAAAAAAAACACCCGATATTATTATTATAGAATGTATCGTGAATAATAAACGGATATCGAGTTCAGAGGCGTTATTTTACTTTTTTTTATGCATCCAGTTTATTATGCAAATTAATAGAAACGAGGCCTTTTCACCGGGACGCAGAAAATAATTCGAGCGACGTTTGACTGATTGTATCGCTCCGGGCAAAACAGGTGCGTAATCTCCGCGAGCCTCGCGCCACTCCCGCCCGATGGCGCGAGTCACTTGTTCCATCGAAAAAAAGACGTTCCAACTAGATTAACTACACTAAATCGATTGACTGTTCAACAACAACAAAGAAGTTGCTTTAAATTAAGCAAAAAGAGGCAAAAGAATTCATTATATATTTTAAAAAAATAAATAAATCTCTTGCATTGCAGACTGTAGGAGAATTTTACCGCGGTCGGTAAGGAAGTTCTGAGCGAAGCTCGTTTTTCGCGTTCGGCTCATAGATTCGCGCTCCATGCGAATGTGGCCTGAGACGTTGCGATTGGTCGGCTTAGATACGTGGAAATAGAGCTTTTTTAATATTGCGGTTTTTTTTTTTTACATTTTGTGTTGTGAAAATATGGTCAGGAAAGTTTCTGGTAAATCTGCTGTAAAGAGTGGCAAAAATCATCTATATAGATGCGAAATTACAGGTCGCACAATTTGTTGGGAAATGTTCCGTCGAAGCGTATAAAAATTATTTATTCAAATGTAACATTACCTGTTTAAAAAAATGGTAAACTTCGTCATTTTCCGTTCGAAAAATTATCTTTAAAAATAACGTCACGAGATCGTCGTTTGACGTTCTTTAGTGACCATTATCCATTCCTTACACCTTAAGGTTCCAAGACCTTAAAAAATGAGGTCACTAGATCGTTGTTTAACGTTCTTCAGTAGTAATTTTGCATTCCGAAAACGACCTTAAATAAAAATGACGTCACTAAATCGTCGTTTGACGATCTTTAGCGATGATTTCGCATTTGGAAAACGACCTTACAAAAAAAAATGAAAAAAATCTTCATGCGGTAATTTGACCGATCTAAATAAATGACGGTAATTTTTCCGTCATTCGCAAGGTCTCTCCGCGTCGCGCGGAGTGTCGCTGCGATCGGCGGAGGTCTCTCTTCGCGCCTGCGAGTCGCCTCTCCGGGCACGGACTCGACGTACTCGTCATTCCCTCGCGGATGTTCCCGTGTCAAGAGCCGTCCCCGTGGTAAAGTGTGTCTCTCCAAACGCCGAGCAATGTCGCACGGTCAGTGTTATTCTTCGGTACGATAGACAGAGTGGACGGATGTAACGAATTCGCCCGAGTTTAATTGTCCCAACGAGGTGAGTAAAGAGCCGTCGAGCGAGGTAAAATATTCGACGAGCTGAATAATATTTCATCGTCCCGCAGCGTTTCCCCGCCCCCACCCCCTTCCCCGACAAGTAGAGTACAAACTAGACCGGTGCGCCGATCGCCAGAAACGAGTCGCACGACCCGGCGGCCATCGAGCCGTTCTGGCGTCGACGCTTTCGTCCCGATTTACAATAAACGACCATTTTTTTTTTTTTTTTTTTTCTTTCGCCCAAAATATTTACCTCGACCGACATATTTGTCAGGTTGGAAATTTTGAAAGAAAAAAATTACCACACATAGATCGAAAGTGTTTTTTTGCCTGAGTCAAAGTTCACCCCCCCCCCTCCTTCGCCCCCCGCAGGTGACGCAAAGTAAAAGGAAAATCGTCGCTAATAACAAAAAAAAAAGAGAAAAATAAATATAGACGAAAAGTCATTCGACCTCGGTCTTGCCTCACGACTCGCCATTCGAGCTTTTAGGCGAATCGTAGCTGCGATGTTTGTGGATGTTGGTGCGAGCAAAAAAAAAACAACAAGGCTCGCGCTGATCGAGGAGATATAAAATGTGAAAAAATATATATATATATATAAATAAAAAAGAAATATATAAATATATATATGTGTATATACATATAGACGTGTATATATACATATATTTTTTTTAAATGAAAAATTGCTAGGAGCACTTTTTAGGTGAGAAAAAAGTTTGATAAGAACGGACGCCGCAGGACTAGGGGGATTCCCCGTTCTGTTTTACCGACGGAGGAAAATTTTCACGAGAATAATAATTATAAGAAAAAAAAGAGAGATAAAAAAAGAAAAGAAAAACAAAAAAATTAGACGCAAGCATTGTCGTTGGATAAAAAAAATGTCCCGTCGCAGGTCGTCGAGTTTGACTTTGTAGAAGGAAGTCTCCGACGTCCCCCTTCCGCGTGGTATACGACGATAAAGTACTCCTCCGCCCATAGCGGCGCCGAGACCGATGGCTCGTTTGTCAAACATTGGGATTTCCGTAGTATTGCAGATATAATCGAGCGGCGTAAGAACGAAAGAAAGAAAAATATCGAAAAGAGAAAATAAAGAGCGCACTCTGAGAGAGAGAGAGTAAACTAGGACGCTACGCGGCGGCATGGATTCGATGGATCCGCGCCTTGTCGCGCAGGCATTGAACTACCATGGCCAGCAGCTCCAGAAGGTCTGGGAGGGCGAGCGCAACGAGAACGAATTGTCTATGCTCAATCTCAAGGAGCCGAGCTTCGAGATTTATCAACAGCGGCAGAAGACTCTCAGGTAACGGAGAACGATTTGCGGTGTTTAACTTGTTTCGCTTGTTTATTTCAGAGCGCGGGATGAAGTATCGAGACAATAGTTCGAGTAGAGAGTCGAGAGGATCGCGAGCACTTGAAGTATCGAGAGTGTACTTTTTTTTTGAAGATTATGGAAATGTAACGGAAGCTTTTTTTTGTGCGAAGAGCTTCCAAAATTTCAAACGCATGTGCGTTGCTTTTTTTTATGGTAGATTCCTTATTTTTAACGCAGCTTGTCGCAAGTACTTCAAGTAGCGCGACTAAAAAAATGTTTGAAAATTAATGAACGGTAGCGAAAGCTTTTTTTACATAAGACATTTTCCAAAATTTTAAACGCATGTGCTTTGCAATTTTTAACAATAAAATTCTCACTTTTAATGAACATTTTTTATAAACTTCACACAAACAATTCATAATTATAATGTCTGGTATTTTAGTTTTACAAAAGAAGTACATTAATGTTCCATTAATGTTAAGTAACATAAGCAAATTTCAAGTTCGGATACATTAAATTTACAATTAATTTCTACGGTGAAGTACTTTTTTTGTACTCCAAGTATTTCTTATGTAACAATCAGTATCAATATCAATATCAATTATAGTTTTATAATTATAATTATAATTATCGTATATTATAATTTTGCGCGTAGCTTTCCGTGAGAAACTTCGTCGATCGATTTTGATAGAGGAAGCTATGCGCAAAATTGTTATAAATAAAGAAGCCGGGTTCAAATTACTTTGCACCTTTTTTCGAAATATTAAAAAATATTTGAAAATGAGGTTTATTAACGTACATTTGTTTCGCAGCTTCGGAGACAGAGGAAAGCGGCTCAAGCTACAGCAGTTTATCGCGAAGAAAGCCGATACGCTTTATGACAAATCGAATTTCGACAGAAGCGTCGCGCCGGTCAAGCAGGAGCTCGGCGACGAAGGTATTTTACAATTTTTTTTTTTTTTTTTATCCGACCCAAATATCTCGAAACTTTCTTAGATGCGAACGAAATTTTCGTGCGGGTCAAGATTTTCAAGAAAATTCTCAAAATCTCAATTCTTCGTCACATTTTTTTACAGAATTTTACGCCACAATGCCGGGACTCGACTCGTTCGTCACCATGGAAAAGTCACAGAGGATTAGAAACTTTTTAGAGGTAAAAATATACGAAATCTGCTACGATCTAGGTCGTGGAAAAAAATAAAAAGTAATTGATAAAATTGATTGAAAATCAATAAAAATTAATAGGAAGAAAACTTCCCGACTCAAGTCTCGAATTTTAGATAGATTTATTTTTTCGGCTGACTTCGTCCAGAAAGTCCCGTAATATTGATCGGACGACACGTTACTTTTCTTTTTCAGAGTTTGGTCGTCGGCGACGTTATTTACGCACAAGTTATGGGAAAAAGTGCGGCTGGACTTCTCCTGAAGATCCTTTGCAACTGCAGCGATTGTCCTCGTGTCGTTACAGACCTTGGAATAAAGGTAATTTTTATTAAATATAATAATAATTAATAATAATGACCTTTTCTAATTTTAATATATATTAATATATTCACATTCCACATAATTTCGACCTGGCTTTCACCCAGGTCCAAAAAGTACTTTGTACTCCCGTAAGCATGCTTAAAGTACTTTACACGCCCCTAAGCATGCGTAAAGTACTTTACACACGCCTAACGAGCATTCATCGCGTACTGTCAAGTGAGTCGCTTCACAGCGTGCGTATAAAGTTCGCTTTACCGCACTTGTGTCTCAAATTGCTATTACATATTTTCATTTATAATAAAAATTTATAAATGATTTATAATAACATATTTAAATAAACATTTGTAATAAAAATTATAATTCAAAACATTTATAATATAGAAATTGTCAGTTACGATTGTCATTATTGATTAATAATAACGATAATAGATTTTGGAATCGACGATATTAATTTCGTGTAATTGTCGCTCAACAGGCCCTGATATTGAATACGGCCACAGTGCCGGCGGTGGACAAGAAAGGGGTTACAAGAGGCTACATGGCAAATGATCTCGTCTGCGTCGTAGTCAGTGAAGTTAACGTTGAAGCTGAGCGTGTCGTCGCTGTTATGAATGTACCGGCTCGCGAGGGCCAAGCCCCTCACCCGCCTATGGGCCTTATCCATTCCGACGATCTGCCGGAAGCTTACAAGTAAGTTTAACTCCGTCGAAACGATTACAAAAAAAAAAAAAAATAGAAGAATCGTCACGCCACTCTTTCGCCATCAATTTTCCGTAAAAAAAAAAGAAAAATGACGAAAAAAAATCTATGTCGAACGATCAGCAACCTCGTAGCATCACCGTTGGCGTAATGTTCTTCACAGCAACGCACTTTGCTTTAAAAAAAAAAAAAAAAAAAAAATGTGCCTCCACACTTACGATTTATATATATTTTTTGCAACTCACATTCGGTAGAAGCTTATAGACGATATATCGAGCGATTAACAAAAAAATAGATGCTTTAGGACCGTAGCTTCTTTATTTCTATTATTTTTAATTGTTTCATTTTTTTCTTCATTTTGTTTCCGGCTTCGAAAGATTCAGCTTTTTTTGCTGCTATCGAATCAAGTTTCCTTTCTTGCCCGCCGACTTTACCGCGCGAACTCCGCCGGTCGGTAGTGGGCGTAATTCAATTCTCTCCGACAATTGTCTCACAACTCGTTCAGCAAGCAATGAATTACCCGCAATTCAATAATTATTTGAAAAAAAAACGAAAAAAAGGAGTAACATTTTTTGACAACAAAATACTAGTTTAATCACATATCACATATCACATATCACATATCACATATCACATATCACATATCACATATCACATATCACATATCACATATCACATATCACATATCACATATCACATATCACATTTCACAAGTGCAAATTTAACAATTAAAGAAAAAATGATGCAGCGATAAAGTCGCAATGTATTCGATCGAGACGAGAAAATTGAATTACGCCCATCGTCGAACACCGGAAGTAACCCAACGGTCGAGGGATGTTGCCCGTGTTCGCGCGCGTATGAAAAAAAAAAAAAAAGAATCGAGAAATCGGAATTTGATGCATCTGACACGTTTTCTATGAATCTAGGTGCCCAGACACTATGTTACGTAACAAAAACACACAGTTGATAGTCGATTGCGATGATGAATTTATATAACAAAAAAAAAACAAAAAATGCGATATATCGATCGAGATGCGAGAGAGCCTTCTACCTGGTCGATTGCCATTGGTCGACGTGGCTGTCGTTATGAGCACGTTGTATCTACGTTTGTGAATATGTTAATGCACCACGAGCGAGAAACCGGAAACGCCGCTGACGTCGGCCGACGCCGAGTGCGCCCCATCCGAAGTTGAAATTTCCAGACGTCGTTGATATATATATATATACACATGTGTGTGCGTGTGTGTATAGATTTATATATATATATATATATATATATATATATATATAAGTATATACGAATATATAGAAACGAGGGAGAAAGAGATCCTCCGGTCGTCCGAATATTGCTCAAACTCACGGTAGGTATATCGATGTTGTAAAGTTGTTTGGTCTCTCGGTAAAACACAAACACAACGAGAACCATTTTTTTGTCTCACCCGAGGCTTTTTTTCACTCGATGTTTAATATGGATTTTCTTTTTTAAACCTCGAACTCATGTATCGTTTTTTTATTTCGAGTGGGGTAGATAACTAGCCCACACGTCTCTTAGGCGTAAAAAGGGGCCTGCGAGCAGTAAATGGGTCGGACATGGTTTGGAAAAAATTGTCACTTTGTAGTCCGTTCGAAATGTCTGGTTCTGTAGACTTATGAAAATTGGGAAAAAGTGAAAACTGGTGGAGAAAATTTGTGAATAAAGCAAAGAAAAATTGGTTTTGCATCGGTTTTGACATTTATGTTTCTTAAAACTTTGTAGGTAATTGTAATGATAATTATTCTATATAATTAATAATTCTATATATATATATAATATAATTATTCTTAAAATTTTAAAAAAATTAAAATTGAAAAAAAAATTCTTTAAATTAACAAAAAATTATGTTTTCTTTTTTGATTCTTTAAAATTCTTTAAAATTTTTTTGGCGACTGTATACGTCCAAATTACACATCAATTGGTTACATTCGATAGATCCGAAGAAAAAAGAATCACACAAAACACTAACGGGGTCTCCAAAGTGGGGTGAATTTCCACCCCAAGCGCGCAGTTTGAATATCGTCTGGGGTGGTTTTCTACGGGGACATGAGTTCTGGGCTTAATACATATCTATATGTTGGCTGTTTTTTCTATATATATATATATATATAACACGTGCGATAACGTTCTACGAGAGACCAGGCAACCAAGGCCCGGTGACGATGAGGAAGTTGCGCAAATTTTTATTTTTAACTCCCAAAATCCGACAAATATTTTTTAAAAATTGAAATCATTTTTTTTCCACAATAAAAAAAAATAAAAAATTCATGAACATTTTTTGTTTGGCCTACGTCAACGTGCGAAAATCTATGAGTTCGACATCGTTCCAAAATCGATACTTTTTTAGCTAAAAAAAAAAGATTTTTTTTTTCTTCATTTGATGAAAAATAAAAAAAATGCGAAATTTCTCTCATCGAGCCATGATTTTTAATCGAGCCTCCGAGGCCAATGAAACTTCGTCACTTTGATTAATGCATCGTTTAAACCTTACAGCTTTTATTGAACAAATAAATCGTCGGTTGAAAAATTGACACGGCAAAAAAAACATACCCAGGTGTTAAGAAACAAAACAAAAAACACAAAAAGTACAGAGCGTATACAATTTTTTTTGGTCGACCGTGGAAGAGCTAGACAAACTCTCGGGGCAATGCAAATTAATTTTATTTCGCCGCAAAACGAACGAAAAAAAAACAAACCTTGGTAGACGTCGATGATAGGCTGTGTGCTTTTATGTTGAGAAAACAAAACTATGATTACAAAAAAAAAAAAAAAACGAAAAATGTAGCGAAATGCACTAATGAGAATCTTAGCGGTTGAGAAAGGTGAGAGGAGTTCAAATTATAACGAGGTTGTCTTTAATTGTACATATAAATGCATATATATATATATATATTTAGTATTTAAGATGAAAAAAAAATGATAATAATTAACGATCCTTTAATTAGACACGTCGCGAATATTTTTATCACTTGGTACGTCGTGCTTTTTTTCGTTAACGGCGCACATCGTGGATTTCGATTCGATTTTTTTTTTTTTTTTAAATTATATAAATTTCAAAATTATATTGAAAAAAAAATGGTGTAAAATAGCAAAAATCTCCGAATAAATAGTCGATCAGGTGGGACGAAAAAAAAAATGAAGCGCTTGGACGTCGAATCCGCATCGATCTTTTGGAGAACGAGGAAAAAAAAATACGAGGAACTGGAAAAATACGCCGGAACGGGCGGACGAAACGAAAGTCGATCGAGGAATTTCGACGGACACGACGAGATCGAAAAATGAGCCGGAGCGCTCGGAAAAATCACGGAGAACGACCGATGGAAGATATAAAAAAAAAATAAAAACAATTAAAAAATAAGCGATCGACGATGAGTTCGGCGTTTCAAATTTTGCCGTTAACGAAACAAGCCTTCGTTCCATTTGTTATTATTTTTTTATTATTTTAAAAATTTTTATTATCGCTATATTTTGTGGTATATTTTTTTTTTATTTTTTATTTTTTACTATTTTTTTAAATTAATTTTTAATTTTAGTTATTTTTTTTAAATTATTCTGTTATATCTGGTATATTGGGACAACTCGCATGAAGGATTATTAATATTCGATCTCGCTTTGTGATGTAGGAAAGCGTTGGACAACAAAGGACAGAGTTATGAAACGATCTTGGCGAATAGCACTGGCTTCAACAATCCGAACAACATTAAATATCTTAGCGACTTGATGGGTCTCGGACGGGATAACTTCTCTAATATGGTGGGCTTGAGGTGAGAGTTTCGGTTTGATGAAACCCTATCGAACTGATTCAGACGCTGGACACGGATTTTTTTTATTTTTTATAATTTATAACTAAAAACTTCTTTCGATTTTGAGTATTTCGTAGAGGAAGCTGTAATTAAAACACAATTTTTATTATTAAAAAAGGAACACGAGAAAGCGATTCGAAAATTTGAATTTCCGATTTTTTTTAATTGTTTTTTTTTTAGTTCAGTATAGAAAAACCATGTGCAAATTACTTCGCAACTTTTTTCATTATATTTATATTTTAGATTGTTTTGCCAAATTCTAAAAATTTGCCTCAAATCTACAAAAAATCTACAAATTTTCTGATAAAAATGTACCCTAAAAAAAAAAGAAGAAAAGAGTTGCAACGCTCATTAGAAATTGCAGAAACAAGTTTCCGCAAAAAAGAAAAAAAGCTTCCAAAACCCTCGACAAATATTCGCAAAAAAAAAAATGATTTTTTTAACGCAAGTTCAGCCTCTGAATCGAGCCGGCATGTCAAGCTCATCTACCGCGTTTGTCAGGCGCCTCACACTTTTAATCTCCGCTTCTGTGTTGCAGAGAGCGTTTTCCGCCGAACGAGTACGCGACGGAGTTGCGCCAGACGCAGGCGAGTAAATGGGCCTTCCGTAGCGTTGCCGAAGGGATCGACCACTTCAAGGCGGGTCGTCATTCGGAGGCCTTTCAGTGTCTGAACAAGGCGCTGACCGTCGATCCGCGGAACGTGGAGGGCCTCGTTGCGCGTGGCGCCCTCTACGCCAACAGCGGAAGCTTCAAGAAGGCGATCGACGATTTCGAGACCGCCCTGAAACTTAATCAGACCCACGCGAACGCCCGTAAGTATATGGCGGAGACGCTCGTCGCGCTGGGCCGGAGCTACGAGGACGAGAAGAAGTACGAGGATGCGCAGAAGGCCTACGAGAATTGCCTCGCGATCGCGCCCTATCACGAGGAGGCGAGAAACTCGATCGAGTACATTAAGTCGAAGACGCTGAGCTCGAGTGGGCTGAATCCGTTGGAGTCCTTCAAGAGCTTCGAGGCCGAGGCCGAGGTAGCGTTAAATACAACGGTCTATTGTGTCAAAAGTAAATTGTCTATTTAATGTACTGGAACTCGAAATTTTCTTAGTTACACGGTGTCTAACGATCCTGCAAATCCTGGAAACCTGGAAAACTCATGGAATTTCATTGAACCTTGAAAAATCCTCGAAATTTCATGGAATTCCATCGATCAAGTGATACTAAAATGTTGCCAATTATGGGATAGGGAGGGTCGAAAAAAAAAACGTGGCTGAGTTGACAGAGAATGCCTCGTATATTAACATTTCCGAAAATAAAAATAAAATTTCCTTTTTGAGAAACACTTTAATAAATATATATATTTATTACGAAAAAACGCACCAAAGAAATTTTGATAAAAAAGAAACAACGAAACAATTTGAATTATCGAGAAAATATTTAACAAATTTATTTTACAATGTAAAAATATTTTTCTTCCACAAACTTCAGATTAACACGTTGACAAAAAAAAATTAAATTATTGTAAAAAAAAAGGAAATATTTTTAAAAGTTGAGTCTTTTCTGTAAAAAAAAAAGAAAAAAACAGCAAAATGTTTAATAAAATGAACGATAAGTGAATTAGTGCATACTTTCGGATGAAAAGGAAGACTCGTACAAAGATTAATTGCATGCAACGATTCCGACCTTAAAAAAAATAGCTTCCGATAAAATATTATAATTATCTTTAGTTATTAACCGGTTAAATATCCGGCTACTTAACTCGTTATTTACTGAATTTATTTACTGAATTTGTTTACTGAATCGCCAGGCCGAGGTCGCCGAGGGCAACGGCGCGAAGAAGGAGAAGAAGAAGCGGAAGAAGGAGAGAAAGTCGAGGTCGAAGAAGCGGCAGAGATGGAGCTCGAGCTCGAGCTCGTCTTCGAGCGGCACGTCGAGCTCGTCGAGCTCGGACTCGAGCAGCAGCTCGTCGTCCGGGAGCTCGGCGAGGTCGGCGTCGAGGTCTCCGAGTCGCAAGAGGAAGCATAAGAAGGATCACCGAGGATCGCTCTCGCCGCTCAGCAAGCGCATGGAGCAATACAATAATCCACCGGCGGCGTCCTCCGCCGCTCAGGACGTCGTCGGACCGCCGTCTTACTCGGGGAACTCCAGGGAGAAAATGGACGACTATGAGCTCAAAGTCAGAAAGTTCTTGGAACAGACCAAAGACGACTCGGATTACGAGGACAAGGCAAGGGATTTTTTTTTTTTAATTTATTAAGACATTTATTAAGATATTTACTAAGACATTTATTAAGACGTTTTTAAGTAATCTTGACAATAATACTGCTGATTTTTTTTCAATACAGGTTCGAAAATTCTTAGAGGAAACAGCGCGATGGAAGCGCGAGCGTGAGAGGGAGAAGGAGAAGAAGCATTCGGAGACTGACAAATTGAAAAAGAAAAAGAAGAAGGACAAGAAGGGCAAAGAGAAAGACAAGGACGATAAAAAGAGTCGCAAGAAGAAGAAGAAGGAGGAGCGCAAGAAGCGCAAGAACAAGGATAAGCTCGAGCGCGATTTGGAAGCGTTGAAAAAATCGTCGCTGCCCGATCTCGAGCAGCTCGAGTCGAAATTGAGCGC
This sequence comes from Amblyjoppa proteus, assembly GCA_963922035.1. Taxonomy (NCBI): domain Eukaryota; kingdom Metazoa; phylum Arthropoda; class Insecta; order Hymenoptera; family Ichneumonidae; genus Amblyjoppa; species Amblyjoppa proteus. The sequence continues at coordinate 12,764,391 of OY998236.1, read as the reverse complement.
TTACTATGCGAAAGTCGAGAAGGAAACCGCTGTGCTCAAAAGGTTTGACTCTCATTGGCGATAATAAAAAAAATCCCACCCAGTTAATCAACAAATTTAACCAATAACAATGACCATTTTTTAACCAATAACTCGTTAATCAAATTTAATCAATAATTGGTCACTCAAGTTTAATCAATAGTTGGTTAATTAAATGGAATCAATAATTGGTTAACTGAATGTAATCAATAATTGGCTAATTAAATTTGATCAACAATTGGTCAATCAAATTTAATCAATAACGGGCCAATAAAATTTAATCGATAACAATTGCTCACTTAAACTCTACCAATAATAATTAATAACCACTATGTTTTAAATACTAATCCTCTGTCTCTTGCTCGCTTATTCATTTCTCTTACGTTCGATAGGTATGTAGCACAGTATAATGACATGCCTTCCCCTCTTAGCAACGCTGAGAAACTCGCCGAGAGTTCCCGTCGCGAGGAGGAGATGCGTCGCGAGAGGGAACGCGACGATGCCGCGAAATCCTATCACGATCGCGAGTCGCGCGGCCCGATGACTTCCCAGCAGCGTAAAGGTAAACGATTTATCGCTATTAATTCGATGTTTGGTGTTCGATGTTGAAAAAAAAAAACAAATTAAACAAAAACTAATTAACGATTGCAGAAAATTCATAATTTTTCTCACTTGCAGAAAGTTTTGGTGATCAATTCGCGTTGTTGCCCTTTGCAGAGATCCAGAGAAAGCCACTGAACGATATATTCGATCAGGATTCCCAGTTGATACATCCGGAACCGAAACTCGCGTCTCTGGACACAGCGGCTTTGAATGCAAAGTGGAAAGCCGCCCAGGCTGCGAGGTAGATTTCTCATTGATAAGTAAAAAAAATCTATAAAAGTATTTAATCGCCTTCGTGTAGCGTTTGCCGGAGGGCAAACTTTTCGGACCGGGTTCGAGATCGACGAAGGAATGGTAAAACAGAAATCTGCAAGAAAACATTCTTTTTAATTCGCAGATTAACTCGAAAGTGGTAAAAAAAAACAAACAAACAAACAAATGTGCACGAAAAATATTTGCAGACTAGCTCGATGGTAAAACAGAAATCTGCACGCAAACAAAACATTCGCAGACTATAGCTCGATGGTAAAAGGGAAACCTGCACGTAAATACATTATCGCAGACTAGCTCGATGGTAAAACAGAAATCTGCACAAAAAAAAGCATTCGCAGAGTAACTCGAAAGTCTAGTTTCTTCGATGGAGGGGAATGAATGAAAAAAAAAAAATACTAAAACAAAATGATATAATGTAAATGTCACGAACGTCCATTGAGGGTTCGAAAGCACACCGAGTCCATAGAGTTTAAGGTACACCGAGGTAACGTTTAGACGGAGCGGGAGCGTCTGTGAGTGCCGCTACTTTTTCCATGAATTCTTTCTCTCAATGGTGCAAATTTTTTTTTTTTTTTTGCGAAAAGAAAAATTGTTAATTGAAACTTTCGTATCGGTTCGTCATGAATGTTGAAGATTTTTGTTTTCATTTCGCTTCATCATAAAAGTTGAAAATTGTAATTTTCAACCTTCATTTTTTTTTTTTTTTTTAAGTAATTCAAAACCGCGTAAAATTTCAATGACAGCATTTTGTTTATAAATGTAACAAAACATCGATGGTTGATCCTTCTACATATCTCAGAATTTTCAGCTTGGTAGCTTAAGCTGTTTGCAAGTTATAAGAGTTTCAATTTACCAATTTTAACATTTTTTAAATTCTGTTTTGAAATTCACATTTTAAAATAACTTTTGTAATTCACTTTTCAAATTGTATTTTCAAATTCCATTTTCAAAATTCCATTTTCAAATTCACTTCTCTACTTGACTTTTCTTATTCAATTTTCACATTCACTTTTTCAATTCACATTTGAAATTCATTTTTCAAATTTACTTTTCAAATTCACTCTGCAAATGCGTTATTAAAATTCGTCTTCCAAATTTTCATACACGCAAACACACACACACATGCAGGCATTTATTCCATAATATGATTTTCCAATCTGTTCGACCATTTCAAATACCTTTTCCCTAAAATCTCAAAATTGCATCCGAAAAAAAGAAAAGAAAACCCATAAAAAAAACTGAAGGTTCACACTCTTAGCGAGCCGCCCATGATATCCCATACATCTCTCCCAAAAATTCGCGCCATTGAGATAGAACTCAAAAAAAAAAAAAAAAAAAAAAAACTTCATCACAAACTTCCCCACCTCCTCAACCCGCCTCTGACCGCACAAAAAACCTTGTTCCAGGCAAAAGGATCTGCACCCGGGCAAGTGGCAGGACATAGGTCCGGAGAAGAAGCTTCACCCGCGAATCGAGAGCGACGACGACAACTCCATAGAGGAAAAGCTTCAGCGCGCCGCTCTCGAGAAGTCTATGAACGTGCGAAAGCAGATGCAGCGTGAGTTGATCGACAAGCGGAGCAGCGGTTCGGGTCAGTCGATCTCAGCGCCGACGCCGCCGCCGCCTAAGTCGCCGCTGTCGAAGCAGCAGCTGCCGATAAAGTACCCGGCGCCTCAGGCGCAGAGCAAGTTCCCCTCGTACAAAGACGCCAGCGCCCTCTCGATCTCGCAGTCGGGAATGGGAAAGTTCGGACCGAGCGTCGGTAAATTCCAGCCGATAGAGCAGAGTTCTGCCCATCCGCCTGAGCCGCCAGGTTCGCGCCCTCCCTCGGCGAAGCCCGCGAAGGGACCGCGCACCGACTCCGACAGCGACACCGAGCGGCACCACCGTCAACCCTCAAAGAAGCGCGACAGCGGCGCCCGCGGCTATCACTCAAAGCGCGTGAGCCGCGATCGTCCCTCGAAGCGCTCGCGCAGTCGGTCGCGCAGCGCCAGTAGTTCGGGCACCTCCCGCTCGCGCTCGGCGCGGCGCTCGCGCTCGCGCTCCTACAGCAACCGTCGGTCAGGCAGCTACGAGCGAAAGTACAGCCGATCGCCCTCGGGAACTTACAGCCGCAGCCGCTCGAGGTCGCGCTCGCGCTCCTACACGCGCAGCCGCAGCCGAAGCCGCTCGGGCGACCGCGGGTATTACAGGAAACGACAATTCCGACCGTACAACAATCGCGGAACCTACTACAAGCCCCGCTTCCAGGGCTTCAACAATCAGAATCACCGCGGCGGAGGCGGAAACAACTTTCAGAATCGCAATCGATTCTACAACAATCAGCAGCACAACAATCGCTTCGGCAATCGGCGGGGATTCAACAATCGCGGCGGACCGAGGGGAAGGGGAAACAACCGAGGCGGACGATACTTTCTGAACAACAAGACCGGCTTTCGGGACTTCCGGGACAGACGCGACTTCCGCGATCGAAGGGCCAACTCGAGGGATCGCTACAGCGATCGGAGCTACTCGCCCGATCCCATGAGGAAGGTCGACGAGGCCAAGGAGAAGATCAACAAAATGCTCGAGGGCGACGACGGCGGCGAACACCAGAGCGCAGGCGCCGCTCCGCCGACAACCGGAAAGAGGCAAGACGGACCACTCAGCGAGGGCGAGGAGAGGGACGACGATGACTACGAGCGGTGGGGCGAGGGAGAGGGGGGCGATAACGCTAACAAGGTTGGTTAGGTCTTGAGATGTGGGTATTACGAGGAAACAAAAAACGTATATATACATATATATATATATATATTCGACGAAAAAATATACTGAAAATTTGGAAAAAAAAAGATATGGAGAAAATAATAATGTAGGAAAATTGGTAGAGGAGACAGTGAGTGGGGAGGATGCGGGAGAGAGACGAGGCGGGAAGGGCCGATTGACCTGTTGAGGATGATGATCGGACGACGATGCTTGTCGGTAAAGAGATTTTCTGTGTTTTTTTTTTTTTTTTTTTGTGGTTAAGGCGTGAATGGAGGATCGAGGGGACTGGAAAGAAATCTTGGCGGGGGGTTTTTTTTCGACTTTTTTTTTGTAGCTTCAATGGTGCGGAGCGAAGAGGCGTCGAGCCGAAAGACTCGGGTTCAAAGGCGCTCGGTCGGTAATGGAAAGTGCAAGGTTTTTTCGATGCTGCGAGGAGATTCTGACGTGAGATTGTCGGCGAGTTTCGGAGGAAATTTTGAACACTTCTCGGTGGGATAAAAATCTGAAAAAAATCGGGCGTGTGAGAGGTGCTGAAAAGATTAATTTTGCATAATAATAATTCTGAAATTGTTATTACAAAATTGATGAAAATATATCATTGATCGACAAATCTTCCGGAAAGCTAACTTTTTTTTGCGAATTTTAAAAATCACTCCATTTTTTTTTTTTTTTTTTTCGTATGGGAAAAATGTGTAGAAAGTCACGAAATTCAAAGTAAATTAAAAAAATTCATACACAGTCGGAAAAATTGACGAGTTATTTTCATTTAAAAAAAAAGTTAGGTTTCCGAGAGATTTGGTGAACAATTTTGTTTTTCATCAATTTTTCATAATTAACATTTTGGAATTATTGTTATGAGAAATGAATCTTTTAAGCATCCCTGATGTGTTTGATTTATTTTCATCAGTTTTTCATACCATCCAGAAATGTTTGCAATTCCCTCTCATTTCTCTGAAACTTCAAGTCTTAATGAAGATTTTTTTTCAATGTTCAAAAAAAAATCAATGATTCTATTGAGTATTTCTTGATACTCGCGGATGCTCCGCGATTTTTAGGCACTCACTATTTACACGTAAGAAGTGCCTATTAAAATGGCTTTTTTTTTTTTTTGGTCCACAATGAAAATAAATCGAAGTTGCTACGCCGTTTGATTTTCGATCACTGGCAAAAAATAAACTTTAACTCACCTGAAACAAGAAAACAAAAAAAAATCGAATTAATTAGTAAAAATCCAAGAAAAAAAGAAGTCAGAAAAATGGTAATTTAAAAAAAAAATTCTTCCATCGAATTTTAGCACACTTGATTTTTCTTAAAAGTGCTCCAAAAAATGTCCGGAGCACCAGCAAGTATAAACAAACAAGTGGTAAAAAGCCCGATGTTGAAATATTTAACAGAAAGTATAAATTTTTTCTCTTTGAAAATTTCTCTTTTATGAATTATCGCAAAAAAAAAAAAAAAATTCATTACCGACCGCGGTAACGCGCGTGCTCGCGAGGTGCTCCTTGCGTCACGGTCGAGCCAACAGACATTCGAAATTTTCGACCCTGCCGGGCCATTTCGCGGTATTCGGGATGATTTAAAAAAAAATTTTTAATCGATTTCCCGAAATCCGATACCGAAAAAAAAAAGTCACTTCGCGACCTTAAGATCGAAAGCACTTGGAGCGACCGGTGGACCGACACGTAGAGGCGATATACAATTTTTCTTATCTAGTCTTTAAGAAAAAAAAAAAAAAAAAAAAAAAAAAAAAAAATAGAAGAATTATTCTTTAAGATCGTAAATTGACTTTCCAGTCCCCCTAATCTCGTTTGTTGCCAGACGGAGGAAATTGGACCTGGCGATGCAAAACCGGACGACGAAAAGAGCAGCTTCATCGAACGCATGAAGATGCGAAGCAAGACCGTCTTGATTCATCGACACATCGCAGCTAAGATCTGGTAGTCGAAAAAAAAAGAAAAAAAAATTGAAAAAAAAAATCAAAAACGAAAGCTGGAAGCGTTCTCCAGTTTCGTTCGGCCTTGAGACTCTCTTTTCCGGCTACACGTCTGTGATAAACTCGTTGGATCCTTCGATCGTCGTGTCGGCACCTTTTTTTACGAGGTATTTCATATCGCCGTTTTTTCTCTCTGGGCAAAATTTGAAAAAAATAAAAATAAAAATAAAAATCGAAGAAGAAATAAAAATGAAATGAGAATAATTTTAAAAATAGTAAAATGTAGTTCGTGAAATTGTCGGCTGTACAATCGCCGATGGTTCGTTAGAGTTCCCTTTTTTTCGATACCGATTCAATGTTTTTCGCACGCGCACAAAGTGTCCAATTGACGAGGTAGAAAGTTAATTAATTAATTAATTACAATTATTATTATTATTTTTTTTTTAATATGATTGTCATCCCCGATCGTCATTCTCAAAGAGAGACCATGGAATTATGAGTGTCGTCTCGGGCACGAGCACCCGTAGCGAGAATGTGTGAAAAGATTTTGCATATAAAAAATGCACCAATGGATTAATAAAAAAATAAATGAATAAAAATAAAAATAATTTTAAAAAATATGAAGAATTTACGATTTCCCATCGTTTTTTTTTTTTTTTCTCTTTTAATTATACTCTTTTTTTTTCTCGACCGTCACTGGCGGGCGTCGATTGTTTCCGCTTCGAATTCAATCGATCTCTACGAGTCGTCTTCGCCGAAAGCAAAAAAAAAAAAAAATTGAAAAAATACATATTGTATTCGCAATCGTTGCTCGTTACAAATTCCAACCGCTGTAGGAATTTGTTTCGCATCGAAAATAAAAATATTTAAAAAATACAAAAATTAAAAAAAAATTGGTCCAAATGTTTGTTTTACTTTTTTCATTTTTTTTTTTTAGGCACGTGTTCGAGTTGCCGCGATCAATGAGGGTACATGAGTACTTGTTTGGTACTTAAAGTATGTACTCGAAGTATCAAAGTACTTTTCGGAACTTTAAGTACTATTACTGAGTACCAAGACCAAAGTACATAGTAAAATTTTGAGCATAGCTGAACTCTTTGGGGAAGCTATGCGAAAAATTGTAATTAATGAGGAAACCATTTGCAAAGTACTTTGCACGTCTTTCGTAACGTGAAAAAATGTCTGTCCCATAAAATTATTTAACTCCCAGTCCAATATTTTCCATTTAAATCCCAAAGATACGATTTTTGGTGCATAAAATCGAGATTTTCAATGTCTCACTGTACTTCAGTCCCAAAAAAGTCAGCAGATTTGTTTTCAGCAGGAAAAAATATGTCGAAATATGTTGCAGTTCATTTTTAAAAAAGAAAAAAAAAATTCGTCAAAAAATTTCAAAGCTGCCCTTTTCGAGTCCATTTTTTGTCTTTTTCAACATTCTGGAACTTCCCGACAAAACACTTTTAGAACTTCGCACAAGTCCTTATCTCGTGTATTTTTTTCCGTAGAACACGACGAGCACCTCGGTTTTTCCCTAGCTCCATTGGGAGCCGAGATATCGACGTTTGAAAATCATGAAAATCGACGTTTTTTCAAAAGTTGCTCCAAAATTGAAAAATCGTTGTTCTCTCAATTTGTTTTTTGTTTCAAGGCTATATTCGACATATTTTTTCCCGGTGAACACGAATACAACAATTATTTTACTCCCAGCCCAATATTTTCCATTTAAATCCCAAAAATACAATTTTTTATGCACAAAATCAATAAATCACTAAAACTTTATCACTTTCGGCCACTGTACAAGATTCATGAGTTCCAGATTTAGTTGTCATACATCCAGTCGACCTCCACTCACTACCCCAGGATCCAGTCGTCACAGTGCAGTCGATTGGTCTGTCACCAAGGATTGGAAACTCAGAGTTTGGACGTTTTGAAAAAAATGTTGTGGCCCTGAACAGAGCACTTCGATTTGAAAATTTCTCTCCAAATTTCGTCCTCGTGGAACTCCGACTCTTTCGATCAACAAGAAAAACTACTTTGCACTTAGTATTTTATAAAATTACTTTAAGTACGGAAATTAATTTCTAATTAATGTAAATTTCCACTTTGGGAGCGCAGTTTTAATATCTGGGGTACTTTTGTACCCCATACATGAGTTCTAGGCTAAAAAAAATAGAAATAAATTAAAAGTCTTTATACTTATGACCCTACAACTTATGGCAATAATTAAGAAAAACTTATAACAAAAAATAACAACAACAAAGACCTTTTATTTTATTTATTTATTTATTTATTTATTTATTTATTTATCTATTTATTTATTTACAGTAATCGAGTTCACATCGTCGGACGTCGCGGACCGGCGCGAGACGGGGTGTGCAGCGAGCGACGTGAGTGCGTCCGAGGTGCGAGCCCAGTTTCGCGGTGTCGCTTCGCGCGCGCGGACCGCTCTCGAGCGGCGATAGCAACGCCAAGTAAACAACGTCGAGATCTTATTTTGTTTTATTAATTTTTGTTTTTTTTTTTTTTTCTCGCTAAAAATTTAATTCCCTCGGATAAGCCGTTCAATTCAATCGTTTTAATCAAAATATTATTTGCACAGTGTTAATTTCGTGTTCGATCCTCGTTCCGCGTTGTCGCTCGCGATCTCGCGATCGCTCTTCGCCGCGAGCCTTCGACGGATAAAGTTTGGTGAAAATAATTAGTGAAAAAAAAAAAAATAAAATAAATAAAATCAAAAAATATTAAGTTTTTTGTTTACAGCGTGCAGTGGCAGAGGACGTGGTTGTGTGTTGTGTGTGTTTTTTTTGGGTTTGAGTGCCGATGCGAATGGATACTGGAATATCGGTGAGACACTCTGCGGAGCGGCTCTCGACAGGAACGCCCGGTAAGAGGACGGACGAATAAGTCCGATGCAACGTTAACTTCCGGTCTTTGAGGGACCGTTCGGTCAATAGTCTCGTTGTTTTATCGGCCGATTTTCGTAATATGCCGAAAACTGTTTTATCGGCCGATCACAAATCAGTTTCATTTTGTACGAAAATTTGTGAGATTTTTTTTTTTTTTTTTCTTGCATGCGATAAATAAAAATAAGAATAAAGATAATCTTTATGGAGGAATCGTCGGAGATTGATGACGACACGATTGCGCACGATTCGTGCGCAGCTTGACTCAAATAAGAGCACGATCGCTAACTTTTTTTTGTTTGTTTTTTATCCGTCGCATAAACTCGATGGTATGGTAAACCGATGCAAAGTATCGATGCAAAGTATCGATGCAAAGTATCGATGCAAAGTATCGATGCAAAGTATCGATGCAAAGTATCGATGCAAAGTATCGATGCAAAGTATCGATGCAAAGTATCGATGCAAAGTATCGATGCAAAGTATCGATGCAAAGTATCGATGCAAAGTATCGATGCAAAGTATCGATGCAAAGTATCGATGCAAAGTACCGATGCAAAGTACCGATGCAAAGTATCGATGCAAAGTATCGATGCAAAGTATCGATGCAAAGTATCGATGCAAAGTACCGATGCAAAGTATCGGTGCAAAGTATCGGTGCAAAGTATCGATGCAAAGTACTCATACATAGTACCGATACAGAGTACCGATACAGAGTACCGATACAGAGTACCGATGCAAAGTACCAATATCAAGTACCGATGCAAAGTACGGATACAAATTAGCGATGCAAAGCACCGATACAAAGTATCGATACAGAATACCGATACAAAGTATCGGTACAAAGTATCGATATAAAGTATCGATACAAAGTACCGACGCAACGTACCGACGCAAAGTACCGATGCAAAGTACCGATGCAAGGTATCGATGCAAGGTACCGATGGAAGTTATCGATACAAGCTACCGATGCAAGATACCGATGCAAGGTATCGACGCAAGGTATCGACGCAAGGTACTCATGTAAGGTACTCATGTAAGGTATCCATTTAAGGTAGCCATGTAAGGTACCCATGTAAGGCACCTATATAAGGTAGCCATATAAGGTAGCCATATAAGGTAGCCATATAAGGTAGCCATATAAGGTAGCCATATAAGGTAGCCATATAAGGTACGCATATAAGGTACCCATATAAGGTACCCATATAAGGTACCCATATAAGGCACCCATATAAGGTGCCTAAGGTAAAAATGTTTTTTTCCAAATATTGCAAATATATTATGAGTATTAAAAAAATATTTGTGAAATGTATTAAACACACATTAATGTTTCCGAAATACTAACGAAACGTTTCCTTGAAATATTTTGATAGAACATTAAAAAAAAAAAAAAAAAAAAATTATTTTCACAAAATTTTAGAAGTACTTCGTTGAATTTCAAAAGATTGACGATACTTTAAAAATTGTTTTAAAAATATTTTCCCTCTTTATGGAAAATCGTCTCTCATCGAATAAAGCACAACAGTGGACTTCAAATTATCGACCATTGCAAAATCATGTGTAACCTTTTATTCGTCGTGTCTAACAGTATTTGTAAATGCGATTGCGCGCCTCTCTAATCGAACTTCAAATCTTACAAACACTCGAATTCCTAACGAACCATATCCGCATACAAGTTATTCGACGATTTACCAACCTCACGTTACCGCACCGATCACCATAGTGTTTCCGTGCGAAACACTCGCGCATAAAGATGATATGTTGAAAAGAGATACTCGGCTCGCGGCAAAATTAAAGACCACGCTTTTGAGTGTCCGGCCGAAGGTGTATAACGCGTCCGCGCCTCCAACCCCCGATGGCCATTGTGAACTTTAACGAGCCTTATGCAAATTACAAATGAAATTGTCAGCGGCAGGCCGGCGCGTTCCATTATTCGCCGTTGATGGGGACAATTAGAAGAGCTTTGTCCGGCGGACCACGCGTTGTCCGGTCGGTCTCCGAGCAACTTGAGTCACGTAGAGAGAGAGAGAGAGAGAGAGAGAGAGAGAGAGAGTGAGGGCGAGAGAGAGAGTGAGAGAGAGTGAGGACCACCCGCCAACCCCTAATGTTTGTATCCGGTCCGCGGGGAGGCTACCGACTTCCGATTTCGACCAGCGAACGCCCTATCGCGAGATCTTCGCCCGATTCACCTTAAGTTTCTGATCGTTCCTTTCTTGTAATCGGAGAAGAATAGTGCATACAACAATTTTTAACAGCAATTGGTTGTTTGTGATGACGATTGTTTATGATCAATAATTTTCAATCGTGTTAAATTGAAAAATTGTTTGATTTAAAAACTTACGGCGTTATTAGCGCTATTGTCAATGGAGGATAATCAGACAATCGGGATAATCAGACAAACAGGATAATCGAACAGGATAATCAGACAATCCGATCAATCAGACAATCCGACAACCAATCAGACAATCAGATAACCATTCAGACAGTCGGATAATCATTCAGACAGTCGGATAATCATTCAGACAGTCGGATAATCATTCAGACAGTCGGATAATCATTCAGACAGTCGGATAATCATTCAGACAGTCGGATAATCATTCGGACAGTCGGATAATCATTCAGACAGTCGGATAATCATTCGGACAGTCGGATAATCATTCAGACAGTCAGATAATCATTCAGACAGTCGGACAATCATTCAGACAGTCAGATAATCATTCATACAGTCAGATAATCGTTCAGACAGTCAGATAATCATTCAGACAGTCAGATAATCATTCAGACGGTCAGATAATCATTCAGACAGTCAGATAATCATTCAGACAGTCAGATAATCATTCAGACAGTCGGATAATCATTCAGACAGTCGGATAATCATTCGGACAGTCAGATAATCATTCAGACAGTCGGATAATCATTCAGACAGTCAGATAACCATTCAGACAGTCAGATAATCATTCAGACAGTCGGATAATCATTCAGACAGTCGGATAATCATTCGGACAGTCGGATAATCATTCAGACAGTCGGATAATCATTCAGACAGTCAGATAATCATTCAGACAGTCAGATAATCATTCAGACAGTCAGATAATCATTCAGACAGTCAGATAATCATTCGGACAGTCAGATAATCATTCAGACAATCAGATAATCATTCCGTCAGATAATTAATCCGATAGTCAGATAATTAATCCGATAGTCAGCTAATCAATCCGACAGTCAGCTAATCAATCCGACAGTCAGCTAATCAATCCGACAGTCAGACAACCAATCAGTTGGTTGGACTATATCAAACAATGGGGAAAAAAAGCATCACAGACATGCACTTTTTTTTTTTTTTGGGTCAAATCGTAAGGTCAACAAGGACAACAATTTCCCTCGATATTTTCAAATCTTTTTTTTTTTTTTTTGTAACTCAAATATAGTTTTTTTTTTTAGGCAACATAGGATACATATTTGTGGCACGAGTACCGAATGAATAAAGGGTTGCGGAGGGGGGAGGCTGAGGGAGGGGGAGGGCTGAATAAGGGAGGTAGGGGAAGACGTTCGGAGGGCGGTCGAAGATAACTTTTTGCGGTAGGGTTACTAACTTACGAACTCGGCATTGTCGAGTTCCCGGTGACGTGAGGACAATGCGTCCTCGGGACACAATGCGCCTTTGCCACTGTGGAATGTATGTGCGGAAATGTCGAGAAGTCCCGACTGCCGGGTGAAAAGCGCGGAGCCAACCGCATCGGCGAGAGCCGCACGCGGATCTTCAATCGAAGCGAACAAGCGGAGAAGCTCAGAAATACCAGTTCGAAATTTGAAAAAAAAAAAAACAAAAAAAAACAAAAATGAAACTTCTACTTCGATCATAGATGTTTTTTTTTTCAATTTTATTTTTTATTTTTTTTTTTTTTGAAAAAAACTGCGCACAAAATTAAAAGAAAAAAAATCAGTCAATTACGTGCTATCGCTCGATGATTTTTATATGGAATTCTGCATTTTTGAGAATTTTATACAGATTTTTTCGAAGTTTTCATTTTTTTTTTTTCAGCGAAAAAAAAAAATCTTCGAAAAAATTTGACAAAATTCCCAAAAATGCAGTGTCGCATCTGAAAAATCGTTCGAAAAAAAATGCAATAAAAGATGAAAAAAAACAAAAACAAAAAAAAATAGAAGGTTACGTCGGACTATTCCGGCTCATGCCTTAAAAATTCTTTTGTACGACTCATGATTTTTCAACATTTTTTCAGGCTCATAAATTCCCGCGATCGATAAATTCCTTATTTTAATTATAAACGATCCGAAAAAAAAAATATATATATATATATACCCGAGTGTTTTCGAGACTTAGTTACATAATATAAAAAAATCGCGAGCCAAATCCAAGATGCGAAGGTTCAGACCCAGGTCGATTTGGTATGGAATACCTCATATATATATATATATACACATATATATATATATATATATATATGTATGTATATACATATATGTATATCAAACGGTAGAGAAGACTTGTACACGGAACCGCGCGCAGCGGACTTTCCGTCTAAGCCGCTCGAGTTTCTCATCTGGCATTTCAATCGCTCCCAGTCCTCTTTGGCTTTTCCGCGTTTTTCTTTACGCTCGCGCACAAAGCCACATTGTTTTTCAGTGCGGAGGTAGGCGGCTCAGACCGCGGTTTTTTTTTTTTTTTTTTTTTTTTTCTCTCCGCTATGCATTACAGTGTAGCAACAGACGAGAGCGCGAGAAGGCAAGGCAAATGCACTCTTTGGCCGTCCCGCGCTGACGGTGTATTCTTTGCTAGAGCAGAATAGAGTGAATGCACTCGGACTTGTCTTACGTGCCCGTAAAAAAAAAAAACAAAGAAGAAAAAAAATTCTCGGAATGGAAACTGAGGGATAAAGAATGCGAGATGGAAGGGCGAAGAAGCGGGGAAAAAATAAATAAAATGGACGAAAGCGAGGAGCTTTGGTGATTTTTTTTTTTGTATCGGGCGAGCAAAGGAGCAGCGTTGAGACATCGGCATCAGTTGCGTTTACGTCATCGTCCGCACAGTGCTTTCCCGTACATTGAAGTACACATGAGATACCGCAGCCGGTAATGAATACTGTGATTAATTTTTTTTTTCAAAAACACATTTTTACAGTAAGCGGTCATTTACAATAAGATAATCGTACGATATGATAATCATACGATATGATAATCATACGATACGATAATCGGACGATACGATAATCATACGATATGATAATCATACGATACGATAATCATACGATATGATAATCATACAATATGATAATCATACGATATGATAATCAGACGATATGATAATCAGACGATGTGATAATCATACGATGTGATAATCATATGATGTGATAATCATACGATGTAATAATCATACGATGTGATAATCAGACGATGTGATAATCATACGATGTAATAATCATACGATGTGATAATCAGACGATGTGATAATCATACGATGTGATAATCATACGATGTGATAATCATACGATGTGATAATCATGCGATGTGATAATCATACGATACGATAATCATACGATACGATAATCATACGATACGATAATCATACGATATGATAATCATACGATACGATAATCATACGATATGATAATCATACGATATGATAATCATAAGATGCGATAAACAAACGATATGATAATCAGACGATGCGGTAATCTGGCATTTAGTAATGGATGCAAGGAAAATTATGTATAGTACATTGAATAAGGTTTATACGTAAAAAAAAAAAATTAAACTGACTGCGCTATCTGCTAATCCTTTCCTGCTTTGCCGACCGAGGCGCGGCAAGAACTCGAAAAAAAAAAAACAATTCCCAGTAGTGCGGAAGCTCCAAAAATATGTCCCGCAAGTTCGTGCGTCACTTACGCGGATAAAACACATTCTAGCGTCCCGGCAAATCGGCTTAACCGAGGAAAGTCGTGGGGGTAGCGAAAACTCTCGAATGCCGAATAGTCACGATTTCTTTTTTTGCTGACAAAAGGAAGAATGAGTGGAAGGGAGGGAAATAGTAAATAGGGATAAATACGGTCGCCGAGAAGATCTGCGAGCTGAAGTTATGTGACTCGGTTGTCCAGTCACGATTTCAAGCGTCACATAGCTACGTTACATGGTTACGTTACATGGTTGCGTCACGTAGTTGCGTTACATAGTTGCGTTATATATCCGCATTGCATAGTTGCGTCACATAGTTGTGCTGCATAGTTGCGCTGCATATTTGAGTTACATAGTTGCCTTACATAGTTGCGTCACATAGTTGCGTCACAGAGTTGCGTCACACAGTTGCGCCACAGAGTTGCGTCACACAGTTGCGTCACACAGTTGCGTCACACAGTTGCGTCACACAGTTGCGTCACACAGTTGCGTCACACAGTTGCGTCACAAACAATTTACGATTCAAGTTTCGATACTCGAAACTTGAATTTAAATAATTTCTTCGCAAGTTCATTATAGATCGCAGAAAAAAAAAGAAAAAAAAAAACAGCTTCATCTCCACTCTAAATGGACCTTCGGTCTTGTTTTTCCGGATGCTTTCCGTCCACACCGGGCTTTGCGCCGGGCTCTCGGGAGGCACATATGCTCTGGCGCCCGTTTACGGCGAGGCTTTTTTTTTTTTTTTTTTTTTTTTTTTTGAAGTGTGCAATAAGGACTTGGAAAGGCCCTTCAATCGAGTTTTCCGGACGGTGTATAGAGGCATCGGGAGATTCCCGTTGGCTGGCGGTTCTCCCCAGCGAAGAGCCGTGGCTGTTCGTCGGGTTCGACGATTCCATGAAGGCGGCCGTGCGGCAAAACTTTTCAAAGGTCATCCCTATGTCGTATGCCGCGGTTGCTTTTGCCGGTAGATAGAGCGACGCATGAACCGTCGCGGATGAGCCCGGGTGGCGGCGTCGCGGTCTCTTGCTCGGCCGCCGTTCCGGGCCTCGTCGTCGGATTGTAACTCGGCCCGTCTGTGTGTGTGCCCTGCGCGGCCCTATTGAACAAACTCTCCTCTCTATGGAGAGAGACGCCAATGGCAGTCCCCCCTCCCTCTCCTATTGACAATATTGGAGTGCGGCGAATGGATATGCGCGGGCGGCCGGGAGAGAGATAGAGGCTTTCGAGGCTTCAATTGCGACAATGCAACCCGGTGATTAATGGACCTCCCGTTCGACGACTTTTGCCGAAGTAAGATGTTACCCGGTCGCGGCACCGAACACTCTCGTCTGTACGATCAAAGTGTTTACGGGGATAAATTCATCGATGGATGGATGGATTGTAACACGCGGCGGCCGATGACATCAATATCCTCTCGCTGCCGATGTTTTTGGAATTCACATTATTTCATTACATTATTGCATTACATCGTAGTTTATTGTATTATTGCACTATATTGTTGTATTATTTTATTGCATGATACTGTAATATCATATTATTGCATTACATCGTTGGATCACGTCGTTGAATTGCAACGACGGATTACACCGTTTACATTACATCGCCTGAGTTAACCGTTTACGTTACATCGCCTGCGCTACACCGCTTACGTTACATCGGCTGCGTTACATCGTCTACATTACATCGCCCGCGTTACACCGTTTGCGCTGCATCGTTTGCGTTACATCCTTTGCGCTACGCCTTTTGCGTTACATCATTTGCGTCATATCTTTTGCGTTACATCGTTTGAGCTACATCTTTTGCGTTACATCGTTTGAGTCACATCCTTTGCGTTACATCGCTTGCGCTACATCGTTCGCGTTACATCCGGCGCGTTACACACTCTGCGTTACACCATTTGCGTTACATCGTTTGTGTTACATCCGTTGCGATACTCCCGCTACATCATTTGCGTTACATCATTTGCGCTACATCGTCTGCGTTACATCCTTTGCGTTACATAATTTGCGGTACATCATTTGTGTTATATCCTCTGCGTTACACTCTTTGCGTTACATCCTTTGCGTTACATTTGGAGCCTGTGAAGAGTGTAGCGTATGTAAAAAAAAAATCAAAAACCCGCTCATACCGCTCTCAATGATTTACGTGCCGGAGTGCCGAAACAGTTAAAAAAAAAAAAAAAAAAAAAAAAAAACACGTCGAGAATCGCGATTTTCACTTTGAACAAAAATTTCTTTGGGCGATCGTCATCCCTTCATGATCAACTTGGTGTACCGCGATATATAGCTTGAGCTTTCGGTATGACGATTGCGAAACGAGTTGTCTTTGGGATATGCGTGTATACACGCGCTCACCCCCCCCCCTCCCCCCGAACCATTGTTCCTCTCTCGCTTCTATGTACCTTTAGAAATTCGTGGTACCACCCGGTATAATAATACGAAGTATGGGCTATACGGAACCGCGGCCTGGGCTCTCCCCCACCCCCCCCCCCCCTCCTCTCAAGCCTTTGTCATTGGTACGAAAGGCTTTGTACCGATTATCTGCATACGCTACCGAGTACGCCGTTTCACTCCCCGTATATCGCTTCACGAAAATCAGAACGGCCTATCTTCGGTGTTTAAGCCTACAAGATACGCCCTTATGATTTTTAACGACCAATACACCCGCTCTTCAACGCGCAAGCCTCGCAGCTTCCTTCGCGTCTTCATCCACACACGTCCTGTATACATATACATATACATGTGCGTATACATGTGCGTATACATATACATATACATATACATATACATATACATATACATATACATATACATATACATATACATATACATATACATATACATATACATATACATATACATATACATATACATATACATATACATATACATATACATATACATATACATATACATATACATATACATATACATATACATATACATATACATATACATATACATATACATATACATATACATATATGTAGAGGTTTGTCTATGGCCGGTAATGGAGAGGAAAGGAGCGAGGATGTGTGGATACGTGTGTAAGAGGTATGTGTGCGTGCGTGTATTAAACAGCGGAGAGAAATTCGTCGCTTTGAAGGTTGGCGCAGTTTAGCGTAATCCGGCGCATGTCTTCATCGCTCCGTGGAAATCAAGTTCTCAGCAAGTGCGAGGATATCTCTCGCCTTATCTCTCCACCCCTTTGGCAACGTCAAATGTGTCGCGGTGAGAATCTCGTTGTATTCGACGAGGAATGATGAAATTTTGCACGGTTAAGGAAACCACGGGCTTTTCCCGAAATTACTGCCAGGGTTCGACGAGAATTTCTTATTCCCGAAAAAATTAGAATTATTTTTGTTCGTTGACAAGGGACTTGGCGGAGCAACGAATACACATGACGATGGATATGACAGAGTTAAAAGAATTAGATAAAACGGTGTCATTTGGACTTCTCAAGGAAAAATTGAAAGATCGAAAAAAAATGGCCAGAAGACATAACTCTATGGGTTTTTTTCTCGCCGAGCACAGATTCGACATTAGTTTTGAAAGTTGAAGGTTGAAAGTTGAAGGTTGAAGGTTGAAGGTTGAAAGTTGAAGGTTGAAAGTTGAAGGTTGAAAGTTGAAGGTTGAAGGTTGAAGGTTGAAAGTTGAAGGTTGAAAGTTGAAGGTTGAAGGTTGAAGGTTGAAAGTTGAAGGTTGAAGATTGAAAGTTGAAAGTTGAAAGTTGAAAGTTGGAGGTTGAAGGTTGGAGGTTGATGATTGAAGGTTGAAAGTTGAAGGTTGGAGGTTGATGATTGAAGATTGAAAGTTGAAAGTTGAAAGTTTTATAACACTTTCTCATAATGTCCTTTTATTCGCAACGCTTCCTCTGTGAGGAAGCCAAAAATATAGTAAATGCTTTCTCATAGAAGAAGCTTTGCGAATAAAGGGACATTTGAAAATTTTCCACTTTCAACTTTCAACTTTTTTAAATAAAAATACAATACAGACAATAAAAAAAACGACAAAAAATGGTAATCATATAATCGATTGTACTCGAAATTGGAGTGTTATTAATACGACCAAAAAAACACCCTTACGAATAATCAATAATCGTGAATTGTTTATGCCACTGTTTTGTAATTAAAATAAATTTAAAAAAGTTTCTCTGCCCTGAAATCGCAAAATCCCTTCACACTCCCCCGAAATCTTCGATCCAATACAATAAATTAAAAAATCATAATAATTCTCGATATTTAAAAAAAAATGTTGTTATTATTATTCTTTTCTTTTCCACAAAACGTGTGTACACAAAATATCTCGAACGCAGCAAACATCCATCGATGCAGCTCGGGCCCGTCTCACCGGAAAGCTCGCCGGCGAAAACCATCCCGACTCTTGCAAATACCCCTTCGTTTCGAACTCCTGTTCGCAACTCCCCCCCCCCCGCCCCCCACACACACACACACACACATACACATCATTCTTCTTTTCAGTATTCACTGTGCAGTTTCTTGTACCGATACTTTCTTCTTTCATCGTCGCGTCATTCAAGCTTTTGATGCCGCGCGGCAACAAAGCTGTCTTTACCCACTTTTTAAATTTTTTTTTTTTTTTTTTTTTTCTTCCGCGAAACGAATGAAAGCTCGAAGTGTACGCGCACTCGCGAGGGCCTTCCTCTTTGCGTGTACAATACGTCGGTGAATGTCGTGGTGCATCCAGTGCGAAAGTGTGCCATTATATATTTTTATACACACACACATACACACACATATGTATACACTATATGGGAGACTCCACGTCAAATCGGCAGCGCGTGTTATATTTTTCTACGTCACTTTTGTTCACTTTTTTAGTAGGATTTTTTTCTCAGATTTTTTTTTTATCGTCAGCGGAATTTTTTAATTCTCGAAAAAATTTTTGAATAAGCAGTTTTTAAAAATCTGAAAAAATTCGAACTGATTCTATGATTTAAAATACGATTTTTTTAGGTATCACACGATGATGGAATTTATATTTTTGGTATTTTTATAATATCAATCGTATTCGGGTTTTCCGGTATTTATATAAATAAATTTTGGAAAATCAAAATCCATTCGTATTCGAGAAAGTTATGAGAGACTAAAAAAAATAAAAATCCCAATTACGACACGAATGAAACAAAAAATTTGGCAAAAATAGTAAATATTGAGATTTCATTATCATATGTGGTATTTAAAAATCATATTTCAAATCATAGAGTCGGTGTGAATTTTTTAAGATTTTTTTTTTTTAAGAAATTTTTCGAATTGGTTTCTCGAGGATTCAAAAATTTCACTAGTTGGTAACAACATCATATAAAAACTGCTGATTTGACGTGGAATCCCCCGCCCCCCACACACACACACACACACACACACACACGCGCGCGCACACACACACACACACACACACACACACACACACACACATATATATATATATATATATATATATACGGTATGCTATATTGATACTTTCGAAGGCACGGAAGTTTCCGGGCATTGAAACCCCGTACGTTTCAAATATTCGTTGGACCGAAAGGAATCAACGATCTTCCCTCTCTGACGTTCTTTGTCACGGTGCGCTGCTCTGGCGTTGCATTTCCTCCAGGACTCCTTTCACTTCGTTCGTACTCTAAATTTTTTTTAATAATTTTTTTTTTAACCATCCAAGAGGGTCTTATCGAGAGAAAATTTTGTTCACGAGTTGTCCGATTTTTTTTTTTTGATTGATTTTCTTTGATTTAGGATAGAGCGGGGGAGGTTTGGAAAACGGGGCAAAATGGAGTACCCGAAAAAATGTTCGAAAATGTGGAGGTATATATATAGTCGGCGACGAACCAAAATGTGGTAACTCAAAAAATCGAACACTTTCAATGTCGTATCGCTCACCAAAAAGAACTACTGTACAGCACTACTGGCAGTGTCCAGTAGTCAACTACCAATGAGGTATTGAACTAGTAACCAGTTCAGCAATCATGCTAAATTGGCGGACTACTGAAAACTACTCGAAATTTTGAGTAGTTAATTCCTTAAAATTGGTGGGCATTTTGAGTAGTTAACTAGTGAACTGCATTTTGTTAACTACTTAAGGAATTTTAAGTAGTTCACTATCACTGAGTAGTTAACTGCCCGAAACTACTATAAATTGCCAGTAGTTAACTACCACTGAGTAGTTAACTGTCCGAAACTACTATAAATTGCCAGTAGTTAACTACCGCTGAGTAGTTAACTACTTGAAACCACAGTAAAGTTCCGGTACTTGAGTGTGGCTACGCAGCCAGCGTTCGTGGCAGGTCAAACGCCAGTTGAGTTGCGGCGTTCCGCCGCTAGATGGCCGAGCGCCGCGGCGTTTCTCGCAAGCGAAACGCAGCACCCGACATTATAAGGTCGTTCATCATCGAATACAACCGAGTGCTGGCGGAACTTAAATTGCGTCAGGGAAATCCGCTGCATGTCAGCGATTCTTTCTCAGCGGATGCACCGGAAGTGGTCATTCTCTTTCCTCCCCCGACAGTTCACACAGTAAATCGTTATAGAGTTCGCCCGCCGATATTCAAAAGTTCTCATCCGTGGGACATTATTCGTCGAAATTACACTACAACTGATAGAGACGAAGTACTCTCGGCAAGACCCTGCGCTGTCCACCGGCTCAACTCGCTCATTGCGCTAGCCGACCGGAGGAGTGAACCGGTAGCAGCCGGGCCAGCCAGTAGTGGCTCGCCAGCAGCGTCATCATAAGACCTCTTTGTTCTCCGGCAATTTCAGCGGCATTGTCACCGTCAACAATGTCCACTTGACATTCCCCCTCTCGCTTCCGCGCATTGTTAAAATCATCCTACTTTCTCTCTCTCAAATCATAAAGCTCATCGTGGACGGCACACGACCTCACCGAGACTTCCCTTCCCTTCGTCTCCCACTACTTTTTCCCGTCTTCTTCTTCTTCTTCACCATCCTCGTTCATGTTCTTTTGCGTTCTTCTTTTTTTTCGTTTCATCCACATCGTTCACTCGCCGGCTTGCATGTGCGTGCGCATAAAAATGAAATTAAAACTTTGCGAAATAAAAAAAAAGAAATTCGAACAAAAAGTCATTGATCCGCAAAATGGATGAATTCATTTTAGGCCACTTTTCGTCGAAAAGTTAGGTTCAACAGACCGGAACTGATTTGCAGTATAATGCCACTTCCGATCGAAGAATAAGATTTTCGAACCGGTAGCGACGTATGACGTCACTTCCCGTTGGAAAATGAGCTTTTCAAACCGGATGTGATATATTTCCAGGATGATGTCACTTTCGGTCGAAGAATTTGATTTCAAAAACCGGAAGTGACGCATTTCCAGTCGAAAAAATGACATTTTCAAACCGGAAGTGATGTATTTCCTACCGAAAAAAAATGAGATTTTCGAACCGGAAGTGACGTATTTCCCGCTGAAAAATAGAGTTTCACAAAGCGGAAGTGACATATTTTCGGCAAATCGCAACGACCTGCCAGCCTTTCACGCAGAGAATCTATTGCGGCGCGAAAAACTGATTTCAAACAAGATTCCTCGCGCGCATGCATTTTTCATCGGTCGAGCCGTACGACGTGCACACTCGAAGCGCCGACTGCGAGCGGGTCAGCAAACCGATAACGCACGACGCTCCTCCCCTTCGCTCGGGCGTTGAAAAAAAAAAGTCCGTTCGTCCGTCCGCACCTCGCTCGGAGCTTCCTCCACTTCTCCACTCGTGTCTCTTCCACTAGTCAATTTTTCTCTCCCCCCCCCCCCCCCACCTTCGTCTATCTCCTTCGCCTCGCATTCCTCCTTCCGACCATCCCCGTCCCATTGTCCAACACTGTTACGACGTCGTCATGTCCTTCTCCGGCGCATTGTTACGCGCCATTGTTTGACGCTCCGCTCGCGCCCTTCGCCCCCTCCCACCCCTTCGCCGTTACCTCGACGCATTGTTTTCTCGTCGTTACTTCCTCACGCTACCCTTTCCCTCCACTTCGCCCTCAAACTCCACTGCTGCGTTTTCTTCTTCTTCTACTTCTTCTTCTTCTTCTTCTTCTTCTTCTTCTTCTTCTTCTTCTTCTTCTTCTTCTTCTTCTTCTTCTTCTTCTACTGCTTCTTCTTCTTACTTGGATGCCGCCTGAGTTTCTGGACCTTGAGCACTCACCGATGCACCCTTTATGAAGCACGCTTTCTTGGATCACCTGCCCTCATCCCCGGATCCCCTCTCTCCAACCTAACGCCAAGGAGTCACTTCCGTTTTGTGTTTTAGCCCTTCCTTTCGTTCAGCGCTTCATGTCGGCTCCGTTGCGTATTTTTTTTTTTTTTTTTTTTGGTTTAAACGATCCTGTTTCTGCGAAGGATGAGGAGGATGCAGAGTCGAGGGCATGCCGTGGCGAGGGCGCGAGGAATGGTGGAGGACTATCGCGAAGCGGCGGGAGGTTTTTTCTTCACTGTTTTTTTTCTTCACTGTGAAGGAAGCTGTTTTGTGGAATATGGGAAAAATGTATTTTTGTGAAAATAGCGCGGTTCAATGTGTACTTCGATTCGGTGATGATGCGGATTTGGTTTTCCATCAGAAGAACCTAAAAAAAAAAAATTAAAAAGTCACGAAAAACTTACCATTGAATCACATAAAATCCAGTTGATTACCATCGACTATTCGTTAAACGGATCTACCATTTATTTAGTTTCTTACTCAATATTATTGAAACGGAAACGGGCTTATGACTTAATTAATGCAATTAAATTAATCACCTTTAACTCACCCTCCGGAAGAATAAAAATAAAAATAAAATGCCCTTCATCTTAGAATTGGGATAACAATCATATTTGCACCGCTCAAAATTCACTTGTCATTCATACCGTTCAAATTCAATTTAAGCTTCGCGGTCTTCCCAATTTATTTCCATCGCCCCATACACATATATCTATGTATGCCCGCACAGTCGGAGTATAATTCTCCCTTCGCTTACGATATCGAAGTGCTCTCCGGGACAAAAGTCACGGACCAAGAGGGAGTTTGGTCTCCGAGCTAAAAAACTAAAAAAAAAAACAAGACACTCGCCGAAGAAGACGAGGCTGAGGAAACTCTTCGGGACACTGCGAAGACGTAACGGGCAAAAGGGCGAAGACTGCGTGGAAAATAAAAACGAAAAAGAGGGGAATACGAAAAGCACGTGTATATGCGCTTGCGAGTGGGATTGCGAATTGGGGTGGTGAGAGCGGCAAGGGATGAAAAGGGGGGGGGGGGGTTAGTGTGGAGAAAGTATTCGCGACGTATCCAGCACGGAATAGGGCGGCGTTGGTAGACCAACACAATGCCTCACAATGACGCCATTGTTGAAACGAATAACACGTCCACCTGTGCTTCGCCCGAGTCGGAGTTCCCGAGGCTTCGCTTGTGGGGTGGTCCAGAAGCCGGAGATATGACTCTTTGAAAAATACCGAAAAATAGCTTTCATTCGACCAAAATTCATTAATTCGCTAGGTCACTATCATATTTCGCATAGACATGTGAAAATTGTTCGATTGATTATAGATTTGTTGAATTTCGGATGGTTTTTATAAACACTCTTTGTTACGCTTTGTTACGGTGTTGTTTCGACACCCAAGCCCACCAACACGTATTTTATTGCTGCATTTCGATGGCGCAACACATGTAATATGTGTGTTGTGAGTTGTTTCAACACACTTGACAACACGCTTGTTTTTAGAGTGTGCGCCCCATTGTGCCCCCTACACACATTCCTCTCGGAGGTCCATTTTACCCCTATCTATTCAAGTGTTCTAATCAATTTTCCACGCAATCTTCATGACACCCAGTTTAGCCCACATTCACATTTTGCCCCAGAATTTGCTGCTTGTTCCTGTTGCTTGACGTATTCAATAATTCAGGTCTACCCCATTTTGCCCCCCCCCCTCCCCCCACCACCAACACCCTGCATCCAAGCCCCGCGCGATGATAGCCGAGCTTCCTCTTACGCGAAATGAATCACAATCCACGGATTTCTCCCTCATTCCCTCGCCGACGACAACGGGAATGAAACGAAGTGCGAATCCGTGTTTGAGCTTCGTTAAATCCGCGTAACAATAAAACGAATTGAATTTATCGTGCGTACATTTCGCTGATATTCGTACCGATTTAATTGAGCCAAGAGATTGCCTGGCCGCGGAGAAAGCCACGAAGGGCTGCCACTAGGAATCGTAATAAAACAATAAAAAATAAAAAAAATATTCAAAAAAGAAGCGAGTGGAAGAAACAAGTACGAAAAAAAAAAAAAAATGGGGAAAGGGAGGGGGAAAAAATTTTTTTTTAAATGGAAAAAAAAAGTGGAGACGTAGCACAGCATAAGGAACTACAATTAAGCCGGTTGGACCGTGGCTGAGTTGTTCCATTGAGAGAATTGGCCCCCGCGCTCGATTCCGCCGTGGCTCGCAGGGAGCAGCCAACTATCGAGGAGAATTGAGAGGCTGCTCGTTCGTCGGGCAACCGGGGGTGGTAAGGGGGGCGGGGACCGAAAAGGGGAAGAATGGGTGGGTTTCGCAGATTATCAAGCATCAGTTGCCGTGAAGAATAAGCAGCCGCCAACCGTCATTTAACTTTAACGCTCCAACTGCCCCCTTTTTTCCCTCGCTCGCCGGTGCTTTTTCCCCCCCCCCCCTCGACTCACAAGTTCCCTTCATACCCCCTTCTGTCCTCGATCGCGGTGGCCTTCCGACTACCGGGCATCCCTCGAGGGCCAGCCTCGAGGTCCATGCTAATTAAATCTGCCTACTGTGTTCTCTACCGTTCCGGGTTTACCACTGTGTATATCCTTGTTCCGTGTATCAAACTCTCCCGCGCCGCCTTGGAGCGCGGTTATCGCAATTTTTCTTTATTCACCGACGCTGATACGGGGCTTCAGTAAACACGGTCGTACTGCGGGAATGGCGATGTGATTGTAATGGTAGGGTTTTTCGTAACATGAAACTGAATTGAGAGACAAAAACAAGTGCGGTAGCGTAGCGATGTGGCACTCGTGGAGAGAAAGTGTCGTCTTTGGGTTTTGTCTTCGACTTAGAATTGTGCACTCTAAAGACAAGCGTGTCGTCAAGTGTGTTGAAAGAATTCGCAACACACATATCGCATGTGTTGCGCCATTAAAATGCACTAATAAAATACGTGTTGATCGGCTTGTGTGTCGAAACAACAGGTTTGTAACTGCATCTTTCCTGGAATCTATGTACAACGTACTTTTTTAGTATGGTTGCTGCTGAAGACTAATATTCGAATACATGTTATTGTGTGTTGTTTCAGCGCGCTTAATGCCGAACAATTCGTTTGATGTGCACCTACACGCTAGATACACTGCACATTTAATAAAAGAAAACACTAGGAAAATAACACACCTGACAACACAATTACTTTTTACAGCGTTTCGCATAGAATAACGCTGCGGCAGCGATCAGCGCGATGCAACAACACGAAAAGGCAACACGGGACATCCTATGTATTGCGATAATTAGCGTCTACCTGCACACCAAATAAGTTGAGTTGAGCCTTAAACCCGTTGAAACATCACACATAACGTCTATTCCAATCAGCATGTTCCGTAGCAAAACACTAAAAAAGTGTCTTCTACACAGAATCCATGAAAGATTCATTCCATGCGTCTTGTATCAACACGCCAGCCGACCAACACTTCTTTCATTGATGCATTTGCCTGCCGCAACACATGTACTATGTGTGTTGTTAGTTCATTCAACATTTGACAACACGTAAGCCGACCCCACACCTATTTCATTAATGCATTTGCTTGGCCCAACACATGTAATGTCCGAGTTGCGAGTTCTCACAGAACACTTGACAACACGTTTGTCTTCAGACTAAACACGTTTTTTACCACCAACCCCTACGCACATCTTTTCCTCGGACATTTCGCACCCTCCTCGAAGTCTTTCGTCTTTACATCCTAGAGAACCTTCACGACAGCCACATCACTGGGCCTAACAACCCCCCCCCCTCCCTCCCCCACCTCCCTCCCCATCGCCAAACCATCCCACAATTCCTATCTCCCAACCCATCGCTCTTTCCTCTTCGTTTCTTTTTTCATTTCCCTTAGTCGCAGCCTTTCCTCCGCAATTTTTCCGCCACATTTGCCTTTGTCTCGCGACAACAATGCATCGCCGCTGCCCGCGATGACATAAAAATATGTGCCCAACGGAGTAGCAGCCGCCCACACCCTCGCCGCGGCCTTCATACTCTCTATTCAACTCTACACTCTTTTTTTCTATCCCACTCCACACCTCCACCCCCCCCCCCCCGCCCCCCAAACCGTATCGTTCATCCCTTTGCTCTTCCGATTCCAGCTCGTTCTATTTCTCATTTCGACTTTCAGGCCGGCTTTCACTTTTCTTCGCGTGACGCTATTTTTTTTTTTTTTTTTTTTTTTTAATTAACACTGAGGCTTCACTCTCATTTTTTTGTTTCTTCTTCTTTCCTCCTAAAACGAAGCTTTGAGGCTTCCGATTCAAGAATCGCCGGACCGCGGCTATCGCAATTTACCGAACGTCCCCAAGAACGAAAGGCGTGGGGAGGGGGGGGGGGGGGGGAGCGCGCGCGCTCGGATCGAATGAGGTGGCTCTCTCGCTCGGCGAACGGACGCCGGAACGTGAAGGTGCAGCAGAATGCAACGAATTCGAAAGAGCCCGAGAGTCCCGTGCCTGCATACGTAATGCCATCCGCCATTGTCAACCGGGCGTCGGGCCTCTTTTGTCTAGTTCCGCATCTCTTTTTACCCCCCCCCCCCCCAAACCCCCCCCCCCACTCCGTGCGCTTGCTATTTCTCTCGATTCCCAGCGTCCCACGTTCGCACCGCGACGAAAATTCAGATCGCACCCCCCCCCCCCCCCCCCCCCCACCGAACCCTCTTTTTAGCCCCCTCCCCACGACCGTTCTCCGATCGATCTTCGACCGATCATTTGCATCCTCATTGTTCAGGTGAATCCAACGAAAATTCCGTAGGCGGCGGACAATACGGAGCGCGGCGTCTCGGCGGAGAAGACTGCGATAGATCTTACGACGAAGATAACGGCCGATGATTTTAAAGCTCTTTTGGTTTATGGGGTGTTTATTTTTTTTATTTTTTTTTTTTGGTGGATGCGATGGGCATTCTTTGGAAATTTTTTGGTTTGGGGGAAAATCGGCGATCAGGAAAATTGGAGACGATTAAAAACAGTCGACGAAAACTGTTGTCTCGTTGCATTTTTTTTTTTTTTTTTTTTTCGAACGAGCCATGGTTTTAGTTTTTTTTTTTACGATTTCATTGAGACGAAAAGAAATGTTTAAATTATTATTATGATTTTTTTTCATTATAAAATTAACGAGAGAAGAAATGATAAAATTGACAAGAAAAAAAAAATGATAAAATTGACAATAAAAATAATTATGAAATCGACAATAAATAAATGATAAAATTTAATAGAAAAAAAAAAAAAAAAAAATGAAAGTTTGCGACCGAGAGACATTCGTCAAGCGCAGCGATCTATTTTACCGTGCCAGTTGACCGATCATCAGTTTCTTCGTCGGTCGACGATACTCATATGAAATGCGTTATGATGTATAGGTTCGTTATTATTATTCATAGCGAGCCATAGCGAGTGGAGTGCATAAAGGTTGAATCGCTCGGTGAATGGACGCCAAGGAAGATATTACGGTGGAAAGACGGCAGCGGTGGCTGGAGGGGGTGAGCGGGGGCGAGTCGGAAAGGGATGTTCGGCTCGCTTTCACCCCCTTCGAGACGAGGGACGGATAGACGAATCGCGGAGGGGCGGCGTCTTAATATCGTCGGAGGTAGGGACGCGAGCCGGCGAAGGATTAACCACCGAGAATGCCGGTAGGATCACCGTTGGATTCTAATTAAACGGAAAACAGCTTCATTAAGTTCGTAACTGCCTCCCCCCCCGCCCCGGATGTCGCACTTCGCGATACCGAGCTCAGGCTCGGAGAGCCATGAGAGGGCGAACAGCGCGCGTTCACCGGGCGGTTGTACCGTATGCATATTATCGTGCTCTATTTCGTCGCCCGGGGCGAACGTGCAAGCTTGTAACCTGCTTTGGTACATCGATGCACCTATCAGATCAGATCGCGTTCGGTGATTTTTCCAATATGCAACTTTTATTTTTCACGAGAATGTATTGTTAATAATCAAAAAGCAAAAAAAAAATATATATATATATTGGAGTCTCAGATTATGATAGAGAAATATGTTTTTCCATGTTGTTGCATAGACATAAAGTATTTACATGCCTGCCCATCCGTCCCAACCGTCCCAACCGTCCCAACTGTCCCAACCCTCCCAACCCTCCCAACCCTCCCAACCGTCCCAACCGTCCCAACCGTCCCAACCGTCCCAACCGTCCCAACCGTCCCAGCCGTCCCAACCGTCCCAACCGTCCCAACCGTCCCATATCTTGAATGTATCCCAGCGGTGCGAAAGAAACAATAGCTTAAATTTGCAGGCTTTCTTCGACATGTAAAACACAATATTCCGCCTTGAATTGCAATATCATTCACAAATTATTCCTGGTACTTTACCTTGAACATGTGAATCATGTTTTTAGGAATAAAATGTACTGCCAAATATCAGTGAAGAAAGTTTAGATTTTCTATTGAATTCTAGTCAGGATGAACCATGATGGAAGCGATAACGAAATTTGATGAAAATAATTATTGGCGAAAGAGAGGAAAATACAAAGTCTGACTTGCGTGTCCGGTCGATGCTGCGGTACCGTTTTGTTCGGTTCGGCCCGTGCGGCTATGGCTTCGTTACGCGTCTATTTTCCGTTCGCTGAAAGACACCAATTTATAATTATTGCATTCAATAGCGGCGCAGCGGCACCGCTCCCGAGTCCAACTCTCTCTCTCTCTCTTTCATTCACCGTACGATATTACCAGCTATTGTGCAGTTTAGAATCTATGCTCTACGCCCACCCTCTCTCACTCTCGGCAGGCATCCCCTGTGCGCGATTCTCATCCCGGTGCCGCAATACGCACTCCCAGCGCCATCGATATAATACGCGTTTCTAAAAAGGCTCCACATAGAGGTTTTTGCTCGAAGGGAATTAACAAAAAAAACAAAATACGTCACTTATCGGAACATTGTTTTTAAGTTGACTTTTCGAAATTACGAATACGAAAATTGTGAAAAAAAAGACATTGCCTCAAAAACAAAGATTCCTCCAGGCGGGAGCAAAAATATTACATTTTTCTACTACCAGCCGTATTTAAATGCTTGGACGCTAAGGACGCTAAGGACGCTAAGGACGCTAAGGACGCTATGGACGCTATGGACGCTTGGGACGCTAGGGACGCTATGGACGCTATGGACGCTATGGACGCTATGGACGCTATGGACGCTATGGACGCTATGGACGCTATGGACGCTATGGACGCTAGGGACGCTAGGGACGCTAGGGACGCTAGGGACGCTAGGAACGCTAGGGACTCTAGGGACGCTAGGGACGCTAGGGACGCTAGGGACGCTATGGACGCTTGGACGCTTGGACGCTATGGACGCTATGGACGCTAGGGACGCTAGGGACGCTAGGGACGCTAGGGACGCTTGGACGCTAAGGATGCTACGGATGCTAAGGACGCTAAGGACGCTAAAGACGCTAAGAAGGCTAAGGACGCTAAGAAGGCTAAGGACGCTAAGGACGCTAAGGACGCTAGGGACGCTAGGGACGCTAGGGACGCTAGGGACGCTAGGGACGCTAGGGACGCTAGGGACACTTGGATATTCGAATATTTGAACAGTTGAGTATTTAAAAATGTTCTCCTAGAATTTCTCCTTCGTTTAATCTCAAGCTCCGTAGTCAAATGCCGTCAGGAAAGTCTCCCGACATTTCGGAAAGCGTGTTTGGGCGCGCGGGAGGTAGAGCAAGAGCCCCGTCATCGTTCAATCGTCGTTGGTGCGTCTCACCGCGCCTCGGTGGCAATCTTTTATTTCGCGAAAACAATGCTCGGACCCTTTGTTTCAGGCATTGTCAAACGGGGACAGTAACGCGAGAACAAAAGTTGTAATGAAACGCTATTTATTTCGAGTGTATAGGTGCAAAAGCGCGGGCGGGGAATCCCCGGACTGTACCCTTCCGCGACGGACGGACCAGCGGCGCCACAACGGGGAATCCCCCCGCGACTCCCGCCTCTACTTTTCAGCGCTACCTCCGCCGCACCTCCGCGCGGCTCGTATACAACGACGATTCTTAACTCCGTATTCTTTTATCCCACTGTTACAGCCGCTCTCGCGAGACTATTCTACTCTCGGTGGCAATTGTCTTTCTCGTTCGCGACTGTGATAGACCGCGTTCGGCGAGTCCGCCGCACGAAAAAAAATGGATTAAATTCGATGCTGCGAACGCCGAGATGGAAAAATTAATGAATGGGACTGCGATTTTTTTTTTTTTTTTTGTATGCATGTATATGTATAATTTCTTTTTTTTTTATCAATGAGAAGCATGCAAAATTCACGTTCGTCGGCCGGGCGTTACGATGGAAATGTGGGCATCTTTTTTTTTAGGCTGTATTGTCGTGGAGAGAAGACTTGGCGCTTCGTAGAACTATTGTTGGATTGGATGTTTCAGTTTTTAGTTGAGATTTTTTTTTTTTTTATGGGAATAAACCCACTGAACGATTTTTTTTCTACGGATCGTCCGAGCATTCGAATGAATGAAAAGAAAAATAGAAATCTGAAATATGCCGGAAAATTAATTTTTGTAATTAATTTTGTCAATCGGAAGTTGTGTCATTGTTTCGATTTTTTTTTTGTTCATTTAGTATGAATAAATTCAATTGAAGATTTATTTCTACCGGTTGTCCGATTGACCGATCGGACGAAAAAAAAAAAAAAAAATCGAAAATTAATTTTCAATTGGTGCAATTAATTTCGCACAACCGGAAGTTGCGTTAATTGCATCGATTTTTTGAAATTTTAGTTTGGGATTTTTTTTTTCATACAATAGTGATAAATCTAAGGGATTTATTTCTACCGGTTGTCCGATTGACCGATCGGACGAAAAAAAAAAAAAAAAATCGAAAATTAATTTTCAATTGGTGCAATTAATTTCGCACAACCGGAAGTTGTCTCGGTTGCTCAGATTCGTTTTTTTTTTTTTTTTTTTTTTTTTTCAAAGACCTTAAGACACGATGTCTGATTGATAGAAATTATTGCGGCCGAGAGGACGCTAATGAGACAAGCACGATGTCCGCAGGGGCCGAGGAATAATTGCGGGACTTCCGGTTCTCGGAAGCTATAAACGATTTCGTCTCGTTGACGAATCTTTCGGGGACCTTCGACAAATTCGCTCGCCTCGGACGTCGTCTTAATAATCCTTTCCGGCGAACCTTTCGCTCCCTTCGTCGCACCGACTTACGATCAGTCATAACTGCTTTGTCAAATAATGCACCGTCATTGTCGGTCCGACATGACGGTGCATGTGAAAATTTAAATTTTCAACTTTTATAAGGAAAGCGATATGAAAATTTAAATTTTCAACTTTTATAAGGAAAGCGATATGAAAATTTCAATGTTCAACTTTTACGAGAAAATGATAATGAAAATTCTACTATTCATCTTTAACGAGACAGCTTTATGAGAATTACAATTTTCAACATTTATGAAAAAGGAATATGAAAATTTCAATGTCCATCTTTTGTGAAAACGCGATATGAAAATGTAAATTTTCAACATTGTCATAATCTCAGCCATTCGCTATTTTCTGCGCAATATCCCAGGCCACGGCCCATTACACCTTTACTAATTATTGCTCGTTACACAAAAAAAAAAAAAAAAAAAACAAATACAGACAGGAAGAAATAAAAAAAAAAAATAAGCGCGAGACTGCGCGACAGCCAGCTGTGCACTGAATTTTGCGTGCGGCAAGGACGGTAGGATTTTTCCCCCGAAGACAATGAGAATGAAATAAAAGAGCAAAGATTCATCGGCCTCGTTCCCTCTCAGTGCGATTCTTTAGAAAAGGCGCGGGGAGCCCGAGAGAGAGAGAGAGCGAGCGAGAGATTCCGGCGGGCTCGCGACACAGCGCCTTGTTGGTGGGGGGAAGGAAAGATGGCGGACGGCTGGCCGGTGGACGCGCAGCGAGCCGGCGATCAGTCTCGTGCGGCGCGCCACGCTGTAACGTACCCGTCGTAACGGTTTGTTCCGCGAAATCGTTTCATCACGCTCTTCAATCTGGATTAAAAACAAAACAACAACGTCCCAAGTGCGTCGTGCGCATTGGGTTATTTGAGTCCAACGTAAACACAAAGGATTAGCAATCGATCGGTCAGAGTGGTCGAGAGCTTCGTTCACTGTGACCGAGTCGGAAGGTCACGTGAGAGTTTTGCCTCTCCGAGCGACGAACGACCAAAATGATATTTTGTTTTTTTTTTTTTAATCTGGACATTTGTTTGTTCATCATAACAAAGCTTCCTCCATGAGGAAGCAAAATATAAAAAGCTATGAAAAAAATAAATAAATAAAGTGACTTTGTACACATTATCGTTAAAAATAGTTAATCGTCGACTATGTGAGAAAACCAATGAAACCGCCCAATCACAAGAGTAAATGAATTTTATAATAAATTCGTTGTGCAAGAGATAAAGGAGCGAGTGCAAAAGTTTATCGATTCTTGCGAGATAATCACTAAACCTAATCACGAGAGTTGGCCACAAAGAAGACGAAAACACTTCGGCGTCGTCACTCCGACAAAACCACTGAAACTACCTAATCGCAACACCCGCTGGATTCTACAAGTTTCCTATACTGAAGATAGAAAGACTTGATCTTTGACACTCGCCAAAACCACCAAACCTACCTAAACATAACAACCACTTGATTCTCCATAAGTTCGTCGTATAAAAGAAAAGAGAAAGTGAAAAAAGTTAATCATCGAGTCCGCTAGAAAAACCTCAAAAACCAACTAATCGCAACATCCGCTCTATTCGATAAGTTCCCTATATAGAAGATACAAAGACTTGATCTTCGACACTTCGGCACTCCGACAAAACTTCCAAAACTCACCTTAATACAACAGCCACTGGATTCTATAAATACGTCATACAAAAGAAAGAAGAATTGAAAAAAGTTTATCGTCGATTCAACTGGAAAACCACAAAACCCAACTAATCGCAACATCAATTCTATTCCATAAGTTCCCTATAGAGAAGCCATAAAGACTTCATCATCGACACTCAGACAAAACCTCGAAACCTACCTAAACACAACAACCACTTGATTCTATAAGTTCGTCGTGTAAAAGAAAAAAGAAGTGAAGTTTATTTGTCGATTCCGCTGGAAAACCACAAAATCCAATCAATCACAACACCCACTGGACTCTATAAGTTCCCTATACAGAAGATAGATAGACTTGATCTTCGACACTCCGACAAAACTACTAAAACTACCCTTCGCAGCAGCCATTGGATTCTATAGTAAGTTTGTCATGTAATTGAAAAGAGAAGTGTGAAAGTTTGAGGTCGCCTCCGCTAGAAAACCACTAAACTCACCTAATCGCCACAGTCACTGGATTCCATGAGTTCGTTACGCAAGAGAGAGAGAACAAGTGTAAAAGTTGATAGACTCTGCGAGAAAACCACTAAACCTGATCACAACACCCACTTGAGTCTGAAAGTTCGCCACGAAGAAGATGAAAACACTTGGACGTCGATACTTCTGACAGAACTACTAAAACTACCCCTCGCAGCAGCCATTGGATTCTATAGTAAGTTCGTCATATAAATGAAAAGAGAAGTGTGCAAGTTTGAGGTCGCCTCCGCCAGAAAACCACTAAACTCACCTAATCGCCACAGTCACTGGATTCCATGAGTTCGTTACGCAAGAGAGAGAGAACAAGTGTAAAAGTTGATAGGCTCTGCGAGAAAACCACTAAACCTGATCACAACACCCACTTGAGTCTGAAAGTTCGCCACGAAGAAGATGAAAACACTTGGACGTCGATACTTCTGATAGAACTACTAAAACTACCCTTCGCAGCAGCCATTGGATTCTATAGTAAGTTCGTCATATAAATGTAAAGAGAAGTGTGAAAGTCTGAGGTCGCCTTCGCTAGAAAACCACTAAACTCACCTAATCGCCACAGTCACTGGATTCCATGAGTTCGTTACGCAAGAGAGAGCGAACAAGTGTAAAAGTTGATAGACTCTGCGAGAAAACCACTAAACCTGATCACAACCCCCACTTGAGTCTGAAAGTTCGCCACGAAGAAGATGAAAACACTTGGACGTCGATACTTCTGACAGAACGATTGAACCCACCCAATCACAACATCCACTGGATTCTATAAGAGCGTCACATAATGAAGTGACAAGTGAAAAAAGTTGGATCGTCAGCACTCCAACAAAACCACTAAAACCACCTCACAACGCCCACTGGATTCTACGACCTCGTCCTATACAACAAAAAGGAGGTGAAAAGAAAGTTTTTTCATCGATCTCGCAAGAAAACCACTAAATCCATCTAATCGCAACATCCACTGGATTCTATAAATTCGCAATATAAAAAACAAAAAATCATTTTTGAAAAAAGTTGTAAAAAGTTAAGTGCATCGATTACTTTTCCTTACTTTCGCAATAGCCCGATATTCATTTCGTCCCCATTTCCATAGTCATTAACATGTTACTTTATTTTTTTTCTAGATGATCCACATTTTTTTTCTCCGAAGCTTCTTATCTTTTCCGTTTCTTGTACCTTCTTTTCGGTTCTTCACGGACGTGGAAGTGTCGACGTTGCCGCCGTCGATGATTAACCGTGGCCCAACGGCCACGCGCTCCGGATCTCGATCTGCCATCGAGGGCATTCGCGGCCGCCATTGGGATGGGTAGTGCGAAGTGCAGGGTGGGGAATCAGCGAAGTAGTTTGCGGATGACACGCACTGATGCCCTAACAATGCGACGCTTGGAATTTCGGTTTTGAATTTTGCCAAGCCGTTTCGCCGTGCGTGTGTTCGCGCGTTGTGAGTTCGATTCGACAAATGCTAGAGGTTTCGCCCGTATGTGTGCGATCACGGATTTTGCATGACGTTTCGAGCGTAGTTCAGCGGAACCCCCTCGTTGGTTGACACGCGTCGAGGTTGCGAGAAGCCGGTGGTTCGCCTCGATGTGTGTTGTTGTTGTTGTTGTCGTTGTTGTGTAGTGTGCCGGGCGTCCTTCGTCCTGTCCGCCTCGTCGTCGCTGTCGTTCTCCCGCGCGCCCGGCCGCTCAGCAGACGACGGGATTGTCCGTTATCACCAATGACGCGCGCGCGACCGCGCGCGCGGGGACTTTGACTGAGTGCCGTAGAGAACGCGCCGAGTACGCAATGCACACGCACTTGTACCGTTCGCACTCGTATTATATGCACTATATTCGCATGCATGTGCCGTTCATGTGTGTGTAATATATGTGCGTGGATACGAGTCGTGTGTGTGTGTGTGTGTGTGTGTACGGTAAAATCTGAACAAGCCATCGATGCGAGAGCCTGGATTACATATTCATCCTCGGTTTACCTCGTTGGTGATTTATCGTAACGTGATTGATTGTGGTTTTGACGGTGGTTCGCTGATCGACCAATCCGGCAGTTTGGGTAAGTAACAAATTAAAGTTTATCCTTTTTAGGCTTAGTGATTGATGTGGCTGGGGCGCGCGAGCACTTGACTTGGTTCTTTACGATAGTTTTGGTTTTAGCTACTGATCGTCTTTTGAAGTGATCTTTGCTATCGTCTGCCCTATGATTGGTTCCTGCGATGGAAATTGAAAATGGTCATGGTCAATGTTTGTCATTGACTATTCGTAGGGACATTCAAGCATTGTGAGATATGTCCCTATGGATAATCGTCCTGTGCCAAAGAGTGGAGCCCCTGTAAGCGAATCCCCACCGTAGTCCGATGAGCTCATTCGGGACCTTAACTGTGACTTTTGGGTAGCTATTATCGGAGTCTTGTCCCTATTATTGAGAACGGAGCCCTAAAATTGACCACTAATGACGCTCTAGCACGTCGCCGTTAATGACGCCCTATGCCCCTATTATTGATTTCCATGGACCTATTACCAACCCTCTGAAGCGATCGCTGACCGATCTGGCCTTACGATAGACATTGACATAGCCAATGTTTTGTGAGATATTTACCTATGGATAGTCCACCTTTGCCAAACAGTGGAGACCCCTTGGCCCTATAAGCGCATCTCCACCGTACTCCACCGATGCGTCTATTCGGGACCATAACAGTGACTTTTGGATACCCATTATCGAACCCTTGTCCCTATTATTGATCGGCATGGCCCTACAATTGATCACTTGACCCCCTTATTGATCCCTATGCCCCTATTATTCATTTCTATCGCCCTATTATCGATAGATCGCCCTAGGGCGATCATTTCGATCGCCCTATTATTCCATCCCCCTCTTATTAATAGATTGCCCTAGGGCGATCATTTCGATCGCCCTATTATTCCATCCCCCTCTTATTGATTTCCATCGCCCTATTATTAATTTCCATCCCCCTATTACTGATTTCCACCCCCCTCTTATTGATTTCCATCGCCCTATTAATGATTTCCATCGAACTATTATTGATTTTCATCGTCCTCTTATTGATTTCCATCGTCCTGTCATTGATATCCATTGCCCTATTATTGATTTCCCTGGCTCCATTACGAGACTCCCTTTACTGACCCCCGCACCCTGTTACTAACGTCCGAACCTTATTACTGACCCTCTGACCCTGATACTTCAATGTTTTGGCGTTAATTGTTTTATCAATACTTTTCTTGGGTTCTTAATCGATGAGTTCATTTATTTTTCAAGGTATTTGTAAAATAGGGCTTCATAGGGCAATCTTCGAATCTTATTAGGGTGGAGCGAGACAAAATGGAACGGTTGGGCAAAGGGGGGTTGAAAATCCGGATGTACCGTTGGGACAAAATGAGGTATCCAAAAATTATTGGAAAATTGAGTTTTTTTCGCCCGCTGTCCCATTTTATCCCGCTCTCCCCTATCTTCGAACCGCCACTGCAGCATACAAATTTGATCGATAACAACGCTTCTGGAAGAAACTTTTTTTAAACACAACATCACAATTATTTTTTTTTTTCGCTTAATTTGAGTATGAAAATTTGAGTTGATGAACATTAACCTTTTCTCAACGGGGAAAAAGAGTGGTCGCTATCGAAGGGCTCGGAACTTCGACATCCATTGCACAAGTTGCCTAACCGATTTAACGAACTAGTAAAAAAAAAAAAAAAAAAAAAAAAAAAACAGTTACGACCGAGTTGAAAAAAATTTGTCGACATAAAACAAAAAAAATATATATATATATTAGGGAAGGGAACTTCTTGTTCCCTTTCTGCGAGACCTTTAACGTTGGTTAGTGTGTTTTGATATCGAGAGGTTTCGTACTCGGCGGTTCCGCACTCGTGAAAGCCTCGTCAGAGCGATCGTTTGAATTCTCATTGGAAAGGCTCACGGGAGGCTTCGAAGGGTGCCGCGCTCACGGTATATTCTATAGCGAACAGTGGAGGGGGTCGAAGGGGGTTGGGAAAGAGATTGCGTGTATGTGTGTTTTGTCGCGAGGAGGTAGACGATAGGGGTTGGAGAAAGCCGAGAAGAAAAAGGATCGCGCTGTGAGCGAGGAGAGGGTACGAGTGAAGGAGGAACTATAGGGGGTGGGGGAGGGGGGGTGGGGTGGGGCACATAAAAGGCCAGCAGAAACCCCCTATTCTACGCAGGCTTCAATTGTTTCGGCGAGCCAGCAGCCGCGTTCATTTGTGTTTTGCTTTGCGTGCGCTTTTGCGTTCCCCCCCCCCCCTTCCCCACCCACACCCCATTCGAAAAATCACTCTTCTGAACCCCTCACTCTCCCCCCCCCCAAGTTTATATGGCAATTGTGATTTATTTTTCAATCGCAATCGCAATCGCAAAATCGCAAAATCGCAAAATCGCAAAATCGCAAAATCGCAAAATCGCAAAATCGCAAAATCGCAAAATCGCAAAATCGCAAAATCGCAAAATCGCAAAATCGCAAAATCGCAAAATCGCAAAATCGCAAAATCGCAAAATCGCAAAATCGCAAAATCGCAAAATCGCAAAATCGCAAAATCGCAAAATCGCAAAATCGCAAAATCGCAAAATCGCAAAATCGCAAAATCGCAAAATCGCAAAATCGCAAAATCGCAAAATCGCAAAATCGCAAAATCGCAAAATCGCAAAATCGCAAAATCGCAAAATCGCAAAATCGCAAAATCGCAAAATCGCAAAATCGCAAAATCGCAAAATCGCAAAATCGCAAAATCGCAAAATCGCAAAATCGCAAAATCGCAAAATCGCAAAATCGCAAAATCGCAAAATCGCAAAATCGCAAAATCGCAAAATCGCAAAATCGCAATCGCAATCGCAATCGCAATCGCAATCGCAAAATCGCAATCGCAAAATCGCAATTTGGGTTTATTAATTAATGATTTATTATTGGATTGGGTTTGAACGGCAACAAGGCTGCGATCGAGAAACGGCTTCGGTAGTATACGCTGAGGCGTTGTGCGTCGTCACATTCGACTCGAGGCAGTCGGCAAACAAATAGGGTTAATTCCACGGGAGTTTTCTCTCACTCTGGCCGGTAGACTGAATACGTCGTTTCCGAATGGAGGTAATTCCGGTGACAATGTGGCCTTTGATTTCATAGAAACGCACGCTCCAATGACGCCCACCCTGTCCTCGGCTCACCTCACCTCACCTCGCCGCTCGTAGACCGAGCCTTTCCTGTGCAGTCGGCTTCGCAAGCCACCCGCTAACCCTTCTCCAACTTTTCTCCAACACTCTCAGTATAGTGGCGCTCACACACAGACCGCGCCGCCCTACTTGCGCAGATACGCGCGTAATAAAGTAAGTTAGCCAGAGGACGACCGAAGCAAAACCCCCTCCCCCCCCACCCCCACCCCACGGGTCAACATTCATTTGGTAACAAGCGATTCATTGAAAACCGCTATTCGTCGGGGTCGAGTTAAAGCCGCTCGATGTTACATGCAGTGGCCGTGTGTACTTGGAACAGAGCTCGATACAATCGAATCCTTTTTAATTTAATTCCGAACGTTTGGATAACGGTTTTTAATCGCCGAATAATCCTGTCCGTCGAATGCTGAATCACGAGCAGATATGCCAAGAGAAGGTTTTTTTTTTTGTTAGATTGGTAAATTTACAATTTTTGGTAAAGTACCTTTTTTTTTTTTTTTTTTTTTTTTTTTTTTTTTTTTTTTTAATTGCCAAATTAACATTTTTTGTCAATCATACCTTTTTTCGTCGATAGATCGACGATGTTTCGTTCAATTGTCATTTTTACGTCGGTAGATTGACCATTTTTGGTCAATCGCCATTTTTTTTTGTTGTTGTCGCTAGATTAACAATTTTTTGTTGATCACCATTTTTTTTTATCTGTAGATTGGCCATTTTTGGTCAATTACCATTTTTTTTTTTTTTTTTCGTCGGTACAATGACAATTGTCGATTAATTATCATTTTTCCATCGGTAGATTGACCATTCATGATAAATTACCATTTTTTTTTTTTTTTTTTTGTATATACATTGACCATTTTTGGTACATCACAATTTTTTTTCGTCACTCGATTGAGCGTTTTTGGTTAATCGCCATTTTTCATCTGTAGATTAACCATTTTTGGTCAATTATCATTTTTTCCGTCTGTCGAATGACCATTTTTGCTCAATTACCATTTTTTCCGTCTGTCGAATGACCATTTTTTGCTCAATTACCATTTTGAACTTCGGTAATTAGCCGATTTTTCGTCAATCACCATTTTTACGTCCTCGGGTTCGCCATTTTTTGGTCAATCGCCATTTTACACCCCGGCAAATCAACGATTTCCCGTCAATGACCATTTTGTAATTCTCGGTAAATCGATAAACGGTAATTTTTTTTCATTGATAACCGACGTTAAAATGACCCTCGGGCGAGGGCTTTTAAGGGCACGTAAACTGCGACAGAAACCACAGAGTGTCGTCGTTCCCGCGAGCCTTCGCGCCAAAGTACATCGACATCGTTTTTCGTAAACAAATCGCTTTCGACAAGGGTGCGAACGCACTTTGCCCGCAAAGTATGCTCTCCGCAAGGATCCTCGAGCGGGGCTCGGAGTGGCGGCGCTGCATGCGTCCTGCGGTCCTATCGGTCGAAAGTAATCCCTCTTCAATTTGTAACGCAGTCGGTGGTTGCGGGATTTCGCGGGTGGGAGAGTTCAACGGAGCGGTCTAAAAAAAAAAAAAAAAAAAAAAAAAAAAAATGAGAAGAGAAATGGTACGATAGGTCTGAATTCTCACGAGCACGCGTTCTCCCCTCCCGTAATGCGTTCCTACTCTCGAAGCTGCCGGTCCTCGCGGCGCTCCTGGCTCAGCCATATGTTACACGTCGCGTGGAGCGATTCACTTCGATACCAAATATAAGCACGCTTGCACATTCAAGGGAAAAAAAAATTAATTTTTTTTTTTTTTTTTCTTTTACAACCCTTTCGATGTCAAAACTTTGATCGTTAAAAAACAAAAAAATTAATTCCTGTTCGATGATGAAAAAAGCGTGCACAGTGTTTTACACGGTGTCTTCCTCGGGTTTTTAGGACTATGCAGGTAACTTCTTCTATGTTGAATTTCATTGATCGATTTTTGCCTGTAATTTTAATATAATTTTCACAAAAATATTAATTAACGAACATTATGAGAAAGCGATATGAAAATTGAAATTTTTAATTTTCACGAAGAAGCTATATGGTAATTTCGTTGTTTACTCTTGAAAATTTGAAATGTAAGAAAATTTTGAAAAAAAAATTCATATGCAATCCAGAAAAATCTAAGAATTCATTTAAAATGAGACAATTGAAGGTTTTTTGATTTTTTTTTTTTTTTTTTAAACAATTTATAATTGGAAATTATTTGTTAACAACGTTTTTCATATTATCGTGCGCAATTAAAGGTTTACATAATAATGGTTTACATAAAATCAGCCGTCTTAATAATAGACGGCTGATTTTTTTTTTTTTTCAGATTGTTGGCACATCGCTAAGTTTGAACTTTGAATTTTCTGACTACACATTTTTCCCATAGAAAAAAAAAAAAAAAAAAAAATTCGAAGTGGATTTAAAAAACTGAAAAAATTCATATGTGTTCAGAAAAATGAACGAATCATTTTCGTACAAAAAAAAAAAAATAGTTAGATTTCCGGGGGATTAAGCACTCCGACACTTAAATCTCAACACTTTTTTTTTACGAAAACGAAAGCTTTTTCTATGAAAAAAAAAAAAGAAAAACTAACGGAATAAAAATCTGAAAAAAATCAACTATTTAGAAGTTGCTAAGAAGATTAATTTTCCATAATAATAATTGTAAAAAGTTATTAACAAATTAGTTAAAAAAAATCATTGTTCAACGAATTATCCGGTAAACTAACTTTTTCTTTAGCCCAAATTGACTCAATGTTTTTTTTTTCTTGAATACTTACGAATTTTTTGAGAATTTTTCTAATTGAAAAAAAACCACATTTTTTCATTTTTTTTATAGATTAAAAAAATCACAAATTTTTGAATATTAGAAAAAATTCCTAAAAAATTTATGACTATTCAAAAAAAGTCATCGAATAAATTTGGGTCAAAGAAAAAAATTAGTTTACCGACTATTTCGTTGAACAATGATTTTTTTTTTTTAACTAATTTATTAATAACTTTTTGGAACTATTATTATGGAAAAGTAGTGTTCTTAGCAATTTCTGTATCGTTGAATTTTTTTTCATATTTTCATTCGATAAGAAACTTGACGAAATTCTCTTTGAATTGCTCATGAATCACACTCTTTAGTAATAACCCAACGAGACCACCTCCTTAATCTAGCCAGAGGCAAAAAATCGTCCTGTTCTTAAGAAATCCATCGAGCGCTCAGTCGTAGAGAAACGAAACTCACCGAGAGTTTTCGCGTACGCAATTTTGCGTTGTAGTTTCTCGCCTCTCCCTCTCCGTCCCGTTCACCCACGCGGCCCTTTTTTCGGTCCCTTTCGCCGTTCTTCCTCCAGTCGACGCCGCGCCGAACTAACTTTGAAATATTTCCGAGGATCCCGCGAGTTTATTAAGGCTATTCAAGGCGCGCCTCTGAGACAGCATTGTGGATACAATTTAGTCTTATTCATCCCCCCCCCCCCCCCACGGGAACCCCGAACGTTCCCCGCCACGGCTGCTTCTCTCGCACACGTCAATGTCTAAATATTTTCGACACTCCCCCCCCCCCTTGCACCGTTTACACGGCTCTCTTCGACGGCGCTATCTTACGGGCTCGCTTTTCGTGAGGAAACGATTTTACGAAGTAGTTCCTCCTGGCACAAATCCGTGTCAGAGACGATCGTCTTTCCCTCGACTATTCGCGCCCGCAATGCGGCCATAAAGTCAATCGATTTGCGAATTAATAATAATAATAATAACAATAACAATAATAATAATAATAATAATAATAATAATAATAATAATAATAATAATAATAATAATAATAATAATAATAATAATAATAATAATAATAATAATAATAATAATAATAATAATAATAATAATAATAATAATAATAATAATAATAATAATAATAATAATAATAATAATAATAATACGACAGAAAGAGACAGTACGATACAGACCTGGCAACAACGCTGGACAGAAGAAACAACAGGCAACTGGACGAGCGATAGAGGACCAGACAGGCAGATAGGTAGTCGAAAATTGGTACACTA
This sequence comes from Amblyjoppa proteus, assembly GCA_963922035.1. Classification (NCBI taxonomy): domain Eukaryota; kingdom Metazoa; phylum Arthropoda; class Insecta; order Hymenoptera; family Ichneumonidae; genus Amblyjoppa; species Amblyjoppa proteus. The sequence goes on along the minus strand of OY998236.1, from coordinate 12,721,222 downwards.
ATAGAGTGGTCAACTCTCCTCATTCAGTGCAATTTTTATTCATTTTTATATGATTTTCTCGTAACGTTCCTTAATTTTTTTTTTTTTTTTTTTTTTTTTTTTTAAGAGTATTATATTTCAATTACACCTTCTTTTATGAGGAAGCCAAAGTCGAACGACGAATTTTTCATCGTATGCTACGCAATGGAGGGAGAGAGAGAGAGATTCCTCTCCCCCCTTTTATCCCCTCCGCATCGCCGTTTCTCTCTCTACGTACAATCAAAGGAATCCTATCTTCGCCGACAACACCAACCGCTCGTCCGATGGCTTTGTGCCCGGGCGTAACAACGGTGAATTTCTGCGTGAATGGACGGCATCCAGGAATTGCGCTGGAGCGTTGAATTCGAATCGTCCCGGCCTCTTCCTCTCGCGCCCTTCTCGGACAACTCTCCTCTTGCCCCGCTATCGCAACGGACCTATCGATATATAGCATATCGTCACCCCGTCTTAGCCCCGCCTATATATATATATATATATATATATATATATATATATATATTTTTTCGATCGCTCAAAATTGTTCTTGGGAATTCAATTTCTTGGTCCTAAGCAGTAAGCATAAGTTGGTATCGCGAAATCAGCGATTTTCGTTCAGCGTTCCCATTTTGCCCCGCCGTCCCTTGAAAGCTGTAATGAAAAAAAAAAAAAAAAGATTCTCTTATTTTGTATTATTATTATTATTATTATTATTATTATTATTATTATTATTATTATTATTATTATTATTATTATTATTATTATTATTATTATTATTATTATTATTATTATTATTATTATTATTATTATTATTATTATTATTATTATTATTATTATTATTATTATTATTATTACATTATATTATATTATCGGCTCGATAGCAAAGCAATTTTTCGCGAGCCGTCACAGCTGTCAATAATTTCGTTGGAGCAACTTTGCAACTTCAATGCCTTTTTGGAAGGGACTTTTCAGGGACTTAAGGTAGTCCTTGCGAATAGTGTTTCACTTCGCATAAGTTTCAGAGAAATGAGATAAAATTGCAAACACTTCTGGATGATATAAGAATCCGAAAAAAAAAAAAATCAAGCATATTAAAGGTGCTGACAGCATTAATTTTGCATAACAATAATTCCGAAATGCCGAAAGGATTAATTGTTATCGAAAATTAATCCTTTCGGCATCTTTAGTACGCTTGATTTTTTTTTTTTCATATTTTTATACCATCGAGAAGTGTCTAAAATTACCTCTGATTTCTCTGAAACTTATGTGAAGTGAACACAATTCGCAAGGACTACCTTAATCGGGCTATAGTAATTAACATAAACGGGCAGGCAGGGCTTGGAAATTTCCAGTCCGGACGTTCGGAGCACAACCCGTACGGGACGGAAAGCTTGCGACTCATTGGTGAGAGAATCGTCGGTGGCATTTTTGGTGTAGGGAAAATTTGGTCGAAGGGCAAGGAGGAGATAACAACGCGAGGGGCGAGGCGACGCCGTGATAATGGATACGCGCCTGTTCGCGGTGGAAGATAAAGGTTTCCGTGGTCGACGGGAGACAATCGTTGGCTCGATGCGACGCTGTGAATGATGGGCGACGGGCGGGAACTATCGTCCTATCGTTTGTTCGCCACCCCATTATGGGAGAATCGAGGGTGGATATATTTTGTGAGTTCGATCGGTTACTACTAATGCACTCTGCGGGGATAGGAGACACGCATTAGTTTCTATTACCGAGATAATCAAGAATCGCTAGGCTGTCCGCCGGAGATTTATTGGGGTTCGCGACTCGCAACTGCACCCGATAGGTTCGGGAGAGTTGCCGAATGTTGTGGTGAAAGAAAAAATTGAAAATTCATATTTTCATAGCGATTTCTTGTAAAAGTTGACAATTGACAATTTTCATGTAGAAAGCGTCGCGTTTATTTTTTTTGGGTTCGTTGAAGAGAAAGCTTCGCGAATAGAGGAACATTATGGGAGGGCGATAGGAAAATTGAAATTTCATCCATAAATGAATGTTTAATGAGGAAAATTGCGTCTAAAGTGAAGTACTAATTTTTCATGAAATTCAAAAAATTCTCAAAATTACAAAATTTAAACGGCTCGATTGATTTTCTCGAAATTTCATAGGGATCGTCGGGTGATCACGTTTCATCTGCGTACACGTTTTTAACGAGACAGCTAAAAAATTGTGAGAGCCAGAGCGCGAACCGACATTTTGAAATTAGTAAAAAATGGCGTACAACAAAAACGACTGCATATTTTTTAATGAAACTTTGCAGAAGCATTGACGGTTAACCACATATACAGCATGTGAAATTTCAGCTTGATCGGTCGAGGCCTACCCGAGTTATAGCGGTTTGAATTTTTGGCGCCTAATTCATACACATACAGATATACATCTATCTGGACATTTTTTTCTAAATGTGATTTTTCGACGTTTTGGAACATTTTGAACACGTTTTAATTTAAATGAAGCAAAATGTACGACGAAACGTCGAGACCGATCGAAAGAGGGCAGCTCACACGGACACTCACACGGACACTCACACGGACACTCACACGGACACTCACACGGACACTCACGCGGACACTCATAGACATATACATATACTGTGGGCGAGAATGTCGAAGGACGCGACGATGGAATCGCCGCGGATGGAGAATAAGAACGAGAAAAAATTAAGAGGAAGAAAGAGGGGACGAAGGAAAAGAAGAATACCGAGAGGAAGAAGAAGAAGCGGAGCTTCAACGATCCAACCACTCTTTGAGTCACTCTATCTCTCGCCCGCGCGCATTGTTTACAGAGTGATGAGTCTTCACCCTGGCGTGCGCGAGCCCGCGCGAGTGCGTCGAGTCGTCTCTCTTCCCCTTTAGTTCCATTCCCATTCTTCCGCGTTCTCGCCATTGTTGCCGAGCGCTCCTTTATACGGAATAAAGTATCAAGCGGCCCGACACAATGTACCCCGCCTATTGCGTTACTCCTTTCCACCCCCTGCCTCTCCCTCCCCCCTCTATTCGTTCCTTCGTCTCTTTTCACTCTTTCGTATTCCCCATTCTTTACCTTACACTCACACTCGTTTGTTTTTTTTTTTTTTTTATGTGTCCTTCGCCCTCCCACTCCTATTCGCGAATCTTTTTCTTTCCCTCTTTTCCTCCTCGGCAATCCCCTCGACATTTTTTGGTGGCCCTTCCACAATCTTCACGTACAAAAATAATTTATTTGACCCGTGCACCGTTAATATTTATGTAAATTAAATAAATATTTATGCAAACCAGATAAATATTTATGCAAACTAAATAAATATTTATGTAAACCAGATAAATATTTATGCAAACCAAATAAATATTTATGCAAACCAAATAAATATTTATGTAAACCAGATAAATATTTATGCAAACCAAATAAATATTTATGCAAACCAGATAAATATTTATGCAAACGAGATAAAAATTTATGCAAGCCAAATAAATATTTATGCAAAAAAAATAAATATTTATTTGGTTCACATACGAAATAAATAAATTATTTTTCAGGGTGTTCGCTCTCATTTCCACATGCCCTCTTCATCCGTTTCTTTCAATTTCCACAATTCTCTTTCCCTCCTCGCCCTCGCAGCCTCGTCAGTCCTCGCAACCAATGACGTGGCTTCATCTTCCTGTTATTTTAATCAATTATTATTATTATTATTATTTTTTTTTTTGTTCAATTTTAAGATCGGTTGTGCAGTCGAACTTCGGATCGCGTCGTCCATGTTTTATTGGAAAGCATCAGAAGAGACGTGTCACGCTTTCGTCATTCGATTAACAAGACTCTTTTGACTGCACATTTGTAAGCCGCACATCCCACCCCCCCCCCTCCCCCTGCCGTTTCTTTCGCATCCATTGCCTTTTGAATACCCGGCGAGCGCACAATCCGTACTAATTTAATGTGAGTTCTGAATCGCGGCATTAATTAACAGCCCCGACCAGCGGCATTGAGGCTTCCTCGAAGGAAGAAACTCGAGTCGTTCCGGTTATGCCGCGGGGAAGCTCCTTGAGTAAGAGCACGCGGTTGCCTCCTTTCTACATCCCCGTCCGCTATTCCCGCGTTTTCACGCCTTCGCTTAATTTCTTTTTCCTCGAATTTCATCGACTCTACCGCAAAGTTCTCGTAAATATGCATAACGCGACGTGACAACGTGCCCGCGCAGTTACCTCTGGCGGAAAGGAAGGTGGGTAGTGAAGTGGAGAAAGAAGAAGTCGTACGGCAAAGAAGTTGCGGTCGAAGAAGAGGTTTGAGGCACGGAATTGCGACACCGAATAAACGAGGGACACGCAGTCTCAATACCTTTTTTTTTTTTTTTGTACTCGATGGAAAGCAAAAAAGAGCCGTCGTGGTGGGCGGCCTCTTCGATCAAGCGGCCACTGTGCACTGCCCGCCATTGATGTCTCGTTTTTCGGGAAATTTTGCCTGACATCTTAAAGGAATCGAGGATATCGAGCAATATATGTCCAGCAAGATATATTCGGCGAGATTTATCCGGCAAGCTATATCCGGCAAGATATATCCGGCAAGAAATATCCGGCAATAAATAGCCGGCAAGAAATATCCGGCAAGAAATATCCGGCAAGAAATAGCCGGCAAGAAATATCCGACAAGAAATACCCGGCAAGAAATATCCGGCAAGAAATATCCGGCAGGAAATATCCTGCGAGCAATATCCGGCAAGAAATATCCGGCAGGAAATATCCTGCGAGCAATATCCGGCAAGAAATATCCTGCAAGGGATATCCGGCAAGAAATATCCAGCAAGAAATATCCTGCAAGAAATATCCTGCAAGAAATATCCTGCAAGAAATATCCTGCAAGAAACATCCTGCAAGAAATATCCGGCAAGATATATCCGGTAAGATATATCCAGCAAGATTATTCACCAAAATAGATCAGACAAGATATATCCGGCAATATATATCCGGAAAGATACATCCACTAAATTATATCCAGCAAGATATATCCGGCAAGGTAACTCAGGCATTAATGACGTACAATATGTCTTGATTGTCACTTCGTGCCTTTAGGTTTAGGTGATCGCTCGGCCAGGCACTTATCCCGGAAACCCGTGGGGTGATTGTAGGGTCGGATGCTGAGCAGTGAAATGTTCATGAGCAGAACTGATCATTGAATTTAATGAGCTTTGTAAGTTTCAGGCCCTAAGGGCATCAAATTTTCACGGCTAGGGGGGTATGCCACGCGGAGTTCCATAGGGTTGTTTGGTCTTTGGGGTGGGAAAGTTCGGAGGGTGCATAGCTGTCATTCGTACACCAAATCACCGAAAGAATGGATCCCCTCTATGTGGTCGTCGGAGCACCGTCGTAAGGACTATTAGACTAGGGTCACCTTTGTCAAACTTTACTCCCTCTATGCCCCTTTTGCTGGAACTCTCCTCCCCCCTCATTCATACGCGGCTGAATGCGAACAACGACATGCATACGGCTGTATTTGTACAAGTGTTCATGTATGAGGAAGCGAATATTGTCCTTATGAGGACCTCAGGATCTTTCCGTAATTGGATAGTGAAATGGATTCTGATCCATATCCGAACTTTCAACAGTGGCTCGTCACTTCCACAGTATTTAACCACTCCATACCCTCTCTACCCAATTTGTGTGTGCGTTTGTTCCATCACTGTCTTAGCACTGTCCTGTCATTGTCTGCCAGTCGTATCAAGCGTTCTTACTGTCCTGTCATTGTCTGTAAGTCGTATCAAGCGTTCTTAATGTCCTGTCGTTGTCTGTAAGTCGTATCAAACGTTCTTACTGTTCTGTCACTGTCTGCAAGTCGTATCAAACGTTTTTACAGTCCTGTCATTGTCTGTAAGTCGTATCAAACGTTCATACTGTCCTGTCATTGTCATATCAAGTCATATCAAACGTTCTTACATCTCGGAGGCACTACACGTGTGTGTCTGTACTGCTCTTCGGTCATGTCCTTCCAATGTTCAAGATTTCAACGAGGTATCACTACTTGCTGATATCCCATGAGCAACGTTCCATTTTGTTCATCCACTTCTTACATGTCGTTGTCATTTACGTACTCTCAAGCTTGACGACCGCATCCAAAACCCGGTGACCACCATACTATCCGTCATCCTAATTTGGACCAGCCGTCACATCACCGGCTATGCGACCAATCCTTCGGAGTCTCGATCATCACAAAATCGTCCCCACTACGTTTGAAGCACATCAACGTCTCGTCATCGGAATACGACGGTTCGAATCATCGAGGATCGTCTTGCGATGATCCTCGCATCGACCATCTTTCCGTGTTCCAAACTTCGACCAGTCTTCGCATCACCACCGTCACGTCACGTGACCAACCATCCGGAGTCTCGATCATCACAAAATCATTCCCATTATGTTCGAAGCACATCAACGTCTCGTCGTCGAAACACGACGGTCCGAATCAACGAGTATCGTCTGGCGATGATCCTCACGTCGACCATTTCTCCATAGCCCTCTGGATGGCTGTTCTTCGCGCAGTGGCACATCAGTGGCGTGCCACCGCTATCGGGTCACAAAACAGCACGCCGACACAATAACCAGGCCGCAACAATGCCGTCGAGTATAGCAGCGTTACCGACACAGACGCACACACGTGCGCACGTTGACGGGGGAGTCGCATCAACGACTCGGAATCAAAAGGGCGTGACTGGCATACTTTAACACCGCCCTCTTGGGACCCTTTGCTTCTCGGACGTCGATGGTGAGACGCGCACACAGAGATACATGTACTTCGCTGTGGGAGAGCCCCGAATCTATTGTCTGTACTTCTGTTGTTCTCCTTTCATCCCCTGCACTTCCCGGCGAAGCGCCGGGGCCACCAGGAATTCGCGCGTGTCCGCAACGTCGCGTTGCGGATGTCGCGCAACCTCGACGACTTTGTTTAATTGCGCTGACGCCGGGAGATCCGCCGGCGAGAGACTCGGTGCGCGGGGGGACGAAGGCCTTTGCATCGTCGGCATATACCAATCGCACCGACCGGTCGTCCGGTGATCCAATCATCGGACGCTATATGATTTAATGCGACTCAATGCGCTTGAGTAATTAACTTCCTGACCGGTGTAACTAGCGGTTTTTTTTTTTTTTTTTTTTTTTTGTTGCATCGCATAAATGCGAATGTTGATAACCTCCGTTTACCGTAAAGGTCGTTTTTGGAGAGGCTGGGACAAAATGGACCAGTTAAAATATTCGATGAATCTTATCGGTTTATACGACACACTTAATTTTTTGTTTCAAGATAGAAAATCAATTTTTTTAGACTATCCGCTATAGTTTGAATTGTTCTCATTCCCAACGAGATTCTAACACGGATGATACGCTGTTCTGGCAAATCAAAGGTATATATATAGATATATATATATATATATATATATATATATATATATATATATATATATATATATAATTTTCTCGGTGAATCATTTATTCGACGGCGAATGTTTGTTTGCTTTAGATAAAATATTTATTTGAGTTAAATAAATATCCATTTAAATCAAATGAATATTTTACTTCGTCCAAATAAACGTTGACCGTCAAGTAAATTATTTTTCTGACCGAATCACTTGTTTGACCACGAACGTTCATTCGGTTTAAAATAAAATATTTATCTGAGTCAAACAAATATTCATTTAATTTAAGTAACCATTAACTTAATTTAAATAAATATTTTACTTAAACCAAAAAAAAAAAAAAAAACAAGATGGCCGTCAGATAAATTATTTTTCCGGTCGAATCTCCCGCTTTGACCTCCGCCCCGGAATTCCCCAGCGGAATTCCACATCAGAAAAAGATCATCGATACCCTCGCAATATAGCCGAGCCCCCCGCTGGGCCGAACGCGCGCCCCCCCCCCCCCTCCCCCCCGCACGCCTTTTCACACATCCCGACTTATCCCGCCTTCCGACACCGGAACGCAAATGCCCTCCCGCACACCGGAGCGACACGGATGAAAAGGCATGGAAGTGGAGAAACGCGCGTTGCACACACACAAACACACACACACAAACACCCACACACACACACACACACGCGCGCGCGCGCGCGCGCAAACACACATGCACACACACACACACACACACACACCGGCTCACTCTCAGGTACACTTGGGACGAATAGGCGAGCAAAGTGAATCGTCTGCGCGGCCGCTCGCGCGCGTGCACTCGCTCCACTCATCCTCCCGTCCGTCTCATTGTGTCGGACGATTGTCTTAGAATAATGGCGGAGACTCACAATAGTGACTACAATGCTTGCTCCTCTAACAATGCGATGACGTCATGGGTAGAGCGAGAGCGAGAGCGACAGGGGTTATTGCGGGGTTTGGGGGGGGGGAGGGGGAGGGGGCTTTGGTGGGTGGGTGGGTGGGGGGGGGGGGGGTTTGGAAGAGATGTACGTGAATATGACCGAGCAACGACAACGCTCGGCCTCCTCCTAGCCGTTGCGAGCCTTTCCTTCCATGTCCATTCTACTCTTTTCACGATCCTTTCGCGTTCGTCCGTCTTCCTCGTCGCGCCTCTTTCGAGACCCTTCTCGACATACCTTTTCGCCAAAGCCATCGCGCACGTTTCTTTATCTTTTGCACATGTTTTTTTTTTTCTTTTCTCTTCTTTTGGTCTTTTTGTTCATCAGCGCAGTTGCTCGCTCTCTTCAGCGGTTCGGTAGCAAAGGCCCTTCGTGTATGGCTGCGTTGTCGCAGCCCTTTCTTGTCGAGGCCCTTTGCGAGAACGGAGCGTCGTCCAGCCGATTGCACACGGAGAAAAAAAAAAATGTCTCCGTAACGAAGGAAATATATTTCGGACGGATGAATTATCTTCCACTCTATTATCTATTATCTTCTAAATCTTCTGAAATCAAAAATTTGTTTCGGACGTCTGAATCTTCTGAATCTTCTAAAAATAAAAATTTTAAATTACAATTTTAAATTACAATTTTAAATTACAATTTTACATTACAATTTTACATTACAATTTTAATTACAATTTTAATTACAATTTTAATTACAATTTTAATTACAATTTTAATTACAATTTTAATTACAATTTTAATTACAATTTTAATTACAATTTTAATTATAATTTTAATTACAATTTTAATTACAATTTTAATTACAATTTTAATTACAATTTTAATTACAATTTTAATTACAATTTTAATTACAATTTTAATTACAATTTTAATTACAATTTTAATTACAATTTTAATTACAATTTTAAATTACAATTTTAAATTACAATTTTAAATTACAATTTTAATTACAATTTTAATTACAATTTTAATTACAATTTTAATTACAATTTTAATTACAATTTTAAATTACAATTTTAAATTACAATTGTAAATTACAATTTTAAATTACAATTTCAAATTACAATTTTAAATTACAATTTTAAATTACAATTTTAAATTACAATTTTAAATTACAATTTCTCTGGGTCTGTGTTTTTTCTCAGCGAGACTTCGCACTTGGAGGTTGGTCTTTGATTTTTCCAATGAAAACGACGTACGTATGATCTTTCGTGTTCCCGTCTTAACGTCATTGGGAGTGTTCGAGAAGCAGATCAAAAAAAAAAAAAAAAAAAAAAAAAAAGAAAAGAAGAAAAATGTAAATGAAAAGCGCTCCATAGGCCTTCTTCGAGAAGCGCAAGAGGAATAGCGAGAAAGCAAAGAGGACGACTCGTGACGGAAAAGAAAAGGGAGGTTTCCACAGTGTGCGAGCAACGAGATAAAGACGGTAAGAGAGCCCAAAGAGTGACGACGAGCCGTGCTGCTCTAACGGCGCACAGAAGGCGTCTCGTCTCGGCCTCGACCGCGAGGTGGTTGTCCTAAGCGCGGAAACTAAGGCGCCGCGAGACGCGCACCTCTCTTTCCGTCTTCGTATATTACTGTATCCTTAGAAGGTTGCTCGTTGCATTTTGAGAACGTGTGTAGAGAGATGTATAAGCAGCGGGGAGCAACAGTGGCACACGAAGGCGTCATAGAAAGGCTCATTGTGCGGGCCGGCTCTCGGTTGCCCGCAAGGTATTCACCGGAATGAATGCGCCCTCCGGAGCGACACAGTCTCAGATGTAAGACACAAGAAGCATAAAAGAGTTGCCATTATGCGAAGCTTAAATAACAGGGCTCCGCTCCGCGCTGCACAACCTTCTCGTCTATGAACACAGCGGAGCTACCAATGGCGCACATACACACACACACACACATGCGCGCTGCATATATTCACCAACATAAACAGAAATTTACGTATTCATAGAGGTACACAGAGTCCCTGACAAAGACGTCGAAGAAAGGGTTATACAGCTCGGCGTAGACTAGGATACGCGGATAGATCTACAGGGTGACACTCAGGAAGGACTGGGAATTGCAGGGGTCTGAGAGAGATTTGATTCAAGACTGCATAGTCGATAATGTTGCGAGACCCGGGCAAAGACTCCGTCCCAGAGTCCTGAAAACGTAGGCTGTTGAACTGGCGTCGATCAGAAACGATTGCATGGGAAAACATCAGCCGTTTTGGGAGGACCTCATTTTTTGAGGCACCCCAATCTGGGCACCTTCCCGTCGGCCCTGATTGTTTTGTGTATGGTTGGGGGGTCCTTTGGGCTCTTCATTGCTTTAAGTCCTAGTAGGGGCGTCCCAGACTTTGATTTCTTCAAGTGCCTCTGAGGCCCTCCTTTCAGAAGTGGTTCATCCAAGGTCCCTCAGGATTTCCTCATGAGGGACTGATTCTTTTGTGTACCGTGGAGATCGCTCTAACTTTAGGTGTTGATTGTTTCAAGGTCTACTGTGGGTCTTCTTCCAGAACTTCATCGATCTAAGGAGCTCCTTCTAGGTTCTGATTATCCTAAGCCCCCGTAAGGTCCTCTTCCCAGAGCGTGATACGTTTATGTATCGTCAAGGTCCACTTTATTCTGACTCCACACCTTAATTAGTCCAAGTTCAACTATGGGCCAACTTCCGGGGCTCGATTAATCTAATGTCCCTAAGGATCTCCTTCTAGGTCCTGATTATTCTGAGCCCCCGTAAGGTTCTCTTCCCAGACCGTGATACTTTTATGTATCGTCCGATCCAGATTATTCTACGTCCCCCAAGGTTCTCTTCCTACCGTGTGATTCTTTGATCTGTCCTTAAGATCTTGATCCTAAGGCCTCGATTATTCTAAGTCCGACTGAGAGCCGCGTCCCAGCCTGGCGTTAATGTAAGTCCTCTTCACTGCACCTTTCCATTTCCTGACGATTTCTCCAAGGGAATCGCAACGCCGTTTGATGACACTTCGTCAGGAAGTCCCGCCAATGATCTCTTCACCTAAAAATTGTCTTCTCCGTAAGGAAGATGCTTGCATCAGGTTAAATCTCAGTTCTGAATCACCCTCTATGTACAAGGAGTGTAAGACACCTTTTGCGAATACATGCACAAAAGACGGTGATATTCGAGACACGCACAACTTTACTGCAAGACGTCTACATAGCTCTGATACATTTTCGTACAGTGTTCGCCGATCCAAGTTAAGAAATTTCTATAGACTGTTTATCGCTTTCCGCGTGCGTCTTGCATAGCTACTTCTGTCCTCGCGATGCCCTCACGGCTCTTTCTTATGATTCTTCTTAGCGCTCTCTCTGCTTTGCGAGTACGCGCGGAAAGAAACTCTTGAGGGCTTTTCGTTTCTTCTTTTTTTTTTTTTTTTTTTTTTTCGTCGTTTCTTTTTCTTCAAGAGTTACTTCCTCTCTCTTTCACGGCCGGCTACGTCGGTCGCAGTCGTCGTGTCTTCTTCTTGGTGTCGCAGTGTGTATGGAGAAGCTGAGGTCGGCGAACGGGCGAACGAAACGGGGACGGGCCGGCGAGGATGAGGACGCAAGTACGAAACTCCCTCTTCGCGCCGACTGCGCGAAATGCTAATTATTCGAAGCTTACGCACCCTCGGCGCTCCGAGTCGGTGGAAAATATCTTTTTACCGCACTCTTCAACCGAGCGATAATTGGACGATGGGATGGTCCTCGGTTTTCAGTGTCCACCGGCCCGGTCTTGTATCGAAGAGTTTTTTTTTTTTTTTATCAAAGATTTTTCAAATTTCGCGCCAAAAGTGCAAGATGGAAACGCTTCTTCGGTTTCCCGTTAAATTGTTCTTCGTTTCGAACGGGACGTTCTTTAGAGGAGATCGACAACGTAGAGGAGAGCGGGCGAAGGGTCACAGCGGGGCAAAATGGGACAATTGGACAAAACGCCATTTTCCAATAACTTTTGGACGGTACAGTGAAAAATCATTTCGTAAAATCACAATGCGTAATTGCGTAAAAATAATTTTGTCAAATAAGTGACAAACTACTTTGTCATTTGTTTGAATATACGAAAGTGTCCTATTATTTGCCGTGCATCCAGAAAAAAAAATAATTTATTCGACTGTCACCGCTTATTTAGATCAAGTAAAATATTTATTTGGGTTAAATAAATATTCACTTCACTCACGTAACTGTTCACTTGATTTAAATGAATATTTATATCACTCAAGTAACCGTTCGCTTAATGTAAATAAATAATTATTTTAAATCAAATAAATGATTTTTCTTACACTGAACAAATGGTGGCCGTCAAATAAATGATTTTTCTGGATGTGTCATTGACAATTTTAGTTTGTACTTTTATTTGTGAAACTAGAAAATTAATAAATTAAAAATTATCGAAGTTTGTGGACAATAAGTTGTAAAAAGTGGAAACTTTTTTTTTTTTTTTTTTTTTACTGTGTTTGGTATCGACTGCGAAGACTGACGATCTTGAAATTCACAGTGTCGCCATCTTTTGGTATGAGAAGTATGCACAAGAGGTGGGATTTTTATTGGAACAACATTGCAACTTCGGCAGAGAAGTAAAACGACACTTGAAACCGTGTCTGAGCACACGCGGTCGTTATCCACTTGGCGCAAGTGGTAAGACCGCGCGTTTGGTCAGACCCGATGTCCGCTTGTAAACTGAGCGGGTAGGAAAAGGTGTTGGTGCAGGTAAACGGTTAGACGTGCCACGCGAGGGAGCTTTGCGGGCTCGAGTTTCCTCTCCGTGGACGTCATGGGTAGCTTGAAACAACAGGTGTACGATCGTTCGAGAAGCCGCGCCAGCAGCCAGGAAGCCTTCTCACCCCCCCCCCTCGACTCCCTCTCACCCTTCCTTACCCACACCGGAATCAACGCGCGGTTATGTCAGGGGTTGCCCCGAGTGCGGTATCACGGCTGCGGCTTCGCTCATCCACCCTCGACCCTGAACCCCTCCGAGCTCGATCTTAGGACGCCAGCGTCCCGCTCACTCGCGCCTGTGCCCTCTTCCGAACTCACGAAAGTCTTCACGTTGTTTTACCTCTTAGGTATCGCAATGTAAGAGGGAAAGTAACGTGCATTTTAGATTTTACGGTAACAGTCTTAAGATTCTTAAGGGTCTTACATTTTTAATAGTTCAATGCTGCTCTCCAAGCACGAACAGGTCGCCTAGCTATGGAGGTTTTGCCGATGGAACCAAAACCGGCCAATCAGCGGACCAGTGTTGGTGTAACGATATCAATACCCCAACCTTCGGCCAATGTTCGACCAAGTATTTGTTTGGGAATCATTGGTTTGTCGATTTGAGGCCAAGTATTGGTTTGTCGATTTGAGGCTAAGTATTGGTTTGCCGATCATTGATTTGTTGATTTGAGTGCCAAGTATTGGTTTGTCGATCATTGATTTGTTGATTTGAGTGCCAAGTATTGGTTCTCCAATCGTTGGTTTGTCGATTTGAGGCCAAGTATTGATTTGCCAATCATTGGTTCGTCCGATTAGGGCTAAGTATTGGTTTGTTGATTTGAAGCCAATGCTCGACCGAGTATTGGCTCGCGAAACTACAATCTTCGAAATCTGCATTAACCTAGAGGGACCCTCGGTAGACGAGCATGATAGATCTGTCACGACCCAATGGCAGACTCGCGTCGTAGATCTATCAAACCTATCGCCGCTTGACATGAAAATAAAAGAAAAAAAAACCATTAATCAGAAAGCATAATTTGCCGTTAAAGGCCAGTCGAGCCTCCGAGGTAACCCATCTGCGGGCGCCGCGCCTTTCGACGATGTTCCAGCTAGATCATCGTGGCCGGGCTCTTCTGTTATGTCTTGGCACGATTCACTCTCGTCGCGTGTCCCGCCTCGCGCCGGTGGGATGAGAGCTCACCGTCGGAGATACAGCAATGTAGGTGGCCGAATAGAAGGTAGTACAGCTACAGTGGTGGTGGGGGGTAGTTGAGGTATTACGGTTCTATACAGGCGGGGATTCTCTCGCTCGCTCCCTCGCTCGCCCTTATTCGACTCTTTTGTCTAGGCGTCCATTCTCTGGCACATTATCAGGCCTATTGTCCCTCACATTGTTACCCCTACCAACCTCCGCCTCATTGTTTTGCAATTTCCCCCCACTTAACCGATACGCCCAACCCACCCCCGCTGTGCCCTCGCCTTCCCCCCACCGCGGGCCGCGTATGGCGGACGAACGGCGCCAACCAACGCTGCAGGGAGAGACGGAGAGCAGGATGAGAGCCACATCAGCCCACCCTTCGCCTCCGGCAGGATCGCTCGCCCACAGCGGCCGCGACACCAGCGCGCCTAGGCCCGCAGATTCGACACCCTCGCGGCGCAACCCTCTCGCGCCCTCCCTCAATTCATCCCGGCCATTCCGCACCGTCTCCCTTCCGCCTCACCAAACCCTCCCGGCACTCGCGTGCCGCCGGCTCAGCCGATCCTCACCCGATTAACCGATCACACACATGCAAACGGAAACTCCGACTTCTTTCATTGATCAGTTTGGACCTCTTTTCCTGCGGTTCAGCGAATCGCCGGATAACGACATCAACGTGAGCTTTGCGACGGTATGGCGGCTTTCTGGATTTCTCTCAGCCTGAGGAATTCGTGCGTATTGTCGGGGTGGTTTCTATGGCGGATGTTCGGTCTGTGATGTGCAACGTTATATTCATCGGCGGTCGTGGCCACCGCGCGGCGTGATCCATGAAAAGCCCAGGCGGATCCAGCGCCGTCGAATACGCTGGCGATGGCGAGGAACTTTCTGAATGAGCTCGACCGGCATAATGCGTGCAGAGCGAGAGGGTCTGAGACGGGCGGATGCTTGGAACACAAGATAATTAGGACGACGTAGAAAGAGACCAAGTGAATAGGTATCCAACGAGATTGTGCGAACTACCAGCGAGGAATCCGTACAACTCTCGTACGCATATAATCCCGGGTGGTTGGCACGGCGGGAAGGGTGGAGACGAGGTGGGGGCTGGTCGGAGAATATATTTCAGAGCTTTCACGACTTTGAATGGAAGCCCTTGGAACTCACCGTAAAATAGACAAAAGCCTCCGACCGTTCAACAATTCGTCTATTCTGCCATTCCGGTTACGGTACGAACGAACGAGCGTTTCACCGTGTATGTATAACATATTCGCCGCGGTCTCTCCGTCAACCGGGCTCTTGGTGTTGGTGGAGCGATACCACCGAAGCCGCCTCTTCCCGTTCTTTACTTTTCCTATCCGAGTCCTCTCCGTCGCTTCGAGTTACTCGTTTCGCCCATCTCCGCAACCCCACCGGGTCCCTCAACAATTCCCCGCCGCTGCGACACACAAGCCCCACATGCACGCCCGGACTTTCGTGTAGTCACTCTGCGAAGCCCAAAACCGAACGACCGCGGCGCACTTCCACTCCGATGGCGCCCCATTCTGTCACGTCGACAACGACCACGACAAGTTCCGAACTTTTAACAGGTTCCTCTGTGTCGTCGAGTCAATATATTCACCCGGACAATATCCTGCTCTTCGCCTCCCGGCCTCTCACCGTGCCGTCCATCTCCAGTGGGATTCACTCTGCACCTCTTGACCATAGATAAGATCGGATCGAAGGCTCGTTTGTACTTTAGCTCCTACGAGGCGGATTCGCTAAAGCGATGTATGTCTCTCCGGTCGGCAAATAGGCTCAAGGGAACTCCAAGATCCATTTGGGTGGAATCCAATTTGTTTCTGAGGGTCTTCTTGTAGGACCCAATGGTCCCTTATTCAACTGGTCTGAACGCGAGAGCTCATGAAGCAAGTTCATGAACTTCATTCTACCCAATAGGTCGTCAATTAACCCAACAACCTGCTCATTGACAAAAGAAGCCTTCAATAGCTCATTGACAAAACAAGCCTCCAATAGCTCATCTGGAGTAGCCACGACAGAACTCTTGGTTGGATGTGAATGGGTCCATGCGGAGAGTGAGGCCATCAAGCGTATCTGGTGATGCGACCGTCACAGATCCATAGGATCGTTGCGCGCCAAAAGGCTACTGAACAAGGCAGCACAGGAAAATATCTTCTTGATGTCTCCGAGGCTGCTCAATACCTGCTAAACCACGAAATTCTCTAAGGGATCTCAAGGAAGTCAACCGGCTCGGAGGTAAACCTGAGGCCGGTATGAAGAAACAGAACTTTGCACATCTAGAGCAGAAGCGCCCGATGAGGGATACCGGCACTGGAATTGCGACGAATTGCGTAGTTGTCGCGTAACACAACACTTAAAACTCTGCACATTTGATTATGACTACACTAAGAGGATGTGTGTAGCCATCCAACATTGGATATAAGCAGGTTGCTCAAATTATAGCAACATATGAATACAGATAGCTCAGTTCTGGTAGAAATTATAGTGACTCACATCAAGTCCTGATAGCGCCCTGACAAGGCCTCTTCAGGAGCTTATCAAGCTCCAATGTGACGCTCTAAAATTCCTATTACAGAATGGTTAGCGCCCGTAGACGTTCAGTGGGTATTTGACACCGTCAAATGCATATTTGAAACTTAAAGCTGTTAATTGCACCCCTTATTAGAGATGTTATGATTTGTCACAAAACTGTGTTGATGGCTAAAACAATGGCATCAAGTGGCATCGTAGTTCGTCACATAATCTGGCGTTGGGATTTATTAGAGTACATCGCCTTCCCGGTTTATCGATATAGCCGACGTACTTTTACCCGCGAAATGGTGTTAATTGTAACACTGGGTTTTGTTTCTCACCACACATAGCTTCGCAGTTTGCACACCAGATTCCTTGCAGCGTATCTACTGATTCATGATTGAACCAGTCAACATCCACGTCATCGGCCACGGCGAATACTCTGAAGTCTCTGATCGATCGACGCGGAGAATTGGAATAGCGTTGGAAGCGTCCAATCCAACAAGAGGCACGTGTTGCCCTGGTAGCCGAAGCCACAATAAAGGGCTACCGTACCCCACCGCAGTCATTATGTGACATTAATACTGTGGGCATGTGGACCACCTATACATATAACCCTGTGTACGAGATGCGATATTCTTGCGTGGCGTGTTTCCCTCCGACGAAAGCATTGTCAGCCCTATTTCTATTCTGGCTCCCTCCTAACGTTACATCAAGTTCCGTCATAAGCTGCGTAGGTTGTTTCAATGTATTGTTTGCTACCGAGCGTTTGCGGTACGCAGCCAGTGTCACAGGTATGAAGGCGCCGTTCATTGTTGGGACGAAGCACGATTCAAGTGAAATTCCTTCATCATGCCTCATTCTCAAACTTGGACAAAGGAAACGTGATCTTTCATCAAATTTATCTAGACATCGCCTGCGTCTTGCGTGTTTAACAGCTCCCAATATCGAGAGAGCAAGAATCAAGATTCTTTCGACGAGTGGAACAAGATCAGCAAATCAAGACAAACCCATAGAGGTGTTCTAGGCTGCTTGAAGTTCAACTTCATTCTGAGTTCAAAAAGAACACCACTTGTACCAAGAAAACCGCCCGTCTCATAGCAGAGCTGACGGAGATTTCCGAATTTGAATCACGAGTAAATTCCAGTACTATATTTAATTAAATGTCAACTGTTTGTTAAATGTAATACTGAATGAAGGAAAGTGAACGCCGTACAGTTTCGTGACGTAGTAGAGATAAACTGAAGAAAGGACTTGACGGCAGCGGAGCTCTCGCTTATTGTTGCGCGTGAATATAGTGTTGCTACGTGCGATAAGACGGCTGCTGCTCGCACATGGCAAGTGCAGCGGCTGGACCATTGCCGTGAGAAAGCGGACGGTCGCAACGAAAGTGCTGACGGCGTTGTGATTAGGAATGGACACAATATGATTATGAATGAAAGATCGGATGCTAGCGTGTCAAAGAATGCTGACGAATCTATTCGCGTTAAAGAATTATGAGACCATTGCATGAAGCCCAAAACCGAATTAGAAAATTTCGTAGCAACACATTGAAACCAGCTTCAGCGATCATGCGAAATGTCGTCACATTTCTACTTGGTGGCTAAGAACGCCACCGAGTAGAATCCAATCAACGCGGCGCAATGACATATAGATATCATGAGTAAAAGATGTGGATTGGGAAAGCTGTCGGATCTATGGCAGGACTTTTGGGATCACGTTAACTGGGATATCACGAGTAAAAGATGTGGATTGGGAAAGCTGTCGGATCTATGGCAGGACTTTTGGGATCACGTTAACTGGGATCAACAAACGTAGTCTGAAAAATTCGTGGCAACATATGGACACTTACTTCAGGAATCCAACGAAACATGCTGCCCAAGTCAAACAGAATGTCACACGAAACATGCGACCCAAGTCAAATAGAATGACACACGATCACGCCACCCAAGTCACAATAATCCCACAGAGTCAAGTACTGTCAACGGGGCGCAATGACGGATGGTGAACACAACTGAAAGATATGGATTGGGAAAGCTGTCGGATCACGACAGCTTTATATGGCGAGACGTTTGCGATCACGCTATCCGCGGTCAACAACAGGAATCTGGGTAAATGCATAGCAACATATTGGAACTTTCTTCAGCGATCCCACGAAACACGACACCCAAGAGTGCCACAAAGTCAAATACTATCAACCGGGCACAATGACAAATAGATAACACCAGCGAAAGATATGGATAGGGAGAGCTGTCGGAGAAGATGGCGAAATCGTTGGGGAGTTAGCGAACTGCCGTAACGACGGAGAGTTGACTCGCGTGTTTTATGAAAGAGCGGGTTGGAAACACGGTATGGAAGAGGATTGTAGGAGTGGGTTAGTACGGATGGATAGTATTGGTGCGGCAACAATGGCATCCGCGGGGATGGCGGAGTCTCCGCAATCCTCTGGCTCGCCTCACTTTTCTTTGCGTGTCAAATGACTGAAAAGCCGTTGGGCGGGGGGCAGAAGGGAGAAAGGGTGGGGGGGCGGGGGAGAGTAGTGTACAGGGGTTGCGGAGGAGGTTGCGAGACCAACGAGCGCAAGGAGAGTGGGGACCCGATGACGACGCTGTGGCAGTGGAAACACCGCTGCTGGGATACACTGGGAGGCACACGGGGTCTCTACCAGCAGCACCACCACCGGGGCCATGAAAGGCGCGCTTTGTTTGGAAACAATGCCGATACTCGGCTGCTACATCCTCATCTCCATTCTTCGCCTTGACGCAGCAGCGACGATGCCGGTGGTGGTTGTTGCAGTGGAACTCGCGATCCCGCACACCGAAAAGGGCTTGCTCTGCTTCCAACCCATCGTCATCCCCGCTGGGCTTTCCTCCTGCCGATTTTAGTCACTCCTGATTAAAATTATAGATCATTTCGGTGCCCAACGAGGCACATCGTTCACCGCAAGTCGTGCGCAAGTTTGTAACCGTCTTGGATTGACCCTTTGGACTTGATTTACTAATTGCCCACTCTTCAAAGGATTATTGTTGTATTTCAAGGGCTCTTGTTAATCCTTGTAGGTTTGATGTCTTACAAGGATTCTCTCCGCATTTCTCCGCAAAATTGTATCCGTTTTGGTTTGACCCTCTAGGTCTCCTTTACCAAGTGCCCCTCTTTAACGGACTGTTGGTGTATTCCAAAGGTTCTTCGTCAATCCCTATAGGATTGACGTCTTTTAACGATTCTCTCCGCATTTCTTTCCATACTCCTTTCCCAAAGTGTATTCTTCGCCTTGAAGATATCTTGCATATCCGCATCGGGCATCAAAGTCTCGAGCGATAGATCCAAGAGATCGAGGGCGCGGATTGGAGCTTTGAGGAAAAGGACGCTTAAATCTGGAGCTGGAGTTCAGAGAAGAGTGAAGAATTCGCGTGTCGTCTCTAAAGCCGGTTGTGCCCGATGGGAGGGTAGGTCGGTAGGAGAAACGTCGCCGAAGGAAAGCTCATAACAAACTATTGAAAAGCGGGCGAATGAAAAATCAATGACAGTGGGTAGGGAATGGTTGGCGGCATGGGCACGGGCCGGTCCCGGCCAAGCGGGACTTTCTGGCATCGATGCGGAGTGAACCGGGCTGCAGAACGGCAATGGGGAGTATGGGAGGACGGTTTGGTGAATGGAATATTATTGGGGCATCCTTTCACGCGGACTCGACGGAAGCTAGAAGACCTCATCTGGTGGCTGTATGGATGGCGTTCGCTCCGGCAATGCCGTCTATTGAACCAGAGACTGGTTATACATATATATACATCTATAGTACGGTATGACGCGCAGTTATATATCGGATGTGTAGTAAACTTACACAGGCATCGCGCTGATTCGCGGACGAATGTATAGATTTCCTTTTACCAATGTATTTCAATCGGACACATGGTGGGGTGCCCTTTTATGGAGTATCCGTATACGGGGCTAAGGTACGCCGAGCAACTGTGTACGGCGCAACGGGTATACGCAGTTTGCGAGCTGCTACCGATGTGCGAAGGCTGCGGGTTCTTACATTTCATGATTTATCACGCAGCTTTCAGTGGGCGCGTGCTCAAAGCCTCTGAAAGGGCGCAGATTGATAAAAGATATAATGGAGAACGCGAAATAGAGGGTCTCGATCCGATATGGTGAACTGGGAGGATACGGCGCGGATACTGTACCGTACACTCCCCTCCTACAAAATCGAGTGTATAAATAGCGGTATCGTGCTTTAAGCCGATGGAAAATCGACTCGGTCGGTAAGGAAGACTGCGATCCATTTTTCTCCGAAGGGTTTTCGAGTTTTAGCGCTCACAACGAAGGTTTTAGCGTCTTGTTTGTCATCAAAAGGAGCAGGGGACTGTACCGTACAACCCCCTCCAACAAAATCGAGTGTATAAATAGCGGTATCGTGCTTTAAGCCGATGGAAAATCGACTCGGTCGGTAAGGAAGACTGCGATCCATTTTTCTCCGAAGGGTTTTCGAGTTTTAGCGCTCACAACGAAGGTTTCAGAGTCTTGTTTGTCATCAAAAGGAGCAGGGGACTGTACCGTACACCACCCTCCTACAAAATCGAGTGTATAAATAGCGGTATCGTGCTTTAAGCCGATGGAAAATCGACTCGGTCGGTAAGGAAGACTGCGATCTATTTTTCTCCGAAGGGTTTTCGAGTTTTAGCGCTCACAACGAAGGTTTTAGCGTCTTGTTTGTCATCAAAAGGAGCAGGGGACTGTACCGTACACCACCCTCCTACAAAATCGAGTGTATAAATAGCGGTATCGTGCTTGAAGCCGATGGAACACCGACTCGGTCGGTAAGGAAGACTGCGATCCATTTTTCTATTTCTATTAAGGAAGACTGCGATTATTAATATTATATGAATTTAAAAACTGAATTTAATCATTTATATGTACACCTATAGTGATGTTGAAATTACTGTAATTAACGCCGAAATTATAAACTCATATGTACACCTAAAGTGTTGTTAAAAATCGTATTGTCCTTTAAATGTCAACACCGAATTGTGACAATTCTACATCCTTGTAGTATTGATTTGTTACGAAACCCTATGGTTCAACGTATAGCAAAGTAACACCAGATCTTGTTTTAACACTTTGCACCCGATAAAATGGAGTCTACAATGGTGTTGTCATTAACACTGGTGTTTTTTTTTTTTTTTTTTTTTTTTTTTTTTTTTTTTTTTTTTTTTTTTTACACACCGCACACCGTGACAGTTCACAGCGGCAAATTTTTTACAGTGTACGTTATCGTTGTCATGGTTATAGAGTTATCGGTAAGAACACTTCAGAGAATCGAAGAATGCTGGAGGAATGTTTATTGCGTCATAGGGGTGGTATGTAATTATAACGATGATATTTGCAGAAGAATGTGGCCGAGAGTGGTTTAGGGCACACAGTGGATCTGGGAGGTCCGGAGGGGTTCGAAAGTGGATGAGAACGAGGCTGCGGAGGCTGCGGACAAAGGCGAATAGTGCGGAGTGAACGGTGAATCTCGCGGTGGCACATCGTCACTTCATTCGTTGCTGGTAACGGAGTAAGGGAGGGATGGAGGGCTGGGGGGGGGGGAGAGAAGAGGGAGGATCCGATTCACAAGAGTTTCCCTGTATCTCCGCTCGACGGTACCGAGGGTTGTTTTACTGCCCTCTTCCGGGACACCCAACGGATCGTCCTTTCCGTTCATCGTTCCCAAGCGCCGACAATTATATTTAACGTTAACGAAAAAGCTTGTCACCTGTTCGATAAGTTTATTGATGTTCGACCTTCCGTACGGAATCAACGCCATTTTTATTTTTTTTTTATTTTTTTTTTTTTTAATCGCGCGCTACAACTTCACAGCAGCCCCGATAAGGCCTTTGCGAAGCCCGATCAGAGCCCGATGGATCACTCCAAGTTTAATACTTGTCTACTATAAAAATACGTCACTTCCGGCACGGAATTCTTATGTTTCGACCAGAAGTGGCGGATTTCTGGTTCGATGTCGTTGGTGTTCGAGAAGTTGTGTCTTCTGTTTAGACCGATATACCTACACACACACACACACACACACACACACACACACACACACACACACACACACACACACACACACACACACACACACGCGCGCGCGCGCGCGCGCGCACACACACACACACACACACACACACGCGCGCGCGCGCGCGCGTGTGTGTGTGTGTGTGTGTGTGTGTGTGTGTGTGTGTGTGTGTGTGTGTGTAAAAAAAATGGTGTCAGTCAAATAAATTATTTATCTCGGTGCATCCTCGACCCTAACTCAGGCGCCGGATTTTTTTCAACGCGCAATCCCCCGTCATCTTGAACCCCCGACGGACCGTCAGTGTTTTAATTCCTCTCGTTTCTCTCCTCGCCGATGAAAATCGCGGCTCGGTCCGAGAGGACAATTTATGCCCGAAGATTGTCGCGAATCTCTGCGGCTCGATTTCACCCCCCTCCCCCGGAGAGCGTAGTTCGCCGCTCTCCGTCGAGGCCGGTCGGGGGTTGCGCTGCGCGTTTGACTCTTCGACCCCCGGAGCGAGAGTCACATGCGCGGGACCTTGCTCGAAAGGGTGGCGACTCCGCAACCCTGCCCGTCGTCACGGTGCCTCGTCCGATCGTGGCAGTTAGCGCGCTACTGGCGCCCTTCCGAACAACCCTCGCGCAACCCTCGCCGGTCGTTTTCGCTCGGCGCCGTCTCCTCTCGCGGGACTCGTCGACCGGCTCGATGATTCACAATGATCCCGATAAAGGCCCGCGGCAGATAACGGATCTGACGTTTCAAACGTGCCCGCCCGCCGAGCGAATGCACAGGCGCGCAGGGGCCGAGGGTTCGAAATTCGATTGAGCCATTTCGACCGGCTGCGCATCTGGCGAGCGAGGATCGAATCTCTCGGGTGGGCGATCGGGCGGATGAAGTCAGAAAAAATAAAGATTCATTGAAATCGGATGAAGCTCGATCTGCGAATGAGGTTCTTTGAGCGAGCTCCGGCGAGTGGTGTTTTTTTTTTTTTTTTTTTTATCTTTACTTTGATTTTCGCACATTTTTCCATGTAAAAAAAAAAACAAGAGAAATCAAAATGAAGATAAGAATCTGAAAAAAATTTATGCGTATTCCAAAAACTGAACGAAAACATTACTTTATCGAGAAGACAATTTTGGCAAACTACAAATTATATTTTCCTCAATTTTTTTTTTTTTTTCTTTCTTTGGTGCGACAGACGATTCTGAAGTTGCATGGAAAATTAATGTGTAAATTTCAAAGATATATAAATGAATTTAAAAAAAAAAAATAAATGAATTTCAAAAATACACAAATAAATTTAACAAACACATGAGTGAATTAAAAAAAATAAATAAATAAATGAATTAAAAAAAAAATAAATCAATTTTTAAAAAATACACAAATGAATTAGAAAAAAAAATAAAAAAATAAATAAATAAATTTAAAAAAATTAACAAATGGATAGGGATAGTTCGATGTCGAAATTGGTCGTGTGTGAGCCGCGTATAACGGTGCTGGTGTGTGGCGGCACGTGGTTTAGGGTGATTACACGCCGGGGCCCTGGAGCATATTGTTCGAGACCGAGGGGGAGGTTTACGTCGGCGTGCCGCAAGGGTGCGGAGCAGCGAGAAAAACGAGAGCGAGAACAGCGCGAGCCGCGGACGCGAAGGGACGAGGATATGGAGTAAATAAAACGGGGGAGGGGGGGGGGGGGGAGGGCGTGGAGTCGATCCAATGATGCGTGAAGCCACTGGCACCCTTCGGCACGATATATAAACGAATGGGACGTCCGCCCACGGGGCAAAAGGTTCCGATCGCTTGTTCAGACCTTACCAAAGGCTTTGCCAATTCTCTTTTTCTTTTTTTTTTTTTTAGATTTTACATACGATTTTCACACCCTTCTGCTATTTGGCGATTTTTATTGAGGCTTTCCGAAAAATGAAGTACGACGAAATTTGTATTTATTTATTTAATTTTAGCTTTTATTTATTTACTTAATTTTAATTTGTATCTAATTATTTCATTTTTATTTACATGAAATTTCGTTGCAATTTTTCATTTTTAATTCCGATGGGGTGAAACTGAAAAATACGATTTCGACGCCAATTTACCATTTCGCGATTTTCCTTAAGGACTTCCGAAAGTGAAATTCGGCACAATTTTAATTAATTTATTTAATTCTAATTTAATTCAATTTTCGTGGTAATTTGATAGCGAAATATTGAATTTATTTATTTATTTTTTTTTTTGCAGTAGGGAATTCGTTCGATTTTTTATTTATTTATTTATTTTTTTTAATCAAGCAAAGCACTTCGGCACCACTGAATATCAGCTCGCGCACGTGAGCGCGCGTCATTGTTCGTAATACACCCCTAAAAAGTTCGCGTGTCACGAGATATATGAGATTTTTGTATCGCAGCATATCGCCGCCATTGTTGTCCTTTTGTTCGCGAAAACCCTTTTATTCATTGATTTTTTTCATGTATATATATATTTTTTTTTTATGTGAAATAAAAATTTCACCCCGATATGAAAATACCCTAATAAAAAATATACATATATATAATTTTGTTTTTTTGTTCTCTCGGAATTAACATTATGCCGAGTCAATCTAATCTATATTCGTGCACAGCATTAAAAAAACATATCCACCATGTAAAACGAATGTAAAAACCATGAAAAAAAAAAAATAAATATATATATATATTAATTTCTCCCGAAGATGACGGAGCACTTATGGAGAATAAGCCGGTGCGTTAAGGGCGCAGTTCGTCTTGTTTCTGGACTTTCGAAATAATCCATTTGCTGAAGTAAAACTTGGATGGCTCGTTGGCACAATGGCTGCTTCTGCCATCGTCGTCGTCATATCTCCGCTATCTGGCGGTACTGATCTCATTGTGACCGCGGGGCGGCGAAGTCAGCTATTATGTTTATTAAGTTGGCCGAGCCGTTGCCGAGATGATGCGAGCAAGTGAGATGAGAGATGAGAGGAGAGAGCTTGTAGGATTTAGCGGGAGGGAGAGGGAGAGATTGTCGGAAGGTGAGTGTGGTAGTGAGGGTATGGGTCGAGGGTTAGGAAGCAGGGTGTATTGTCCCGCGCATTGTCTGCCCCATTGTGTGACATCACGGCCCGATAACTGCCGATAAGACCGCGGCAAGCGAAGCTACGTCCGTGTGCTTCACTCCCCTTCTATGCGGATATATAAAAGAAATTATGTAATACGTGTATATACGAATATACATACCTTTATCTGTATATAAAGTATATAAAGTATATAAAGTATATAAAGTATATAAAGTATATAAAGTATATAAAGTATATAAAGTATATAAAGTATATAAAGTATAAAAAGTATATAAAGTATATAAAGTATATAAAGTATATAAAGCATGTAAGGCATATAAGGTATTTGGGGTGTTGGGGGTGTTGGGGGTGTTGGGGGTGTTGGGGGTGTTGGAGGTGTTGGGGGTGTTGGGGGTGTTGGGGCTGTTAGGGCTGTTGGGGGTGTTGGGGGTGTTGGGGCTGTTGGGGCTGTTGGGGCTGTTGGGGGTGTTAGAGGTGTTGGGGGTGTTGGGGGTGTTGGGGGTGTTGGGGGTGTTGGGGGTGTTGGGGGTGTTGGGGGTGTTGGGGGTGTTGGGGGTGTTGGGGGTGTTGGGGGTGTTGGAGGTGTTGGAGGTGTTGGGGGTGTTGGGGGTGTTGGGGGTGTTGGGGGTGTTGGGGGTGTTGAAGGTGTTGGAGGTGTTGGAGGTGTTGGGGGTGTTGGGGGTGTTGGAGGTGTTGGAGGTGTTGGAGGTGTTGGAGGTGTTGGAGGTGTTGGAGGTGTTGGAGGTGTTGGAGGTGTTGGAGGTGTTGGAGGTGTTGGAGGTGTTGGAGGTGTTGAAGGTGTTGAAGGTGTTGGAGGCGTTGGAGGTGTTTGGGGCGTTTTGGGCGTTTTGGGCGTTTGGGGTGTTTTGGGTGTTTAAGGAAAGATAAACGAGAATTGAAAAAAATGGTTTGCAATAATCGAATTCTATACCGAGTGGTTGACTTCGATTTTATTTTTCCAGTCTCTAGTGGTGTTATCATTGCTTTTCTCACTATTACGCGCGTCGTATACACGCGCCCATTGCCCATTGATTCGTTTAATGAAAAAATCGAGGCTTCACTGATCATAAGGGATTTTCTGTTACAGACACGCGGATCAACCAGGCACCCGACATTCGGTAAGTGGTTTTTTTTTTTTTTTTTGTCTGATCGCGCACCCCTTCGCTCGACGCGTGTCAAATACCGTAGGTAAGCCGGCGTTAATCGTATTCATTCGATTCTCGAGCGCCTCCCCCAAACCCGGCACGTGGTTAACTCGAGCAAAGCCTTTAACGTAGTCCTTGCGAATAGCGTCCGCTTCGCATAAGTTTTCAGAGAAATTAGAGGGAAAGGTAACGTATTGACATAATTGAAAAACATAAACAAAAAATAAAACAGAAAAATAACATATTAAATAACATAAAAAATAATAATGAGGAGAACGTTATCGGTTTACTCCAAAAACGATAACGACAAAACAACTGAACTGAAATGAAACAACTGAAGAATAAAATTCACAACGAAAGATACGCAGAAAAACTTTTTTGAGGAACTTAACGCATTAACATTTTTTTTTTGAACATGCTCTTCACTTGTTAATATTGTTTATTCCGCAGTAAAAAAAAAAAAATAAAATAAAAATTGATAAGAGCCATAATGAGCTTGCCGGACGTTGTACGGGCGAACGTCGACGCGTGCGTCAGGACCCCGCTGCAGAAATACCCGACGATTCCGTCGACTCACCCCCGAAGCGGCACTGCCGTTGATATGAATAACAATCGAAAACTATAACCCTCAGCGTAATAACGCGGGTGCTACGTCGCGGCATAGAGCCACTGTCAGTCGGTACGAGCGCACTTTACGAGCTACCGGACCATTTTTATGTTAATAAGCTTGCCCGAAACGTTATACACCATAACCTCCCTCCCAGTTTCATCTTTTCCCCCTACTGCTCGACGATTCATCCCTCGTCGTCATGTCATTCTTTTTTTTTTTTTTTTTTTCTTCACCCGGAAGATGAAAAGAATGGGATTCTCGAGCAAACAAAAATTGTCACGCGAATTTGCTACGCTGCCTGGAATCCAGAGAAATATATATATATCTATATATATATATATGTATGTATATGTATGTATGTATGTATGTGTGTGTGTATGTATGTGTATGGACATAAATCGGTGGTGGAATTTGAAGAGAAAAAAAGAGGGAAAAGTGGGTATGTACGAAATCCGGGACAAACTGGCGGTAGATCTGGCGAGGAATGAAAGAGCGGACGAAGGGTGAGGGGTGAAGAATTGGCGGGGCTTCGGAGGAAAACGACACAACGGCCGATACGAGCACCTTTGTACCGAGGGAGTGAAGTAAGCAGTGCAAAGTGTTATACGCGAGGGATTTCTTTGCTTCTCTGTCAGTTCTTTCGTTTCTTTCCGAGGATATGGAAGGAGATTGACTGCAGAAGACTTTCGTTTCAGGATGGTAGGTCTTCGAATGGTTCTTGTTTAATGTACACGTAGAGAATTTATTAGTTAGGCCAACCAATTGCGCAGTGTAATCGTTAGTTGATTGTCAACAAGTCCGTTGGTTGACAATAAGCTCGTTGATTGCCAGCAGCTCGATTGGTTGCCAACAGGTCAGTTCATTGCCAACAATCCGTTGATTTCCAACAATGCGTTGATTGCCAGCAGCTCGATTGGTTGCTAACAGGTCAGTTGATTGCCAACAATCCGTTGATACCCAACAGATCGATTGGTTATTAATAGGTTAGTTGGTTGTCGACGGGTCTGTCGGTTGTCGACAGATCAGCTGGTTGTTGACAGGTCAGTTGGTCGTCGGCAGTTCAGTTGGTTGGCGGCAGTTCAGTTGGTTGTCGACAGTTCAGTTGGTTGTCGACAGTTCAGTTGGTTGCCGACAGTTCAGTTGGTTGTCGACAGTTCAGTTGGTTGTCGACAGTTCAGTTGGTTGTCGACAGTTCAGTTGGTTATCGACGGGTCAGTTGGTTATCGAGAGTTCAGTTGGTTGTCGACAGGTCAGTTGGTTGCAAACGAGTTGGTTGGCTGCTAACAGGACAGGTGGTTGCTAACAAATTTGTTGTTTACCATCAATCAAAGTGGACTCCAACAAATCAGTTGATTGCGATCAAACAAGTTGGTCATTAACAAATCAATTGGTTGCCATCAAACCGGTTGATAATCAACGAATTGGTTGATCATCAACGAATCACTTGATTGTCAACAAATCAGTTGCTTACCAACGAGTAGCTTGAACTGTATTTAACTACACAGTTGGTCGAGGCAATTCATTATTTTTCTTCATGCATTTTGTATGCCTATTCGATTACAATCTTCATCGCACAACCTAAAAAAAAAGTACCTTTCATTATCAAACCACTTCGAACGTGGCAGCTCTCAACGAAAAAATCTTGCGTCAATGCTACGAAAAACAACTCCACCTCACGCACCCTCTTTCTTCGGATACTATCATCATTAGTTTCATTATCAACCCGCCAAATTTCTTCGACTCCAGTCTACATTTTGTATGCCAATGTTCCTAAATTACACATTCGTGTCGTTGATTCTCCCGTCAGCGTGTACGAGGACCCGTTCAAATTGGTGTTCCATCAAAGCGCCGTCGCTTCATCAATCCTCCGTCTCGCGACTTAGAACTCAACGAGCCCGAAGGAAGAAAGGTCCTTCGACAATGAAGAGACACAGTTGAAATAAACACGAATCTGATTCCACTTTTGCACGACCGAGCCGGGCATGGAAGTTGACAAACGCGCACGCACACACACATACACACACACACGTAGAAGAGACAGATAGCAAGATGAGCGTATATAGCCGCGGCAGTTTTGTGAGCCGCCGCGCAAAGATGCCTTTGAATCCTTAATTCCCTTTGAAACTCTCATTCTGGCGGGAACGAGCGGTATTATTCGGCTGAATGACGTATTGAGCGAGTTTTGTATGCCATAGCAGCCTCGTGGCGAACGGCGCGCAGCCTCTCGTCCTCGTCTCGTTCGCAGCCCGTTCTGTTCCGCGTCTATGCACTGTATTTGGTGCTCTAAGCACAAATTTTACCTCACCAGGCGGAGGCCAACGCGCGCTCTCAACCGCCCTCATTCCTCATCTTGCTCGCATTCTTTCCCTCGGCGAGTTTCTCCTCGTCATCCATCGTTTGCGTTATACTTTGCTCTCCGCTTTCGTCCGTCTCGCTCCCCTTTATCTTCATTCAACGCCACCGGATCCAAAGATTTCCGATGCAACGACCGGCGATGCGATTCAACCTCATCGTTCGTGCCGCGGAGTTTCCCCGCTCTCAGAGCACCCCTCAGCGGATAGAGAAATTCGTTAGCGTACCGACGCCCTCCTCCCGCTCGCGCCGCATTGATCAACGACGAAGACATATCTTCGTCGGGCTTAATTAGCATCGCTCTCGGTTTTTTTTTTTTTTTTTTCAGTATTCGGCCGTTTATTCTCGTGGCAGTGTGCTGGGCAGGCCGTGCTCGAGCGGTGGTTGTGTGAGTTCGCTCATCGATGTCACGATGTCCTGACGTTTAAGCCGTGTTTTCTCGTGCAGACTCTTGCGCGAAGGATTCCGGCTGATTCGTTGGGATTTTTTGGCCTTTGAACTATTTTCGGAGCTTTTGATTTGGTATTCTGGCAGTCCTTTCGTCGGTTACGAAGAGGTTTTGATTAGTTAGGTGTAGGATTTGGGTGGATGGTGTGGGAACGACTACGTCGGGATTTGTAATTAACGGCGGCATCGGCGAGCTTCGTTTCGGAGTGTTTTGTAGATGGGAGACAATGGGATGTAATATTTTTTTCGATTCGTGCGCGATTTTTCATATGATGTCGGGGAATGAGAGAATGAGGGAATCAGGCAATCGTAGAATCGGGCAATTGTAGAATCGGGCAATCGTAGAATCGGGCAATCGTAGAATCGGGCAATCGTACAATCGGACAATCGCAGAATCAGGCAATCAAAGAATCATAGAATCATAGAATCAAAGATTCAGCGAATCAAAGAATCAGCGAATCAAAGAATCATAGAATCATAGAATCAGCGAATCAAAGAATCAGCTTTCTTTTTTACAAAAGAACTTTTGTAAAAAAAAAAAAATGTTCTTATCAGCATGATTTGTTGTATTTCCTCATCCTGTTAAGTCGGACATTGGTAATTCCTATCCGAGCTTCAGCATTTCGCATCTCGAACAGAGCCACAGCGATATCCTTCGACATCTCAGAGTTTCATTGCCCCCCTCAACAAAGAACCCTTTACCAAGGATCACAACCGCATGTCCTCAAGATTGCATTGCATCTTCATCATCGGTCATCAACTTCCCGAAGTCGAACCACCCTCTCCCGCGTGCGGGCTCTTTCCACTCCCATACCAAGAGCAACTTCCACCCCGGGCTCTCGTGCGCCCCTCTACGCGCGCAACGCACAACAATCCCAAAGACATTTTTCGTGTTTCTTCGATGCAGTTTCAACGGGTTGGTTCGCTACGGAATCGCGTGCGAATCCGTAGCCAACCGAACGTGCGGCGCGAACGGCCTTAGGGGTTGCTTCGGCTACGCAGCCCGTTGCGCGAGGCTCTTCCTCCGTGCGAGGCCGAAAGGGGTACCAGAAGCTGCACAACGAGAGGGGTTGGGCAGAGGTGGGGGGGGGGGGGGTGGAGGGGTTGAGCGGGAGGGGGAGGGAACAGAACGAAATAGTATGAGTGAGGCCCCATATTCGTGCATTGTGGCACGTTCCATCGCGTTCTCAACTGAACTGAACTCGACTCAACAGTGGAGACACAATGGCCTGGTATGAATAAGTATAACAGACAGACACCGGTACAGACAGACACAGGTAGCTCAGGCCGCAGTATGTGAATGAGGAACCCATTTGATAACACGCCTCCACAGCCACCCAGCTCCATTGTGTCGCTTCCTATTCAGCTGCTCTATGCCCTCATCGCCCTCACTCCCCTTTTATCCCAACCCATCCCACTCCCCCCCCCCTACCACCCCTTCGCCGTGGCTCTCTCGGCACCCTCAAACTACCCCCACACTCCCCCACCCCCCCCCCCCCCCTTTTCGCCGGTCCATCCACCCGTCGTTCTTTCGTCCAACTCACCCGCCACCCCCTTTCGCTCTCCC
This sequence comes from Amblyjoppa proteus, assembly GCA_963922035.1. NCBI lineage: Eukaryota > Metazoa > Arthropoda > Insecta > Hymenoptera > Ichneumonidae > Amblyjoppa > Amblyjoppa proteus. The sequence goes on along the minus strand of OY998236.1, from coordinate 12,689,250 downwards.
ACCCCCCTCGACCGCCCCCCCCCCCCCTGGCGCGGGGCAACTCGCTTCTTCGTCGATATCAATGCGAAAATCTCGTCGTACCACGTCGAATTCTCACGCATTCATCGTACCGAAGAAATTTCCTTTCTGTTTTTTTTGTATCTTGATTCAACAATATTTGTATTGGAATTCGCGCTCGGATAAATTATTGAATCGGTGAGGGGTTGGCGGTGGGGATGAGGCTCTTCGAATCGGGGGATTGGGGGGGAAAGATGACGAAGATGCGGTTCTTGGTTCTCGGGGAGTGCACTGAAACATAATGTCAATGAGTCAAGTAGAATTTGCTTGAGGGTTGAAGAAGATAAAAATTGGTGTCTCCGCTCTAGTTTGGGCTCTTGCGATTCCAGACGGGGTTGAAGCGATAACGTGTATATTTATTTTTTTTAGGAACTTTTCGATTACTACCTTTTTTTTGCAATCGGAGATTAAACTTACTTTTTATTTTATGCTTTTTGAAGTCTACCGTATAGATTTATTTTTTTTTGGCTTTTAAGAGATATAATATTTATAAAGTTGTATCTTAGAGTAATGATACATATAATCGCATTGGAGACATAGAACATTTTTAAAATTGTATCGGAGAGGAATGACACATAGAAAATTGTATCGGAGAGGAGTGACACATAGAAAATTGTATCGCAGAGAAATGACACATAGAAAATTGTATCGGAGAGGAATGACACATAGAAAATTGTGTCGCAGAGAAATGACACATAGAAAATTGTATCGGAGAGGAATGACACATAGAAAATTGTGTCGCAGAGAAATGACACATAGAAAATTGTATCGGAGAGGAATGACACATAGAAAATTGTATCGGAGAGGAATGACACATCGAAAATTGTATCGGAGAGGAATGACACACAGAAAATTGTCTCGCAGAGAAATGACACATACAAAAATTGTATCGGAGAGGAATGACACATAGAAAATTGTATCGGAGAGGAATGACACATAGAAAATTGTATCGGAGAGGAATGACACATAGAAAATTGTATCGGAGAGGAATGACACACAGAAAATTGTATCGCAGAGAAATGACACATAGAAAATTGTATGGGAGAGGAATGACACATAGCTAATTGTATCGGAGAGGAATGACACATAGAAAATTGTATCGGAGAGGAATGACACACAGAAAATTGTGTCGCAGAGAAATGACACATAGAAAATTGTATCGGAGAGGAATGCCGCATAGAAAATTGTATCGGAGAGGAATGACACATCGAAAATTGTATCGGAGAGGAATGACACATAGAAAATTGTATTGGAGAGGAATGACACACAGAAAATTGTGTCGCAGAGAAATGACACATCGAAATTTGTATCGGAGAGTAGTGACACATAGAAAATTGTATCGGAGAGTAATAACACATAGAAAATTATATCAGAGAGGAATGACACATAGAAAATTATATCGGAGAGGAATGCCACATAGAAAATTGTATCGGAGAGGAATGACACATCGAAAATTGTATCGGAGAGGAATGACACATCGAAAATTGTATCGGAGAGGAATGACACATCGAAATTTGTATCGGAGAGTAGTGACACATAGAAAATTGTATCGGAGAGTAATAACACATAGAAAATTATATCAGAGAGGAATGACACATAGAAAATTGTATCGGAGAGGAATGCCACATAGAAAATTGTATCGGAGAGGAATGACACAAAGAAAATTGTATCGCAGAGGATTGACACGTATAAAATTGTATCGGAGAGGAATGACACATAGAAAATTTTATCGGAGAGATACACATTTAAGAAATCGTATCGTTGAGAAACAACTGATAGAAAGTCTTATCGGAGAAACACATAATTAGAAAATTATATCGCTTAGAAATATCACTGCAAATATGAGATTACAGCGATCGAAATTAGAACTATAAAGCTATACAATTGTCATACACGGGTCGATTACTGGGCCAACCATGACTTTAGTAGGTCCATGACTGATACATTTGCACATTGCAAGTTTTATGTTATTTGTCTATTTGTTGACAAGAGTATAATGATTGATTACAACATGTAATGACACTTATCGACGTCTTAATGTGTCAATTACCGGGACATTTGCGTTAACTAATGTGCGACGTGATCAGTGAAATTGTACGTCGATAACTTATCTGTCGTGCTTATTTTATAACGAAACATTGCTCGTTGACACTTCGCTGACACTTAAGAGTCACTGATTCAACAAAAATTTCGTTTCTCAACGAAAACAGCAAAGATCACCGAACCTCAGTGAAACGCGTAACTCCCGTCTTTCGTCGCAGCGAGCAGTCATAAAAAATTAAAAACAAAAGATCATCCTATCTATCATCCCTCATAAGCAAATACCTCAAAGTCGTACAAACATTAGTTTCACATAAGGGTATGATGTTTATGACTTTCGTCGACGAGTTCCTACTCGGAAGCACCGCAAATCTCAATCGATGGAGCGTTCTCCACGTGATAGCAGCAGCGGGGCGAGCAGAAGGGGGCGCGGGGTGGGGGGGGGGGGTTTGTTGTACAGTTTACGGAAAGGGAGGATTCGGGCTACCGTACAACAATGCTTCGATTTTCGGGATCTCGTAGCATAAATAGCGCAGTGGTGACTCGCGCATCGGTGGTTGCCAGTACGCGTGGATGTTTCATCTCGCTCCTCCTTCTCTGCCCGTTTGTATGTGTGTGTCTGTGTACAATCCACACACGTATACACACACGCGCGCACACACACACACACACACACACGTGCACGTGTCGGCGAGCGGTGCAGGACGAAAACGCGAGCTAGCGAGCGGCATTCGCGCGTTGTACACCCAGAGTACCGATAACAATGAGGCAGAGACAAAGCCCAGGTACAATGCTGATGTTGAACTCGACTGATTTCGACGATTTTTGGCCTTTGCATGTGCATCGACGCTCGCGTTGCCTCGACAATGATTCCCGCATACGTAATCATCGCTATGGGCACCGGCGTAGGCCACCGGGTACATCGGCGAAACTTCCAGGGGTTCTCGATGTGTCAATGCGACGATACTCCAATGTCCAGGCTCACCGGGTCAAAGCATACCGACGGTCACCAAACAACAGTCAAATCTCTCGTACGTCATCTACTTTGGGGAAAAGTGACCTGTGCGACGGGCCAATCAAGTTCGCAGGGTGGTTTCTCTCCCATTCGCGCGAACCAATTGTAAACACTAGGATTGGTCCCAGTATTTGGCGTCTTGATCTACCTGAATGCGACATGTGAGCGATTTTACTGTAGGCAATTGCGATACAAGGCTGTTGTATCCAATGTACAGTGGAATCTCTCGTACGTCACCTAATTCGAGGACACGTGACCTGTACGGGGTGAGCCAGTCAACTTCGTAGCCCAGTTGCTCTGCCATTCGCGCGGTCATTGAACGCATTGAACGCACTAGGATTGCCCCCGAAACTTGACTTTTTGATCTACCTGAATACGACATTTCAGAGGTTCCACTGTACTCATTCGAGGTGCAAGGTTGTTTTTTTCCAAACTACAGTGGAATCTCTCGTACGTCATGTAATTCGGGGACAAATGATCCATACGGTGAGCGAATCAAGTTCGCAGCCCAGTTCCTCATCCATTCGCGCGGTCCAATTGGAAGCACTAGGCTTGTCCCTGCCACTTGGCTTCTCGATGTACCTAAATGCGACATGTGAGAGATTCTATCGTAGTCATTAGAGATGAAAGATCGTTGTTTCCGAACTACAGTGAAGTCTCCCGCACGTCACCTAATTCAGGTTCACTCGAGGCAGTTCCTCTCCTAGCCCAATTGGATCACTCCAATCGTCCCCACCACTTCGCGACCGATCTGACTGCGACACGTCGGAGCTTCCACTCTATTTCTTCGAGGCTTGAGATTCTTGCTTTCAAACTGCAGTCGAATCTCTCCCACCTCACCGCATTCTCGGACACGTGACCCATCCCACTCAACCGACCAGACCCGCCAGAACGCCACATATGAGATGTCGCACTCCATTCATTCGGCACTTGACATCCTTGTTGCTGTTGTTTTCTTTTCTCCCGAAGATGATTCACCATTTCCAGTTCGCGGATCAATTCGATCGCCATTGAACGAGAGACTTCGTTGATTCGTGAACCGCATTCGCAGCGTTAATTTGTCGAAGGCGCCTCGATCGGTTGAGCTCCCCTGGCCGTACCTGAATAGATACATTGTGCCGGGGCGGCCTATTGACGGGCGATTGTTCCCTTAACAATAACAACAATATCTGAATAGTCGTGCACATCTCGCACGCACTTGATGGAGGATCGGCGGTGTGCGAGAGGGGGGCACACTTCTGAAGGTGCTTTAACCGTACGGGACGAGCGAGCGTGGGAGAAAGAGGTGGCCCGGACCGGTGGGAAGGAGACGCAAGCGGGAGATGGAATATGCAACGGTGACTATAGTTGACGACGACATGCAGAGATGGATAGATAGGACTGGTAAACGGATTCGCTGTATATCGTTTCCTCGGGACCTCTGCGGGATCACAATTGAGAGCGCCGGTGTCGGCTCCGGGCGATGGGCGGCGGGCAGGGGTTTATGTCCCGAAACTTGAAACAATAACGGCGAACGCGTTGCGGTTGAAGAGCTCAAATTTATCGACGCCTCGAGGGATCAATCGATCACGATGGGAAACATCCTGGCACGATTCTTGGCGATTCTTTCGTCGGTACTCTCTCTCTCTCTCTCCCTCCCCCTCCCCCTTTCCCTCTCCCCCTCCCCCTCCCCTCCCCTCTCCCCCCTCCCCCTCCCTCTCCCACCCCCTCCCCTCTCCCTCCCCTCCCCCTCTCCCTCTCCCCCTCCCTCTCCCTCTCCCTCTCCCTCTCCCTCTCCCCCTCCCTCTCCCTCTCCCTCTCCCCCTCCCCCTCCCCCTCCCCCTCCCCCTCCCTCTCCCTCTCCCTCTCCCTCTCCCTCTCCCTCCCCCTCTCCCTCTCCCTCTCCCTCTCCCTCCCCCTCTCCCTCTCCCTCTCCCTCTCCCTCTCCCTCTCCCCCTCCCTCTCCCTCTCCCTCCTCCTCTCCCTCTCCCTCTCCCCCTCCCTCTCCCTCTCCCTCTCCCTCTCCCTCTCTCTCTCTCAAGCAACGTTGTTGCAAATTATCCAGGATTTTTAATGTGATATATAAAGAATATACATGTTTATGTTACATATGTTCATAATATATTACAAAGTATATCGAATTTTGTACAAAATTTTTGTTGAAAGTAAAATAGAAAAAAAATGAGAAGTCTCTGAAAAATCTAACAATTATTAACTTTTTTTTTTAATATACAATTGAGACTATACATATGTCTATTTACAATTGCACTTTGGTCTATATACATTCTATTTACAATTTCGGTCTGGAGATAAGATCTTGTGTATTTTACTCTTTCATCTTCGATCTGATGAGTCAAATTTTTTTTTTTTTTTTTTTTTTTTTTTCTATTTATAGACGGATTCACTTGAAAAAAGAAAATGTGCGAAAAACGTCACATTTGCTATGCATCTACTTTCTATATACAAATTCTTTCTATATACATCTATGGGCATTTTCAGACAAAACTTAAGTTTCATCTCAAGCTTAAACTTAAGCTCAAGCTCAAGTTTCACCTCAGGTTCGATCTCAAGTTTGAGCTCAAGTTCGATTTCAAGTCTGACCTTCAGTTCGATCTCAAGATTTAACTCAAGTCCGATCTCAAGTTTAAACTTAAGTTCCATCTCAAGTTTAAACTCGAGTTCCATCTCAAGATTAAACTTAAGTTCCATCTCAAGTTTACACTTAAGTTCCATTTTAAGTGTAAACTTAGATTCCATCTCAAGTTTGACCTTAAATTCCATCTTAAGAAATCGCAAAGTTTTATCTACGGTTAAGACTGCAGAATTCTGCTGCAAAAATTATGCGGTCATTACCACTGTCGGTAAGGTAGATTCCGGGAATAAAATTAATTCGGAGTCTTCCTTGCCGACGGTAGACGCGTCGCGAGTCCGCCGGTACCTCCCGAAGCAGCTTTCCTCGCTGCGATACACGCTTCGGTCGTCGTAGTTTCGTAACTCACTCGTCAGGCAGCGCTGAGCGCTCTTGGATCGAAGAAATCACCGAAACCGTCCGATTCATAACTTTGCACTGTTCAAAATAAAATTGCAAACTCAATGTACTGGACCGAAAGTTTGTGTGCATAAAAAAATAGCAACATCAAATTTAATGTACGGACCAGAGCTGGGCAGTCCTTAAGGTACATGAGTACTTATTTGGTACTTAAAGTACGTACTTAAAGTATCAAAGTACTTTTCGGTACTTTAGGGTAGTTCTGTCTCGCAAGTACTGAAACTCGCATGATTTTTTTCAGATTTTTCAGTAATCGTTGATTTTTCCATGAAAAAAAAAAAAAAAAAAAAAAAATCAACGATTACTGAAAAATCTGAAAAAAATGCACACGTATTCAGAAAAATAAACGAATCATTTTCACGAAAAAAAAAAGTTGGCTTGCCGGCAAATTTGTTATGCAATTATTTTTTTCATCAATTTGTCAATAACATTTTGTAATTATTATTGTGCAAAATTAATCTTCTCAGTACCTTTAGTGTGCATGAATTTTTTCAGATTTTTTTTTTATACCATCAAGAGGTACTTGCAATTTTTCTATTATTTTTGTCGAACTTATGCGAAGTCAGCCTCAGCGAGACTCCCTCCTTAATATACCACTTTGTGCGTAAAGACTTTCGTTGCCGGCACATTGAATTGCCTACGATTTTTTTTTTTTTTTTTTTTTTTTTTACATTGTGGGACAAATTTATAGAAAATTTTTGTTTTTTTAAATAATGTTTTTTTTTTTTTTTTTTTTTTCTAGAAAATATGGTTTATTATCGATGTAAAGACAATAGTCAATTGCGAGGGTAGATTGAGTAACGAAGTACAGTATAAAAACAATAACGGCACAAGAGACAGACAAACGCCTATTACATTCACATTGTAATGTAGTCGACAGCGCGCTGGTCGATAGAGCGAGTTTCATCAAAAGTCGCAGCGCTTCCGAGCTCTCGCTTCAGTCGAATTAAAAAAAAAAAAAATTTAAACAAATTTTACGACATTTTGTACAATAATTGTTTTTTTTTTTTTTTTTTTTTTTTTTTTTTTTTTTTTTTTTTTTTTTTTTTTTTTTTTTTTTTTTTAATACAAATTATCGAACTGTCGTCGTAAAAATTATTTTCGGAAGCGCTCTTATCATTACCCTCTTCGCTCACGAAAAAATAAAGACTTTCGTGACGAATATATATATATATATATGTATAGTGTGTGTTCAGTTAGATTCGATCAAATCCTCGTCGTAATATCGCGAGGAAAAAAAAATGTAAAATTTAAAAAAAAACACACACAAAATAAACATTTAACATTAATTAGGTACTGAATGTCGCAGCCCGTTTCCGGTTCCGCGGGCCTTTTTTTAACTCGACAAATTTTATCGTCTATGCAAAGAAATTTTTTTTTTTTTTTTTTTTTCTTGAGGAAACTCAAAATCGCGTCCGCAAAATTTAACGCATTTTAATTCCCCAAAGTAAAACGTGCGTTTAACTTTAATTATTGCCTCATTCGTGTCAATAGTTAACATTTTTTCGTGATGTGTGCATATAAAAAATTATGTTTTTTCAATTCGTTTTTTTTTTTTTTTTTTTTTGCATTTCGCGCTTTTTTTTGCACTATCAAAGTTTCGATTTTTTTTTAGTTGAATGCATTTGAAAAAATTTATTTCCCCTCTTTGGCATTATTATTGTTATTTATTATTATTATATTGCACTCTCAATGATTCGATTTTTGGCGACGGATGAATTGTAAAAAAAATTCTTTTCTTTGGCATTGTTCATTTTTTTTTCTCTTCTTTTTTACCTAAATTTCATTTTTCGGGGTTTTTTTTTTTTTTTTTTTAATCGATAACCGTTATCCTCTTCGTAAAAATGAATGTACGAGCGAATGTGCCACATGTACATATGAAAAATAATGTTCCTTCGCTTCGGCATTATTAATCAATTTTTTTTGCACTATCAACGTTTCGAATTTTTTGAGTTTAATGCGTTTAAAAGAAATTAATTTTCCCTCGTCATTGGCGCGATTAGTTTTTTCTTTGCACTGTCAATGTTTCGATTTTTTGCGACGGATGAATAAAAATAAATGATTTTTTCTTTTTTTTTTTACCTAAATTTCATCCGTCGGTTATTTTTTTTTTAATTTTTTCTTAAGCCCGTCTCGAACCGGTTGCCGCTCATGGCTTATCACAGCTCAATAGTTGTCCGTGATGTCAATCATATCGGTCCAATTTTCAAACCAGGTACGGCGAAGGTTGGCCAAAACCGCACTTTTCGCAATATCTCTGAAACAAAGGGCGAGAAAAAAAAATATTGAAATCTTAAGAAAGTGGTCATTTTTTTTAGTCTAAATGAAAATTATATTATATTATATTATATTATATTATATTATATTATATTATTATATTATATTATATTATATTATATTATATTATATTATATTATATTATATTATATTATATTATATTACATTATATTATATTATATTATAATTTAATTTTTTTACCATTGGATAATCCTCTTTGAGATTAAATTCCTCGAGGCGATTGACGATTTTGTTGCCCACGTACGAAAATGGATCGTTATGGGTCATCGGCGGTTTTATCACTTGCCATCCGGGTTCTCTTATGTTAGCCGCGAGATTCAATATGTCACGGCGTAACTTCGCCACGTCGACCAACGTCGTGTCTACCTGCAACAACGAAATAAGAGAATCATTTTTAGAACTTTTTTTTCATGTTAATACATGTCGAAAAGATGAGTTGTGCACAATTATTAATTCCTAACAAATTGTCAAGAGCTACATTTTTTTTTTTTTAAACTGTCTATAAATAATGAGAAAACTTTCTTTTTTTTATGTGAAATTAATTCCTTAATTTTTCTGAATATACATTTTTTTTTGTCACAGCGATTTTTTAATGCATTTATTTTTTCAAAAATTTTGAGAATATTCGGAAAAAATTATACTAGCTCAAAAAAAAAAAAAAATCAACGAATCAATTTCACATGAATTTTTTTTTTTTTTTACTATCCCAATTATTTGTCAAACTATTTTTCGTTCCCCACCCCTCGATCCTAAAAAGATTACACAATATTATACTACAATATCGTATGGTATAATTATTATTTTTTTTTTTATAAGTAAAAAAAAAATTCTAATTATACATTATACATAATAATATAATATTAATATTATATTATTATATATAATTATGACTATAATTTTTATTTTAGTATATTATTTATTATACTATACTACAATAAATAATATAATAAAATAAACATTTTATCATTATATCATAGTACATTACGATACTAGTGCGATAAAACTTTTTCTGACGAGTGTGAGTTTTGCGCGCGCGAAGCGTGCGTAAAACTGCACTTTACGCACCGAGTGAAATAAAGATTTTTTTTTGTTTTTTTTTTTTTTTTTTTTTACCGTCGTCTCGTCGCTCGATGCGTCGTCCGTCGGGCTTTCCGGTCTGGATGAGATCGGCGTAAGGGATGGAGTCGAACCGTCGATCGATCGAACGGACGGCGCTCGCGACGAGGACGGCGTCAGCGACGGAAGACTTCCGGTCGATCGGATCGAGGGCGTCCTCGAGGAGGACGGCGTCGGCCAAGCGCCACTTCCTTCCGTCGACCTTGTCGACGACGGTGCCAAACTGCCGATTCCGCTGGACTCGCTCCGCGCGCTCGGCGATAAAGGACACGCGACGTTCGCCGGAAGTACTCCGAGCCTCGACGACGGCGTTAGTTTCGCTATAAGCCCGCCGAACTCCTCGGGATTCAGACCCGCGAGCGACATTGCATAGGCCAGGACCATCTTCTCGTATCTCTTGTCCGTGATTATGGCCGATTCCCTGCGACAGTTTAAGGTACACTGTAAAAAAAAAAAAAGGTAACGTTTCTTGTCCACAAATGTCCGCAATTATTTTCTTGTTCATTTTGCAAACAAAAAAAATCAAAAAAATCTTGTTAGTTTTGTTAAAATTTTTTTGTTTTCATTTTATAAAACAATTTTGTTCATTTTACAAAAAATTCTTGTTCATTTTATAAAATAATTTTGTTCATTTTACAAAAAATCTCGTTCGTTTTACAAAAAAAAATGTTCATTTTGCAAAAATATCTTGTTCATTGTACAAAAAAATCTTGTTCATTGTACAAAAAAATCTTGTTCATTGTACAAAAAAATCATGTTCATTTTACAAAAAAAAATATCTTGTTCAGTTTACAAAAATGTCTGTCAGTTTTACGAATATTTTTTTTTTGTAAAATCAGCAGCAAAATAATTGTGGACTTTTGCGGAGAAAAAAAAAGGTTTGTTAAATGTACAAATTTTGACTGTTCAGTGCTTTCGTCATGTCCGACGCCACTTAAGGAGGGAGTCTCGCTGAGGGTGACTTCGCATAAGTTCGACAAAAATAATCGAAAAATTGCAAGTACTTCTTGATGGTATAAAAATCTGAAAAAATTCATCGATACTAAAGGTACTGAGAAGATTAATATTGCACAATAATAATTACAAAATGTTATTAACAAATTGATGAAAAAAATAATTGCTTAACAAATTTGCCCGCAACCCAACTTTTTTTTTTCGTGAAAATGATTCGTTTATTTTTCTGAATACGTATGAATTTTTTCAGATTTTTCAGTAATCGTTGATTTTTTTTTTTTTTTTTTTTTTTTTTTTTTCATGGAAAAATCAACGATTACTGAGAAATCTGAAAAAAAATTCATGCGTATTCAGAAAAATAAACGAATCTTTTTCACGAAAAAAAAAGTTGCGTTGCGGGTAAATTTGTTGAGGAATTATTTTTTTCATCAATTTGTTAATAACATTTTGTAATTATTATTATGCAAAATTAATACTTTCAGTACCTTTAGTATGCATGAATTTTTTCAGATTTTTATACCATCAAGAAGTACTTGCAATTTTCTCTTATTTCTGTCGAACTTATGCGAAGTCAGCGCGCAGCGAGACTTCGCATAAGTTCGACAGAACTTATGCTCTTTTAATGTCCCTCTGAAACTTAGGCGACGTGAGACATGACGAAAAGTCTACTCGATTACGAACAACAGCAGCTCTCCTTGTATCCGGCCCGCTAGCAGCGACGACTCGAACGCGTCGGTCGCGATCAAAACAAGAAGCAGTTTTTTTTTTTTTTTTTTTTTGTGTGGAAGGCGAGAACGAAAGCGACGAATCCTCGTTCATGGATCGCGACATTTATTATTTTCTCCTCGACGTGATTATCGATCGAAATATTTTCTAATTTTTTTTTCAGGAATTATGAAAAATTATTATAAATAATAGCAATGATAATAATTATTATAAATTAGTCTGAATAATAATAGTAATAATAAGAATTATTAATTTCATTATTATTTAATTAGAGACAGTTAATGATCGATAATCGGAGCGGGTAAATTTTTACTCGTCGGTAGAATTTTTTTTTATTTTTCGAAAAATTAGTCTGAATAATAATAGTAATAATGAGAATTATTAATACCGTTATTATTTAATTAGAGACAGTTAAAGATCGATAATCGGAGCGGCCAAATTTCTACTTGTCGGTAGAATTTTTTTTTTATTTTTCGAAAAATCAGTCTAAATAATAATAGTAATAATGAGGATTATTAATACCGTTATTATTTAATTAGAGACAGTTAAAGATCGATAATCGGAGCGGGCAAATTTTTACTCGTCGGTAGAATTTTTTTTTTTTTTTTTTCGAAAAATCAGTCTAAATGATAATAGTAATAATGAGAATTATTAATACCGTTATTATTTAATTAGAGACAGTTAAATTTCTACTTGTCGGTAGAATTTTTTTTTTTTATTTATCGAAAAATTAGTCTATATAATAATAGTAATAATAAGAATTATTAATACCATTATTATTTAATAATTGGAGACAGTTAAAGGTCGATAATCGGAGCGGGCAAATTTCTACTTGTCGGTAGAATTTATTTTATTTTTTTTCGAAAAATCTATTGACCGTCCTCGCAAACAGTCTTGCTGTAGTGTGAAAAAATCTGCGGATTCGGATACAAAAAATTTGCGCATTTGGGACTTTTTTCCTCCTTTTTTTTTTCTCCATATTGTTTTCCATTATTGAGTTCTAATTTTTATTTTTATTTTATTTATTTTTTTCCCTCGACAAAACGACTGCACTCAATTGAACGCGTGGAATTTTTCTTACGATTTATTTTCATCGGTAAACAAAAAAAAAAAAAAAAAGAAATTCTGTCATTCGCGATCACGAAGAGAAGCATTATTAAAAAAAAAAATTTTTTTTTTTTTTGTTAACATTTTCTATTTTTTTCTCGGTCATTTTTGAACAAACAATTTAATGTAATTTATTTAAGCGAACAATGAACGAGACAATCGGAGGAGCAAAATTTACTCGATCGACATGCGATTATTCATCGGCGACGACGATTCGACATCGACGAATGCGTTTAAATTTTCACTCGCCGGTGGATTTTATTTTTTCGAAAAATTTCTCGAGTCTCTTCTCGAGCGTTTTCGGTAGAGTAAAAAAAAAAAAAAAAAAACAAAAAAATCTGCTCCCTCGAATACAAAAAATTATCGGAGTAACGATTTTTTGAATTTTTTTTTTTTCCTCCATATTTTCCTTTCTCGACAACCTCTGATTTTTTTTTTTTCAACGATTTTTCTCCGCCGATTTTTCGCACACCGACCCCGATATTTCGCCACTCGACGACGACACAGTCGCGAACGATTCGACGCGTGCGATTTTTCTGACGATTTTTTCTGTTTTTTTTTTTTTTTTTTTTTTTTTTACCGATTAAAAAAGCAAAATAATAAAGATTGATCTGAAATTTTTGGAGCAAAGCGTAAAAGCTCGTTTAATCAAATAATATTCAATTGACCAACCCGGAATTAAATTTTCGATAGAATAATGCGTGTGGCCCGAAATTTTTCGGGACGTGGATCGGCGATCTGTTCAGTTCGGTCGCGACATCAACGGAGACACTAAAATCGCCGACGGTCGAGCCGGTGCTTTTGCTCGATCCGCGGACGCACAACAGGTATAAATCATGTCGGCGTGTGCGTTCGTCGACACAATCGTCGTCTTGTGTACAAGCTGAGCTTTTCAATACAGCCAACGAATTTTCGGTTACAAAGGCGTGTTATCGTCGTTACGTATTAGCGAAGGACGCGTTTCACGGACAGACCGTGAACAATCAGATCGGCACGAAAGCGTCTGCGAACAGTGAAATTCGATAAAGTGTGACTAAACGTTTTAATTTTTTTTTTTTTTTTTCATTTATAATCTCTTAAAATTTATTTATCTATTGATTTTTAATTTTTTTTTTTTTTTTTTTTTTTTTTTTAATTTATTGAATTTCGAGTGGCATTCGGAATGTCGATTGTCGTATTGCATCGGTGAATTGGCGGGCGAAGGAATTTTGAGCCTCATATCAAATAACAGAAATAGTAGAAATTATTTTAATCTTTAATTTTTGTTTTTTTTTTTAATTTATTCAATTTCGAATTGATATTTTCATTTTTTTTTTTTTGGTAATTTAATTATTTATTAATTTTTTTTTTGTTTAATTTTTTAATTCATTCAATTTTCGAATGTACATTTGTATCGGCGATCATTGCATTATATCAGAGAGTTAGCAGACGCAAAGTACTTAGCGACAGTCACGATTGCAGGGAACGAGTCGAGAGTGAAACTTATCTACCGTCGGTATGGCAGAAATTCTTCTCGTGCATTTTAATTTCCATCGAATTTTTAATTGTCTCAATTGCCAATTGTTGATGTTAGACTGAAATTCTTGACATTTGAACTTACCGCCATGATTTTTTTTTTTTTTTTCTTTTCAACGACTCATCCGATGGTGTCTTACCGAGGGGTAATCCGCCTGACCGACTGCAGATACGAAGCCGCTCTGCGGCGTTCCAGCGAACTCGCATCCTCGTCGCGGTTCGCGGAGGCGCCGCCAGATAGCGCCGTTTGCTGTCGCCGTCCTCTCGCCAAGCCTATCCGATGAAAATAATATCGTTTTTTTTTTTTTTCATATTTATTCACCGAATTTAATTGAATGTAGAATTTAAATGTAAATCGATAGAATTTTTCTCGACAACAATTTTTTTTTTTTTTTTTTTTTTTTTTTTTTTTTTTTTTTTAGCCTTTTTTGAAATTATCGATGACTCTATTAAATCCATTGAAGTTTGAAACGAAAGGGATCGATACTTGAGATTCCAAATTGCGAATGATGAAGTGTGTAGACTTGTATAAAAAAAAAAAAAAAAAAATTCTTTACAGTAGACTCGCGGTAGATTTGTCACGTGAATCTTCCTAAAGTCCGCCGACTCAAGTCGTTGCAGACGTCTCAAGTGGATTTCGAAAGTAGCTGTTAATTCTTCGACGCCTCTTTTCAAGTCTACGCAGTCTATGTAGACTTAACTATGTAGACTCAAGTCGTCTCTTGATAGATTTCGATAGTAGACACTGATAGATGGTGAATATGGACCAATGCGATTAGCGCGCTGATCAATAGTGTGTGAACCTGTTCGTATTCACCACTTCTACTCTATGCGGATTATCCACTGCAATCTACAACCTACAGTCTATTTAAGTCTGTGTGTAGACTTGAACTTAAGTCTATGCAGACTTAAGTTGTTAGTTCATGAGCATTGTTAGTGCACAATAATACGCAGTACAATGGCGTAGATCAATAGCAATAGCGATAGCATGATAGATTTGTGTAGATTTTAGTCATGTAGATTCTAGTAATTTTTAGTAGATTGTATTAGTAGATTTCCGAGGCGCAGAGTGCACAGATGCATTAACAGGGAGATATGTGCGAGTCGTGACGGAAATTGGCTCTTCTCTCGGTATAAAGCATTGTCAACGGCAATCTAGAATCTACTTGAGTCTATGTAGATTTCGGTCTAAATATCCTCAAGATATCGGTTTACAGAATTTGGTAATACGGAAACTGGCTCTTCTCTCGGAATAAAGCATTGTCAACGGCAATCTAGAATCTACTTGAGTCTATGTAGATTTCGGTCTAAATATCCTCGAGATATCGCTTTACAGAATTTGGTAATAGGCAATAAAACGTTAATCCACCGTATTGCAAGGGTAAACAATACCGATCTGGAGCGAGACTATCGTACACCGCATTTCAGTCTACACTGGGTAGATTCATTTAATTCCTTCTGTAGATTAACGATCTTTCAGGTCGGACAGTTATTCTTTTTCCAAAAAATTTTTTTTTACCATTTCATCTTTTTCACCGCCCTCTCACCGGATATAGATTGAGCGCCTATTGCATAGATACCGTGCATGCGTATATTCAACATAGCACAGAATAGCGCACTGCCGACGAACACGCCGGTCGAATGAGTAGGAAATGCGCTCAAGCGTCCATATATATATATATATATATATATATATATACATATATACACTTACATATCCACACATATGCATACGTAAACATACATAAACATACATATACATACATATGCATACATATACATACATATACATACATATACATACATATACATATATATACACACATATACACACATGTACATACATGTACATACATATACAGTAGAACCTCGATTATTCGAACCATGCTGCAAAATTTCGTTGTTACATATCGTCGAGCGTTACTTTGTTGCAGGCGTGTGCAACTTTGTATCATGCGTTTATACAACCAAAAACTGACTATAACGTATGTATGCGAATTTACATTTAAAAAAACTCATATCCATTACATATGTTATTATAATATTTTTTATTCATAACTCGATTATCCGAATAATCGTTCATACGAACTGGTCTCGGCCCCAATTGGTTCGGATAATCGGGGTTCTACTGTATATGTATGTATATGCACATGTACATACATTTACACACATATACATACATATGCATAGATGTATATAAACGCATACATATATATATATCTATATCCATCGGAAGCTATAGTTAGCGGTGGGTGGCCGATTCGCGCGTCCTATTCGACCCATCCGGCGGCCCTAGCAACCGCACATGCGCCCTTCTTGTACTTTGTCGCGAGTCTAGGGGATGGTTTGGGATTGGCCCCGGAGTAACACCCCCTCATAATGGGTTCACCCGTCCGAGAGAGGCCGCGCGAGCGCCCGGAGGGCGGCGGGTTTTGCAGGGGGGCGGAGGGGCGGAGGGGCGGCGGGGGGGGGGGGGTGGTGGTGGTGGGTAGAATTGAAACGAGAGGGAAGAGCGAGGGTGGCCGAGAGCGGAGGAGCGAGGAAGGTGAGCACGGAGGGAAGGTTACCCCGTTGCGAGGCTCGGCGATGGGAGGGCGAGCGCGCGAGGGAGGCGCGAGGTGGTGAAAGAGGCCAACGGGAAGCCATATTGATTTCCCTATGTTTCCCCCGTGTTGTTACTATAGCGCCCGGTGCGAGGGCGCGATGAAGAGTATACGCGAAACGAGAGGCCGGTGCACCCGCCGTCATCCCCTTAACGCTCCCGAGGCCGCGTCCGCACTCGCGCAGCTGTAGACCCTCTTCGGGTCCGTATATATGTATGTATGTATGTATGTATGTATGTATATGTATATATAGGAAATCTCCCTTTTCTATCCCCTGGACCTCTTTCCACCGCTGGTCCAACCAGGTCGCCGTTCGCTGCTGTAAACTCTAAGGCGAGACGATTTTCCTCTCTCGCTTGTATCGTTTTCAAATTTTTTTTTTTTTTTTTTTGCTCTCGGTGCTGGTCGAGAAAGAAGCGGTATTTTTGTTTTTTTTTTTTTCGGGGAGAGTTTAAGGTCTGAAAGTAATCTGGTCTACGGTAGAATCGCGGTAGATCCGTCGTGTGGAGACGTAGAATGTAGAATTGGGCGATAACTATTGAGTCTGACACATTTGGACTCGGGTCTGCAGTCTATGACAATTTCGGTCTGTGTAGACTTCGATCTATGTAGAATCGATTTGGCAGTCTATAGACTTTGACGGCGCCTGCTGTGAAGTTTAACTACGATAAACTACGGTCTACCCACGTCTACGTCGACTTCACTCCATAAACTCTACGTTGACTACTGTGTAGAGTTTTTGTAGATTTCTATATAGGATTCATGAATACTTCTATGTAGAAATGATGTAGACTTATATGTAGAGTTTACGTAGACTTCCGTGTAGTTTATGTCGACCTCCGTGTAGAGTTTATGTAAACTTCTATGTGGAATTTATGTAAACTTCTATGTAGAATTTATGTAAACTTCCATGTAGGGTTTATGTAAACTTCTATGTAGAATTTATGTAAACTTCTATGTAGGGTTTATGTAAACTTCTATGTAGAGTTTATGTAGACTTCTATGTGGAATTTATGTAGACTTCTATGTGGAGTTTGTGTAAACTTCTATGTAGAGTTTATGTAGACTAAAATTAAATGTAGACTTCGGTCTATGTAAACATCGGCTTGGAGTCCATCCCCGCTAGACCGTAAACACATCGGTCTATGTAGACCGAACTCACTACCCAGACTCTAGACTCGACAAGATAAGCAACAAACCAAACAGTAATTATCGAAATCCATATCGTCCACTTGCAATCATCCCGAAAGGCCGACCATTGGTAGATCCACATAATAAATCCACAATTCTACCGTAGACCAACAATTTTTGCTTCCTCATAGAGGAAGCTTTGGTTTCGTGAAAAAATTAGTTTTCGAGATTTTTATGTAAACGTGTTCAGAATGTTCCTAAACATCCAAAAAAACACGTTTAGAAAAAATGTCTGGACGTATGTGTGTGTGTATGTATGTATGTATGTATGTATGTATGTATGTATGTATGCATGTATGCATGTATGTATTTATGTATGTATGTATGTATGTATGTATGTATGTATGTATGTATGTATGTATGTATGTGAGTATGTATGTATCTATGTATGTATGCATGTGTGTATGTATGTATGTATGTATGTATGTATGTGTGTGGAAATCATTTAACGTTAATAATTCGAAAACGACTTGGGATATCGAGGTGAAATTTATCACACATATTGAGGGGTCGATTCTCATTATTCGATGAAATTTTTAGTCAAATCTATGCAGCCGTTCAGATTTTACGCGGTTTTGAATTTTCTCAAAAATGTCCGTGCGCGCTCTGGCTCTTACAATTTTTGAGATATCGTGCTAAAAATTTATACACAAGTGAACCATTATCGACCGATGATCGGTATTGAATTTGGAAATAATCGGTGGAATAGTTTAAATTTTATGAAATTTTTATTTATTATTTCGAATTTGATGAAAAATGAGTATTTTTTTTGTTCAAAAGCAATTGTCTTCATTATTTTTATAAACATCCAATCCAATCCACTTTCGATGATTTTACCAATTGGATCTAAAAAAAAAAAAAAGAAAAAAACAAATGTTCACTCCACTCTCACATATTGTATTAATTTTCCTTTTACATTTCGTCGATCGATTAACGAGCCTATCGCGTGACTCGAAGCGATAAAAACAATCACTTTGGGCCGTCGTAATTACGTGAAATAAATTGGATCGTTAGCGCAAACGAATGGAGAATCCACATTGAGCAAAGTGTTTTCGAAGGGGATGCGCGCGACTCTACCGAACCGATTCGGAGCACATTAATTCTCCGGATCTTCCGTCTTACCGATGGAAAACATGAAATATGACGTTTTGACCGAGCCCGATGAGCGCTGGGGTGGTCCACGGAAGCATTAACAGGGTTTCGTGTCTCTCGTCATTACCACCTCGAAGGGTACTCGCCCTTGCGGAAGGAAGACCGGGAGAGGATTATCTGACGCACGGTCAGCCCGTTGTGGGAATAATGTCAGGCGGGCGAGAGTTGTTCAACGACTCCGACGATGCCGACGGCATTGCGGCGATGCGCTTCCGTTAAATACGGCTGGCAGAGAACGCTCGGAAATTTCGGCGAGAGGTACAGCGAGGAAACTTCCGGTTCGAAGGTGGCGGAGAGAGATTGTTAGATCGGAGGATGGAGAAAAAAAAAATGGCCGAAAGTTTGGTGGGAAAAAAAAAATGAGGCGGGGAAATTTGTGGGGTGTTTTGTGACAAATCGAAAGTGGTTAGGGCGTTAAGGATCATGGATTCGGCCGGCGATTTTTTTGTATGGTTGGACTAACTGTCGAGAGCACGAAGATATTTTATTGGATTTTTTTTTTTTTTTTTTTTGGTGTTGTTTGGCATTGTTTGTAATTTAATGAAGGGATTAAGTGGAAAATCGCGCGTCACGTATGAGGTGGTTCCTAACAAATCGATCTCGTTTGGGCATTGGGTATCTTGGATTTGGTCCGCGATTTTTTTCCTATGATTTATCCGACTCGAAGAAACATGCAGATATTTTATTTTAATTTTTTTAGGGCTGTTTTTAATTTTATTGGTAATTGAAGAATGAAATTGATTGAAAAATCGTCACGTATGTCACGTATGAGGTGTTCCTTATCGAATCGGCATGGGTATGGCATTTCTTATCTTGGATTTGGCCGGCGATTTTTTATATGATTGAAACAAATCTCAAGAGCACTCAGATATTTTTTTGGATTTTTGTTGTTGTTGTTGAAATGTTTGCAATTATTTATAATTAAAAAGCAATTTATTGAAAAATCGTGTGTCACGCAAATCACGCGTGAGACATTGCATACCAAATCGACCTGGGTATGGCATTTCTTATCTTGAATTTGACCGGCGATTTTTTTATATGATTGAACCGACTCTCAAGAGCACTCGGAGATTTTTTTTGGATTTTTTAGGACTGTTTGCAATTGTTTGTAATTTAAAAAGAAATTTATTGAAAAATCGTGTTACGTATAAGAATTTTAACGATTTGAGCCCGAGTGGGCTGACGTCAAATTTTATTTCTCTTTCTAATTCTTTTTTTTTTTTTCGAAAAAAAAAAAAATGTAAGAAAAATCATTCGATTATGTTGTTGCTTGACAATTTTTAGATGCAACGCTGCATTTTTCAGAATTTTTTTCAATCGTGAAATTGGTCGAAAATTGGATTTTCAAACCGCAATTGAAACGGTCTTTGCTAATAAATTATGTTAATAAATTATTGAATTTTTAACGATAATTGGAAATATTTTATTGTTTGTACAAAAAAAAAACAAAAAAATCTTAAATTTATGACAACAGTACACACTGCATGATTTGCAATTTGATTTTGTTGAGTGACGATTTTTAGGGATTAGTTCTATCCCGTGACTAGAAGTCGGTCGACATCGATTCGATATCATCAACGGGACGCAATATTACATTTTGTATTCGAATGACCGTAGTTACATGCAGAAAAATCACCTTACACGAAAAGCATAACACTGAAAAAAAAAAAAAAAAAAAAAAAATTTATTATATCGGACTGGAAGTTTTTATGCAAAAACTGATATATTAAATGTCACGTATAAATGCGATGAAAATTTAATTATCAGTGCATTAAAAACAATGCAGATACTTTATTATTAATTCACTTTTACTATAAAAATACTACAACATTTTTTATAATTTACTTTAATCTCAATGAAAAAGTGTATTAATTTTTCATCACAATTGTACATTTTTTTTACAATTTTTTTTTTGCAAATTAATAAAAGTTATCGGAAGCTATTTCACATAAACTGTTTCTAAAATTTCAAACACATGTTAAAATTTCACAATAAAGTGGTAATTATTAATGAATATTTTTGTAAATTTCACGCAAAAGATTTGAAATTTTGATAGCCGATATTTCAATTTTACAAAAAAAAAAAAAGTACCTCAAGCCTCAATTATCATAAGTAAAGTAACGAAATTTCAAGTTCCGGTACGTAAAATTTACAATGTACTTTAACGCTGCACGGAGTACGCAAAAATACGTAAAAAAAAAAAAAAAAACAAAAACAAAAACCATACAACAGGTTGAACCAACCAGCGAATGAACACTTTCCGCAGGATCGCCTTCACAAAAAATTCGTCCCTTAACAATTGACCGTCCGACTGTGCGCGCCTCACCCAGCACAGATCAGATTCAACAGATGGATCCGAATCGATTTTATTTTTCCGTCGCCGCAGAGCGATCTTCGTCAAAATATTCGCCGATTTACTCCCAATGATCAACCTCACCACCGGAAAACTCGCTCGCGTTGCTGTCGCCGGAAGCGCTGGAAGCGTCGCTCCACGAAACAATTCCCGAATCAACGTCCCAATCGCTCTCGAAGTCGTTTTCCCACTCGCTGTCGGTCGCGCTTCGCCACGAGACCGATTCGGCGTCGTCGTCGTCGTCGTCGGCGGGTCGGTCCGGTCTGGCGATCGGCGCCGGTTGGTCCCGTTTGTGGACCAAAAGTCCGACGCTCCTTCGCGGCCAAGGATCCTCCGGGCTGTTGTCGACTTGGTCCCAAAGATCAGGAAAGACCGATCGGATGGCGGCGAAAGTGGCCAAACAACCGGTAAGACGTCGTCTTTGAATCGGCTGAGAAACTTGGGAGATTTCCTCCCAGGGATCGTTCGCGCGGCAGGCAAGATCGACCCTTTCTGGCCAGCTGTTTCGTTGGGAGTTCTCGACGTCCCACAGGTCAGGCAGGATCTCCTGAACGGTCGCGAAACCGGGCAGAAACCGGCCGATCGTCGCGCCTTGACTGTCCCAATGACGACAGGATATTCCGGCCAAGTGACCGAGGTAATCGCGTTGCTGGTCCGGAAGTTTGATGCTCTTGATGTTGGTGTGCCGGATTCTGTTCGAGGCGTTGTAAGGACCAAGGGTGAGTCTGCTTTCCCGGGAGTCCTGAGTGGCGTTGTCCAGGGGACCCCACACGCCCAGGGAGAATGACTGGAAAGTCGCGACACTGGATGTTATGTAGCTCATAGCTGGGTCCTAGATCACCTGTTGGTTGCGGTTGATGTGGGTTTTTCCTTTATCCTGCGGAGAAGAGACGATGATCAAGATCTGAATCAAGATTGGTTCCTTAGGGCTTCCTGGCGAAAGAACTAGCGCTGGGGGATTTCTGAGAAATGATTGGCAAGACGTTTGGTCAAGGTGCGATGCAACGCTTTGGAATATGAGGACGTTGGGAAAGGGAATTCTGAACTTGTGATGTACGTTAGAATGATCAAGATCAGGATGAAGATTGGTTTCTTACAAATTCCTGGCAAAAGGATGAGTCAAGGCGCGAGGGAAGTTCTGAGAGATGATTGGCAAGACGTTTGGTCAAGGTGCGATGCAACGCTTTGGAATATGAGGACATTGGGAAAGGGAATTCTGACCTTGTGATGTACGTTAGAATGATCAAGATCAGGATGAAGATTGGTTCCTTACAAATTCCTGGCAAAAGGATGAGTCAAGGCGCGAGGGAAGTTCTGAGAGATGATTGGCAAGACGTTTGGTCAAGGTGCGATGCAACGCTTTGGAATATGAGGACATTGGGAAAGGGAGTTCTGACTTTGTGATGTACGTTAGAATGTTCAAGATCAGGATGAAGTTCGATTCCTTACAACTTCCTGGCAAAAGGATGAGTCAAGGCGCGAGGGAAGTTCTGCGAGCCGATTGGCAAGACGTTAGGTCAAGGTGCGATGCAGCGCTTTGGAATATGAGGACATTGAGAAAGGGAATTCTGAACTTGTGATGTACGTTAGAATGATCAAGATCAGGATGAAGATTGGTTCCTTACAAATTCCTGGCAAAAGGATGAGTCAAGGCGCGAGGGAAGTTCTGCGAGCCGATTGGCAAGACGTTAGGTGAAGGTGCGATGCAGCGCTTTGGAATATGAGGACATTGAGAAAGGGAATTCTGAACTTGTGATGTACGTTAGAATGATCAAGATCAGGATGAAGATTGGTTCCTTACAAATTCCTGGCAAAAGGATGAGTCAAGGCGCGAGGGAAGTTCTGAGAGATGATTGGCAAGACGTTTGGTCAAGGTGCGATGCAACGCTTTGGAATCTGAGGACATTGAGAAAGGGAATTCTGACCTTGTGATGTACGTTAGAATGATCAAGATCAGGATGAAGATTGGTTCCTTACAAATTCCTGGCAAAAGGATGAGTCAAGGCGCGAGGGAAGTTCTGCGAGCCGATTGGCAAGACGTTAGGTCAAGGTGCGATGCAACGCTTTGGAATCTGAGGACATTGAGAAAGGGAATTCTGACCTTGTGATGTACGTTAGAATGATCAAGATCAGGATGAAGATTGGTTCCTTACAAATTCCTGGCAAAAGGATGAGTCAAGGCGCGAGGGAAGTTCTGAGAGATGATTGGCAAGACGTTAGATCAAGGTGCGATGCAGCCCATTACGACGTTTCCCGGACTACATTCCGTCCTTAAGATCTACCTTAAATTCGAACTTGATTCCGTCTCTAAGTTTGATCTTCAGCTCGAACCTAAGATAAATCTCAATCCTACAATGACGTTGAATCAAACTTCGATCTTAAGCTCACTCTCAAGAGCGATCTCAACTTCAAACTAAAGTCTTAAAATTCGACCCTTAGGATTTTCGCTAACTGGGAAATTAATTTCTGACCTTACGATTCTTGATCAAGGATCTGATTTTAATTCTTACGGTCGGTTCGTCAACGATCTGACGTGCCACGTCTCCGGAAATGAAAGTTGATGATGATCGCTTGACAAGACTCACCTGTTTCGCAAAGTTTCACCGCGACACTTCGCTCCGTTCGGAAGTTCCTTGATGCTTGATCGGCTTCTTCGGAGCGATCGTCTCCGAGCTTGTGTCCTCGAGACCACGGCCAGTTCGCAACTGCGAACGATCTTAAAGTCTCTGATTGACTTTTAAGTGTCTCTATCGGCGACGCCTCGACGGAAATTCGACAAAGCTCCGGAAACTGTCGCGGCCAATCAATGCTCTCTTTTGTAGCGCCAGCTTTGAGCTGATTGCCAGAAAAACCTTTCACGCTCCATCGGACTTCGGCATACCTGCGTCGCCTCTTTACCGATCAACCGCGCGCCATTCTCAGCCGGTACCGCGGCATTGTTCTCGCTCTGTGGGCGCCTACCGAGAAACTCCCCCCCGATTGTTGCCGTTATTATTGACCCGTAAAAGTTTTTGGGACGTTGCGACCTTTGTTTTCGCTGGAGGAGCGCGAACCGCGATGACGGACATTGGGTCAGTTTGGGCGATTGTCGGACTAATGAACCGGTTGACCCGTTGACAAAAAAATTACCGTTTTGGCCATCGTGCCGAGCCATTCCTAGAGTCAATATTCTATTCGGTCAAAAATCTTGCTGGTATTTTTCAATGTTGAGAGAAAAAATTAATATTAGAAAGCATACTTTTTTTTTTTTTACTGGGTATTTAAAATTGGTATTTATAGAAAAAAATTACCGTTTTAGCCATCGCCCGGTTATTGCAACTGTCGTTATTTTATTCTAGTAATTATAAAGTCCTGCGAGTTTTTTTTTTTTTTTCAATGTTGAGGGAAGAAATGAATTTTAAAGAGCATACTTTTTTTACTCGGATTTAAAAATGGTACTTATAGAAAAAAAATTACCGTTTTAGCCATCGCACGGTTATTCCAACTGTCGTTATTTTATTCTATTAATTATAAAGTCCTGCGAGTTTTTTTTTTTTTTTCAATGTTGAGGGAAGAAATGAATTTTAAAGAGCATACTTTTTTTACTCGGATTTAAAAATGGTACTTATAGAAAAAAATTACCGTTTTAGCCATCGCCCGGTTATTGCAACTGTCGTTATTTTATTCTATTAATTATAAAGTCCTGCGAGTATTTTTTTTTTTCAATGTTGATGGAAAAAGTTAATTGAAAAAGGACCATTGAAGTGTCAACGTTTCCAATAAAATTAACGTCATGAAGTCAACGGTCGCCGTTTTAGGATAAAAATTGAAATGTACACTTTAAAATTAATATCGACTTCAATTTAGGTTAGCAATGAATAATACGCCAAATGACTTATCAATAAATTTATCGATAGATAAATCTAGGGTAAAAATAAAGAGCGCAGATGTTAAAATTAGATTCGAATTAGATTTATCGTATAGAAGAAAAGCGAACATTGTGACTATTAAAAAAAGGCTATTTTATTACGACGATAAATAAAAATAATTGAATACATGTATTTTGCCCAACTCCGTAATGAAACGATGTCGATTGTCTTTTGCGCTCTTCGAATGTCTCGCACAATTAGCACCAGTCAAAAAAAAATCTCAAAAGTGAAATTTCATTAGAAAAAATTAAAATTGAAATTTCACTGACTTTCACGACGTATTCCAGGAAGTACTTGTCAATGTATTTTAAGTACAAAAAGTATTTTGTATTTTAAATACATACCGTATTTTGTATTCGAAATACATTTCTTATTGTATATTTTCTATTTTAGGTTATTATGATTATGATTATGATTATGATTATGATTATGATTATGATTATGATTATGATTATGATTATGATTATGATTATGATTATGATTATGATTATGATTATGATTATGATTATGATTATGATTATGATTATGATTATGATTATGATTATGATTATGATTATGATTATGATTATGATTATGATTATGATTATGATTATGATTATGATTATGATTATGATTATGATTATGATTATGATTATGATTATGATTATGATTATGATTATGATTATGATTATGATTATGATTATGATTATGATTATGATTATGATTATGATTATGATTATGATTATGATTATGATTATGATTATGATTATGATTATGATTATGATTATGATTATGATTATGATTATGATTATGATTATGATTATGATTATGATTATTATTATTATTATTTTACTATTTTGCTCAACTCTGTACAGAAACGGTGTCGATTGTCTTTGCGCTGCTCGAATGTTCGCACACTTCGCGCGTCATTCACTCGACGAAGTTTCAACGATCGGTTTCCGGAGGTCCGCGTTCCTGTCGATTGGTTCCAGCGCGGCGTCGTCGCGCCTGTTGGATGTCCTCTCGATTGCCACCGGTGTGATCAGCCTCGGCCGCTAAAGCGGCGTTTCTTCTCGCTTCTCTCTGAGCTTGGGCGGCCTGCAGGGCCATCGCGTGATGACTGTTTATGACGACCGGCTGCGTGCAACCCTCGATTCCACACGGACAAGGGTAGTGCACCATGTAAGACTCGTTGTTCGGCACTTGCGGCGGACTCGGCAGTTTCACCATCCTGACGTCGAAATTCTATTTTTACCTGCGATTAAAACAAAAAATATATATATATATATATTTTTTTTTTCTTTTTCTTTTTGTCGTCAAAAAATGTAGAAAACGATTCCGTGCAAATTTGTTGACATTTCTCTCTGGCATATCAAAAGCATTTTTTTTCAATTAAATTTTGTAATTTATCTTTAGAAGATTTATAATAGGGCTTATTTAATGAGATTTGTAATTTATAAATGAAAGTTTTTGTTATCTTTACAAAAATCTTATTTCAATTTAATACATTTTTTAGATTGATGAAAAAATTCATTTTGTAAATGTAAAAAAAAAAAAAAAAAAACTTTCGTACCGAAACAATTTTTCGACTTTCCAGTCAAAATAACGTTCACCGTTCTATTCGAAAAGTTGTCAAGAATGCAGAAAAACAATTGCGCGTAAATTTGTCAGAATTTTGTTCAAGCATAGTAAATTAAATTTCATAATGTATTTAAAAAAAAAAAAAAAAAAAAAAACATTATATCCCAAAATTTATCTGACAATATTTATAATTAACAAGTGAAAGTTCTTCGAGTCTAAAAAAATTCTTCCTTTAATTATAAATTTTTGTAAATTTTTCTTGAAAATTTCTATAAATTCTACAAAAAAAAAAAAAAAAAATCATAGAACAATTTTCTACAGTTCGATTATCGGAATTTTTGGGGCAAAACACCCGTATACAATTTCATTCGATTCAAAAAAAAAAAAAAAAAAAAAAATCTTCGATACTCACGAATAAAAAATCGTCTTCTCGCCGTTTCGTTGTTGGCTTGGATTGCTCGACTCTTCTCGAGGTCTTCCTTTGAGTGACACCCTGTCGCCCTCGCGGTCGCTTCTTATAGCGAATGCGCCGAGGCAAACGTTCGTTCTGGTCATCGGGCCGTTTTGCGACGACCAAATAATTGTCCCTTCCATTCCGTTCGCTCGGTAAAGCGATCGGTTTTTGCCGGCGAGCGGCGCCTGCGGAAGTTTTTGTCCGACGCCGCATTGTTGCAATTGTTTGATCGTTTACCAAACGACACTGTTCCCGATGATTTCGCCAATTTGCCGGGTTTATTGTGCCAATCTTTGTCTATATAATACGCCGGGACCTTGTTGCGAGCGCGCCAATACAGAGAACACTAAGATTCAAAGCCCCCTCGCACAATACCTGCTACGCCTCACAGTGGGGAAGCCTTTTCCGCGTAAGGACAATGATCCGCATCGGCTTCGACCCTTCCGCGCACTTTTCACCCGGCTCCGCGCATTGTTTCGAAGGGCTCCTTCGAGCCCTCGATATACTGCCGAGATTCAATTTTGCACGAAGATTTTCCCCAACTTCGAAATCGACTTTGAGACGAAAATTTCACGACTATTTTTTTAGATACTTTACGTGAAAAAAAAAAAATCTA
Source organism: Amblyjoppa proteus (assembly GCA_963922035.1). Taxonomy (NCBI): domain Eukaryota; kingdom Metazoa; phylum Arthropoda; class Insecta; order Hymenoptera; family Ichneumonidae; genus Amblyjoppa; species Amblyjoppa proteus. The sequence continues at coordinate 12,661,557 of OY998236.1, read as the reverse complement.
TAGCATAAAATTTATTCCTCGATAGATTAAATACAAATGCCCGGTGCATATCGTAGTTATTCTATCGGTTATTTTGTTTTATTGTAAATTATATAAAACATTATATAAATATAAAAATGAAGGTAATAATTATGTACGAGGAATATGATATATTATTTTTGTTTATACATTATTGAAATGTATAGAGGATGCATTTTTATGGTATACGATATACACGTGAAATAGATTCAATGTGTCATATCTGCGAAAAAAAAAAAAAATAGATCGGTTATGTTCCAAAAATATGGGTCGAACGTTGCGACAAGCGGAAAAAAGCGGAATACATTATAGTTCATTCGACGAAATGATAACCAATTGGGCAAAATGATAATCCATTGGGCGAAATCATGACCCATGGAGCGAAATAATAATCTATTGGACGAAATGATAACGCATTTGGCGAAAGGATAACCCATTGGGTGAAGTGATAACCCATTGGGCGAAACGATAACCCATGGAGCGAAATAATAATCTATTGGGCGAAATGATAACCCTCGGAGCGAAATAATAATCTATTGGGCGAAATGATAACGCATTTGGTGAAAGGATAACCCATTGGACGAAACGATAACCCATGGAGCGAAATAATAATCTATTGGGCGGAATGATAACCCTCGGAGCGAAATAATAATTTATTGGGCGAAATGATCACGCATTTGGCGAAAGGATAACCCATTTGGCGAAATCATGACCCATCGAGCGAAATAATAATCTATTGGACGAAATGATAACGCATTTGGCGAAAGGATAACCCATTGGGCGAAATCATTACCCATGGAGCGAAATGATAATCTATTGGACGAAATGATAACGCATTTGGCGAAAGGATAACCCATTGGGCGAAGTGATAACCCATTGGGCGAAGTGATAACCCATTGGGCGAAGTGATAGCCCATTGGGCGCAATCATGACCCATGGAGCGAAATAATAATCTATTGGACGAAATGATAACGCATTTGGCGAAAGGATAACCCATTGGGTGAAGTGATAACCCATTGGGCGAAACGATAACCCATGGAGCGAAATAATAATCTATTGGCCGAAATTTTAACGCATTTGGCGAAAGGATAACCCATTGGGCGAAGTGATGACCCATTGGGCGAAACGATAACTCATGGAGCGAAATGATATCCCATGGAGCGAAATAATAATCTATTTGGTGAAATGATAATCTATTGGGCGAAATGATGACCTATCGGGCGAAATGATAACCTATTTGACGAAATGATAATCTATCGAGCGAAATGATAACCTATCGGACGAAATGATAACCTATCGGGCGAAATGATAACCTATTGGGTGAAATAATAGCACATTGGGCGACGTTGATAACTCAATGAGTGAAATGATATCGTCCCCAACCGAACATTGGCGAAAATTTCGAGACTCGGCCGTCGTCGTCCCGACGTCGGCCCAGTCACGGGCCGTTGCCATTCGGGACAGCAAAACCTACACGGACTGACAGTGGAAGGGAAAACATATCGCGCCCAACAAGGGACTTACCTTCCTCGCGTTTATCAAGCATCAACCGCGTCATCGTTGCAGAGCGAATTACCGCCGAAGAGAGACCCGCCGAAGGGTGGCTCCGACATGGAACACCTGGGTGGTCCACGCACGCACGGCCATTCCCCAACATCAGAAGAGTGGCTGCGGCATTAAGTAGCTGTTAGAGTGGCTCGTATCAGCTGCGGAGCTTCCCAGACGTCCTCTCGCACCCTCGACGATCCACCTCACGTATCTCGCACTACGGCTCGTATCAAACGCGTATGGAACGCTCCGCTGCCGCTGAGGAGCAGACATTTCGACGGGGGTGCGGCGGGACAGCACCGGAGAGAATGAAGGGGGAAACGGCCTGTGGGAAGCGAGAACAAGACGGATACACGGAGGAGAGAAACGTGTGGTTAGCTAGTGATGCATGGCTCGGTAATAGTTACTATACAACCAGATTACAAGGGGGGTTCCGTTCCGCGCCCGCGCAAAGCGGGCAGCATCGAATACATGAAGATAGACATGCGTATGGGGCGTTTCGCGTCAAATCACTGCTCGTGTCCATTGACCCTACGTGGATTTTATTCATTTTGCTTCCTCGATGAGGAAGCTCTTTTAGGGTGATTTTGATAGCGATCCGCAAGGGTTTAGGGATTTTTTCGCATTTTTTTTTACGCCGCCAGGGACATTTTTTGAATCGTCGAAAAACCAATTACGAAAATGGGGTTTTCTTTTAATCTAAAAAAATGCACAGTCATTCTGGGATTCTAAATATAAATAAGCAGGTTCATGTGTATGGGGCGTTTCGCGTCAAATCACTGCTCGGGTCAATTGACACTCCGTGGATTTTATTCATTTTGCTTCACCATTGAGAAAGCTCTTTTAGGGTGATGTTGCTATCGATCCGTAAGGGTCTAGGGATTTTTTTAAGAATTTTTTTTTTTTTTTAAAGCACTAGGGACATTTTTTGATCGGCGAAAAATCAACTATGAAAATGGGGTTTCAAAAAATCTGAAAAATATTCACAACGAGTCTGGGATAAATAGAAATAGACAAGCTCGTGTGTACGGGGCGTTTCACGTCAAGTTCATTTTGCTTCCTCGTGAAGGAATTTTTTGATTTTTTTTTTTTTTACACGACTAGGGAATTTTTTTAATCGACAAGAAACTACAACTACTAAAATGGGTTTTTAGAAAATCTGAAAAAATTCACATCGATTCTATGACACATAGAAATACACGAACTCATGTGCCTGGGGCGAGTTACGCCAAATCAGCAGCCCATGTCCTCTACCTCCGTACAATTTATTTATTTTGCTTCCTGAGGAAGCAAAATCAATAAATATTAATTAATACGTTACTAATTAAATCAGCAGCCTATCGAGTGCTGATTTGACGTGAAATTCCCCATGTATATGTATATGTATATGTATATGTATATGTATATGTATATGTATATGTATATGTATATGTATATGTATATGTATATGTATATGTATATGTATATGTATATGTATATGTATATGTATATGTATATGTATATGTATATGTATATGTATATGTATATGTATATGTATATGTATATGTATATGTATATGTATATGTATATGTATATGTATATGTATATGTATATGTATATGTATATGTATATGCATATGCATATGCATATGCATATGCATATGCATATGCATATGCATATGCATATGCATATGCATATGCATATGCATATGCATATGCATATGCATATGTATATGTATATGTATATGTATATGTATATGTATATGTATATGTATATGTATATGTATATGTATATGTAGGCAATTGTAGATGTGTTATACATATATGTGGAGAGAAAGAGAGAGGGGGGGGGGAGGTTGATGCGGAGGATCCCACAGGAACGGCAACAGCAGCAATCCGGGAGCGCCCCAGCCGACTCGAGATTTATTGCCCTCCAGCGGATTGCGGATTCCCAGATTCCCCGGTTTGTCCTTATAAATGGCTCGCTATTAATTGACCCCGCTCGACGAAGCGCACGAGGGCACGAGAGTACGGAATGAGGACGATGAGCCGGGGAACAAAAAAAAAAAAAATGTTAACAGATAAACGACACATATACAACGAGACAACAGTGAGGATTCGTTGGATTCCGAGATAACTCTTTCGTACCCTGTTCGAAAAGAGTTACTCGCTGATGCGTTGAAGTCTACACGGAGTGTAGACTTCAATGCATCAGCGTTGAAGTCTACACCACGCTGTTGCTCGTGTCGCATTGAGTAGACAAGCAAGTAGACAAGTAAACAAGCGTCGGACTCGACAGTTCTTCTCCAAATCTACATCGAGCCTCTACAAATCTTCCAGTAGACGCATTTTCGTAGACCCACCAAATCTACCATGAGTCTACCGTAGAACGGAATTTTTTTTTTTTTTTTTTTCTCATTTGAAAGCTCCGAAAACATCGTCTTTCGGGAATGGAGTCTGACTCCACGGTTATTCCAACGCAAAACTTATAGTTCATATCTTCCTCTAGGGCGAACCTTGGGCCATCCCAAGGGCTTAACGGTGTCCAGCGGACGGTCCTGCGGACCGCACCCTCGCCTCGTACCCGGTAATCCCGGGTGTTTTACATGTTATTAGGATGCTCGGATGGCGTTGCTCCACGATGACCGGCCATGGAAGCTCGTGTGCACGCGACCTTTCGATCTTACGTTATTATTATCCCTATCCCTGTGACACTTTATCGCAGGTCATCCACCCGTCCACCTTAAAACGCCCGCATCATGGGACAGCGGCCCATATGGCTTCCACATAAATTCACATAGTTGCCGGTTATGCGCAAATTCCACGGTATGGAAAACGCTTTCAGCCCTCCGTCGGGCAAACAGTGCCAACTATATCGCTCTCACCCACGAATTCGTTAATGCCATGGCGAAAATCTTTCACTGAGAATTTCTCTGAAAAACTTCACCCGAAGGGCTTTTCAGAGATTTTCAGAATAATGAGTCCTTTAAGTTAAATTAATTGAAATTATGAAACTTGAAATTGAAAAAAATGACAATTGAATTGAAAAAATTCAGAATTGAAATGAAAAAAATTGACAATTGAATTTTAAAAAATTGAAAATAGATATCGAAAAACTTACCGAAGTATTCGACAAAAAAAAAAAAAAATTGAAAATGTGTCTTATAAATTTCGTGTCGTATTGGATCGGACGGCGAAGGGTCAATGCAGGGAAGATCGCGGGACGGCGGGAATATGAAGAAAGGGTGTGAGCGAATCGTTGTTCTCGGTGAGCCGAAAGTCCACGGAGTGGACACTAGGGATCTTCGGCAGACCCCCCGTCGACGCAATATCGCTTTATTAACCCACTTCGGGTTCGAGCTTCACGCATCCGTCGAACGAACATTTTCGGCCTCGGACTTCCACTAAAACGCGCCTCAAACTCCCATGATAAAGCAGTCACCAAAATCCTTCGTCAAATTTTGCCGATGACAATTTTAATATTTATTTTTTTTGTTTCCCGCCATTAGCGCAAACACAATTACCGGACAAGTTTCCACCAAACAACACGTATTTCATTAACGCATTTGGTTGGCGCAACACACGGTAGATGTGTGTGTGTGTGTGAGTTGTTTCAAGACACTTGACAACCCGCTTGTTTTTAGAGCGCCTTACAGAATAACGTCATGGCAGCGATCAGCGCGATGCAACTACACGAAAAGGCAACACGAGACATCTCGTGTATTTCGATACCTAGTTTGTATCGTACACCAAGTGAGTTGTTCGGCCTTAAACGCGTTGGAACAACACACATAATGTGTATTCCAACAAGCGTGATCTATAGCGAAACACTAAAAAGTGTAAGTGTACACGGAATCGAGGAAAGATGCAATGCAAGCGTGTTGTTTCAACACGGAGGTCGACCAACACGTATTTTATTAACGCATTTGGTTGGCTCAACACATGTAATGTGTATCTTGTGAGTTGTTTCGACACACTTGACAACACGCTTGTTTTCAGAGCAACGATCAGCGCGATGAAACTACACGAAAAGGCAACACGAGACCCGAAATTTTACACCAAGCGAGTCTTTCGGTATTAAACGCGTTGAAATAACACACGTAATGCGTATTCCAATAAACGTGTTCTGCAGCAAAACACAAAAAGTGTGTTTTACAGAGAATCGATGAAAGATCCAATGCAAACGTGTTGTTTCAACACGCAAGCCAACCAACACGTATTTTATTAGTGCATTTGGTTGGAGCAACACATGTAATATGTGCGTGTGAGTTGTTTCAACACATTTGACAACACGCTTGTTTTTAGAGCGTCTCGCATAGAATAAAGCCACGGTAGCGATCAGCGCGATGCAACTACACGAAAAGGCAACACGGGACCCGTCTATTTCGATACCAAGCGTCAATCTTACACCAAGTGAGTTGTTTGGCCCTAAACGCCTTGAAACAATGCACATAACGTGTATTTCAACAAGCGTGATCTACAGCAAAACACTAAAAAGTGTAATTGTACACGGAATCGAGGAAAGATGCAATGCAAGCGTGTTGTTTCAATACGGAGGTCAACCAACACGTATTTTATTAAAGCATTTGGTTGGCGCAACACATGCAATATGTATCTTGGGAGTTGTTGCAACACACTTCGCAACACTCTTTAGTTTTTAGAGCGATGCAACTACACGAAAAGGCAACACGAAACGTCACATTTCTTTCGACACCTTGATAATCAATTGCAAGTAGCTTACGAGTCTTCATGCGCTATAACAATTTTCTACATAAAATTATTCAAACGCGAATCGTGACAACGCCATTAATTCAAACCTAAGAACTCCAAGAATTTTCACCTCAATGCAAATACCCGTCATGAAATTTTCAAAAAAATAACTCGTCGATTTTCACCGGTGCAAAAAAAAAAAATCAACTAATTCTTTTTCCCCGCCATTAGTTCAAACAATCTTATCTCGAGTACGTTGTTTTAATTCTTTGGTCGTTCATGCGTGGAAGAACGAGCGCCATCTTGAAAAGCATCGAGAGATGGCTTTCGAGTGAAGAGATCGTCGCAGATTCGTCGGTTCTCTCGCTTAAGGTTATATATATGTGTGTATATATATAAATGTATATATATATATATATATATAAATGTATATATATATATATATATATATATATATATATATATATATATATACATCCCTCTCGTCCGGGAAGTCGCAAATTGGAGCCTGGGAGTGCGATGAAGAGGGGCAACAACGGAAAACGGAGAACACCCGAGAGAGAAAGTTCTCCCTGCGCAATATCGCGCGGTGCTGGGTGATCCGACAATCCCACGAAACAAGGCTCTCGAATGAGCGCACGCCTGACTTACGCCGTAGCCGGCTCAACGGGCACAAACCCCGAGGTTTGCACAAACGAAAGCGACCAGATGTCGAAGTGAATATTTTACGGGGTAAAAACCCCGTGCAAACAGCGAAAGAGTTTCTCGCTGTACCGTGCGGTTGCGAGAAACGCTTAAACGGAAAGCAAGCAGTGACATTAAAGTTTTTATCTTTTTTTATTTTTTTTTTTGCTATCCCCGATTAGGGGTTGAAAATGGTAAAAGGGGGAAATCTCGCGAATTTCACTCATCTTCGGTCCGAACGAAAAAATTCGTAAAAAATTACATCTTCAATCCATTATTACGTGGAAACATATTTTTTGCATACACATTAATATTACATATAATAATAATAATCATAATAATAATAATAATAATAATAATAATAATAATAATAATAAATAAAAAATTGGCGATGTGGAACTGGATTATTATTTTCTTCTGCTTAGTAATTCCGTCGAGTACCATTTTACCATTTTTTTTGTAGGTTCTCTATACATCGTTGAATACCCTGAAAAATTGGCAGCGAAATCGAAGGTGTCGCATTGCACGAAAAAAAATATAATTTTCCTTCCATTCTGCTAAAAAATGGCTTTTCCAAAACGACCAAAAATATAAAAAACATTGCATTAAAATAGTTAATGAATAAAAAGAGAACTTTTCAGTCGTTAGATTTTTTGCCCGACTTATCCCTTTCAAGATATACGAATTTGAAAGAAAAAAAAACGCATATTCTAAATGGTTGGTTTAAAAAATCTGAAAAAAATGCTCAAAGACTACTTTCAGATGAACCTAAAATGTGGTCAATTATGAAACAAATTTCCGGCTCAAAAAAAAAAAAAAGTGACTGAGTTCACTGAGAACGCCTCATAAAGAAAATAAATTTATCTTCGCAAAGCCGGAAATTCAGTAATTTTACGAAATTAAATAATTAAATAATTTTTCAATCATAAAGCCGGTAAATCAAATAATTTTCCGAAATTAAATAAATAAACAATTCTTTAAATAACAAATCCGGCGAAATTAAATGACTCGCACGTACACCGACAAGATTTCCCGAGTCTACTCGGCTATTTTCATTGTCCTTCGTGCGAATGAGAGATACCTTCGACTTACGTGAAAATTTAAATTCTTTTTTTTTTGCCCCCCCCCCGCCCCTTCCGCACCCTTTCATTCGGCGTCGTTCGGCCTCCCCCGTCGGCCCGTTCGTTCTCCTCCTCGCCGCCACTTTGGTCCGCGAAGTCTGCTGCCTAGTAGTGGCTGCTGCCTCGGAGCCAACCAACCGAGCCACTCGGTGGTCCCCAACTAGTTCAAGTACCACGTGCTCTCGTTGCGCCCTTGCGCTCACGTCCGACCAAGAAGTACTCGAGAGCATTTGCGGTGGATTTGGCGGTGCTCCGAAACCCCGGGACGCCCCACTTCGGACGGTAACCATGGGGTTTCACCGCTCACTCGCCCGAGCGCTCCGTTTTGCTTTTTTTTTTTTTTTTTTTTTTTTTTTTCAAATTTTTTTTATTCTATTTATTTTTTCCTATCTCGATTTCGCTCGCATACAATCTCTCCGGTGCTCTCCGGTGCTTTCGAGAGAGGGCCCCGCATGATAGCCCGTAATAATCCCGCCTATCGGAGGGTTCGCCAGCCGCCGTATCCGCCAATGTCGCCGCTGCGGATTACCGAGGCTTGTCCGCTCCCTCGGTTTTGTAGACTTCGATTTTTTTTTTTTTTTTTTTTTTTTTTTTTTCAAGTCTCGCATCGCTCTCCGAATTCGTTTTATTTATTTTTTTTCTTCGATCGACGGATGTTCCGAGATCTTGGAGATTTTTTTTTTTTTTTTTTTTTGAAGCCTCGCATCGCTCGCCGGATTCGTTATAGTTTTTTTTCTTCGATCGACGGATGTTTCGGGATCTTAGAGATTTTTTTTTTTTTTTTTTTGGCGATGGAGTCGTCGATGGATCTTGTGCGTCAAGCGTAGATCGGTCGAGCGGGAGGATAGTGGAGGAACGTTGGGTTTTTGAAGAGTGATTATTGAGTCTGATACTTGTCTGTTTGGGTCTGTTGGGTGTGGAGAGGTTGAATCTACAATGTGGACTGAGTCTGCGATCTATGGTTTGTCGTGGATGGAGACGGGACCAAAGTCGGTAAGACTGATGGAAGTCTACGTTGACTTATGCAGATTGCAGGGCATAAACTTCGTGGCGGGTACTATGACGGTCTGTATGAACCAAAGTCTACATAGACTTGATTCTAGATGAAGTTTGCATAGATTAGATTCTATATAAAGTCAATGTAGACTGAAGTCTGCATAGACCAAAGTCTACGTAGACAGAATTCTACATGAAGTCTCTATAGACCAAAATCTGCATCAAATTAAGTCAAATTAAGTCTTATAAACGAAAGTCTGCATCAACGAAAGACTTCATAAACGAAAGTCTGCATAAACGAAAGTCTGCCTAAACCAAAGTCTATCTAAACCAAAGTCTATCTAAACCAAAGTCTATCTAAACCAAAGTCTATCTAAACCAAAGTCTATCTAAACCAAAGTCTATCTAAACCAAAGTCTATCTAAACCAAAGTCTATCTAAATCAAAGTCTATCTAAACCAAAGTCTATCTAAACCAAAGTCTATCTAAACCAAAGTCTATCTAAACCAAAGTCTATCTAAACCAAAGTCTATCTAAACCAAAGTCTGCCTAAACCAAAGTCTGCCTAAACCAAAGTCTGCCTAAACCAAAGTCTATCTAAACCAAAGTCTATCTAAACCAAAGTCTATCTAAACCAAAGTCTATCTAAACCAAAGTCTATCTAAACCAAAGTCTATTTAAACCAAAGTCTATCTAAACCAAAGTCGATCTAAACCAAAGTCTATCTAAACCAAAGTCTATCTAAACCAAAGTCTGCCTAAACCAAAGTCTATCTAAACCAAAGTCTATCTAAACCAAAGTTGACCTAAACCAAAGTTGACCTTAACCAAAGTTGACCTAAACCAAAGTTGACCTAAACCAGAGTCTACATTAACCAAAGTCTACATAGTCCAAAGTCCACATAAACCAGAGTCTGCATAAACCAGAGTCCACATAAACCCAAGTCCGCGTAGATCAAAGTTTACACAGACCAAAGTCTAGATAGATCAAAGTGTTCGACTATCCCACAGTCAACAGCAAAAGTCAAAGTCTGCATAGACCAAACCGTCGCACAGAGTCCGAACAGATTCCGCTCTGCGCAAAGTCCCTAAAAATCCGCATTGCATCCTCACAACAACCCCTTGTCCGCCGACTGTCGTCGGTAGATGCGAATCTCCGTTACCGATGCTCCGAGACAGCCTCTTCCGCCCGTATCAATCAACCGCCCCCTTATCTCACGACCCGCCGCGCTAATTCCATCCAAAGTCTCTCCACCAATCTCCATTCGAAGATCTCTCGAATCGTCAGAGCTCGCCCGAGTCGGGGATCCACGCCGCTCCCAGGCTCGTTTCTCGCCCGACCATACCATACCGATCTGCACGACCTTGCCTCGGCCCACACGCACTGACCGCCCGCTCCATTTGCCCCCTCGGCTCGATATTCGCCCTCCTACCTGGTCCACACAACCACCCCATCGTCCCTACATATACGACCTCGCAATTTACTGCGCGATCGCGGATGCCCCGGCTCTGCAACATTCCACGAAAGACATACGGAATAACAGTGGGCCTCGCACAGTGGTACATGCGCGGTACCGGTGAGAGGGCGCCTACATGGTTTAGGGCACATACTCCTGGGATCCGTGCGGTACGCACCGGCGCGTATCGCGGCCGCCCGACGTTTCTCTTCCGCTAACGGGCGAGCGAGGGATAGCCCGTGAGAGCCCGAGGGAGGCCGGAGTCTGCGGGGGTTGGCACTGGATGTAACAAAATCAATAGAGGGGTGGCGCGCCGAGAGGAGCCGCGGAGTGAAGAGGTGGAGTTGCGGAGAGGAGTGCGAGGGTTCGCTCTCGGGGGGGGGGAGGGGGTGAGGGGGTGGGGGCGTACGCCCCAGAGCGCATGCGCGGGGGGGGCACTCGGGTATGCGAGGAAACCGGGCTCCGACAACCCGGTGAGGCGACGGACTGCGATGGAGAGTCCTCCTCGCATCCCCGCCGGCCGCCCCTCGCCACCACCCGCCCCCCCCCCCGCGGATTTCTACTACAATCGCTCGGTATAGCCACGTAGTAGACTCCGGAGGTGGAGGGACAAAAAAAAAAAAAAAGATGAAGGAAATAAAATGAAAAGGGAAGAAATTGCGTGGATTTAAGTTCGAGTAATCTTTTCCCGAGATTATTATGGCGGAAGGGCCGAAGGGGTTTGCGAGTCGCGAGACTGGGGGTAGGGGGGATGACCCGAGGGTGCTCGGGGCGGCACGTGCTGCCACGACGGTGGGCCGATGAACCTCGAGCGACGAGTCCGATGCGAAGGGCGCTTGCATCGGACTTCGTGAAGAATGCGAGCTTTTTCTGTTGTTTGATAAGGATGACTGGGATCTTTTGGATCTATGATAGGTCAGAATTTTCTTAGATTCGGGTTTCCGATGGAGGAAGCTTTCATTTTGTTGTTTACGATTGCGGTGGGCTTGAGCCTATCGAGTGTGGAGGAAGCGAGCTCACAATTCGGATAGATTTTCGGATATTCAGGAGCAAAATAATATTGGTGGTGGTTATGGAAATGGAAACTTGAAACGATGCTACAGTAGAATTAACTGGTGAAAAGTTTCGCAAACCGGTGCTTTTCTAACAGGCCGATAACACAACATAAGACAACACAGCGCACAATAAAGCACACAACAAAACACACAATAAAACACACAATAAAGCACACAACAAAACACACAATAAAACACACAACAAAGCACACAATAAAGCACACAACAAAGACGACCCAACACTCAACACCCAACACCCAACACCCAACACCCAACACCCAACACCCAACACCCAACACCCAACACCCAACACCCAACACCCAACACCCAACACCCAACACCCAACACCCAACACCCAACACCCAACACCCAACACCCAACACCCAACACCCAACACCCAACACCCAACACCCAACACCCAACACCCAACACCCAACACCCAACACCCAACACCCAACACCCAACACCCAACACCCAACACCCAACACCCAACACCCAACACCCAACACCCAACACCCAACACCCAACACCCAACACCCAACACCCAACACCCAACACCCAACACCCAACACCCAACACCCAACACCCAACACCCAACACCCAACACCCAACACCCAACACCCAACACCCAACACCCAACACCCAACACCCAACACCCAACACCCAACACCCAACACCCAACACCCAACACCCAACACCCAACACCCAACACCCAACACCCAACAACCAACACCCAACACCCAACACCCAACACCCAACACCCAACACCCAACACCCAACACCCAACACCCAACACCCAACACCCAACACCCAACACCCAACACCCAACACCCAACACCCAACACCCAACACCCAACACCCAACACCCAACACCCAACATCCAATACCCAATACCCAACACCAAACACTCAACACTCACCAACCAATACCCAACACCCAACACTTTTTAATCATTTCGCTACAAAAAAAAGTGATAACGGAACGCGGTCAATGATTTACTTGCAGCAACGACGATAACTTCCATGTAACGAATCTTTGCCCAAGATTGATCTTTGGCCCTTTGTCGTACCTTCCATGGCATAGCCAAAAACTTGACGGACGCCGATGACGTCCGGTTCCATTCGATATCGGAATTTGTAGGTTGTCTTCGTGATTCGATTAATCGGTTCGACCTTCCCGAATGTTGTCCCCGCTTTCCGTTGATTTATCCTCCAAGAGTCCAGAAATCCGAGACTCAAATACCATCGTTCATAAGTGCGTTGTCCCTCACGGCGCGTGCTTCCATTATACTTGATGCGGGGGTTGCCACCGCCGTCGCGCTGTCTGCGGCGCCAGAACGATGGCGCGCGGCGGCCGTCCGGGCCGGTGGCGGGGGTGGCAAAACGTATTTACCCTCGCGAGACAAATGTCCCTTGATTTGTACCCGAGGCTCTTCTCCGCTGTTGCGACTCCCGTGTACAACGCCCCGTGACGAATGCGACGTGTGCGGGGGGGGGGCGGGGGGGTTGCGGTAAAAGCATTAGAATGCCGTCTAAATGTTGTCCTAACTTGTTCCCTCTACGCTCGCTTGATTCGCCTCCGCCATTCGTTCGAACCCTCCCCGATGCGAAGAAAACGGCCTTCTCGGCCGCTTTGGTCATTTCCTGATGTCCGTTCGCCATCGCCGAGCCGGACGTCTTCAACCTCCCTTTTCCTCCTCGTCGTCGACCTCGTCATTAGGGTGGTTCGGAAATTGCACTTTTTTTGAATTTTCTGGGCGCCTGCACGTAGTATCGTGAGGTTGAAGTAAAAATGCGATGTCCAAAGGGAAATTAATCTATGAAATTAAGACACTTTTAGAGGTCACTACCGGCTATTTAAAAAAATTCGAAAATTTGGAGGGTCTGAATTTAAAGTGAAAATGAAAAATTCGACATTTTCTTGGAGCCAACTCGGCTCCAAGAAAATCTCGCAAGATTAATATTTTCAGCATCTTTGATATGCATGATTTAAAAATCTGAAAAAATTCATACGTATTCAAAAAAAAAAGTGAACGAATAATTGTCATTAAAAGAAAAAGTTACCTCTCCGGGATATTTGTCGAAGAAATTTTATTTTTCATCAATTTGTCAATAACACTTTGGAATTATTGTTAAGCAAAAAAATTGATCCTTTCGGCATCTTTGATACGCTCGATTTTTTTTTTTTTTTTTTTTTTTTTCAGATTTTCATTACAATCGCGAAGTGTCCACAATTTCTACGCATTACTCTGAAACTTATGCGAAGTGAACGCTGTTCGCGAGGACTACCGCGAGGACCAACCTGCTCATCGTGGTCGTGGATTTTCGAAGATCGGTCAAAGGAGAGAGAAAAAAATCATCGATGGATTGTTCGGAGGGAAGTTCGGTCTCGATTCTTCGAGAGTGGATCGACGAGCGCGATGAACCGGAAGCGAAAGAGTTCGCTCGGCACCGGCGGGCACCGCCGGTGTCGCGACGGTAGGAGGCCAGCACCGCGAGGGAGTTGGTAGCCTCTCGGACAATGAACGACAGAGCCTCTTTGTTCTCGCGCGACTCAACGGCTTCGCTCCTCGTGGCCGCGATGTTTTGTCAAGGTCACTCTCATTCACCCTCAACCCTAACCCTCTCACCTCCATTCCGCGCCTCGTCCCTTGGTGTTTCCATCCCCATCACCGTGCGACCGGCGACCTCCGCAACCAGCGCCGCGCTCCTCATTGTTTCAACGGTAAAATAACGTACAAACCGCACGCGCCCTCAAAGACTGCGACGACAACGGCAACTTTATATTAACTGTGTCACGTCGACTGTTTGCTCCGTCGACTGGGGCGACGACCTTCAGCGGCGAAGTTCCCATTGTCATCTGCGACGTGGGCCAACAGAGTCAGTGAGATCCTTTTTCGATGAGCAAATTTCTGCGCCCAAACGATTGAACGCCCAATGGAACACTTTGTCAAGGGATATTACCTGGTTCCTTTCATTATGATGTTCTCTTATTTTGTTTTTTGGGTGACATTCTTTGTGTGTGCGAAGAGCACACACAAAGAATGTCAATATGTTGGCGATATGTTGTATTTCCCGACAAAATGTCACTAAGTGTGCTCCGCAGAAATTGATTTCCGTATTGCGACAGGACCGCAACGCTTTGACTTCCGATCTTGATATATTTCCAAAAAGATTGACTATGCATAATGAAACCCAAGCTTAAGAGCCTCTTCATCAAGACCCCAAAGAGCATCATGAACTTCAATCTTCCCAAAGCCGCAGCGCATCAAAGAACTAGGTATCGATAAGTTTCCTTTACACTTCTCACTTTCGCTTTCATGAATCCTTGGTCGCGTGGCACATCGTACCTTACTCGCGGAGCCAGCGCCCTGAGCCTCAACAACGGAGACGTCCTGGCGATCCTAACGCCCTTGTTCAAACGACAATGAACCGCGCGAGCTGGAAGATCGCCTGGGCGAGGAATAAAGGAAAGTTACCATCGCCTATCCGGGGCGCACTCTCAGTCCATGAAGACTAGGCAAGACTACGCAAGACTAGGCAAGACCTACAACAAGACCAGAGTTTCATGGTCCCGAATTCGCCAGGTGCGAGCCACGTGCTCGCGACCCTCGGCCCGATGATCCAGGATCAAAGTTGGGTTGCCAGATTGGAGGGAACGCGCTGAAGAACCGATGGCCCAAGATACCGTCTAGACTTCCACCGGCCACGCTATGTGACTCGTGTGTGTATGTGTGTGTGTGATTCGGAGACTTTGGTGATCTTCACCGACGCTGAGTTTCTCCTTTATTCGCCGTCTTTCACCCTCGACGACACGGTCGAATCATCTCTTTTGAGGCTCGTTTCGCGCGGCGGGTCGGGTCACTTCACGGTCCTTCGCCGGGACATCATTGGGTCTCCACTTTCAGCTGCGGGACACGCGCTGCGCTCTGTTCTTGCGACGCATTACGAAAGCGTCAGCGACACATGACTAGGGCTGTACAGTTTTGGCCGTCTTGGCGGGCTAAAAAATCTTATGCGGCTAATGGACATTATAGTTTAACCGGCTAAGCCGTCTTAGCCGGCTAAGTTGGTCTGGCCGGCTTAAAATTGGCCGAAGTTTAGCCGGCTTATTATTGTTTATCGTGAATTACAAGGAAACTAACAAAATGACTGAGACATTTATCTTCGGCACGTTAAGTACATCGTTCTTGCGACGCATTACGAGAGCTTCAGCGACCACGGACGATTCCTCATCGATGTCCAAGGAGAACTCGTGATTCGTTCGGTCATGCCTCTTGGGAATCTTGCTTTCCGGATGAAGTTTAACGACCGGCGCGCGGTCCAGCTGCAGCTGCTGAGGGTAGTTGCGATCTTTCACACCACTGGTGTTTGGTGGGGTTGTAAATTTATCCCGACGCCACTCATCCGACGATCGGGTGAGCCCTTCGGGATTCTTGGTGGGATGTCCCGGCAGAATTCGATGACGGAGATTGAGGCGGATGTAGGACGAGGCAGCGCCTACAATTGCCTCGCATTCATGTGCGGTCCTACGAGGAAGAGCCCGCGGGCTGGGGCAAGTTTTAGTGTCGGTGAACCTTGAGAAGGGAGGAAAAAGGTCGTGGAAGACTGTTCGCGGGAGAGTCGAGGCTCCGGATTTCGAGACACCCCTGTTGCGGGTCTTTCTGGCAGAGGTCCGCTTGGCGAATCGACGCACCGAAGACGTTATGTCGGTCGCGGATTTGCTCACCGATCTGGACAGTACTTAAGGTAGCGCCAGAGGACAGCCTGGACCCACGTGAGTTCAGAGATAATTGAGACATAATTGCGAACACTTCGCGTGGAGATAAAAATCTGAAAAAAAAAACAAAAATCAAGCATATAGAAGGTGCTGAAAATATTGATTTTGCATAATAATAATAATTCCACAATGTCATCGACTACTGGGACTTTGTCGCAAGCACTAACTTAAGGTAGCTCCAGCGAGTGATATTCATTTAACGCAAATTCGAGAAATTCTGCCAATAATTGTAAACACTTGCCGATGTCATAGAAATCTGAAAAAAAAAAATTCATACTTATTACAGGCACTGAAAAGACTAATTTTGCATAATAATAATTTCAAAATGTTATCAACGAATTGTTGAAAAAAAAATAAAAATTGTTCATCGAAACATGCGGTAACTCAACTTTTTTTTTTTTTTTTTACGAAAATGATTCGTTTATTTTTCGGAATACGGATGAATTTTTTTCCAGATTTTTATTTCTATTTTGATTTTTGCACATTTTTATTGTCTTTTTTTTTGCAAAAATAAGAAAAACCAAAATAAAGATGAAAGCCTGAAAAAAAAATTACCGAAAGTACTTTTGGATACTTTAAGCACTACTACTGAGCACCAAGACCAAAGTAGTCGTACAATTTTGAGCATAGCCTCCACACTTTGGGAAAGCCACGTTCGTTCTCCAATGACGCAATATGTTACCCACCTTACTTGGATAACATATTGCGTCATTGGAGAACGAACGTGGCTTCCCCAAAGTGTGGAAGCTATGCTCAAAATTGTACAAGTACTTTGGTCTTGGTACTCAGTAACAGTGCTTAAAGTACCCAAAAGTACTTTCGGTAATTTTTTTTTTCAGGCTTTCATCTTTATTTTGATTTTTCTTATTTTTGCAAAAAGAAACAAAAAAAGACAATAAAAATGTGCAAAAATCAAAATAAAGATGAAAATCTGAAAAAAAATTCATACGTATTCCGAAAAATGAACGAATCATTTTCGTTCATTTTTCAGAATTGCATTTTTCGGAGTTACCCACTCCGAAAAATGCAATTCATTTTTCGGAGTTACCCACCTTACTTGGGTAACATATTGCGTCATTGGAGAACGAACGTGGCTTCCCCAAAGTGTGGAAGCTATGCTCAAAATTGTACAAGTACTTTGGTCTTGGTACTCAGTAACAGTGCATAAAGTACCCAAAAGTACTTTCGGTAATTTTTTTTTCAGGCTTTCATCTTTATTTTGATTTTTCTTATTTTTGCAAAAAAAAAGACAATAAAATTGTGCAAAAATCAAAATAAAGATAAAAATCTGGAAAAAAATTCATACGTATTCCCCCGAATTTTGTTTTCCCCCGAAATGACTCAATTTTTATTTTTCACTCAATTTTCATTTGATACTCCGGCTATCGTCGAACTTTGGCCGATTGTTTGGTCTCTCTTGGTTCTCGTCAAGTTCTCTTATTCTTCCTCCATTGTCAAGTCTTGTTTCGAACGAACCAAAAAAAAAAGAAAAAAAAAGAGAAACTCGACGAGAGAATAAAAAACGGATAACGCCGGATTGTGCGGATGTTGACCGAGGGCCTCGGTCGTTCTGTGACACCTGAGGTGTGTCGTGGCACGTTGCGACAAGGGTTCCTCGTAGCCGGTGAGACATCCATCAACCGTTCTTTGTGTCGCCCCGGCCGCCGAGCGACACCTGGTCCGGCCGTTGCCTGGCCCGGAGTGCGTTCCCTTCTCGCCCGCCCCCGAACTTCAACGTCTCTCCGGCACCCCCGAATGACGAATCCCGAACGGGGATTCAGCGATCACCGGTACAAACGGAGCGCAAAAAAAAAATAAATAAATAAAAAATAAACAAGCCACACAACGGCCACGGAGTTTCTCCCCTTCAACGAAGAAATGGACCAAAAAAAAAAAATGGCCAAATATATCGTTATATTTGGGGATTTTGTTGGTGTTTTTTTGGTGGGTTGTTTGTGGACGAGACATGTTTTTTTTGCTCAAAAAAGCAGAAATAAAATGGAAGTGTCTATAATTAAAATTAAAATTAAAAATATAATTAAAAATGCCATTTTCACAAAAATTAAATGAAGGAACTTTATGAGAATTTCAATTTTTTTTTTTACTTTTTTAAATTGTATTTTTGTATACTGAACGGGAATTCAGGAATCACCGGTAAAAACGGAGCGCAAAAAAAAGAAATAAAACAAACAAGCCACACAACGGCCACGGAGATTCTTCCCTTGAACGAAGAAATGGACCAAAAAAAAAAAAAAAAATGGCCAAATATATCATTTATATTTGGGGATTTCGTTGTTGTCTTTTTTTGGGTTTGTTTAAGAGCGACACTCTCGTATCTTGACGACTTTCATTTATTTTCTTACCGAAACATAGTTTCCGCAAGAAAGTTAAAGGAAACAATTTTCAAGCCCTCAAAGCCCACCTCACATGTGTCCAAAACTCGCAGCGACACCCAAAGTCCCCCAAAAAAAAAAAAAAAAAAAAAAATCCCCAAAATTCCTCGAATCACTCGCCAAAATTGATCGTCGAGAACCTCAAAACGACTCCTCCGCCACGCAGACACTGGCTGATCGATTTCGGACGTTACCGGACGAATATCGTTTTGTCAAAAGAGAGTTTGTCAAAATTGTCCCTCGGGACAACCTAAATACGATGAGTCGCCGAAGCCACCCCCCCCCCCCCCGAGGACGATAATTTGGAGGTGCGGAATGCGATTTTTCCTGCAGCGCGCGCTTAACCGGCATATTTTCCGCCTGCGTGGCCATTTTTTTTATTTATTTTTTTATTTTTTTTTTTATTTTATAAAGAATCCACCTATGCTCATGTAGCGGGGTATTAAAATATCAGAGGCTCGATACGTCGTCGTCGACATTGTGTGGCCGCCTACCGCGGTTGGTGTTGCCGGATGACGCGCCGAGTTTTCCTTGTGCTCGGCGGCATCAAAGGAGTCACTTCGTCATTGTGCTCCGGTCACGGTAGCGAGCGCGCGCGCGCGCGCCAAACAAGATCCATTCTTACGTCGTTCGTGGCTGGTTAGTTGCCCGCTTGGCGTGAATACTTTGCGCTCTACTGTACACCGCCTCGTTGTCATGAAAGTCTGCGCGAGAAGAGTCTTCGAGCTTTCGCACTTCGCGGGCGAATAAAAAAAAAAACAAAAAAAAGGAAGCCATGTTTTTTTTTTTGGGATTTTTTTTTTTTTTTTTTTTTTTTTTTTTTTTTTATGACCGACAGGTCGTTAATATGTTCGGTCGGGACATTTTGTGACGGGCCTTGATTTGCCGAGAGCAGAGTTGGCAAGTACTTGAAGTATCATGAGTGCTTGTTTGGTAGTTAAAGTGGGTACTCGAATTGTCAAAGTAATTTTCGGTACTTTTGGCGCTGTTAGCGAGTACCGAGGACGAAATACGTGTGAATTTTTTATTGAGATTTTTGTTTAATCTTTACTTCGATCTTTGCACATTTCGCACGTTTGCAAAACAAGAGAAATCAAAATGAAGATAAAAAATCTGAACAAAAAATTCATACGCATTTCGAAAAATGAACGAATCATTTTTGTTTGAAAAAAAAAAAAAAAAAAATCTTTGACTCAAACAAAATTACAATAAATTCAAAATGAAAACTATTCCATCTTTTGATTTTATTGATAGATCAATAAACCATCTCTTTCCGACTCTATGCTTCACATGATATTAGTTTTTTTTTTTTTTTTTTTTTTTTTCTTTATCAACGATGAATACCGCATATCACTCGCATCGAGAAACCGAAAAAAAAAAAAAAACATTTTTTTTTTTTTTTTTTGGACTCAACCAAAATTACAATAAATTCAAGTGAAAATTGTTCCGACATGCGATTTTATTGCCTAGTCGTTCAAACCTCTATTTCCGGCTCTGATCTTCGGTTCTCCTTTGGGTTCCCCGACAAATCCTCGAGGCCGTCATCGATCCGCGTCGCGTGTCAACCCCTTTGACGTCCCACCCCCCCCCCCCCCCTCCCGCCCCGTTCAAAAATAATTTCCGAAAATTTCGTGTCGCGCATCGCCGCTCGTACCTGGCGCAGGTATCGGCCGAGCCATTGTGCGCGATGAACTTTCCCGAGGACGCGCTCGGCAATCTCCGAGGATTCGGGATGAAAAATCTCCCGACGTCGTGGACGGGAGCTCGCACCGTCGCAGCACCTGCCACCTCCCCCGCAGCACCATTGACGGCATGAAATATCGAGGTCCCCGGGGAACGAGGATGACCGGTCGGGACACCTGGATTCGCAGTCAATGGAAAGATGAGCCGCGGAGCTAAAAGTTGTGCGACTCGCCGCTCGCTCTCTCCCCTTTGTCGCGAAGGATCGTTCGGGATCGCTCGCTCGCCGGACCATCGATCATCCTCACCTTACGGCCCTACGCCACGCGCGAAGCAACCGAGGAGAGAAAGTACTGACAAAAAAAAAAAAAATAAAAAAAAAATAAAAAATAAAATCGGAGCAATGTCCGATGCATCCGGAAAATTAATTCACTTGACGATCACCGTTTCTTTGGATTTTTTTTTTTTTTAGTGAAATTTTTATTTGAATTAAGTGAATGTTTATTTGAATCAAGCAAATTGTTTGTTTGAATTAAGTAAATATTTATTTGAATTAAATAAATATTTATTTAACTTCGATAAATATTAAAAAAAAAAAAAAACATTTCAACGTAAGATCTATGAATCGACAAGAAAATTATTTTAAAATATTTTTTTTTTTAAATATCACAAATATTTATAATAAATTTCACAAATGTTTAAAAAAAATTTTACAAGTGTTTTTTTTTTTTTTTTTTTTAAATTTCACAAATATTTTTAAATATTTATAAAATATATTAAGTATTTAAAAAATCCTATTGAAACCCATGAAAAAATATCCTCGTATTATGTCGGTCGATTCGAACTGCCCGATATTCCAAAAAATCGAACTTTCGTCGCAAAAATCTTCTCCTCTGTCTGTCCACGCTTCGTTCGACTTCGTTCGACTTTCGCGCCCCTCGAAATTTCACCCTCCACTTTGATTTATACTGTCTGTATGTTTGTCTACTTCGCGCCGTCGCGACCAGTAAAACTCGCACTGTAAAATGGACAAATAATTGTTGACCGAGCGAGCTCGAAGCGGCGCGAAGTGTCGTGCTGGGGAGAGGAGCGAGGGCGCTATGCGAGGGCGAGAAACGTCCTCGTTCCGCGGCGTTGAGCTCTCGAGGATAAAGTTTGCCCATTTGCGGCGGGAAAAGGGAACTTTTATTACGTTGTTATGAAGACGCATCTCGGTGGGCCGCCGCTTCGAGCTAGTTTTAATGTTTCTTCGAGATCGACGGAAGAAAGGGGGGGCGAACTTGACGAAGCCGGAGGAAGCTTTGACTTCCGGTGTGAAGAGAGTGGGAGGAGGCGAGAGGAGGCTTCAAGTTTGAGCGACTTCGAAGTTTCCGTCGACTTTCGTTTACCGATTTCTTTACGGCAAAAAAAAAAAAAAAAAAAAAGAGGTGGATGAATTATTTCTAAAAATGTAAAAGGTATATCGCGTCTTGCGGAGGATCGAGTGAATTTATGCACGATCGAAGATTCAAGCCGCTCATTGGGAAAACCACGAAAAATGCCTTTTACGACGAGGACTTACGATCGAAAAAAAAAATATATTTACTTGCCGAACGTTCGCGTAAATAAATATGTATTTATTGTAAATAAACATTTGTTTATTTAAAGTGAATATTTATTATTTTAAATAAATATTTATTTATTTATTTTGAATCAATGGTGATTTATTTTTTTTTTTATAAATATTTATGTACGTCAAATAATTCTGACTCGTAGGTTGTTGTAGCTGTGGATCGTTCGTGGGCTTTGATATGTTATAAAGTTGTGAAACTGAAAAATTTAGATTTTCGAAGATTTTCCAGAAATTCGTCACATCCGGTCGAAAATAGTACAGTACGATACAAGTGCGAAAAAAACTTTTACGCACGCTTCTCGTCTTCTACGCACCCTTCTCGTACTTTTCGTACTTTTCTAGTACTTTAGGAACGCTTCTCGTACTTTACGCACTTTTAGCGTACTTTACACACGTTTCTCGTACTTTAGGCACGCTTTTCGTACTTTACGCACGCTTCTACCACTTTACAGACACATCTCGTACTTTAGGCACGCTTTGCGTACTTTACGCACGCTTTGCGTACTTTACGCACGCTTTGCGTACTTTACGCACGCTTTGCGTACTTTGCGTCCGCTTTGCGTACTTTGCGCACGCTTTGCGTACTTTACGCACGCTTTGCGTACTTTGCGCACGCTTTGCGTAATTTACGCACGCTTTGCGTAATTTACGCACGCTTTGCGTAATTTACGCACGCTTTGCGTACTTTACGCACGCTTTGCGTAATTTACGCACGCTTTGCGTACTTTACGCACGCTTTGCGTACTTTACGCATGCTTTGCGTACATTACGCACACATCTCGTATGACAATGAGCCCCATTATTGCCTACGCAGTAATGAAACAGTCCTGCGCATGCGCACAGGTCAGTAACGATCAGTGCTTAATAACAGGCGATTTTTTTGTCCGTGTTCCACGCGACGAAGGAAGTTATTTTAGTCGGGAGAAAAATGGTTTCTTTCATGTTCAGAGCTTTCCCGAAGCGCGTCTTCGTGAACATTACAGATATTGCAATAAAATAAGGCACGGTCGTCGAGGCAATATAAATCCCGTTATAAACTATAGGCATTATAAAGCCCGCAAGCGAGGAAGTGCGAAGTTTGATCGCGAGCCTGGAAGGGGGTCGCGGTTTGTCTTTGGCAGGGATGAAGAAGACAGTAAAGGAAAAGGGGTTGTAAAATCGTGCGCCCGAGAGATCGTACAGGCGTTGAACAGATTATTACGCTTAATGTCGGGCATAACGCTTAATTTTAACGGCCGGAAGACCTCCCAGCGCCGGTGCGAAACGCGAATGGGCGCGAAACTGTGCAATTTTGAGAACAATATTTTCATCACTGCCCTCTCTAAATTGTCCCTCTTCCGTTGTTTTTCAGGTGGAGCGGGCAGAGGCGGTGAAAATGGAACGCCGAAGCCGCCGCGGGACAACTGGCTGTAAGTTCTGACCTTTTTTTTTGTACAACTTTGCAGGAAAGATCATTTATTAAATTTTTTTTTTTTTTAATTATTAATATTGCTTATCAATACTTATTAATATTTTTATTTTTTTTTGTTGTTGTTGCTTTTAATTATTTATATTACTCGTGGATCATTTGTTAGAGATTCATTGAGGCCCAAATCTCGCACTCGTATCGAGCGCTCCAAGTACAAAGTACTTTTTCTTCTTAATCGGAATAGGCTTAGTTCGACGAGCACCAAATTTGGAGAAGAATTTTCAAATCAAACGGCTCTGTTGAGGGCCAATATTTTTTTTTTTTTTTTCAAAACGTCCAAACTCTGAGTTTCCAATTCTTGGTAAAAAAAGACTAATCGACCGGACTTCGACGACTGGGTCTTGGGGTAGTGAGTGAAGGTCGACTTGATGTATGACGACTAAATTTGGAACGCATCGATCTAGTAGAGTGGCCAAAAGTCAGAGAAGTCTCGATTTTACGCATGAAAAATCGTATTTTTGGGATTTAAATGGAAAATATTGGGAGTAAAAATCATTTTGTGAGACAAATATTTTTATTAAGTCACGAAAGAGGTGCAAAGTAATTTGCACATGGTTTCTTCATTTATTACAATTTTTGAGCATAGTTTCCTCAAAGAGCGAAGCTGTGCTCAAATTTGTACAAGTACTTTGGTCTTAAAGTACCAAATAATTATTCATATACATGAAATAAACTTAAAATAAACTCAAAATAAATTTAAAACAAACTTAAAAACTAAAAAAAAAAATAATGAAATAATACTTATTATAGTTAATTAGGACTCCGAACTTCGCTCTAAAATCAGTAATTCCAATATCTCCATAATTTTCAACAATCTTCAATTTCCCATGTGATACGGAGCTTTTCACAGTAAGCAATTGGCTGCTTCCACTTCCCCTCCATTGACTTCCAAAATGCGTCGAACTTTCCCCATAAATTTAACATTTCTATCACATTTCCCCAATTTTTTATTTTATTTTTATTTCCCCCCCCCCCACCCCTCCCCAAACTCGCTGCAACAAACCGGGTGGTACGAACTTCGCTCCCCCCTCATCGAGCTCGCGCTCCGTCGCGGTTCTCTAATTTTCCATCTCTTCCTCCTACTGCCGTGGAGAATCACCACGCTCGTTTCCTCGACACCCGAAAAGCCACACCTTGCAGCGCGCCCTTTCCCTCCTCGCCCCCTCCCCCCCTCCTCCTCCTCCTCACCGGCCGTATTGCGACGAGACGAGACCAAGATTGAATGGAAGCCAAGAGAAACGAGGAGAAACGGGGCGAGCCGCGGGGCGAGGAAGAAACGTCACCTCGAGGGCCCAATTAGTGCCGGCGCGAGTGTCATCTCGCTGCGGTTTCTGCATTCGCGTGTGACTGCCGCTTTCTGCGACCCCGTGAGTTCCTCATCTCCTCTGTGCCATCCTGCCGACGCCCCACCTCACCGCCGCGCCACCCTTACTTCTATCTTTCGCCACCATCCGCGTCTTCCTTCCTCACCGCCGTCCCTTTGCCACCCTCATGCCGTTTGTTGCTCTGCTTTCCGCGCTTTGCCGAGAGATGCTTCCTTCACTTTCTGGATACTGTATGCATTAAACACACCCCCTCCCCCCCCACCCACCCACCCACCTAGCGGTCTCCTCCCTCCTTTCGCCGACCGGGAAACTGCAATTTAGCTCGAAACTCGCACTTCCTCGCAAATTGCACTATATTATTATTATTATTGTTATTATTATTATTATTATTATTATTATTATTATTATTATTATTATTATTATTATTATTATTATTATTATTATTATTATTATTATTATTATTATTATTATTATTATTATTATTATTATTATCATTACTGTTTGTATTTTACGACGTCCAAGCGACTTTTTGGCTTGTACGTCGAAGATTCTGCTCCATAAAGATAAAAAAAAATATATATATATATATATATATATATATATACATATGTAGAAACATAATATTGTAGAGACGAAGAAAAGAGAAATTTAGCTCTCAATGGATATGTAACCCTTAGCTCATGAGAATTGTGTCAGTTTTTGCGGGGCATTCCACAGTATGCACGCCTGCGTTTGTGTATCCCCTTTGATATACGATAGAGCGCTACGCCCCTTCGAGAATATGAGGCTCGATGGATCGAGGGAAACCTTTGGATAGGATTTTTATTTTTCTCCTCTTTATATTTTCACTCGCATCGCATCGTCTTTTCGACTTCTTTCGTTCTTCGGCATTCCGCTCCATCGCGCTCACTCGCCGATTCCCCATCATCGCTTATTTCCACAGCCCATTATCCAATTTCCGTGCGGCTTTTCTATACGCACATACACATTTCGCGATATAATAATTGGGCATTCAGCGACGTTCTGCTCTTCTCACCGCCGTCGCTTCGAGGCTTCGTCGAGACGAGCGCGGCGCTGAATCGTATCATTATTTTTTTTTTTTTTTTTTTTTTTTTTTCAGAATCGCGAGAAGGAAATTGCCCGAAAAACCTGAAAAATCCTCCTCGGTTTTTCGTTATCGTACACTTGACGCAAAAAATACAATGAAAAAAAAAAAAGAGTTGAAAATTGACATTTTCATATTGATTTCGCTGTAAAATATCGATTTTTATAAAATCTGACTGCTCCGACAGATTTTGACCAAATTCAATGTCAAAAATCTTTGATAATTGTATGCAATTATCAAACAATTATTATTCATATATTATATATAAATAATATATTATAATATATTATATTATTATGATATATTATATTATTATTATTATTTATATTTTAATGGAATTTCAAGACAACTGTTCGAAATTTACCCAAGGTAGAGTTACGACTACCGTTTTTTTTTTTTTTTAATTCAAATTCGCGTGAAATTTTCAATTGGGCCTCAATCTTTATGAAAAATTGCACTAGATGAAAAGACGTGACCACTCTACTATAGTGTACCAAATTTCAACCGGCTGTCTCGAACCGTCTCCGCGTTATAGTCGTTTCAAACGACGAAATTCTCTCACGCATTTCTCGATGTTTTGGACTATTTTAAGGCTTTATGTACGCGATTTCGCCGATTTTCGAAGGTACTTTTCTAGACGCGGTTTTGGCTTTGAAGTTGGCGGTCGGGCGAATTAAAAAAAAAAAAAAAAAATTAAAATTTTTGAAATTTTTCGCGTATATAAGGCCTTAAGTAATCTGACACTAAAATCTCGAAATTGTTTTTTTTTTTTTTTTTTTTACCAAAACAAATCTTCCTCTATGAAGGAAAAGAGATTTAAAAAAACGCACCATATTGCAGATTGTATTTTTGCACAGCGATCGTTCTTTTTCCCATGGATCAACCCTTCCAAAATCTTCATCGCTTCGGCCTGGAACTATGGTTGTGCGACGCAAGGGATTAGCCGCGTCAAATTTTCTATTAACTCTCTCTCTCTCCATTCATTCGGCAACTTTCAGGCTTCGGATTCAACTCTCCGATCTGTCAGTTAAAAAAAAAAAGAAGTTTTGTGTTGCCATCCGGAGAACTCTCGGCTCTTGTAAGGCGACGAGATTTTATTACCTGAGCCATGTTACGTAACACACGGAAGAGCCTGTACTCCGGCCTTCCGAAGTCGAATGAGCTCGCTATAATCTCTAATCTAGCTGTAACCCCGCGGAGAAGGGTGTGACGTGTGCGTGACACTCGACAATGCCACCCCGGATCATCCGGAATTTATCCCCGTGCCCCGAGACGTCCACAATGGAAACGAACTTTGGCCGCGTTACACGGTCATCCGACTGCTCGACACCGAAAGGAATCCGCCGAAAACCGTTCAAAATTGAGTTCGCAGGGATAAATTAAAATCAAATGAAATCAAATGAAATCAAGTGAAATCAAACGAAATCAAACGAAATCAAACGAAATCAAACGAAATCAAACGAAATCAAACGAAATCAAACGAAATCAAACGAAATCAAACGAAATCAAACGAAATCAAACGAAATCAAACGAAATCAAACGAAATCAAACGAAATCAAACGAAATCAAACGAAATCAAACGAAATCAAACGAAATCAAACGAAATCAAACGAAATCAAACGAAATCAAACGAAATCAAACGAAATCAAACGAAATCAAACGAAATCAAACGAAATCAAACGAAATCAAACGAAATCAAACGAAATCAAACGAAATCAAACGAAATCAAACGAAATCAAACGAAATCAAACGAAATCAAACGAAATCAAACGAAATCAAACGAAATCAAACGAAATCAAACGAAATCAAACGAAATCAAACGAAATCAAACGAAATCAAACGAAATCAAACGAAATCAAACGAAATCAAACGAAATCCAAATCTGAATCCGAATCCGAATGAGAATCAAATCAAATTTAAAGCGCAACGCCACTCTTAAGCCTTCAAAGTGATATCAAACTTGGCGAATTTGCTTGATTTAAATATTTTTTGACCAAAAGAAAAAACAATGGATTAGACATTTTTTACAAGCAAATGGTTCATGGTAGGAAACCATTTTTGAGATTTTTTTTTTGCACGCCACATTTAAAAATATAGTATCGAGTAAAACGAAAAGCGACTTCTAGTGTCGTCTTCGATATGCAATTCCTTGCTAATGACCCTTTTCCTGCCGAAGTGGTGTCCTCGGTTTCCTTACTTTGTTTTTTTCCCCACAAACTTATATTCACGAATCTCTATCCAAGCCTAACCCGTTAATTCCGTGAATTCTGACATCGCCGCATAATTACTTTTTAATATTACTTTTCTCCGCATTATTTTTTAATGTCACTTTTTTTCCCCCGTTCCTTCCGCAACTCGGCGTCTGTTTATTACTCGCCACTTGCCACTAATTTCTCACTATATTCGCGCACGCGGCGGGTATACACTTACCATTTCGTATTCCCTCTTCTTCGGTTCATTTTTTTTTTTTTTTTTTTTTTTTTTGCAACCTTTATTCCGTTTTTCATTTGCGAATAGCCAGGGATCCAAAGTGCTAGCGAAGTGGCGTGTCGAGTGGTCTCTCTCCCGTCGACAATGGCGTCGTTAGACCTTATATCCTCATCCGCGGGCAAACTCGCGGAAAGAGAGGGACCATTTTCACAAAAAAAAAAAAAGAAAAAAAATGAACAGGTAGAGGGCGAGAGATTGCGCCACCCGGTGCCCGAGTGTCATTCAATTGCATATCCCAATTAAATAACAGGCAAAAGGGCGACGTAGCGTCGCGTAGCGGTTTCTCTCCCCGACGACGAGCTTCCCCTGCCTTAATTGCGAATAAAAAAAAAAAAAAAAAACGGGGGGGGGGAAAAAAGAAAGACGTGAAATAAATACTCGTCGGTGGGTAGCGACGCGCGCTCGGTTCGTCCAACGTCGAATGGGCAGCCCTCTCGACGGGAAGCCACCGTGCGCATTTCCAACCCTCCAGTCTTCCTCGAAAGCCCGGATGAACGGCCGCGCTTCAGACACTGTCCTCCTGGCTCGCTCGCAGATCCATCTTAATGTCATTACGCGAGGGATGAAATTAATTTCAGCGATCGGCAGCGCTTCAAGCAGCATGATTTTTGGTTGGTTCGTTGGGAATTGTTACTAGATTTTGTATTTTTTTTTATTTTTTTTATTTTTTGGTTCATTAGATTTTCATTAAATATTGAAAATGCGAATCGATTAATCGCGTCGTCGACGAGAATATTGACGGACTCAACCGTGACAAATAAAAACAATGAAACAACGAGAAATGTTCGTAAAAATCACACTATCACATAAATTAATAATGCAAAAATCGATTTTAATCAAGGGAGAAAAAAAAACCACTAGCACTTTATTACCGATCGCCGCTATAACCGCAATCGGCGAAGCACGAAGCCGTCAGACTGTGTCGAAGGTCTCGACATAGCGCGACAGACTCGTTTCACATGCGAGCCGTCAGGCATTGCGGCAAAAAGTGGATGAAGAAAAAGTTGAAAAAGAAAAACGGATATGCACGGAACACGAGGAGTTCGTAGCGTAACACATGCAAATGAACTAATTACCAGCCGAGATGACTGACAAAGAGGAGCCGTCGGGGGAGGGTTTGGTCGGATCCACGGTACATCAGTGAGTGTTAAAGGTGCCCTCCCTTAGCTGCTGAATCCTTTTCCGCCCGGGATTTCTCGAACGTGCAGTCGCTGTAAAGTCGCGTGTGCGATAACGTTGATACAGGCTCGTCACTCTTTGGTCTCCGGCTTCGTCACTTATCGCACCGCTTGTGCGTGTGTATTTTCAATGGGACGCGGCTGCCAGATTCGCTGTTGCACGCGTGTTCGTCGTATGGCGATGGTCTCGACGGGAGAGTTCCGGCAACGAGCTTGCGGAGAAGAGACAGCAGAAAGGCGCTCGGCGCTACTCAACTGAGAATCGAAATGTTAATTAACGAAGCTTCCTGGACATACCGACGGAGAAAGCGCGACGGGGTTGTCTGACTTCGAGGGAGAAGTGGAAATTGAAGAAGCCGAAAGACGCGAATCGCGGTTGCATCCGCACGGCTCTCGAGACGTGATGGACACTTTGGAAAATATCCGACTGATGTGGTTTTCTTGTGGTACGTCAATACGATAAAATGCAGTGTTAATTTCACTTGACTACCACAAAATCTTAGCCGGATGAAGTGAATTCACCAGTAAATCAACACCTCAAGCAAAATGCCCAGCTTCAATAAGTTATAGCTCGCATATCATGACCTCAAAAACTGTCGTTTTAAGTTATAATGAATCAGTATATTCTTGTTATCAAATAGAACGCTTAGCCCCGTAGAAATTTGATCAGGTATAGCTGGCGACTGATCAGGTCGTGATGAGGAAACGGTAAGGCTTGCCGTTTTATGGAAATCCTCACCTGGGTCGGTTCTGGCGCACACGGTCTGCATGATCAGGTTAGCCTACGACTAGTAAGATCAGGTCCAGATTAGGCAGTGATCGGGCAGTCCTTGTTAATCGATAGTTATGAACACTCGTAGAACTTTGATCAAGTACGCCTTACGACTGATCGGATGATGTGAAAACGGTCAGATTTTTCGTTTTATGGAAATCCTTACCTGGGTCGGTTCCGGCACACGCGGTCTGCATGATCAGGCTAGCCTACGACGAGCAACATCAGGTCCAGATCGGGCATTGATCGAGCAGTATTTGTCAATCGATGGTAATGGATATGCTTAGAAATTTGATCAGTTATGCCTCACGACTGATAAGGTGACAAAGAAACGGTAAGGAAATCCTTATCTGGGTCGGTTCTGGCGCACGCGGTTTGCATGATCAGGCTAGCCCTACGACCAGTAAGATCAAGTCCAGATCAGACGTTGATCGGGCAATCCTTATCAGTCAATAGTAATGAACACGCGTAGAACTTTGATCAAGTACGCCTTACGACTGATCGGATGATGTGAAAACGGTCAGATTTTTCGTTTTATGGAAATCCTTACCTGGGTCGGTTCCGGCGCACGCGGTCTGCATGATCAGGCTAGCCTACGACTAGTAAGATCAGGTCCAGATTAGGCAGTGATCGGGCAGTCCTTGTTAATCGATAGTTATGAACACTCGTAGAACTTTGATCAAGTACGCCTTACGACTGATCGGATGATGTGAAAACGGTCAGATTTTTCGTTTTATGGAAATCCTTACCTGGATCGGTTCCGGCGCATGCGGTCTGCATGATCAGGCTAGCCTACGACTAGCAACATCAGGTCCAGATCGGGCATTGATCGAGCAGTATTTGTCAATCGATGGTAATGGATATGCTTAGAAATTTGATCAGTTATGCCTGACGACTGATAAGGTGACAAAGAAACGGTAAGGCTTGCCGTTTTATGGAAATCCTTATCTGGCTCGGTTCTGGCAAACACGGTCTGCATGATCTCACTAGCCGTAGGCTTTACGGCTCTCAAGACACTCAATCGTCATATTAAGCCTCTCAAGGCAGTCAATCGACATTTGGACCATGCGTCAAGCGAGATTCTTCATTGCTTGCTTTGTTTCCTCAAAACGTCACTAATTGACATTTACCAAATTCTCACGGCTGCCCACAACGCACTAAATTTCGAAAAAAAAACCCACAAATTTGTTAATTCCAACACGAGAAGCTTCCCGGCTCCCTTCGGGCCTCTCACTTGAGCCTAACATGCAACCCGGCAGCATATCGTGCAGCATTCACATTCACCTCGCCCGTATAGACAAAGAAAGTGGGACTCGGGCGCGAGATCTTCTTGAAATTAAACGGCAGGCTGAACATCGTTGCTACAGTTGAATCCGGCGCGTAGCTCGTTACACGAGCCTGGTTTGAATTCCATCCGCCTCTTCTCCCACTGTCTTCCGCCCCCTTGTGCGCCCTCGCATCCCCCCCCCCCCCACCCCCCACCCACCCCGCGTGTGTGTGCGCGCTCTCCACACAAGCCCGCGACGAGGAGCCTCGACGAGGTGATGCTAAGGGCGCGCGTATTGCAAAATGGAAGCGTCGTAATTAGTATGCGCGTCCGCACGTTATGCACGCGACGGCACTCGCCTCGGCTCGGCTCCTCTCTCGGCAGCCAACAAGCTCTCCCCCTCGGTCGCCCCGCCGCGCCGCCGCCGTGTGTGCGAGCGCATTTCCTTTAGTCTGAGCGATGTGCCGGTGGAAAGGGAGTGTTGCAATTCGCACTTATGTTCGCCAAGTGCACCGGCGACACCAACGGGCGCTCGGCATAATGCACGCGACGGAAGAGGCCCTCGCACACGCCCAGGGAAACGGAGAAAGTGAGTGGAGAACGAGCGTCGCGTCTGCACGCGGGGACCGCGGCGCTTCGTCCGGGCTCGTCGAGGCCACTCGCGCGTGCATGCGTGCAACTTCGTGCGCCCTCTTCGCTCCTTTTTTTTTTTTTTCTTTTTTTTTTCACCTCGCCACTCGCGTTTCACCAAGTTCGCGGCGACTGGTGTCGGCGCGACGAGCCCCGAGGCAGCCGGTGCGAAAATGTCGCCGTGGGGCGCACGCGGGGGTTCACGCAGCTTCATTGTATCGCACGGTGAAAATGTCTGTCTGAGAGAGAGTCCGTTGACTGATAGTCTGATGAATGCTCAGATTTTGAGATCACTTTTTTTTTTTTTTTTTTTTGGCCGACTGTTTTCCGTGCTGCGACTTGCTACCTCAGAGCTCCCTACGAGGTCCTGATTCTTCTGGGTTCCATTAAGGCCTCATTTCTGTGCCATCTACTATTCCAAGTTTCACTCAGGGCAGCTGTTTATTAGGGCCTGATTCATCTGGGTTTCATTAAAAGCCTCTTTCCGGGCCCTGATCCTATTCTCAATCCCATCGAAAGCCTCCTTCGGTACCCTGATTCATCTAGGTCTCACAAAGAACCTATCTTGGAGCCCTGATTGTTCCAAGTCCCACTAATAACTTTCTATCAGACCCTAATTCTTCCAGGTCCCATTAAGGCCCCCTTTCTGTGCCATGATTATTCCAAGTTCCACTCAGGGCCTGATTCTTATAGGTCTCATTAAGGGCCCCTTTCTGTCCCATGATTATTCCAAGTTCCACTCAGGGCCTGATTCTTCTAGGTCTCATTAAGGGCCCCTTTCTGTCCCATGATTTTTCCAAGTTCCACTCAGGGCCTGATTCTTCTAGGTCTCATTAAAGGTCCCTTTCTGTGCGATGATTATTCCAATTTTCCACTCAGGGCCTGATTCTTCTAGGTCTTATTAAGGACCGCTTTCCGTCCCATGATTATTCCAAGTTCCACTCAGGGCCTGATTCTTCTAGGTCTCATTAAAGGTCCCTTTCTGTGCGATGATTATTCCAAGTTCCACTCAGGGCCTGATTCTTCCAGGTCTCATTAAGGGCCCCTTTCTGTGCCATGATTATTCCAAGTTTCACTCGGGGCCTAATTCTTTCAGGTCTCACTAAGGGCCCCTTTCTGTGCGATGATTATTCCAAGTTCCACTTAGGGCCTGATTCTTCTAGGTCTCATTGAGAGCCCCTTTCTGTGCCATGACTATTCCAAGTTCCACTCAGGGCCTGATTGTTCTAGCTTTCATGAAGGACCCTTGTCTGTGCCATGATTATTCTACGTTCCATTTAGGGCCTCTTTCTACTAGGGCCTAATTAATCTACGTTCCATTAAGAGCTTCTTTCCGCCGCGCCGCTATTTTCAGTACCATCAATGTCCTCTCTTTCCATGCCCTTATTCATCTACTTCCCACTAAGAACCGCCCTACGGACCCCAATAATTCCAAGCCCAGGGCATCATTTACTCAGTGGACCCGCCTAATATCTTGTTGCATAAAAATAAACAAAAGAAGTTTTTCTTTCGAAAGGAAAGTCACCGATTCCGCATGACGAATTTTTCTTCCACCGAGTGCATGACCGTGACGTTGTAATTCAACTGAGGGAAAGGCTCGCGATGCGGAAGTGTCGGGCTTCGCACTCGCGTAATGCGCGAAGAGCGAGGGAATTCGAAGTGCACAAGAACTCGCAAAGAACGGGGTGAACGCGCGAGTGAGGATCCCGAGGAGTTGGCTCGTTTTCTCGTCGCGGCAACCCTCGACACGCTTCGAAGTAGTCGCGCATGCTGTCTACCTTCAGCCTACCTCCTTTTTTTTTTTTTTTCTTTTTTTTTTTCCACGGCTCGATGACCACGCTCGTTGGAGCTCGCTCGGTAATGACGACCAACAGCATGAGGATAATAACTCCCTTACACCTCGTGCCTTACATGGCTGCTTATCATTGCGCCTATTACGAGCTCAGAACGCCGCTCGCGGTTCGCCCCGTCGCCGTTCGACTTAATTATCATCCGTCTAGATTGGATAATTATTAATTTCGGCAACGAAGAGACGCGAGCGAGGGATCGCTCGGCAAAACGTCCGAGACGCTCTTACTTTCTCTTCTCTTTTTTTTTTTTTTTTTTTAATCTTTTATTGAACAGATCATCCGGAAGGCAGCGAAGTTGGCAACGTTGCTCCTAAGAAATTATTGACAGCTGTCAAGCTTCGCCGAAAGTTGTATTTCTAT
The DNA here is from genome assembly GCA_963922035.1 of Amblyjoppa proteus. Classification (NCBI taxonomy): domain Eukaryota; kingdom Metazoa; phylum Arthropoda; class Insecta; order Hymenoptera; family Ichneumonidae; genus Amblyjoppa; species Amblyjoppa proteus. The sequence continues at coordinate 12,627,082 of OY998236.1, read as the reverse complement.
ATAACAATATAACAATATATCATTAATGAAAAGATTAAACATTTTTTTTTTTTTTTTGAAAAATCCATTTTCGTCAAAAAATTGTAAAAGCCCCTTCTTATTTTTCCACTATCAAAATGACAAATTTTTTTGGTTTTTTTTTTTGTTTGTTTTCGAGACATCGGATTTTTGTCACCGCCATTGTTTTCATTCGGCATATTTCCTAACCGATTTCATTAACGAAAAAATTCTAAACATTTTTTTTTTTTTTAAATCATTCAAAACAAAAAAAATGGTAACCCTCTTTTCATTTTTCTACTTTCGAAACGGCGAAATTTTTTTTTTTCCAGATATCGAATTTTGACCACCGCCATTGGCTTCAGGTGACTCATTTCCGCACGGACTACATGCGATTTTTGTTTTTTTTTTCGAAATTCTAAAAATTGACGATTTTCAGCGTAGGAAATCCTGTGATAAATTGCCAAACGACAGATTTTTTTTTTTTTTTTTTTTTTTTTTTTTAAATTTCGAGATATCGAATTAAAACCTCCGCCATTGTTTTCAAGTGGCATATTTACCGACCGATTTCGTTGACGACAAAATTCTAAAAAAAATTTTTTGCAAAGACGGTTTTCGAAAAAAAAAAAAAAAAAAAAAAAAAAAAATTGGTAAACCCCTTCCCATTCTCCACTTTCAAAAATGGCCAAACACTTATATATATAACACAATGTAATAGAATCTTTTTTTTTTTTTTTATATCGTTTAGCCGGAGCGTACCACAAATTGAGAAAAATGACAGCTGTCAATGAACCATCAGAGCAACTTAACTAACTTCCATGTCATTGCTCCGACTCCTCTCGCCAATTCTCATCAGGAGTCACGCCATTCGTTATCGAACTCGGCGGCGGCGAGACAGGACACTAAAAAAAAAAAAAAAAAAAAAAAAAAAAAAAAAAAAAAAAATGACTAATATAAAAAAAGCCCCAACGAATCCTCCCCGCGCGTAACCCTCGACTCGCGGTTCAAAATATCCGCGGGTGCAGGAGGATCGGGACAATCGGCGGTAAATTAGCTCGCGAGCTAATTACGCCGAAAAGGCCCTCAGGCCAGGCTCGGTACGAGTGTCGGGAGGGGTGCCGAGACACAGCCCTCTCGCGATAGCATCGAAGAAGAGACCGCGAGTCGGAGTGAGCGGAGCAAAGAAAAAAAAAAAAAAAAGCCTTTCATCGCAGAGCGTATCAGCTTTGAAGGCGCTGCAGTTCGTCTCGTTGCGGGGCGCGTTGGCGCGCGCCAATCGGGCGCCCGCGGATCAAACGGAATTTGCAGGCCCGCGTGCCCGAGTCGTCGCTCGAGGGCGCTGCTGCAAAAGCGCCGCGGGGGAAACGAGCCGCGAGGGAAAAAAATATGCTAGTGCGAAGTAAAGGGCTAAAAACAAAAAAAAAACAAAAAAACAAAAAAAAAACAAAAAACGACGCCCGAGCTGCGCGGAGCGTTGGCCGGATGTTGGCTGCCGGTAAACGCTTAATCCGTCGGTCGGGCGAGCGCGTGTGTGCGTCGCGCGACGCCGCAGGACGAATAAAGGAGCGAAGGATCCTTTTTTTTTTTTGTTCCAGTCGTCGGGCGCGCTTCGAAACGGGGCTTTCCTTTCAGAGGCGGCGTCGGGAGACTCGCGCGTCGACGGCCCGATGAAGATCGCGCGCTGGATTCTTATGGATGCTTCTTTCTCGTGCGCGAGCTTTTTCGCGCTTTTGCGCGTTTGACTTTGGCGCGGTTTCTTTTTTTTTTGTTTTTTTTTTTCTGAGCTTTCTTTCTTTCTTTTTTCTTCGCCTTTTTTCTTTTAATCCCCTTGATCCTCCTCCGGTGCGTTTTCGTTGCGTCAAAGCCGATGATAACCCGGCCTTTGAGTCTGCGCGCAGTCGGCGCGGGGTTCGCAGCCTTGCGAGCTCGCGAAATGAGCTTTGAACTAGGCGGAAGGTATTTAATTTTTTTTTTTTTTTTTTTTTTTTCTTGCACGGCGAGCGAGTCGTTTGAGAGCTGCATGTAGCGATGCGAGGTTGTCAATTGACCGTCACTTGACGGGAAATTACCGAAGAAAATTTTTTTTTATTGGGTAAAAATTAACGAGAGTTTCGCGAAGGCAGTCGATTGATAGTCGATTAACAGTCGATTGACGGCCATTTTGGCGATCCATTGACGACTATTTTGGCGGTTCCTTGACGGTCGATCGATGGTTATCTTGACGATCGATCGATGGTTAATTTGACGATCGATCGATGGTTATTTTGACGATCGATCGACAGGTAATTGATAGTCAATTGATTGACTTTGATTTTAAGTCCATTGACAGTCGGTTGTCAACCCATTGACAGTCGGTTGTGAGCCCATTGACAGTCGGTTGTCAGTCGATTGACGGTCGATTAACGGTCCATTGACGCTCCATTCGACGGTTCATTGACGGTCCATTGACGGTCCATTGACGGTCCATTGACGGTCCATTGACGGTCCATTGACGGTCCATTGACGTTCCATCGACGGTCCATTGACGGTCCATTGACGGTCCATTGACGGTCCATTGACGGTCCATTGACGGTCCATTGACGGTCCATTGACGGTCCATTGACGGTCCATTGACGGTCCATTGACGGTCCATTGACGGTCCATTGACGGTCCATTGACGGTCCATTGACGGTCCATTGACGGTCCATTGACGGTCCATTGACGGTCCATTGACGGTCCATTGACGTTCCATCGACGGTCCATTGACGGTCCATTGATGGTCCATTGACGGGTCATTGACGGTCCATTGACGGTCCATTGACGGTCCATTGACGGTACATTGACGGTCCATTGACGATCCATTGACGATCCATTGACGGTCCATTGACGGTCCATTGATGGTCCATTGACGTTCCATCGACGGTCCATTGACGGTCCATTGACGGGTCATTGACGGTCCATTGATGTTCCAATGACGGTCCATTGACGGTCCATTGACGGTCCATTGACGGTCCATTGACGGTCCATTGACGGTCCATTGACGGTCCATTGACGGTCCATTGACGGTCCATTGACGGTCCATTGACGGTCCATTGACGGTCCATTGATGGTCCAATGACGGTCCATTGACGTTCCATTGACGGTCCATTGACGGTCCATTGACGGTCCATTGACGGTCCATTGACGGTCCATTGACGGTCCATTGATGGTCCATTGACGGGTCATTGACGGATCATTGACGGGTTATTGACGGGTCATTGACGGTCTGTTGACGGTCCATTGACGGTCGACTGACGGTCCATTGATGGCCCATTGACGGTCCATTGACAAGCCATTGACCAAAATTAAAAACTGCCATCAAGTTGCATTTTCTGTTATAACAGTTCTGGCAAAACCCCAACTGTTGAAAATAGCTCACGCAAGGGGAGACAGGAATGACTAGACCAGGAAACTCGCACGTGGATGCCGTTAAATTAGTAAAAAAAAAAGTAGAACGATGAATTCATAGGAAGCTTTTCGTACAAGATGAGCGATAGGTATGCGGGCTGTTGTGCAACATCACGGAGCCATGTGGATCGCTTCGCAGGCCGTGGAAAATTACTACCCCAGGAGGAAGGCAGAAGACTATGGAAATTTTAGCCATGTAATAGCTATCGATCATACTACCGCGTGGTCCCGTGTAGCGAGGGGTGAGTTTTTGCTCGTGTCAAGGGATCCTTTTGAATTTACAAAATTATTGATTACTCAGCAATACTGTGTGATAAGACGCAGTCGCTCCCAACAGAAGCCGCTCGAAGGAGCAGCGGCGGATTGTTGAAAGCAAATTAATTGACCAATCGCTAAATCAGCGAATTCATTTTTTATGTAATAATTCAATTTTTTTCGTGCTGTCGTGCTCAATATCGTGGCACTTCCGGTGTGGGAATCACATTTTTCGCCCGGATGTGACGTCATACAAAAAAAAAAAAAAATATGTCATATTTGGTCCGGAAACCCTTTTTTTTTACCGGAAGTAACGTCATACAGGAAACGCATCGCTTCCGGTTCGGAAATTTCATTTTCCGACTCGAAGTGACGTCATACCGGAAATACGTGATTACCCATTTGAGAAATCTCATTCCTTCGACGCGAAGTGTTGTCATACTGGAAGTACGTCACTTCCGCTCCGGAAGTGTCATTTTTCTACCGGAAGTCTCATCACAGAGGAAGTACGTCACTTCCGCTTCGGAAACGTCATTTTTCTACCGGAAGTCTCGTCATACAGGAAGTACGTCACTTCCGTTCCGGAAGTGTCATTTTTCTACCGGAAGTCTCGTCACACAGGAAGTACGTCACTTCCGCTCCGGAAGTGTCATTTTTCTACCGGAAGTCTCGTCACACAGGAAGTGCGTCACTTCCGCTCCGGAAGTGTCATTTTTCTACCGGAAGTCTCGTCACACAGGAAGTGCGTCACTTCCGCTCCGGAAGTGTCATTTTTCTACCGGAAGTCTCGTCACACAGGAAGTGCGTCACTTCCGCTCCGGAAACGTCATTTTTCTACCGGAAGTCTCGCACATCGTTATCAGCCCGCCAGAGAAGCGAACCCTCTGCGACGAAGATGACTGCCATGAATGATTTCGTCGGAGCAACCTTTAAATTTACCGCAGGAAGTAGTGCGACTTCGGTCTCCGTAATATCTTTTTATTCTTCTTCACTCTTCCGGAACACAGGACTTTTGTCCATTAAGCCTCGTCGCAGCGGTTGCGAGCGTGGTCGACGCGCTTCCGGGGCGTCAAACTCGCGCCTTGTACATCCGACGGCGCGTCGGTGACGTCCGCGACCTCGCGCGGCTTCGCGGAGCCCGGATAACGGCTTCATCGGGGTGTTAATCCCCGCGTCGAACAAGCCCGGCCCCGTCCGCGTCCTCGGTGGCCTCGCGAATTCGACGCCTCGAGTGCCGAGAACTATGATCGAGCCGCCCTCCGCGCTTTTCCACCGCTCTCGGCCGGTGGAAAAGCGCGGACTCGGTTGCATTCTTCGTTGGCTCACCTGCGTCCAGTGTCTTGACAAGTTCGGTCTCTTTCCGAGCCCCCTCACATCCATTCTTCGTCTATTTACGAGACTCCGCTCGCCCGACGTTCACCTTTCAACGGGACCGCTCTCGCGAACTTTCGCCCACGCGAGCTCCCTTCGCGGTCCGTGAACGAGCCGGCGGTCGCTTCGACGAGGCCAATGTACGCGTTTCGCAGGGCTTATCACGAGAAGTGGCGGTTGCGAAAGAGCGTGGAAGAATGGAGCGGTGCGGCGGAGGGGCCGATGGGTGGAGAAGGGCGGCGAGGGTGCGATCGGGAAAGATGGCGGGTGCGGAAACTATGCGAAGTGGCCAAGATTAAGAACAAAAGATCTCGCTGGGTGGGAGGGGGGGTTGTGTCTTTCCGGTGCAGCGAGTTTTCGTTCTGTACTTGAGTGGTGCCAACTGGCGTTTTTTCTCGTTTTGCGGCTGTGGCGTTCTATCCAGATCTTTTGGTATTAGTTTCGTGATGGTCGGAGATAGACATCGCGGGTGAAAGCTTTCTCGAGCTGGAATTTTGGATGTAGGGTTGATTTTTTATTATTCGTGGGTACCAATCGGGCAATCGGATAGTCGGACAATCTGAAAATCCAAAAGTATGACGATCCAGGAATGTGAAGATCGAAGAATGTGACGATACATGAATGTGACGATCCAGGAATGTGACGATCCAGGAATGTGACGATCCAGGAATGTGACGATCCAGGAATGTGACACACCAAGATTGTGGCACCCCAAGGTTGTGACACACCAAGATTGTGACAAACCAAGATTGTGACAAACCAAGATTGTGACACACCAAGATTGTGACACACCAAGATTGCGACACACCAAGATTGCGACACACCAAGATTGTGAGACACCAAGATTGTGACACACCAAGATTGTGACAAACCAAGATTGTGACACACCAAGATTGTGACACACCAAGATTGTGACAGACCAAGATTGTGACACACCGAGATTGTGAGACACCAAGATTGTGACACACCAAGATTGTGAGACACCAAGATTGTGACACACCAAGATTGTGAGACACCAAGATTGTGAGACACCAAGATTGTGAGACACCAAGATTGTGAGACACCAAGATTGCGACACACCAAGATTGCGACACATCAAGATTGCGACACACCAAGATTGTGAGACACCAAGATTGTGACAAACCAAGATTGTGACAAACCAACATTGTGACACACCAAGATTGCGACACACCAAGATTGTGACGATCCAAGAATGTGACAATTCATGAATGTGACAATCCACCAATGTCGCAATCCAACAATCGGACTAAAAGTTCCTCCTGAATTGCTTCCGTCTACCAAAACAATCAATCACAGCACGAATAAATAAAAACTCGGTACAATAATCTTTCATATGTTCGAGTTACTTTTTTCTCTCTCTCTCTCTGAACACACGAATGTTTTATCTGAACGAGAAAAGCATCCAATTAAACCATGGCTACCGTAAAAAAAGACATTCCTACCGATCCACATAACGAAAATTCGACCGACTTGTCCCTGAGAAGACCAGGATTCGATCGATCGAACGATCCTCGCCCGCTCTGCTCGTACCAATCGCACCCTCAGCTTCAACTTCCTTCCTTCGAGTTGGCCCTGGACGATCCGTTGGCACTTTTTTTCTTCTCTCCCTCACCGACTCCAACGACACTTCACCGTTCTTTTTCTCCATCGCAAATACTCGAAAGCGATCGATGATCGGAGGGGTTTGCCGAGAGAAATCGGGACCAAGGCTCTTTTTATTGAAGGGCTTGGGCGCCTCAGCTCGATCGGGCTCTCCCCTGAAGGGCGCACTCGGTGCTCTCGCGGTTTCGCCGTCGCCAACCTCTGAACAATCGTCCGCAGTGGACCGAATGTTGCCCAACCGACGCACCTTCAAATTTATATGCGTTTATTTATAAGAAACAGCCGACGAATTCCGGCCCGAAAGTTCGAACGTAATAGCGGCTTTTCGATCTATAAACAGATTGCACTCTAAAAGCTTTCGGTTATTTGCCGAACGATTGTCACGAGAATACGGTGAAGCCGGCGACTTGCTGCGAGACAATTCTGTCGTAATCTACCAAAATATGCCCGATTATGTAATGTTAATTTCGTGTCCAATAATAGTGAATTATGAAGGCAGGAAAATAAACGTTCGGCAAGTTCGGGGAGATTGTACGCGAGTTCGCAATTTCTGAGCGCCACGGTAATTAATATTTAGTTGGGTTAAATTGATATTTGTTTGGTTTGAATGAATATTTTTTTTGGGTTAAATTAATATTTGTTTGGGTTAAATTAATATTTGTTTGGGTTAAATTAATATTTATTTGGTTTAAATTAATATTTATTTGGTTTAAATGAATATTTATTCGATTTAAATTAATATTTATTTGATTTAATTAAACATTTATTTAATTTTATTAAGTATTCATATAATTTAATTGAATATTCATTTAATTTAATGTAATATTTATTTAAACCAAATAAATATTTCTTTGCGGGAGTGCGTCAATTAAATTATTTCGCTGGATTTGTTTGCAAAGAAATTCGTGAACGGAGTTTTTTTTTTTTGGTAATTTTAATTGTGCTTTTTTTATTTGTTTATCGTTCGATCAATACTTTTGCTGATCGATTCACGCACGAATCAGCGCCACATATATGTGGCGGTGGTTCGCACTTCGGTCGACAAAAAGACCGCGGAATTTTCAATCGTCTTAAGTGTTGTTTTAATTTTCATTTAAAAAAAATTGTTTTATTATTTATTTTATTTATTTATTTTTTTTTGTTTTTTATAAGTACCTCGTTAAGTATTATTCACGTTGATAAACCGTCCGACGAGAGCGCGAGGAAGCGAGACAAGGAGAGTCCGACCTGCGGGCTCTTTTCTTCGCCCGCGGAGCTTCAAAAGGATCGCCGAGAACGCGAAACTGCGCAAAGCCTGCAGTGAAAAAAAAAGAAAAAAAAAAAAAAATCGGGACGAAAAAACAAGCGCGATACAAACTTTTTTCTCGAGCAAACCACCAACTCCGGTAAACGATGAAAGGAGTTTGTTCTTTTTTTTGTTTGTTTTCCTCTTTAGTTAGTGGCTTTAGCTGGTTCACTCTCTATTGCTGACACGCGCAATAAGATCGCTAGATGTCATCTTATATATTTTTTGGAAAGTTGTTTGTTCGTTTTTTTTCTCCCAATTTTTTCTAGAATCTAGGGGGGCGGGGGGGGGGGGGGGGGTGGAGAATTTATCATTACAAATAATATCATAAATATAATATAAATTTATTTAGTATAGTATTTTGGTATTCCAAGTACAAAAAGTATTTTGTATTTCGAGTACAAAAGGTATTTTGTATTTTAAATACAAAAAGTACTTTGCATTTTAAGTACAAAAAGTACTTTGCGTTTTAATGACGAACGGCAAAAAGGTGCCAGTTGAATTTTTCCAGAAAATTGTCATTGGCCTCATTCGTTCGTGACGAATGGAAAAAACGTACAATTACAAAATTTCCCACTGATTTGCCATTTGAGTCCAATTAACAATGAACGCTAGAAAGCACCATTTTAAATTTTCCCATGAATTTCCATTGGCGTCCCGTTGATTGCCATTCGGTACGATTCATTGACGTTGAACGTCAAAATGAAAAACTTTGCCAGGGGAGATTGTCGGCGGGAAAATAAAATGGCCGCTCATTGGAGGAAAATGTCGATGAAAATCATCGCGACGCGGTGTAAAGATGAGCGGTGATAGATATTCGAAGACGCCGTCCGATATGTGTGTTCAAGAAGGACCTCGTCGACGTTGTCGACATGACTTGGTTGGGCATACGCGAAGATGTAGGGGCTGTATTCTCGGTTCGATGCCCGGACAATGCGCCCCTCGACGTCACTCACAATGCCTCGACGATGGTGTGTGGGAAGAAGAGCACGCGAAGGAGAACGTGGAGGCTTCGGAGTAGACCGAGGGACTTGGAATTCGAATAGGACGAATGGGACACCTGGAAATGGCCGGCATGTATCGTCTATACAGGATGTGTCAAATCTTGTCGGTCACAGAAACGAGCCGAATGGCCACTATGGGGAGAAAAAGAAAAGAAAAAAAAAAAAAGGTAATTAAAACATTTTACCGCGTAAGCATTCTCAAAATTCACAATCATTAGACAAAAATTCGCATTAAAAATTTGCAATACATCGGAGAGCGATGCGCCAATTACAATTAAGGATATTTGTACGTCTCGTGAAAATTGAAAACGTGCAATTTGCCGTAAAATTTGTGATTGCAAATCAACGACTGAAATTTGTCGATTTTGCCGTTTTCAGGCAATTTTAATGGATTCATCGTCGCTGACTACAAAACTTAAAACTCATTTTACTCCTAGCGTGAAATTTATTTTCGATAGTCGGGACAGACGTAAAAAAAAAGAAAAAAAAAAAAAAACACAATTTTCGTAAAATTCAAAATTTTCGAAATTGAATAAAATTTAAAGGGTTCGCTCGATTTTTGTCAAATTTAATACAAAACAACATTGTGCAGTGTCAGTCCCATTTCCCAATTAAATTTAGCCACGATAACTCCATCTTTACGCGAACCAAACCGTTTTTTTTTTTTTTTTTTTTTAGGAATTCTTTTTAAAAAATCAAAATCCCATAAAAAAAAAAAAAAACTGACCGCTTGAATAGATTTTCATCAAACTCAATAGCAAAGATCATTAATCAAAACATTACATTCGTATGGAGTTTCAGGACGACACCTCAAAATTTATCCAAAGTTTACCAAAAATCCACCATAAAATTTGTTTTCTATTCAAGATCGCGTCGTATCTCCAATTGGACCTCGATCTTTATGAAAATTTCGCTAAACGAAGAGCCGTCACCGCTCTATTTGTGTAATTTCAGCTTGCTATCATTCAAACCCTCTCCGAATAATAGTCCTTTTGAACAATAAAAAATCACATTTCTCCAAATTTCGGACTATTTTAAGTATACAGTCACTTAAATCCCGAATATTTTATTTTTTTTTTCCCACCGAAACACAGGAGCCTCCTCATTGAGGAAGCAAAAAATCTGTCCTTAGACGATTCTGTCGTGAAACGACGCAATCGGTGTTGTGATTTTCCGTCTCATCGGCAGTGTCGACAACGAGGTAAAAGAAAAAGCATTTGTCGCACTCGTTGGAACTTCCTGTACCAGTGAGCCAGTGGATGAGGAACAAGTGTGAAGAATACCTCAGCGGCGGCATTGTCGGGGGAGGAGAACCGATCAACAGTCAGCTGACGGAGGAGGGAATAATGGGGAGGAGAGAGGACTCTCACTTTCGTGTCGCGTCGTCGGGCCGACGACGAGGCAACGAATTGTCGATGGAATGTTAAACGACCTAGAATCGCTGAATCGCTATCGCGGCTCGCCTCCTCCCCGGTTTCGCCTCTCGTTCCATTCCTCCGATACGCAGGCCGGCTCGATCCGCGGCTCGCTTTCTCGCTCCTCGAACCATCTCCAGGACTTGTATCTGGCCTGCAGTCGCGTAGCCGTTGATACGCCCGGGCGATATCGACCTCGATACCATCCACTGTTTTCCTGGCCGCAGGAGCCGTCTCACCGTTGCAAGATAACCGCAGGAAGACATTCAACGGGCATTCGGCATGATCTTCGGTAATCAGCGATACCGGACAGAATTATCCAGTGATTTCCCTTCGAGGAATGAAGGAGAAATCCACAGATTGTCCGTCATTGATCGGTGGTTTTCCTGGTTTTTCTGTCTGGCTAAATAACTCGCTTGATATCTTCGATTCCGTTAGGCTGCGAGCGAGACATCGAGAAAAACCAGCAGTCAATGACGGACAGTGTACACTCGAACGTCGAAATAGGTTTCGATGGGAATGTGGATTGGATTGAGTTTCGGCGGAATATGGGGAATAGTGTGGAAAAGAATATTGGGTGGAGTAGAATCTGAATATGAGTTTTGTTCAGTTCCCAGATGGGAATGGTTTTTGTTGAGTTGCGAGATGATGGGAATGATTTTTGTTCAGTTTCCAGATAACAATGGTTTCTGTTCAGTTTCCAGATGAGAATGGTTTCTGTTCAGTTCCCAGATGGGAATGGTTTCTGATCAGTTCCCAGATGGGAATGGTTTCTGATCAGTTCCGAGATGGGAATGGTTTTTGTTCAGTTTCCAGATGAGAATGGTTTCTGTTCAGTTCCCAGATGGGAATGGTTTCTGCTCAGTTCCCAGATGGGAATGGTTTCTGCTCAGTTCCCAGATGGGAATGGTTTATGCTCCGTTCCCAGATTCGAATTGTTTTTGATCAGTTCCCAGATGGGAATTGGTTTTTGTTCGGTTCTTAGATATCTCTAGCTCAATGTCTATCCAATACTGCTAGATATCTTGCTCAATGTCCATCAAGTCTTGCCAGATATCCTGCTCAATGTCTATCCAGACTTGCCACATATATTGTTCAAAGTCTATCCACTCTTGCTAGACATCTTGCTCAATGTCTCTCTAGACTCGCGAGATATCTTGCTCAACGTCTACCCACTGCCGCTAGATAACTTGCTGGCTGCCTCACTTGATATCTTCCATCCCGCAAAGACATCCAGCAAGATAGAACCGTCAGAAAACCCAAGCATCAATGACGAGCAGCCTACAAGATACCAAAACCATATTCCATTGGCATTTTGCTGCGGTTCACGGTGAACGAGCTCGCGGTACACACGTTCTGGCTGGTGGTCTGGTGGAGCGGCGGTCTCCTCAGTGGCGACGAAGCCGCCGGTGGTGCCGGGTATTATCCGGCCTCCGCTATCTGATGACCCGCCCAGTTCTGCGTCTGACAGCCCCGGGAAAATGAGGGCTTCCAACGGAGTGAGATAGAGCCTCGTTTCGTTGGGAAATGGAAGGTGGTCGGGCAGTCGGTGGTGTTGCATGGTGGTTCCCGGTGAGTACTTCCTGGCCGGCGCGGAGGGGGGAAGATCAGGAACGCTCCGAGGAGCAGAAACGTATCGTAACGGGCGATGGCCGGATCGGTGGGAAGTACGCGGCAGGATGATGCCAAGAGGCCGCCGAGGAGTTGGGTGTACCTACATTGAAAGTCGTGTCGGAGGCGCGTTGTGGCGACGCCAAGGGGCAGCAGTCTTCTTCATGTCACGGTACTTAAATATGTACCGAGATAATGCCCGGGTTGAGAGAAGCCAGAGGCCGAGCAGGAGGGTGATGGGGGGGGGGGGGGGGGTGGGTGGGGGCAGCGGCGGGGCACAACCGAGGGACGGGAAACTCCATAGCCTGTCCTTGGTCTCCTTCCTTTTCTATGTCTCTCGGCTCCGCGCTTCAATGGACTGACTGGAGCCTGACGGAGTGTTTCAGACAGTTTGTTTACCGGTACCCGCGTTCGTGGCTCTATATATACATAGCCACAAAGCTCCGACCTCGTGTCCTTGCGCAGAAAACGTAGATCTTGTACAGCGGGATCTGTTAAGGATGTCTGCACGTGAGTGTAGGACTTTCCTCGCAACCTATCGATATCTGCGAATGGCAGAACCTAAAATGTCGTTGGTGGATTTAGGGTTTTCGTTTTTTTTTTTTTTTTCTCCGTGGTACGATCGAGTCTAACTGTCGTTTGCATATTTGGATGATTGCAATCAGGTGATAATTATGGTTTTGGGCAATTCGATGAGGTTGATGATTGGGCACGGTACGTTCACATTGCGGTGGTGTTTCCGCGCGAGGGGAAGCTCTTCTAGGACTTTCCTCGCAACCCATCGATGTCTGCGAATGGCAGAACCTATAATGTCGTTGGTGGATTTAGGGTTTTTCGTCTTTTTTCTCCGTGGTATCATCGAGTCTAACTGTCGTTTGCATATTTCGAAGGTTAGACTGAGGTGATAATTGCGAGTTTGGGGAATTCGATGAGGTTGATGATCGCGGCAAGTGTTTTCGCGCGAGGGGGGAGCTCTTCTAGGAATTTCCTCGCAACCCATCGATGTCTGCGAATGGCAGAACCTATAATGTCGTTGGTGGATTTAGGGTTTTTCGTCTTTTTTCTCCGTGGTATCATCGAGTCTAACTGTCGTTTGCATATTTCGAAGGTTAGACTGAGGTGATAATTGCGAGTTTGGGGAATTCGATGAGGTTGATGATCGCGGCAAGTGTTTTCGCGCGAGGGGGCAGCTTTTCTAGGAATTTCCTCGCAACCCATCGATGTCTGCGAATGGCAGAACCTATAATGTCGTTGGTGGATTTAGGGTTTTTCGTCTTTTTTCTCCGTGGTATCATCGAGTCTAACTGTCGTTTGCATATTTCGAAGGTTAGAATGCGGTGATAATTGCGACTTTGGGGAATTCGATGAGGTTGATGATCGCGGCAAGTGTTTTCGCGCGAGGGGAGAGCTCTTCTAGGATTTTCCTCGCAACCAGCGTATCGCCGAACCTAAAATGTTGTTGGTTGGTTTCGGGTTTTCTTCCTCTTTCTCCGCGGTGCCGTCGAGTCAAACTGTCGTTTGCATATTCGCAAGGTTACAATGAGGTGATAATTATGGTTCTCGGAAATTCGATGAGGTCGATGATCGGTGCAAGATGCGTTTACATTGCGGTGGTGTTACGGGCGCGAGGGGTAGCTCTTCGTATGCTAATGCGGGAATAAACGTTTTTATTAGACGCCCCCTCCGACAATCGCTCAGCCCGATGAGCGCGGGGATTTGAATTCATAAATATAGTGGCTCTCGAGTGTCTACGTGGTGGTGGTTACTGCGCCGGGGCTGGTGCATTAACCATAGGCGCTGAATGTGTGCCGTAGAAAGAGATCTGCATACGGTGGGAGGGTGAGCCCGGCCGTGACGTTTTAATCCAGGGGTTTGGATAAACTCTCATCCTGAACGGCGACTTCTCGACCGTCACGAATGTCTCGATCCAATTGTCGAGTGAGCGGCGAGTCAAATCTGGGATTACAATGTCGAATCAACGTGACCCCACCGACGGATCTTGGTGCCGGACTATCGGAGATATTGAAATCTAGTCAAGATCTTGGTGTATGAGGACACTGTTTTAGTGCACAGTGAAATTCGATTCCTAGCCGGAAGCGCTAGGAATTTTTTTTCCAAGTGTTGTTCTCTGCCATACGGGATAATTGGATTCCCATCTTTGATAAATGTGCGATCAACGAAAAAAAAAAAAAAAACTCCTCATCCACGACGCCTGGATGGACATCTGAGGTTAATCACTGATGTGGGCGGTGCAGACCTAAGCGAGTCTGGTCGACTGGATTGAGTTTGTGCAGATGAGATCGTCGGACACTCTCCTCGAATTTGCAAAGCCTAAAAAATGTCGAAACACGCAATTGAGCCCTCGTTGAAGTTTCGACGATTGGCCGGTGTTCTCGTTCGTCGCTGTAATTACGGGCGAATTATGTTATCGCTGTAATTGCGACAATTAGGCATCGACGGTTTCACTGCCGAGTGCATTCTCAACGGGGCTTCGACGAACGCAGGAACTTTATCCCTCCACAGTCCTCGTCGCCGCTTTCTTCTCTCGGTTCTTTTTTTTTTCTTTTATTTCATTTACTTTTGTTATTATTATTATTATTATTATTATTATTTGTTTGATGGGCGAACGTCGAGGAGCGGTCTCTCGGTTTTCCGGATGGAGACATTCTCGAGTGGCACGACATAGCTCCGCTTCACTTGTCGCGAGAGAGCAGCTCCGCCTTCGCCATCGCCGCTCGAGCCGTTTTAACCGCGATATTTCGGGACTCCGATTCAATTTTTACGCTCGAATAATACAATAAAAAAAAAAAAAAAAAAAAAAAAATGCTCACTGGACCTTGGTTATTGAAAATAATTTTTTCTTCCCCTCTCGTCAAATACACGGATAAAGAATTATTTTGCTGCTGTAAAAAAAAAAAAAAAAGAAATATTTATTTGAGAGCACTCATTACAATTTATTATTTCCATCAGATCGTGAGCTTTCCTTCCAACCTCTTTTTTTCCATTGACTTGCTTGTCGCTAAAATGTTGAGCATTTCCAATTGATTTGATTAAAATAAATATTGATTCAATGTAAATTAATATTTATTCAATTTAAATAAAAATATCTATTCGATCTAATTGAACATTTATTTGATCACAATAAATATTTATATTCAATGTAAATTAATATTTATTCAATTTAAATAAATATCTATTCGATATAATTGAACGATCATTTGATCACAATAAATATTTATTTGCACGTCATCCGAACAATAAATCATTTTTTTTTTAACACAAACTTCCAAAATTTAAAGCTTTCTGAAAGTACGAAAAAAAGAAGAAAAAACAAATCCACTTGCTGCAGACAATTGGCTGTCGGTATTGTTCGCAAAGGCCGTCGACAAATAATCGCAAAAGACCATCGATAAATAATGCGCCGTGACTCTCCAGACAAATTATCAGTGCGGATTAATTTGTAAATTTAGGACCTTCATTCTCTCTTATCGATAATGATTTCCCGAAAATCTTGGCCAGCAACCCTCCCCAGTTCCTCACTTATCTTCACCCCTCTTACCCCCTCTTACCCCCATCGCCCTTTTCCTCAGGTTTCTCGTTTCGAGCCACGACCCGTCCCTTCGCGAACTTCGCTCACATCACTCAAAATCCCTCCCAAAAAGCTCCCCCAAAAAGCTCGGGGTTTCCCATTTTGCGTTCCGAGCATCTACTGTGATGGTCAGGCCAAAAAGCCAAAGTGTTTCATATTGCCCCGCATAATATTTTCACTAATTGATTCCTAATCGATTAGGGCAGATCCTGATGAATCAAAAGAAAAATATATTTTTTTCGCTTCGAATAACAATTTAGTAGTACAACTGCAGGAAAGTCGAAGCCAATGTGGTCCATATTGCCCCGCACGATCAATGATCCACCGATCAATGATCCGCCGATCAATGATCCGCCGATCAATGATCCACCGATCAATGATCCACCGATCAATGATCCACCGATCAATGATCCACCGATCAATGATCCACCGATCAATGATCCACCGATCAATGATCCACCGATCAATGATCCACCGATCAATGATCCACCGATCAATGATCCACCGATCAATGATCCACCGATCAATGATCCACCGATCAATGATCCACCGATCAATGATCCACCGATCAATGATCCACCGATCAATGATCCACCGATCAATGATCCACCGATCACTGATCCACCGATCAATGATCCACCGATCAATGATCCACCGATCAATGATCCACCGATCAATGATCCACCGATCAATGATCCACCGTTCAATGATCCACCGATCAATGATCCACCGATCAATGATCCACCGATCAATGATCCACCGATCAATGATCCACCGATCAATGATCCACCGATCAATGATCCACCGATCAATGATCCACCGATCAATGATCCACCGATCAATGATCCACCGATCAATGATCCACCGATCAATGATCCACCGATCAATGATCCACCGATCAATGATCCACCGATCAATGATCCACCGATCAATGATCCACCGATCAATGATCCACCGATCACTGATCCACCGATCAATGATACACCGATCAATGATCCACCGATCAATGATCCACCGATCAATACTCGACCAATTAATCCACCAATCAATCAGTCACGAAACCTTCCTCTTCCGCTCGACCCGAAGCTCGCCCCCCCCCCGCCCATTACGATTAACAATCTCCCAAAGATAACTCTCTCATTAATTTCATCAGTTTCCTCCTAACTCGCAATGAAAACGAATAGCTGCCTAAACCGCCACTAATCTTTAGCCAACCTCAGTTACTACAAATCCTGATCCACCAACCAGTCCCTGCCTACTTCCTCACTTATCATCCCCTTTCCCCACCCCAACCCACCTCATCGCCCTCTTCCTCAGCTTCCTCCTTTCCAGCCACGACCCGCCTCTTCGCCAACTCCGCTCACCCCATTCAAAACCCCTCCCAAAAAGCAACCCCCCCCCCCCCCCAAAACCACCGCTTTTCCCGTCTTCCGCTCCAAGCAGACACTCGACTTCCCTCTCTGGCACACATTCCCCTACTCGCACACTAGTCGCAAAACTAGCCGGTGAGCTCGTGGAGGTTCGGTCGTCGTCGAGGGCGCAGCAAGAGCGAAGACTGCGACCGTTCGACCAAGAAGAGCTCGCTTCCGTGTCGTTCTAAAATCCCTTTTTGGACGAGAGAGTCGGCTCCGAGTTGGAGAACAGGCCGCTGGAAAAGCGAAAGCTCAGTCTTGGAGTGGGGAAAAGTGGAAACTCGACCGCCCGCGCCAAGACGAGGAGTTTCGGGCTGCTCGGTGAAGTCGCCGTCTTCGGCGAGCCCCGAAGGGGCGTTCGCGACAGCACAATAGTTTGAAATATTCGAGCGACGGCGCAAGAAGTTGCCCTCGAGGTTGCCTCGACGGTGGGGGGGGGAGGGGGAGGGGGGGAGAGAGAGAGTTCGCCTCGCGCGCGCCCCGGTAATTAACGAGTCGAAGTTTGGCGTCGCGCGACGCAGCGAGGCAGCGCGAGGACGAGCCCGTTCTGCCCGGTCGGGGCGGCTTCCATTAGCCGAGTGCCATGGTTACCGGAGTCGACTTTTCGCAGCCGGTGAAACCGGAGGATCGAGCGTCGGGAGGGCGCGCTTACGGCCGAGGCCTTCTTCTTGTCGCAACTGTCGGCGAGCCGGAGGCGAAAAGCCCGAGCGGAGAGTTTCCCCGAGTCCTGAATCACTGCCGAGTTGCCGCGGGCACTTTGAGACGGGGGATGAGAATAAGGGAGAAGCTTTAAAGTCCTGGAGGGAGGCTCGGAAAGATTGGCGCCGAGATACTGAGGGTCGAACTTTAAGACGTTAGGTTGAACTTTTGAGGCGGAACTTAAGATTAAACTTAAGTCCGAACCTAAGATCAAAGCTGAGCCCGAATCTAAGATTAAACTTAAGTTCGAACCCAAGATTAAACTTGAGTCCGAACCTAAGATTAAACTTGAGTCCAAACTTATCGCGCGTTTCATCGACCATCGCCAACGAGCCGCAATCGCACAGTTTCGGAGGCAAAATTTTTCTCCATTTCGATATTCGCGACGCAATTACATAAATAAAAATTATCGTCGCCAATAATGATCGCAGCATCGGAGCAGAGGCTCGGCTCACCGTTGTCGGAACTCGCCGAGAGCTTTCGAGGGCGGGCTCGTGGCTGTGTTTCGAGCCTGTTCGAATTGTCATTGTTCATTAGAATCGGCGAAGAGCCGCGAGCGAGCGGCAGGAGGCCGGAGGGGTGAGGCTTGTTCGCAGTCATCGGAGCGATCGGTTTTTCCGGAAGCCTGCCCGATCGCGCTCGCCATTGTCAGGAAGCTCGTTAACCAGTGATATAATCCACGCTGCCGCGCAGACCCGGCCTCGTACGACGAGAAGTTAACCGGCTCTGCTCCAACGACGGCTCAAATTACAATCGCGAATAATTCTACGCTCCGGGCAATTCGCAGCCTCGGTTCGATTATTATTTCAATCGTTTCGAGGACTCGCGTAACGGAGTCGCAGCGTCAGCGATCGACAAAGAGTCGAGAACACTCGCGTCTCGTCACAAAACACAATCGGATAAATAATTTAATCGCACGGCGCGACATTTATTCGGTGCGATGAACATATTTATTTGATTTAAATAAATATTTGTTTCGCTTAAGTGACTGTTCACTTGATTTAATTGAATGTTTATTTTATTTTGGGTAACTATTTGCTTAATTTAAATGAATTTTTTTTTTTTTATTTATGTGACTTTTTGCTTGATTTAAATGAATTTTTATTTCACTTAAGTGACTGTTTACTTGATTTAAATAAATGTTTATTTCATTTAAGTGACTGTTCACTTAATTTAAATAAATATTAATCTAAATGAAATAAATATTTCACTCAATCTGAATAAACGGTGGTTGTTAGATAAATTATTTTTCTGGATGCAAACGCAGAGACACAAAACTCTAAGGATACAATTATGAGGTCCGAAATCGATCAGACTTTCTCGGGGAAATTCTATGCGCGAGATAAGAGAGAGGCTCGGTTTGGAGCCTCTGTATTTCCATCATTGGATTCCCAGGTAAAGGGAGAGAAAAAAAAAATTGAGTGTTACCGTTAGCAATCAGCGTCGATTCTAGAGCTAATGCGTTTAGATACTAGCTCCAGAATTGATGAGACTTTCTCCCGAAAATTCCAGTGAATTTAAGGCTATTTAACAGATGAGACATTAAACGCCTGGGTCTGTGCATTTCCCTCAATGGATACCCAGAAAAAGTGAAAAAAAAAAAAAAAAAAAAATCAGCGCTATTGTAGCGGTCTGCATAGCTGGAATTTTCACGCTCCAGAATCGATAAGACTTTCTCCTGAAAATTCCAGCGAATTTAATGCTCCTTAGCCGATGAGACACTAACGGCCTGGGCCTCGGCGTTTCCTTCAATGGATGCCCAGGAAAACAAAAAAAAAAGAAAAAAAAACAATCAGCGCTACACTAGCGCTGACTTCATCATCATTAAAATCACAAGCTCCGCAGAATCGATCAGACTTTCTCCCGAAAATTTCCCCAAACCTAAGCCCACACACCAGACGCTCGACTGCAATCCCAGTCCTCGCCCTTGCACTTCCCACCGACAGCATCGACCCGCAACAACAGATAGAGACCATCGCCGGGTGTCAATTTCCAAGCTCGCGCGCAATTTTCCTCGGCATCGACGACGGCAGATGAAAATTCAACCTCGTTATAATATCTCATTGGCGCGTTTCTCTCCCCTCGTTTGAATTTTGTTTATGCCAGCACTTTCGAGGACGTAAACACGGTATCTCAATTCCCTCGCGTAATTTTCCCTTTCCACCATCTTGCGCCTTTTCACCCCGGGATAGAGAGCGCGAGGTCCTGAAGCGCTCTCCTCGTCGGATTCGCCGCGTCCTTTACCGTCCCGTTCGCCTCTTCGATCCGCTCTTCCTCGCCGTCCCGAACCGTCTCCGACCTTCGCCACCTTCCGGCCCTTCCCGTCCTCGTCGAGCCGCGTTACGATTATGGCGGTAATCATATCGGATTGTTATTATGGCTGATGGCCCGGCTCGCCGCTGTGTTCCCATCCGCGCGGCGCATGCCGCTCTATCGCCCGGCACGAGGGTGGCCTGGCTTATCTTTGAAATATGCTGATAGACCGCACTCACCGGCTTTCGCGCTGCAACGAACCGCGCCCTCCTCTTGCGCACCCCGTCCCGTTCCTCCTCTTCGAGTTCCTCCTCATTCTACGGAGCACTCTTCGCGACCTGCACGTGCACTTTCGCGTACGCGAGATACGCTCCTTTATCGCTGCGGCGTGCGGAAATTTAGGAGGGGCTGAGGAAAAAAAAAAAAAAAAAAAGAATAATCGCCTCAGGATTTCATCGTTTTATCGGTGGGTGGGTTTTTTTTTTTCTATCGACTTTAGTTTGCGTGGGTTCTCGATGGTGGGTTTTTTTTTTTTTTTGGAAGTGGAGTCATTCGTCGCACTGATCGTAGGTTTGGGTTAATCTTTGGAGAGTGTGTCGGATTGCTGATCGACTCAGCTTGGAAAATGGCGCAAAACTCACCTCGAAAAATGGCGCAACACTCCATTTTTCAATCATTTTTTGGATGCCCCATTTTGTCCAAATGATACATCCGAATTTCCGACCCTGTTTTTCCCCACTTACCGACATTCGAAACTTACTGGAAAATTGTCTTTTCCTCGTCATATCCTTTTGCTCCACCCTCCCACTTTTTCACCCCCTCCCCCGCCATTTGCTTATCGACCATCGATCAAGGCAGTCCCATTCGATCAGCCCGGCAGTTGGCAGTCGAGACAAATCTTGGACGACCCACTTGAAGCCCAAGTGGCTCGCTACTTCACGCACGCGAAGCGTGGTGTGCCTGCGCGCCGAAGGGGGTGACTCACCGCCTTGAAAACCAGTGGCACTCTTGATGACGAGGACAGGGAGCAGAAGGGGTTTCCGCCCTCTTCGGTCCAAGATTTAATGCCCGTTGGTTATCGGTGTAATCGGGACTGAGTCGTCTGGCGCTCCGCACACGCGCTGCTGAAGTCCGTGTGTGCGGACTCACCCTCCAGCCCGCCGGTTTCTCGCAGCCCCTCCTGCGAAGTGGGAGACCACGTAAGTAGTCCGAGGGAGAGAACGCACACGCTCGCAGCCCGGCCCGCTCTCTCTCTCTTTCTCTCTCTCTCTCTCTCTCTCTCTCTCTCGGTTTCCCGGTTGCCGGCGACTGTTGATTGAAACGTTCTGATTGCGTCCCCCGGAGGGTGGAGACGGCGACGTTGGCGATGGCATGCGGGCATGCCGCAAGGGCGTACGTACCAGTAACACCCCACGGTCCCTCGTCGCACGTACCTACTTATTTGGTAGTCTAATGTCTCCCGATAGCGAGGCGAACGTCGCGAATCTCGGAACGATCGTCATCGAATCCGAAGCTGCGGATCCCCCCCCCCCCCCGGCCGATCCCTCGGAACAATACGCCGCCAGATTCGGGAATTGTAATGCCTGCGCGCACCCTCGCAACGAGCCTGCAGAGGCGAGTTAATCGTTTCTTAACCAGTGCGCAATCAGATTCGAGGGATGTTAATTAATGGACTTGGTTATGAATCAAACTTCATCTTGGCATCAAGAGACGAGGGCGGTATGGGGAAATTTTGGCTTCCCGAAGATGGGATCTGTTGACGTCTTTTTTCAGGGTTGACTTTGATTTTTGAGGCAGATTGTTATTGGAAGGTGTAAGAGAAGGAGAGTTCAAGCTGATTTTTAAGCACGTAAACGGAGTTCTGACCGTGATTCAAAACTTTGCAGGGCGCAACGTGAAACTTAGATAAGAGGACCACCAGTCTAATGTCAAAACGTTCGTGGGCCAAGGACGATAGTGGTGGTTTTGAGTATAGTTATTCGGCTATTGTGATGACTATTGTCTTGCAATTATGATGTGCGCGTGCCGATGGACCGATGATTTGTTATGCTAGGACTTGCCTATGTTGATATTACGAGTCCTTAGCCTAACAGTACGGGTTAGCCTGGTGGGAATTCTGCGGTGGCACTTCAGGCCCTGATAAGCCCCTATCAAGACCTCTTCAGGACCTTGTCACGTTCTAAGAAAGTTCAGGTCCTTTTCATTACCTTGTCAGAACCTGACAAGGCCTTTTCAGAACCTTATTGTGGCCTAACAGGTGATAAGTTTCAACGCAGTCTATGAACACAAATGACAATAAATTATAAGCTACCTCCTGTTATATTGGAGAAGGGAGGCGTTGGACCTCACTCAGAAAAAAGATTTCTGGGTGGGGTCCTGAAAAGACCTTCTGAGAACTTGATCAGACCCTAACGAGGCCTTTCAGAACCTTATCAGAGCCTAACAATAGTCTCTGCAGGACTTTATCGGACCCTAACAAGGTCTTCGCAGGACTTTATCACACCCTATTAACAAGGTCTTTGCAGGACTTCATCAGGCCTCAACGAAGCCTTTTGAAGACCTTCATCGGGCCCCGATTCAATTACTTCAATTTCCCCCTTGGATTGAACCAGAGATCCGGGTCAAGATTGTCATCATCCCAAAAGCGAGCTCACCAAAGCAACTCTATCACATAACGTATTCCAGTCATAGAGATAAAGACAGTTCATCATCGGTTGGGATCGCACTTCAGCGAAGCTACACGCCATACGAGTAATCCGTGCGGACGCGAATGAATGGCAAATGAATGGGGGATGTACGAGGGGGTCGCGGTGGTTGTACACCGGGTTTGGATCGAAAGAAGGCTGCGAGCTTCGGGCTGGCAGGGGGGGGGGGGGGGGGCGGCGTAGCGGTTCGTTCGACGCTATGCTACGGGCGAAAAGTTAATCACGGTTCGCCATGTCGGCCGGCCCCGGTTGCAGGGGACGTTGCAACCATCAACGGAGTTACCCCGGGCTCTCTTGATTACGTGGGCGTGCGCCGGTTCTCGTTGGCCGGCTGAATGTTGCGCGTTACCCCGACGCAAAAACAACGCCGGATGAGCGAGAAACGAGTCCCGAGAGCGGGGGATGAAAGAAAAAATCACGAGAGCGAAAGTGAGGGGTTGTTCATCCGCGGATACAGACGAAGAAAAATAGAGAATCGAACTGAACGCCCGTAATGGAACACGCCTCGTGAAAGAGCGAAGTGAAAGACGGCCGTAGCGCGGCATTCGGGTGGGTCGAATCCTGCTGGGCGCCCCGGCGGATCCGGCGGGTGCGACTGCGACGGGGTTGAACAGGGAACGGAAGAGAGCCGGAGAACGGCGGGAGTTTACTCCACCGTTGTCGCTCGAGCCATATGGCACTGTTTGTATTGCCGGCCTGTTACGAAACGATTATGATAATAATAAAATGGCGAGTGGTGCACCGAGCTTGGGCTCTCACTGCTTTCTTGGCCGTTCGCCAATTTGAGGCGCATTAGCAGCCCCTCCGGCGAGATGCGACCGTGGATTCGTTGTAACCGGCCCGCTTGGGGTGTTATGTAGGCTCTCGAGGCTTCTTTTTGTTGTTGTTCTTTCGTCGTCGACGGTAAACGGGAAACATTGTGGGGGGGGGGGGGGCTTCGCCGCCACCTGGAACTGAAGGATCTTCATCGAAGATAAACTTCGCGGGGCGCTTGAATCGGAGAGGAGATTCTTGATGGTCCGAGCAATCGGGGCTCGGTCCAGTTGGCCGCGAGTCCTCGTGTCTGATCTCCGTGAGCTGATTCCACTGGTTCCAGGGGTGGGTCGGCGTGGGCCGATAGCGGCCGCCTCCAATGGTGACCCCTCATGATCTTCCGTTGAGTCTGTTCTTTTGTGGTGTTTTCTACTTTCAGTTAGATTACTACTACTTTAGCTAAATTACTTTTGTCAATTAGGATCCTTTGCAGAGCCTAACGAGACCCATGCAGGACTTTATCGGACCCTAACAACGTCTTTCCAGGACTTTAACAGACCCTAACAAGGTTTTCGCAGGACTTTATCGGACCCTAACAAGGTTTCTGCAGGACTTTATCAGACCCTAACAAGAAATTTGCAGGAGTTTGTCAGACCCTAACAAGGTATTTGCAGGATTTTGTCAGACCCTAGCAAGGTCTTTGCAGGACTTTATCAGAGCGCAACAAGGCCTTCGCAGGACTTTATCAGACCCTAACAAGGTATTTGCAGGACTTTGTCAGACCCTAGCAAGGTCCTTGCAGGACTTCATCAGACTCTACCAAGGTCTTTGCAGGACTTCACCAGACCCTAACAAGGTCTTTGCAGGACTTAATCAGACTCTAACAAACGAAACGGCCTCAACGAAGCCGTTTGAAGACCTCGTCGTTGTACCGGCTCGCTTAGGGTGTTATCGAGGCTTCTTTTTGTTGTTGTTCTTTCCTCGTCGACGGTAAACGGGAAACATTGTGGGGGGGGGGGCTTCGCCGCCACCTGGAACTGAAGGATCTTCATCGAAGATAAAGTTCGCGGGGCGCTTGGATCGGAGAGGATTCTTGATGGTCCGAGCAATCGGGCTCGGTCCAGTTGGCCGCGCGTCCTCGTGTCTGATCTCCGTGAGCTGATTCCGCTGGTTCTAGGGGTGGGTCGGTCGTGGGTCGGAGTGGAGCGCCGAGGCCGATAGCGGCCTCCTCCAACGGTCACCCCTCCTGATCTTCCGTTGAGTCTGTTCTTTTGTGGTGTTTTCTACTTTTAGCTAAATTACTTTTGTCAATCAGGATTCGTGAGATAAGACATCGAACCGGAGAGCCGAAGGACTCTTCACCTTATGGCAAAGGTCGGTTTTCACTTCGTTGAGCAGTGGCCAATCGGCGGACGAGTCGATTGAGAATGGGGCGGAATTATTTTTCAGACGGAAGATCAATGACCTACTGATATGTCGTGCCAGGATTGAAAGAGATGCTTCATATTCATGCCTTCCACATTCTTTTTTTGGCTCCTCCCTGGTGGAAACTTTGTAGCGTTCAATCGGAGCCTGAAAAGTAGAATTGTGCCGGATTGTTTTTCAGACAGAAGATCAATTATTGTAGCATTGAATTACGACCTGAAAAGTAGAATAGTGCCGGATTGTTTTTCAGACAGAAGATCAATGATCTATCAATGAGTTCTATCAGGATTAAAAGAAATGCTTCATATCGCAACCCTTCCACAATTCTTCGGTCCCTCATTTGCAGAAACTTTGTAGCATTGAACCACGGCCTTTAGAGCCTGATAGGGCCCTGAAAGACCTCAGCAGTGCCTCAGCAGGACCTCAAACGACGCTCTAAAATCTCCACGAGCATCTCGCAACACCTCGGAATCTTCCTTCGACCCCTCCGCGCGCGTATTCGCCGCGTTTTCCCTCCACCTCCCCGCCGGTGGAGCGAGTGCGGAGCGCGCGGTGCCCGCGATTGTTCGTCGAAGACAAAGTGCCATTATGTAATGGACGTTTCTCGGATGGAACGTTCGCCGTGCCTACGCTCAGCGGGGATTCGATGACGAATCGTCGACTCTCGTTCGTACACTCCGGACGAGATCCGCTCATCCCTTCGGTCTCTTCCTTTAACCTCCGGTTCCCTGCCCTTCCAGCCCTGCCGCGCTGCGACAAAGGGGGGGGGGGGGGGGGCGCGCGTAATATAGCGGAGTATACGGGACCCCGCCTATATCGATATCTTGGTCCCTTCACCCTATCCAATCTTAGTTATTGAAAAAAACTACAAGAACATCCTAAACAATCGGTGCCCCTCGGGACCGGAAGCCGTTCCGCCATTTCATTAAGATACAGCGTGAGTTCCTCTCTTCTCATATTCCTCAGCTTTTTTTAGCCCTCACTGTCGCGCGGCTGGAGGCTCGGGCTTGCGTGCACACTCATGCGAAATGGATACCCGCGCATCAGCCGCCCGGATCGCAAAAGTGGTGAGGAACGAAGTGGAAAAACCTCGGAGCCGCGGAATCCTCCGCCGCGCTTCGCAGGACCCACAGGACTCAGCTCCGAGCCAAGAGATTGGTGGCGGTGTTTTTGTTTCCCATCGTCGGGGAGACTCGAGAAGAGAAGTCGCGACTCGTCCTGGCAGAGGATGTTGGTAGCGGTCTCTCGGCGAAGTTGCGGGGCATCCGCGGAGGCAAAAACTCACCGGTGGTCCGAGGTTGAAGTGGGGAACGGCGTGTCCGTTTCGGTGGAACCGTCCCAAAGGTTGGTGCAATTTGGTTTTGGGTCGGGAGAATTGGCTAGAGTGTTTCTGGCCTGAAGTCGGTGACTCGTTGGGCTGGGATGATAATTAACGATGGTCTCGCCGGTGATGGAGGAAGCGCAAGCTTTCCTTGACCACTACAGAGGCTACGACGGATGCCAGAAAGCCAACTTCCGGCGGATTTGTCCTGCCGGGTTTGGAAAAATCACCCCAACCAAGAGCTTCTTTCGCCTCGTGGCGAAGAACTTCCCGAGCCAAATGACGTCTTTTTGCTCCATGAAGAGACCCGAGATAGCGAAGATGACGACATCTTGGCAAGGTTTGGTTCTCTCCGAGTAGTTTCTTGATGAAGTTCCAGCGCGCCTATCAACCGTTCATCCTGTAGAATGGAGTCTTTAGGGCGGTCTTTAGTGCACCCTAATAACTAAGATACCTGATACTTAAAGAAAGGAACAGAATCAATAGAAGAAGGGTATCGTCGGTGATGGAGGAAGCGCAAGCTTTCCTTGACCACGACAACGGCTCGGTTGAAGGTTGCCAGAATGCCAACTTCCAGCGAATCCCGCCTACCGGTTATGGAACATTCATCCCAACCAAAACCTTCTCTCTCCTCCCGTCTAGGAACTCCCCGACCCAAATGACGTCCTTTCGCTCCACGATGACGCACGTCATAGCGACGATGACGACATCTTCGCAAGATTCTCTCCCTCCAACCAGTCTCTCAACGAACTTCCATCGCCCATCAACAGTCCATCCAGTGAGCTCCTCCAGCACTCCTCGCCGTCTCTTTTCTTCAGCCCGACGATTCTCCGCTTCCAGCAGCGACCCCCCCCCCCCAAAGAAAAGAATTCACCTCACCGAATCAATGAACCCCAAGAAAACGCAGAACAGCCCCGCAGTCCGATAAAAAGTTTGGACGGCTTCGAATCGGTGGAACCGGAGGGTTAACTCGATTTCGCAGATTGTTCTATATCGTCACTGAGTGCCGAGCCTGCAAAGTGAATTGTAAAGTAATTGCATAAGATTAGCGGAGCCGCGTGGAAGCGCAGGCACTCTGTCGGTTACTTCCAACCCAATGAGCCTCAACGACTTTGCTTTGATTCGCCTCCTCCACGACCAATATTGCTTTTCTCACTCTGCATTTCGCTCCCAACATTTCGCGATCGCTTCGTCTTCCCTCCTCTTTTTCCCTCTTTCTTTTCCACCATCCCCATTTTTTTTTTTTTCCCTCCGCCATCCAACGCGTTCGCCGAGCCGCTCGCTCTCAGGGCCGGCGCTCAGCCACTCACTCCGCTGCTCTCCCATCTGCATTTCGTCGGGCTAATTTGTTGAGATACCGCTTGCCAATATTTCAGTCTTTTTTGCCCCATCGGGCCGCGAGGCGAAAGCCGACTGAGCCAGCGGCGTAGGCTCGCAGCGGTCCGCAGCGTTGAGCCCCGCTCCGATCGGGACGACGAGCCGCGGGTCGCGCAGCCTTCGCCTTTGCCTCCGCGACTGCTCGATTCCTCTCTCTCTCTCTCTCTCTCTCTCTCTCTCTCTCTCTCTCTCTCTCTCTCTCTCTCTCTCTCTCTCTCTCTCGACGTACACCGACTCGACGATCCCGATGCGGATAATTGCCTCGCCAACTCGTGCACGCTTCCGCGCGCTTCCTCTCCTACGTCGAGCGGCTCGAGTTGATTTATTAACGCAAGCGCGCCCTACGCGATTTGCTAGCTACTTGCACTTCACCCGCTACCGCTACTTGGTTTTTTTTTTTCTTTTTTGTTATTCTTGTGATTACTTTTATTCCAGATCATTTCTCATCCAGAGCTGTGGCAAGTCACCTGGGATCAATGCGAAGCGTTTCGTTAGGCTCTGCGCCCTGACGCGGGAAAAGACCGCGGGGAAAGCTTCGTTTTTTTTTTTTTTTTTTTTTTTTTTCAGAAGCCACGTGAAGTATGGACTGAAGTTTTGGCAGAGTTTTGAGAAGTGAAAGTCAATCGTTGAGAGGGAATGCGAGGAATAATGACTGGTCGTGGAAATTGCCGACTCAAGCGATCGTGTTGCTCTTTTTTATTCGGATTACGTGACAATGTCGCTGATGCGGTGGGCATTTGGATGGTGACTTTTTTTTTTTTTTGTGTCTACCACTTTTAGCACAATTTTTAGAAATCAAACTAAATCGTCCAAGGAAAGAGGAAATAAAAAAAAAACTTGCTCGAAAAACATTGCCAACTCAAGAATCTAAAGTGTTCTCCTATTCTTCCGAATTTCGTGACAATGTTCGCCTCGCGGTGGACGCTGGGATGACGATATTTTATCACTTTTATCCAGATCTTAGCTAATCAAACAAAAAAAAAAAAAACATCCAAGTAAAAAGGCCAAAAAAAACCGAATCGAAGAAAAAAAAAAAAAAAACCAACTCAAGCATCGAAAGTGTAGTCGTTTTCGTGAAAATTTCGTGACAACGTCTCGCTTGCAGTGGGCAGTCCGTTCGGTCGTCAAATGGGAGTATTCGAATGAGAAACAGAATGGGAGGGTAGCTTCAAAGTGGCGAGGGCGGAGCGGTGGGACGAGAGAATGAGGATTGAAACGAAAGCAAAGAAAATTCGAGTTCGCACGTGAGGTTTTTTTTTTTTTTTTTTTTTTTTTGGTCACGAGGGTGGGCTCGCTCGAACGTTTCACTTCCTCCAGCGGCTGGTGGAGAGAAGGAGTCGGAAGGGGGTTGGAGAGGGGGGCGGGGGCGGGGGGGGGGGGGAGGGTGCCTCTCACGTTTTCCAGAGGCTTGCGCCCTCGCGCAATTGAAACTCAGCCCTCGTTCTCGATTCCACGGGTGTGCGTTAGGCGCGAGTGGGAAAATTCGACGACTGCGAAATGGATTTGCTACAAGGTGTCGCACGGTTCGGCCTAAGAATTCCTGATAAGGGGCCACACGAGAGTTCCACTCTGGTCCTCCTGCTCCGTCCTCTTCGTTCTTATCGTCGTTTCTTCTTCATCGCTCGACCTCCTCCGTCTCCTTTTTCTCCGTCGGCCTCCGCGCTTCCCTTCCGCCTCCCACCGCTTCGTTCCTTCTGACCGGTAGATATTTTGGTGCTTCACATCGGGCCCCGAAAGTATCCTGAGAGAGCCCGGCAAGGCCCCGATGTAACGCTTCGAAATCGTTACCAGGACGCCTCTTAGCCTTCCTCTTTTCTTCTGCCTTGTCTTCCTCTTCCT
Organism: Amblyjoppa proteus; assembly: GCA_963922035.1. Taxonomy (NCBI): domain Eukaryota; kingdom Metazoa; phylum Arthropoda; class Insecta; order Hymenoptera; family Ichneumonidae; genus Amblyjoppa; species Amblyjoppa proteus. Next base: position 12,597,722 of record OY998236.1, on the reverse strand, counting down.
GATCCTTCGTTTTTTTCTCTTTCACCTCCTTATCTGCCACCTCCTTCTTATTCTCCACTCTTATCGACATCTTCGTCATTCTCATTCTCCTCATTCCACTTCTTCATCCTCATCACCTTTTCCTTCTCATCCCTCTTCTTGCTCGTCGCCTTTCCTCTCGCATCGGCCTTTTTTTCCCTCCCAACGGCCAACAACTCTGCTTCTTTATCCTCATCTCCTTCACCCACAAATCCTCTTCTTCCTCAAATTCCCCCTCCTCCTCCTCGTCCTCATCACGATACCCTCCTCATATCCTCCTCCCCGGGCACGATAACCTCTTCACTCACGGCTAACTTCGATAAATGGTAATTGCATCTACCCGAGTGGAAATTTTCGAGCGTTACATCGGGCCCTGATAGGGTCCTGAGAGAGCCCGGCAAGGCCCCGGGCTGTAACGCTTCAAAATAATTACCGGGACGCCTCTTAGCCTTCCTCTTTTCTTCTGCCTTGTCTTCCTCTTCCTGATCCTTCATTTTTTTCTCTTTCACCTCCTTATCTGCCACCTCCATCTTATTCTCCACTCTTATCCTCATCTTCGTCGTTCTCATTCTCCTCATTCCACTTCTTCATCCTCATCAACTTTTCCTTCTCATCCTGTTCTTGCTCGTCGCCTTTTCCCTCGCATCGGCCTTTTTTTTCCCTCCTAACGGCCAACAACTCTGCTTCTTTATCCTCATCTCCTTCACCCACAAATCCTCTTCTTTCTCAAATCCCCCCTCCTCCTCCTCGTCCTCATCACGATACCCTCCTCATATCCTCCTCCCCGGGCACGATAACCTCTTCACTCACGGCTAACTTCGATAAATGGTAATTGCATCTACCCGAGTGGAAATTTTCGAGCGTTACATCGGGCCCTGATAGGGTCCCGATAAGGCCTGACAACGCCCTGATAAGGCCCTATCAGGACCCTATCAGGGCCTGATGTAACGCTCGAAAATTTCTACTCGGGTATTCGGACCTCACTCATTCACCGAAGTTTATCGAAATCCAGCTCGACCATACCTGGCGTACCATCACATTTTCGTCGTGGCTCTTCTCTTCGTCATGTTCTTCGTCGCTCATGGCAAAAGTTTTCCATTGTCCGTTCTAATGATAACGAATGTCACCGAAAGTTAACCACTGAAATCCCAATGGAAATTCATGGTGAAAACTGTAACGGTACTTTGCTACAATTCACTGTCAATGGAATCCCACTGGCAAATCAGTGGGAAATTTTAAATGGTACCTTTTCCCATTCGTTACCAATAAGAGACCAACGTCAATTTCCTGGGAAAATTCAACTTGTACTTTTTTCCCATACGTTCTCAATGAGAATCCAATTCCAATTGAATGGTACATTAAATTCTAGTACAAGTGGAAATTATGACATTGGCATAATTTATTAAAATCCCATTGAATTACCTTTAACGAATAATTAATAGGTAATCAATGGGGATTTTCAATGATAATTAATAGGACACTTAGCCGAGGGCGCGTTGCCTCTACCTCATTTTCTTCTTCCTCATCCCCTCCTCATCTTCCTCATCTTCCTCATTCTCCTTTGTGTTCTCCATCTCCTCCTCCTTCTTCTCGATGACCCCCCCCCCCCTTCACCATCTCGATACTGGCCGAGAGGGTCCACGATGGCAAAGACTCGAAAGAGAAATTCTAAGGGGCTTCTAAGGTGTACGCGGAATGTGAAGAGGAGCGAAGCCTTCGTGTGTCGCCGATGGAAGGCGCGGGGGAATGTACGATAGTGAAAAGACAGAATAAGCAGAGAAAAGCAGTTGGACGGAAACGCGAAGGAAATAAAGGAATAAGGTAGGGTAGGTACGGTGTCGGAGGACCGGCCACCGTCACACGGTACAATGTTCGGGTAATGGGTGCCCGGGGCTACTTTTATATCCTGTCAGCCACACGTTGAAAGCTAATGTCCCCGCGATAACGGACTGGACTGGCTGCCGGTGATGCTGGCCGCCGCTCCTCTCGCAAAGAGCGGAGCGACGTTCCTCGTCCTTTGACCAACGCGATTACGATGCTGACCGACTCGGAGCTACTTACCAAAGAGAAACGTGCCATCCTCGCAGAAAATTCCGAACCGTTGGCGCCTCACGTACCCGCGACTTTTCTTCGAATCCGCACCCACGAATTCTCGGAGGATAATAACATTAAGCCCTCGAGGGGCAAAAGTGCGATACCGCCCCGTCCCTCGGATGGCTCGATAAAATATTAGCAAATTTTTACAGCGTCTTTGGATGGTCAATAGATAATTGATTTCATCGATTTTCATGGCAGAGATACCGGAAATGTTATGCACTGGAACTTGAAATTTCCTTACGTTTCTTACGTTTCTTACGTTTCTTACCTTTCTTACATTTCTTATCTTTCTTACATTTCTTACATTTCTTACATTTCTTACATTTCTTACATTTCTTACATTTCTTACATTTCTTACATTTCTTACATTTCTTACATTTCTTACATTTCTTACATTTCTTACATTTCTTACATTTCTTACATTTCTTACATTTCTTACATTTCTTACATTTCTTACATTTCTTACATTTCGTACATTTCGTACATTTCTTACATTTCTTACATTTCTTACATTTCTTACATTTCTTACATTTCTTACATTTCTTACATTTCTTACATTTCTTACATTTCTTACATTTCTTACATTTCTTACATTTCTTACATTTCGTACATTTCGTACATTTCTTACATTTCTTACATTTCTTACATTTCTTACATTTCTTACATTACTTACATTTCGTAAATTTCGTAAATTTCATAACTTTCATACATTTCTTGCATTACTTGCACTACTTGCACTACTTACAATACTTGCAATACTCAGTTAATTAATTTTAAACAAAATTTCTTTGCACTGCGCTTGAATTTTTTCGTCAGCCAGACTGTCTTCCGTCTGAATATATCGGTTATATATCATACTCCCAGAGCGCAAGAATTTTAGTGGGGGGGTGGGGGGGCGAAGAGCCACAGCGCACTGTGGAACCCAACACTCGGTAAATTCGACAACAATATGTTTTCTCGTGTAGCGAAGCGAGAAGGGTCGTTCCTCGGATAGATATTCGTAGCTTGTCTCTTGCCCGGGGACGTTGTGTTGTCCTCGATGAGGGTTGTTTCGGAGTCTGTCGTTTCGTAACTTGGTTAAACCGGCACGGATATTTCATTAGCCGCACCCCCCCCCCCCCCCCCACGGACGAGTGTAAGGACGATATAGATTTGGCCTGTGTGCGCGCCTCGAGTAGTCGCCCCATCCGACCGTCGAGTCTCCACGTCTGAACGCATACACATTAACCGATGACACTCGTCCGTAAACACTAACTCGGTGGCGAATGGAGATGTGGGAGTGTAACGGGGACAGACACGATTCGCAGGGGTTGACTTAAAAGTGAGGAGTGCGCGGCACGCTTTCTCGGGCACTACGGAACATTAAATCGACGCCGAGGGCCGGCGAGAACCCCTACGGAGAGGCGATGCAATTGTTTTCACGACAAATAAATCGTGTTTGAACCGCATGAGGACGCGTGTTTTATCACTTCAATGACAAACCCAAGCTTTCTTTTGCACGTGAAAAAAAAAAAAAAAAAAAAAAAAAATCAATATATGTCCAAATTTATATGATACGTTCAAATCTATATGATATGTCCAAATCTATATGATACGTTCAAATCTATATGATATGTCCAAATCTATATGATACGTCCAAATCTATATGATACGTCCAAATCTATATGATACGTCCAAATCTATATCATACGTCCAAATCTATATCATACGTCCAAATCTATATGATACGTTCAAATCGATATAATATGTCCAAATCTATATGATACGTTCAAATGTATATGATACGTTCAAATGTATATGATATGTTCAAATGTATATGATACGTTCAAATGTATATGATACGTTCAAATGTATATGATACGTCCAAATCTATATGATACGTCCAAATCTATATGATACGTCAAAATCTATATGGTACGTCCAAATCTATATGATATGTCCAGATCTATATGATACGTCCAAATCTATATGATACGTCAAAATCTATGTGATACGTCCAAATCTATATGATATGTCCAAATCTATATGATACGTTCAAATCGATATGATACGTCCAAATCTATATGATACGTTCAAATGTATATGATACGTTCAAATGTATATGATACGTCAAAATCTATATGGTACGTCCAAATCTATATGATACGTCCAAATTTATATCATACGTGCACATCTATGTCGTCCGTCTAACACTACTCTATTATATTCTATTCTATTCCATATTGTACGTCTACGTTTATATCGTACGTCTATATCCACATCGTACGTCTGCATCTATACAATACGCCTACATCTACGAAATTATCTTATTTCTCTTCCACGGTGAGTTCGGTGGTCGTATCCTCGTGGGATCGCGACCGCTTTCTCGCGTAGTTAGAGGCTCGATCCGCGCTACATTAACTCCCGTCCATCGCGTCGGCGTCGGAGACCGCGGTGGAAGCGCCGAAAAATCGCCTCGAAGCTCACCTTAGCATGTCTGTCTCTCAAGTATACGACAGGATTTTCCGACGAAAAGTTGACGACGATCCTGAGACACGATAGACTTCGCCGTCGGGGAGCTTTTTCGTAGTTCGGTGACGAACGAACCAACCGGGATTACACGCTGAGAAAGGGATGATGATGGATGATCGGCCTCGGCCGCGTCAAAAAAATACCCCAATAAAAATTCAGCCCCTCGCTACAGTGTCAAAAATTTGTGTTTGAAAATTTTATTAAATGTGTATACTGCAAAAACATTTTTTTTTTTTTTCTGAAAATTAATTAACGTTATTGGAAGCTTTTTTTTACATAAACTGTTTCTGAAATTTCGAACACATGTGCGTTGCAAGTTTACAGTAAAATTAGTAATTTTTTTTTTTTAAATGATATCTCGCGTAAATTTCTAGAAAAATATTTGTCATTTTAGTATCTGGTATTTTTGTTTTACAAGCAATGTACATTGATGTACAATTAATGTTAGTAACGTTAGCAAATGTCAAGTTTCAGTACATTAAATTTACAATCTATTTTTACACACACACACACACACACACACACACACACACACACACACACACACACACACACACACACACACACACACACACGCACACACACATCCGGACGCCAGCTGAAAATCACATTTCTCGACGTTTCAGACTATTCTAAGTACTCTGACACTGAATCTACAGAAAAAAAAAAAAAAAAATTCTATACGAAAAAAGCTTCCTCCATGAGGAAGCAAATAATGTCGAAGCGAAACAATTGTGATTCATTCGATGTCGCGGACATTAATGTTTGCAGTAAATTTTCACAGATATATGTCGAATGAGGAAGCGATGACGAGATAATTATGTGGGTGTAAAAAAAAAAAAAAAAAAAAAAAAAAAATTGGTACGAAGGATCTCGTAGTTGGCGCATGAAATATTAACTCGTTAACCAACGGCAATACACACACCCTCGTCACTCGCGTGCTCTCCTCTCCGTTGAATTCCCTCGCTGCTGCCTCCGCAGCGGCGAGTGTATTAAATTTAAATAAAAATACCGGCAGCCCGTGTTCACAAGCCGCGCCTATAAATCAGCCGGGCCGTTCGAGCGAGCCCGGGTTTCGCCCCGAGGTCCGAGAATATAATACCCCATATTTATGTTCTTCTCCGGTAAAACCCTCTCTCGGACGCTCTCCCGTCTATCCGCCGAGGCGAACGCTCGAGCGCGAAACCTCGCCTGCATCCAACGGCGATCTCCTCTCATCCTTTTATCTGCCCGCTGCTCTCCTCTTTCCACCTTTTTCCGAGCCTCGTCCTATCTCCGCAGTCCCGTTCGTGCTGTCCGTACCAGAAACCTCCCGACGGTCTCCAATTCCTCGGACACACCCGCCCCACCTCCTCCGATTCTCTCGTCGCACGAATTTTTATGAATTTAGAAAAACTATTAATCAATCGCTCGGTTGATGTACATGTTTTCCAATTTTGTTTTTTGTTTTTTTTTTTTTTTTTTTTTTTTTACGACTTCTGTCATTCCAGCGACAGTCACAGTGACAGTCACAGCGATGCTCATATGCAATCGTCAAATGTGATCATCAAATGGTATTCTCAAGTGGGAGCCTCAAGTGAGATCATCAAGTGGGATCTTTAAGTGCGATCCTCAATTGGGTTCCTCAAATGGTATCCTCAAATGCGATGCTCAAATGGGATCCTTAAATGCGGTGTTCAAATGTGATTCTCACATGGGATTCTTAAATGCGGTGTTCAAATGTGATGCTCAAATACGATGCTCAAGTGGGATCCTCAAGTGGAATCCTCAATTGGGATTCTCAATTGGGATTCTCAATTGGGAACTTCAATCGGGATCCTCAAGTGGAATCCTCAATTGGGATCCTCAATTGGGATTCTCAATAGGGGAACTTCAATCGGGATCCGCAATTGGGGTCCTCAATTGGGATCCGCAATTGGAAATCTCAATTGGGGTCCTCAATTGGAGTCCTCAATTGAGAACTTCAATTGAGATCCTCAATTGGGTTCCTCAATTGGGATCCTCAAATGCGATGTTCAAATGGGATCCTTAAATGCGGTGTTCAAATGTGATCCTCAAATGGGATGCTCAATTGGGATCCTCAAGTGGAATCCCCAATTGGGATCCTCAATTGGGGTCCTCAATTGGAATCCGCAATTGGGGTCCTCAATTGGGAATCTCAATTGGGGTCCTCAATTGGAGTCCTCAATTGGGTTCCTCAATTGAGAACTTCAATTGAGATCCTCAATTGGGTTCCTCAATTGGGATCCTCAATTGGGGTCCCCAATTGGGATTCTCAATCGAGATACCCAATTGGGATCCTCACATGCGAAATTCACATTCCCAGAAGCTCCTCGGAGCTTCTGAGAATTAATCTTATTGATATTGTCATATCAATTTATTAATTAAATTACCAATTAATAAATAATAAATACTTAAGTCCTCGGCCTTAGATATTTCAAGTCCCCTTCGGAGATCCAAGGTGATCCCAAGCAATGATCTCTCCTAAAAAAAAAAAAAAAAAAAAAATGGCGTACGATGGACCCCTCTCAGTTCTATATCACCCAAATAAATCATCTCTCTGAGCACTTGAATTGCGTGGTTGAGCAACTGAGTGAAATTTTAAGTCAACCATTTATTTTTATTTATTTATTTTTTTTTTTTCAATTTTTTTTACCAGGACATCCTGAAGCTCGAATCTCTGAATAAACTCCATGTGGGCCGACGACGGGCTTGACCATCGCAGCGGACAGCGCGCTACCGTTCGCATATCTTAAGTGAGCAAAGGGTGTGGCCTGCAGCTTCTCGCGGTTGTGCCCACAAAAAAATACAAAAAAAAAAAAAGAAAAACACAAATACTCCAAGAGCCAGTCGCCGTAACGATATAACGGCGACTGGATAAATCACGGGCTTCTCCTCGGAGGATAATGATAATCCAACGGAACATCCTGTTTATACATCGAATACACTTTTTAAAACGCTCCAGTTCCCGACTCTTATTTCATTACTTTTTATCATTGTCGCCCGCAGCGACGATATTTCTCTTTAATATCCGTACGCAAAATCTTTTTTTACCGCTCCCAGAGCAATGTTGAAAAATCTCGGGAGGGAAAAAAAATAAATAAAAAAAAATAAAAAATTGAACTCTCCGCTCGATGAGAGTCGAAAGTGGCGAAAACCGCCTCATCGTGTCATTTCCTCGCCTCGCCCTCGTTACGGGAGCTTCCCGCCTCGATCGTAACTTTCTTTTATCGGGCAATTAACGTTTCTCGGTGTGCTCGAGCCGTTTTTTTTTTTTTTTTTTTTTCATCACCTCGCAGCCACTTCGGCCGTTAACTTCTTGTCGTTACGTTATCCGCGAGCCGCTCGGATAAGGCCGGTTTTTCCTTCCTCGACTTAAACCGAACGAGATTTTCTTTTTTTTTTTTTTACTATTATTTTTAGAGCCCCCGCGAATTCACCACCTCCGTTTGCCGCCCTTCGCTGGGCCGTGCATTCTATCTTTTTTTTTTTTTTTTTTTCTTAATCTCACCGACACGAAACGACAATAACGCGGCGAGGAGGACGCCGGAATGAGATATTTCGTAATAATGAGACCGAGGAGCGCCAGGATAAACTATGTTTACGAGGCCAGCTGCGCGCCTACGCTTCTATGTAAATCGGCGGAAATTTTCAAAAAAATTATTCACATTAATACCTGTCGATGTTGATTTTTTTTTTTGACATTTTTTTTGTCGACAGTGCGAGTGATTTCAAGCTTTGCCGAGAAGTCTGAGTTGTGGGCCGAAAACAGGAGGCATGTGAAATTTCAATATAGGAAATAAATTAATTTGATCATAATTTAAACATACATTTGATGAAATATAATTACGACGAGTTAATTAAAAAAAAAAAAAAAGACACACAAAATGTCAATAAATTGCAAGACCTTTGAGTCAATTTTTGGCGTTTTTCAACGTCCTCGAACGGCACGATAAAACGCTTCCAAAACTTCGGCTACAATCCAATCTGGTGTATTTTTTCCCGTACAACACAATGGGCACATTAGATTTTTCTTAGCTCGATTGGGAGCCGAGATGTCGAGCTTTGAAAATCACGAAAATCGACGTTTCTTCAAAAGTGGCTTAAAAATTGAAAAAAAAAAAAATCGTTGTTTATTCGATTTTTTTGTTTGTTTCAAAGCTACATTCGATGTATTTTTTTTTTTTTTTACCGCTGATCACGAATATAACAATTATTTAACTCCCAGTCCAATATTTTCCATTTTAATCACAAAAATATGAATTTTGGTGCATAAAATCGAGACTTTCAATGTCTCGTTTTCGCTTCGAATTCATGGCAATTGACTAATCGACTGGACTGCGACGACTGCGTGAAAACAATGACAGCGGGAAAAAAATACATCGATCATAGCCTTGAAACAGAAAAAAAAAACGATTGAAAAACAATTTTTCCATTTTTGAGCCACTTTTGAAAAAAAAAAACAAAACGTCGATTTTCGTGATTTTCAAAGGTCGATATCTCGGCTCCCAATGGAGCTGGAAAAAATCCGAGGTGTCCATCGTGTTCTACGGAAAGAAAAAAAAATACCTAAGCTAGGCTCATGATTCCATCCCTCAGAGCATTTTAATTTAGATGAATCCTAAACTGCGAGAGGTCGCGAATTCGCACCGTTTCCAGCTTCGATCGTCATTTTCAAATTTTTTGTTTTAAACGTTTTTTTTTTCTCCGCTATCCAAACTTTGCTGACACAGCGCACTTTTCCGAGGGATTTTTATTACACTTTTTTTTTATTACACTTTAATGCATTTCCCGTGTAATTCCCTGAGAAACTTTTTCAGTACGACGAATGGAGTGTCGGTGGCGGACGCTGCGGATATTTTTGTAGGTAAAAAGAGCCGCGATTTTACGCGGCTGAGGGATGTCTTGGTTCGGAGATAATGGAGAGATAAGCTTGTTTTCATTTTAGATATGTAAGCAAACTCCTCGAGCTAACTGGCGAGTAAATACCGAGAGGAGTTTCGCTCGCCGGCGAACGAAAGATTCGAGGAACGCGATATAATATCGTGCGAAAGAACACTTGTTCTGTTTAAACTGGGACGACCCTTTCGTTGGTACACTTAGCGGGGGAAAGTCAACCCTCTCCGGTTCCACGACCGAGAGAATGGTCATTGGAACCGATGAAAATCGAAGGTTACGTTACGGGGATTGCGGCGAGTAATTTAAGTGACTTTTAGCCGATCAAACAGCAAGTGTTTCGGGTTACTGAAAACTCTTCGTCGTCGTCGTCGGTTCGCTCACCCTTTCGGCGTAGCATGCTCTGTGCGGATGTTGGTTTTCGTCGAGATGGAGAAAGAGGATTGGCCCAAGTGACTGGATGAAAAATTGAGTTGGTTGGGCCAACAAATTGGTTGGGCTAACAGAGTGGTTGGGTCAACAAATCAGTTTGGCTACTGGGTTGATTGAGCGACGTGATTAAGTGGAAATAGGTTGGTAAGTTTGATAGATTTGTTGGGCCAATTTTCCGATTGAGTCAACTTATTGGTTTGAAATAGGTTGGTAAGGCTGACATATTGATTGGACCAACTTATTGGTTGGACCAAGTTATTGGTTGGATCAACTTATTGGTTGGACCAACTTATTGGTTGGACCAACTTATTGGTTGGACGAACCTATTAGTTGGACCAACTTATTGATTGGGACAACTTATTATTTGGACCAACCTATTGGTTGGACCAGCCTATTTGTTGGACCAGCTTATTGTTTAGGCCAGCTTATTGTTTGGACCAGCTTATTGGTTGGATCAACTTATTGGTTGGATCAACTTATTGGTTGGATCAACTTATTGGTTGGATCAACTTATTGGTTGGATCAACTTATTGGTTGGATCAACTTATTGGTTGGATCAACTTATTGGTTGGACCAACTTATTGGTTGGACCAACCTATTGGTTGGATCAACCTATTGGTTGGACCAACCTATTGGTTGGATCAACCTATTGGTTGGACCAGCTTATTGTTTGGATCAACTTATTGGTTGGACCAACTTATTGGTTGGACCAACTTATTGGTTGGACCAACTTATTGGTTGGACCAAGTTATTGGTTGGATCAACTTATTGGTTGGACCAACTTGTTGGTTGGACGAACGTATTAGTTGGACCAAGTTATTGGTTGAAACAACTTATTGGTTGAAACAACTTATTGGTTGGATCACCTTATTGGTTGGACCAACTTATTGATTGGACTAACGTATTGGTTGGACCAACTTATTGGTTGGGTCAACAAATCAGTTGGGCTAACAGGTTGGTTCAGTCAACTGATTAATTGGAGATATGTTGGTAAGGCTGGTAGATTCATTGGGCCAACTTTCCGATTGAGATAACTGCCCGTTTGAGCGAACTTATTGATACGGAATAGTTTGGTAAGGCTAACAGACTGGTTGGGCCGACAATTTCAGCGAAAAGTCTCGCCGAGAGAACGAAACTGGATAAAAAAAAAAAAAAAATCGCGGAAACACAAAATGAATCGAACAACAAGAACGTGAAACTCGCTCCGAAATGTTCCCCGAGCGAGTAGCCAGCATCGACAGACAAACTGCGAACGAACCGAAGAGCCGCGAGAGAATTTTCAATTTTTCTCCCCCAGTTTTCCTCATTCGTCGCCCATCCGGCTATTCACGAAACGGGTCTAATTTTTTGATCTCTTTTATTTTTGAGCATTGAAAGAGGGCTCGGCGAGAGTGGACGAAAACGCCGGAGATTTACGCGGGCGAAATCGTAGCACGTGTTTCTGACAATGATCGCGGCTGTGCATATAAGCCGGCTTCGCTGCGGCGCTGGGAGATTCCCGATCGTCGTCGACAAGCGCGAATAACTCAAGCCCCACGTGGCCCCCGCCGCTTCCGAGGCTACCGGGCAATCCGAGAACATAGCCGAGCCATTGACAGATGTACCTGCACGCCCACCCTTGTGCGTACGTCGTTCCACGGCTAAATTAAATGTACCAACGGCTGGCTCGACGAGATCGGACTCGAACTCCCGAGTGACTTTTCACGATGGCCCCGCTCGTTGAGACGCAGTTGTTGTTTTTTATTTTCTCTCCGTCGTCCATTGTTTATCCTCAATGGGCGCAAATTCGAAGTCACATGGTGCCGAAGGTTTAGGCGCCTTTTGATTAATCCGCTCACCCTCTCGTCGCAGAATAAGCGTTGTGCAAAATTTTTATAATTATATACAATGATCATAATGACAATAATAATATTATGATATAATAATTGTATTATTATTGATATTATTGAGAATAATAGCAGCCCTGTGAGTATTTGTGAGTATCTGTGAGTATCTCTGAGTATCTATGAGTATTGGTACGAGTGTCCAATCGACATGAACTTTATTATTATGCGAATAATGATAATAATATTAAATACAATGTATTATAAAATCGAACAATGGAAGGAACTAGTGGTCGATCTATTGATCCGGTGATGTAATACATTAATTGCAATGAAAAACTCCTAAAGACAATAAAAAATGAGACTTCCGAGCTCGGAGAACTGCCTCGGGGACGTGTCAAAACAACCCTCCACATTGACGAGCCTCGATACACACACACACACACACACACACACACACACACACACACACACACACACACACACACACACACACACACACACACACACACACACACATACATACATATATATATATATATATATCAGCTCACGCCGATCCTGCCGTGAAACCGAAGAAGCTTAATTGGCGTCTGGAAGTACGATAATGCCACGGTCCAAGGAGCGCCGATGCCACACGGATGCTCCCGATCAATTATCCGTGTTCCTAAACCGTCGACTAATCTGACTAATCCCGTCGCCGGAGGGGCGGTTCGGCCGGTTTTGACGGTCACTGAACCGCAAAATAATCGCGCACACCGAGCAATTACCGGCTGCGGTTAATAAGGAGATTGCCCGAGGCCGTGGCCGAGGGGGAGGTTAGGGGGGGGGGGGCGGCGGTTATGCAGTAGAGTTAGTTCTCCCCCTCTCCGGGCGTCTTCGTGCCCTTATGGAAAGGTGCTAGCCGCAGGGGGGTTGCCCAGGGACGCGCGCCACCGCCGAAGAACGAAGATGAACGGCAAAGGGGTCGCTTCTGATGCCGTGCAGCTTCCGCGAGGCTCTCGCCGAGTGAGGACTCCTCACACGCGATGCACGCCGTACAGGAAGCGGAGAGCTTCCAGCACCGTGCATGATGCGAGGGTGTTCTGGTTTTGCCGGCTCGGATTAGACTAGGAGACGATTGCGGCCGGCTTGACGGGAACTCGCATTCGCTACGCCCTTTGATCGGCTTACAGATTGCTAATCACCAGCACCGTAGAGGAATATGCTGGAGAGCGAGAGGGCGAGAGAGAGCAAGAGAGAGAGAGAGAGAGGAATGGAGATATGAGATGTAGGTGGCGATGAGCGCTGAAAGGGGAGGGTGGAACCTGTGCGCGTGTGCAATGGTATGAATGGATCGGAGAAAAAATTTATTTTATTTAGTGGTTCTCTAGCGGGGTCGATGATGGGGAAATATTTTTCGGGAAATAGTAAAGGTATCGATATATATATGTTACATGTATGTACAAAACTCAGTGCGCTCACAGAGATTCAGACATTCGGATGGATTCAGACGAATTCAGACGGTTGCAGAGGCGTTCGGAGGCGTTCGGAGGCGTTCGGAGGCGTTCGGAGGCTTTCGGAGGCTTTCGGAGGCTTTCGGAGGCTTTCGGAGGCTTTCGGAGGCTTTCGGAGGCTTTCGGAGGCTGTCGGAGGCTTTCGGAGGCTTTCGGAGGCTTTCGGAGGCGTTCGGAGGCGTTCGGAGGCGTTCGGAGGCTTTCGGAGGCTTTCGGAGGCTTTCGGAGGCTTTCGGAGGCTTTCGGAGGCTTTCGGAGGCTTTCGGAGGCTTTCGGAGGCTTTCGGAGGCTTTCGGAGGCTTCCGAGGCTATCGGAGGCTTTCGGAGGCTTTCGGAGGCTTTCGGAGGCTTTCGGAGGCATTCGGAGGCATTCGGATAACATATTGTAAGAAGTATCGTAACCCCAATAGTATAGTCAATTTATTGATCGGTGAGCGGTCAAAACGAAGGGCTCAAACCGCAAGACATTTGATGGACGAACAAACGGTTGAGTTCACAGCGGTCGTAGATTTTACCGACAGTCTTTTTCGGGATTTCGCCGCGAACAGACTTATCACGGTTCCGAAACGATTACGATTCCTTATTCGAGTTGATTACCATTCCGCCGCTCGTTCTTTTGGTAATCGGTGGTCCTTTTCATTTCCCTCGGTAGTTACAATATATACGATATAATAACAATTAATAATTATTTCGAATCAGTTTCTTTCCTCTCAAGTAACGTAAAAAAATAAAAATAAAAGTAAATATATATACAGAACATATTCCGTGGAGTAATAATAATCCAACGAAGCAGAGAGCTGCGCAGTGGCCGCACCTTAAGCTCAAGTGTGCTCATGCATAAGCTCGCGCGTACGCGTCTGCACCTCAGCCCCAACGAAGCGACACTCTGTGCCCGCGTAGAGCAACGATGAAGAAAAAAAAAAAAAAACGTACGCGGGTAGTAGCGAAAGGAGAAGCCGTTGCTCGTCGTACCGAGGCTTCGCGTGCCGGGGGAACCTCGTTAAGGGACGATAAAAGGTGAGGAGAAAAGAAACAGCCGTGAGGCACGCGAGGGTGCCGCTGGCATCCACGCCACGGCGCTCGCACGCCTGAAACGCAAGGCGAGAATTTATTTTCAACTTCCGTAAGCATCTCTCGTGCGCTTCGAGAATTTGACACAATCGTAAAAAATTATTTGTAAAAAATATATTTAAAAAATAAAAAAATGCTTACGCACACCTGTACCGTGAAACTCGAGATCACGGTCTTATTTCTTTTTCTTATTTTTTTTTTTATTTCTGCTTCCTTGTAGAGAATGCTCCGTTTCCGTAACATGAAAATAAAATTTGAGATTGGAGTAGATTGAAGGAGATTGGAGAAGATTGGAGGAGATTGGAAGAGATTGGAGGAGATTGGAGGAGATTGGAGAAGATTGGAGGAGATTGGAGGAGATTGGAGGAGATTGGAGGAGATTGGAGGAGATTGGAGGAGATTGGAGGAGATTGGAGGAGATTGGTGGAGATTGGTGGAAATTGGAGGAGATTGGTGGAGATTGGTGGAGATTGGTGGAGATTGGTGGATATTGGTGGAGATTGGTGGAGATTGGAGGAGATCGGAGGAGATCGGAGGAGAGTGGAGGAGAGTGCAGGAGATTGGAGGACATTGGAGGAGATTGGTGGAGATTGGTGGATATTGGTGGAGATTGGTGGAGATTGGTGGCGATTGGTGGAGATTGGTGGAGATTGGAGGAGATTGGTGGAGATTGGTGGAGATTGGTGGAGACTGGTGGAGATTGGAGGAGATGGGAGGAGATTGGAGGAGAGTGGAGGAGAGTGGAGGAGAGTGCAGGAGAGTGGAGGAGAATGGAGGAGATTGGAGGACATTGGAGGAGATTGGAGGAGATTGGAGGAGACTGGAGGAGATTGGAGGAGATTAAAGATTGAGATTGAGATTGAGATTAATTGTTACGTTCAATCGCAGAGTTTGCATTGCGCTTAGTGCCTCACCCAGGTCGCCCCCTCGTTCCTAATTTTTTTTCTTTTTTCTTCCGGCAATTTACTTATTTACCAATCAGCAATTAAAAATTCCCGGCTTCCTCTCGTCCACACGCTTGGCTCGGTTACCCTCCTTCGAACGTCTCGACGTCATTTCATCCCTCGCCCAAGCTCTCCGCCCCCCCCCCCCTCTCACATTTGCTCCTTTTGCGCCTAAGACCTCATTTTTTTCCCTCCCCGTCTTTCTTCGCCCTTTTTCCCTCCGCACAGCCGAGACCGGATCTATCGCCCGGATGTTCGCCGACGCTCGACGTCGAGGCACTCGCAAAATTTTCGCTCCACATGACCCGAGGGCTCGTGTACTCGCTCATTCCGGGGAGTGGCTCTAATTAATTAACACCTAGCCAACCTGGTCCACGGGCCGTTCTCTCCGGCAGTTCTCCCCCTCTCCTTCATATCTCGCTGCAAGAGTGAGCTTATACGTCGCCGTGCACGCGCGAAGGGGACAACTCCTCCTCCTCCCCCCCCCTTCCCCCCACCCCTTTACTAATTAGTGCGCGAGATCGTCGGCGTAATTAGTGTTTGTACGATGGAGCGTATTAATCCCCGATCGATTTTAGCGACGGCGAGAAAGTCAATTAAAATATTGGCCGAGCGATCGGCCAATAGGCGAGCAGCTGAACATTCGGTTTTTTTTTTCGTTTTTTTTTTTCGCGACGCGCTGCGAGGTTGCTTCTTCTCGTTGGTGGTTTTTGTTTGTTTTTTTTTTTTTTTTATGCTGATTCTGGCCCGAGTGATTTTTATAAAGTTGGGAAAAAAGATAGGATAAATGACGACGAAAAGAATGGCTAATTATTGTCGTCCAATTAATGCAAATTTCGAGAAAAAAAAAGTACCGACCATTCCACATAGTCCGGAAATATTTTTGAAATATTTTCGGACTGTGTGGTCAATAATAGGGTCAAAGGAGGTAAATAATGGGATTAAGGGGGTTCAATAATAGGGTTAAGGAGGTCAATAATAGTATTAAGGGGGTCAATAATGGGGTCAGGGGGCTCATTAATAGGGTCAGGAGTTCATTAATAGGGTCGGGCGTCAATAATAGGATTACCGGAGGTCAATAATAGGATCAGATGGGATCAATAATAGGGGCAGAGGGGTCAATAATAGGGTCAGAGGGTTCAATAATGGAGTCAGCGGGATCAATAATAGGGTCAGAGAGACAACAATAGGGACACGAAGTTGATTAAAAATGAAATCGTAATAGTGGGACTTAGAATTGTAAGGGCATATGTCTTTTAGAGGATTCAGAATAATAAGGGCTCAAGTTCATAAAGGGTTGCGAGCGCGCGAGCTCCGAGGTCCCCTAGTATATTTATATTTTCTATAATAGTCGATCGATCGACCAATAGGCGAGTAGCTGAGCATTCGTTTTCTTTTTCTTTTTTTTTTTTTTTTCGATACTCCCACCTCGGTTGCTTCTTCTCGTTGGTGGATTTTTTTTTTGTTTTTTTTTTTTTTTTCTGCTGACTCCGACCCGCCTGATTATTGTACAGTCGGGAAAAAAGAAGGGACAACAACGACGAAAGGAAACGCTGATTATTTGTCGCCCAATTAGCGAAAATGTCGAGGAAAAAAAAGAAAAAAAAATAACAATACCAACCATTCGTCCGTTCTTCGAGGCCAGTGCAGTTTAACAGTGGGTGTTAGCCCGGAGGCTTTCTGTTTTTGCGAGAAATCAGCGATTTTCCACCTCTTTCGCCGAGCGAACAGAGGCTTTTATTTTCACCTCTCCGGGTCGAAGCGGCGCCGCTCTTCCTGTTGCCATTCAGCTTGCCGATGTCGAGCAGCGTCGAGCAGCGTGCCGGTGAAACCGGAACCCTCGATCGGGCTCGGGGGGGTAAACACTTGTAGATTTGGCGCACGTTGCCAACGAATGGCCAAATAATTGGTGAGTTTCGGGCAAATCGGGTTTGGAACGACGCTGCTCAGGACCTTTCGATTTTCCGGCTCTGTCCGGCTAGCTCCGTCTGTGTGACGGGGACAGGAGTCGTTTCGTTCCCTCTCCCCCATCCGCAGCGGCGAACCGGCCACGTTCGCAACCGAAATCAACCACCCTTTCTTGATATTTTTGATATTTTTGATATTTTTGATATTTTTGATATTTTTGATATTTTTGATATTTTTGATATTTTTGATATTTTTGATATTTTTGATATTTTTGATATTTTTGATATTTTTGATATTTTTGATATTTTTGATATTTTTGATATTTTTGATATTTTTGATATTTTTGATATTTTTGATATTTTTGATATTTTTGATATTTTTGATATTTTTGATATTTTTGATATTTTTGATATTTTTGATATTTTTGATATTTTTGATATTTTTGATATTTTTGATATTTTTGATATTTTTGATATTTTTGATATTTTTGATATTTTTGATATTTTTGATATTTTTGATATTTTTGATATTTTTGATATTTTTGATATTTTTGATATTTTTGATATTTTTGATATTTTTGATATTTTTGATATTTTTGATATTTTTGATATTTTTGATATTTTTGATATTTTTGATATTTTTGATATTTTTGATATTTTTGATATTTTTGATATTTTTGATATTTTTGATATTTTTGCGGCAGGGAAGCCAGGAACGTTGCTCCAATGGTATCATTGACAGTTGTGACTTTTCTCAAAGAGTTTATCTTCCAGCGAAATGATGAAAAAAAGTATTCCGTTATATTATTATTATTATTATTATTATTATTATTATTATTATTATTATTAGTATTATTATTATTATTATATACATATACATAATTATGATTATTATAAATATTTATATTAATATATTACATTATATTATATTAGCGGCTCGATAGGAAAGCAACTTTCTGCAAAACATGACAACTGTCAATAATTTCATTGGACCAACGTTGCTAACTTCTGTGCCTTGTATTTTCGGTATTTTAATTATTTAGGTATTTTTGGTATTTTAGATATTTTGTCGGTTTCGCGCAGGTTCACACTCGGCCGCACGACCTCTTTACCCCTTCGCTCTGTTCGGAGCACACCGTGATCAGTTCCATCTCCGTCGGCCTCCCCCAAAGCCCGGTACCGTTTGCGTGCGCCGCTGAATGTTCGCATGATTGGCGCCCACACGCCGGGCCACGGAAACGCCGACGGAATTTCTGATTCTCTCGCGGCAGGCTAACGAACGGAGGGTGAGGACGGTCGATGCCCCTCTCCTCGGCCCTTCGCCGCGCCGATGATCAACACTTTTTGGCCGCTATCCTACGGGACGACTATTATCGCGATCCTGAGATTTTTCAGACTTTCCGATAGCCCGCAACTAGATTGAAAGATTCAGTCGATCGGTGACTCGCAAATGGATATCAATTTTATTCGAATCAACGGTAGTTGTCAATGACTTTTATTGATCTCCCTTAACAATTCAGGTTCTATTTTTTTTTTTTTTTTTTTTTTTTTACACACTGCACATTTACGCATTACAATGTCAGATGGTGGGCAGAATTAATATTTATCAATCGATAGTAAATTTGTTTGCTTTAAATAACTTTTTATTTATCTTAAAATAAATGATTGTTCGTCTTCAATAAATGATTATTTGTCTTCAATAGGTGGTTATTTATTTTTAATCGATGGTTATTTATTTTCAATAGAAGTTTATTATTTTTTGTGAAAAATTTTATGAAAAATTGTATGCTCAATTAAAAATAAAAAAAAAAAAAAAAAAATATATATATATCGAAACTCATCCTACCATCTTTTTCCACCCAGTTCTTTGAATTTTTTTTCGGACGGTCGCGACACCCTCGAGAACGATCGACAAGCATGTGATTTTTTGCACGCTATTTTTTACCATAATAAATAAATAAAACAAGCTTTTCGTACTAAATTACGTTCGTCCGACCCCTTGAAAAAAAAAAAAAAAAAAAAAAAAAAAAAAAATGCCTGGCAATTCGGCTAGAAAGCGCGAGTCGTTCGCCTCAAAATCGTTTTCTGGGGGATCGAAGAAGAAGTGGAGAGTTTCAATCTCTCGTCGTGACGATAACGTTTTTCCCGCTCGTCGGTAAGTGTGTGTGTGTGTGTGTGTGTGTGTGTGTAAAAAAACATACTTTAAACTAAGCCTGAGGCATCGCTCCCACAGGAGACTTTTGCCTCGGGAATGACTCCAAAATTCACTCCCCTTTTTTTTTCCACCATATATCTGTATCTATAGCGATACGATAAGAATCTGCGAAGCTTATATCGTATACGACTTTCACACTTTACGATGGATGTCCATCGAATCTTTAAAACTCGAGAGGGTTCCGTGTTTGCTCGCGGGGGCTCGGCCTGAAAGTGTCTCGACTTAATGGTCCATTCCCATCCTCTCCACAAGAGAGGGCTCCGAGTTTCGTGACAATGATGAATCAACCCTGGTGTTTATTGTCTCACATGAAACTATTTTTTCACGTCTATTGACGTTTACAAATTCATGAGTCGAAACTGCGACAGATCCGCGATTTGCAAGTATCGGGCAATATATCGGGCAATATATCGGCCAATATATCAGGCAGTATATGGGGCAATATATCGGCCAATATATCAGGCAGTATATGGGGCAATATATCGGGCAATATATCGGGAAATATATCGGGCAATATATCGGGGAATATATAGGGCAATATATCGGGAAATATATCGGGCGATATATCGGGGAATATATCGGGCAATATTTCGGGCAATATATCGGGCAATATATCCAGCAATATATCGGGCAATATATCGGGCAATATATCGGGAAATATATCGGGCAATATATCGGGGAATATATAGGGCAATATATCGGGGAATATATAGGGCAATATATCGGGCCATATATCGGGCAATATATCGGGCAATATACGAGCAATATATTAGGCAATATTCTGCAAGACCGTTCAATAAGACATCCAGAAAGACATCCATCAAGGCATCCAGCAAGACATCCACCAAGACATCCACCAAGACATCCACCAAGACATCCACCAAGACATCCACCAAGACATCCACCAAGCATCCACCAAGACATCCACCAAGACATCCACCAAGACATCCACCAAGACATCCACCAACACATCCACCAAGACATCCACCAAGACATCCACCAAGACATCCACCAAGACATCCACCAAGAAATCCACCAAGACATCCACCAAGACATATCGCCCTAACTCCCCCTAAGATTCCAAGCACCCCTTCAAGAGCGAGAATTGTTTGTAACATTCAAACTCTTCCATGATCGTTGACCGGCCAGAATCCATCCCAGAACCCTTAATGGTCGTCATATTTCGAAACCTGTTTTTTTTTTTTTTTTTTTTTTTTTAAACATATTTTCGACCGCCACGGGACCCGAAATTCCTCTCTATTATTTCACCGTTCTTTTGTTGGCAACGAAATACGTTGTTGGAATCGAATTCGTCGTCGACGTGAGTTCCGACAGACGAAAGTGTGCTGCCGGTCGCGCTGCACGCTGCCGCTGCTCCGTGGCTGTTCGTTCAGAGCCCGACAGCCGTAACGTCGTACTGTCAAGGCAGTTGACACGTCGTACCACCCCCCCCCCCCCCTCCCCCCACCCTGAACCATTATTTAGCCAACACACGGGGTTGCTCCTGCCGTCGGGCGTTACGGGCAAGGGGGTGTGTTTCGCGGGACTCCCGTCGACCGGAGACTCGCTCGGGTATTTGCGGCCGTATATATCGCCCCCGAATGTCGGGCTGCTTGGGGTGCCGGAATGAAACCACCCTATAACCCAACTCTATCCACGCTCTCTGGCTCTCCCGTAAATATATGCGTACTGGCGTGTGATTGACGCCTTACACGAACGGCACACGCCAACTATTCTCGCAATCCAAAAACCCCTAACACCCCTAACACTCTCCCCCCCCACCCCTACTCCACCCCCCCCCCCCCCTCTCTAGCCGTTGCGCGGTTCTTTTTTCTTCGTCCTTTCACTGTCGTCGTGGCACTTAAAATTTTTGGCGATAAATCGAAATTCGAGGAAACAGTCGGAAGACTCTTAATCTCACGGACGGGAAACAAAAAATGTCAATCAAGTTAGAAAAAAAAAACGTATTGGATGATCTTTTTTTATTTGTTTATTTTTAATTAATTGTTCATCAGAGAAATGTCACGACTTTCCAATTTCAAACGTTATTTTGGTAATTTTGCAGAAAAAAAAAAAAATCCCTCAATCTCCGAACGGGAGACAAAAAAATGTCAATAAAGTAAAAAAAAAAAAACATATTGGATGATCTTTTTTATTTGTTTATTTTTAATTAATTGTTCATTAGAAAAATGTCACGACTTTCCAATTTGAAACGTCATTTTGCTAATTTTGCAAGAAAAAATACCTTAATCTCAGGCTGGGAGACAACAAAAAAATACCAAATAAGTAGAAAACAAAAAATTGGACCACTTTTAAATTCGTTTGTTTTTCAATTAATTTTTCATCAGAAAAATGTTCCGATTTTCAAATTTCAAACGTCATTTCACAGCGGTGACATCAGGCTAACAGTAAAAAAAAAAAAAAAAAAAAAAATAGTGCCATTGTGCTTTCGCTCGAGGAGTCTATTTCTTTGGACTTATGACAACGAGGAAAACCGAAAATTGGTAACATAGAAAAAAAAAAAAAAAAAAAAAAAAAATGAAAATGCAAAAAAAAAAACATTGGTTTTCCATGGGTTTTGACATTTATTTTTCCTGAAACATTGTGAGCGATTAAAGATAATGATAATAATTATTTTTTAAAAATGATAAAAATCATGAAAATTGTAAAAAATTATTAAAAAAAAAAAAAAAAAAAAAAACATGCCAACTATAGGACCAAATTCTATGATAATTAGTCGAATATGATCTTAGGTGATTTTCAACTCCACAAACGAGTAATCGACTTAAGAAAACGCCAGTTCAATTGTCACTTTGCAATCGCGCCGAAGTGACGATTTCTCCGAACGTCATCGCGACGTACTTCATTGGATTTGTCACGCCGCCCTAGATCGAATAAATTGCTCTGATAAGCACTTGTTCACCGACAATGCTGTCGGCCTGCGTTAACAACCAGTTTCGCTTCTTCCCCCGACGATCGACCAATGACTTTAATGTACAATCTCCAAATTCAAAAGTCCAAAATCGCAGGGGCGTTTTTTTTTTTTTTTGCAGATTTTTACGTCAGTTTCGATGAGGAAGGGGGCGTGAAGTGTGCGGCAACGAGGGGGTTGGAACTCGGCACTCTAGTCGAGCGGCTGTTAGGGTTCGCTACGGCCACGTGGTGACGCGTGGAGAACGCGCGATAGAGTCGAGGTACGACGTGCGTGCGTTGGTAACACTCAGGCAAAGGGACGAAAAATCGTTTTAACTGAGAATGGAATGGAGCGAGAGAAAATAGAGGGAAAGAAAAAGGTAAGTGAATATGCGGTTTCGGTATGGGGGGGGGGGGGTGGGGGGAGAGATACGCGCGTTAGGCGAAGAGGGTTCAATAATACTGTCGAGCTGTCAACAAATTCATGACCTCTTTTCTTCACACTTTTTCATATTAACCATCCTTTTTTTCACCTTTTTTTTTCTTATTTGTAAGTGTGTCTGGTGGTACGTCTGAGTGAAAGGTGTACTTAGAAAGTCTCGGGGGGGGGGGGGGGGTGAAACTGTGAGCCAGTTGGACTTTGAATAATCCGGGCCTGGGAGGATACTTGGAGAGAGTTCGATCCGGGCGAGTGAGAATAGTCTTGATTGGTTATTGGGAAAAGTTTGGCCCAGCTGTACTTAGAATAATCGGTCTGGGAGAAATTATGGGGCGACTTTAACCCAGATAGAGTTAGAATAGTCTCAGTCTGAATTCGCGGATAGGAAAATTTTGACCGAGGTGGACTTAGAATAATCGGTCTGGGAGAGCTCATGGGGCGACTTTGAACCATTTGGACTTAGAATAGTGTGAAACTGGATTGGCTCTTCTGGAAATGTTGGCCCAGGTGGACTTGGAATAATCAGTCTGGGATAACTGATAGCGAGACTTTGACCCAGGTGGACTTAGAATAGCGCCAGCCTGAGTGTGCGTTTAGGAAAATGTTGTCCCGGCGGACTTAGAATAGTCTTAGTCTGAATTCACCCTTACGAAAATGTTGACCCCGATGGACTTAGAATTATCAGCCTGCTAGAACTTATAGGGCGACTTTCACCCAAGTGGACTTAGAATAGCGCTAACCCCTGTCCGCGCTTAGGAAAATGTTGTCCAGGTGGGCTTGGAATAGTCTTAGGCTGAATTCACCCTTAGGGACGTTTTGACCCTGATGGACTTAGAATTATCAGCCTCAGAGAACTCATAGGGCGACGTAGACCCATGTGGACTTAGAGTAGTGTGGAACTACTCCAACAGCTAAACTACTCCGAGTTGGCTCTTTCGGAAATGTTCTCCCAGGTGGACTTAGAATAGTCTTTGTCTGAACTCACCCTTGGCAAAGATTTTTATCCTGATGAACTTAGAATTATCAGCCTGAAAGAACTCATCGGGCGACTTTGACCCGGGTGGACTTAGAATAGTGTGCACCTGGGTTCGCTCTTCGGAAATTTTTCTCCCATATTGACATGAAATAATCAGTCTGGGATAACACACGCTGAGACTTTGACCCAGGTGGACTTAGAATAATCAGTCTGGGATAAGCGATAGAGCGACTTTGACCCGGGTGGACTTAGAACAGTGTCTAACTGGAACAACTACGGCGATTTTGACTCAACTGGACTTAGAATCATCGAGCGTTCGGGATGAGAATCCAAGCTTGCATCTACTTAGAAAAAAAAAAAAAAACCCACCCTGTGCCAGCAAAACGAGTACACGTCCTCCCAGCCGCCTAAGTTTTTTCTTCCTCAAAAATTCCAACAATCTCCCACGTCGAAAATCCCTCCCCGAGACCTTACAATTAATAAATATTTTCCTCTACCATTAATTGTATTATTCGGCTCCTCGGCCACGAGTCCTTCCCGCCAGGGCTCGTCCCACTCTCGACGTGGGTCCGCGAAATCGCCCATACAACTCCCAGAAACAGAGAACAGTTTCGCGAGAGGGTTCTCCCCGGCTCGAAAAATCTCTTTCGCCTTATCTAAGCATACGATACTCTATCGGGTAAAAAAAAACAAGCCCGTCAATTCGTGCCCAACCCTCGTCACGTTTGCATGCAACCAGCATATGCGTGTCTTGCCGGAGATCTGAATACACGCATGAGGAGCCTGGGCCGAGCTCGCATTCTCCCCGTCCTTCGACTCGTTTCACCCCGACCGCCGTTGGCTATCGATATCGACGATAAAATCTCGATATAGAGCCTCGCCCGGCTCGAGCCGGAGTCGGATAATAAATCGGATTAGCGGCGCGAGGGAACGAAGCGATGCGACCGGGAATCGACGAGTAGCGGAGCTGGCATATGCTGCGTTAGGGAAGCATATTGAAAGAACGGTAGAGAACGAGAGCCACCGAACGGGGGTGAAAGTGAACCAACGAACTGGGATAGTTAGCGTAACCCCATTGGCACGACCGACCGGCACGACGAGGGATTGAAAGAACGAAGGAATATCGAATTCGTGGCCCCGGGCCGCGCCACACGTTACGGCGCACTAATGCATCGCCACTGTGGGACACAGTCGGAACGTCGTCCCTGCGCGTCGGACGGTGAAGCGGAGCGATGATTTTTTTTTTTTTTTTTTTTCACCCTTTGGACAGTTCGCGCAAGTAGCCGTCGGGGATTTTTGCTTATGAATTTATTTTGGGTAGTGTGATCGAAATGGGTGAGCGAAATGTTCAATTGGTCGGGCGGGGCGAAATGGAGTGGCTGAAGGAGATTCGGACGTGGGGTTGATTTGCGGAATATTTTTGCAGGTTTTGGGAGCGGAAATGAATCGGGGGAAATATATTAAATATTAAATATTAAATATTAAATATTAAATATTAAATATTAAATATTAAATATTAAATATTAAATATTAAATATTAAATATTAAATATTAAATATTAAATATTAAATATTAAATATTAAATATTAAATATTAAATATTAAATATTAAATATTAAATATTAAATATTAAATATTAAATATTAAATATTAAATATTAAATATTAAATATTAAATATTAAATATTAAATATTAAATATTAAATATTAAATATTAAATATTAAATATTAAATATTAAATATTAAATATTAAATATTAAATATTAAATATTAAATATTAAATATTAAATATTAAATATTAAATATTAAATATTAAATATTAAATATTAAATATTAAATATTAAATATTAAATATTAAATATTAAATATTAAATATTGGGAGAAGTATATAAAATATGGTGCAAAATGGACCGGCTGAGCGATTCAGGGCACGGGATTGATTTATAGAACATGTTTCTGGTTTTTGAGATGGGAAATTAATCGGCGAGACTCATTCGCTCCATTCGAGGGAAATATATAACATATGGGGCAAAATGGAGCGTCCTGCAATTGTGGAGAAAATCGACGGAATTGAATTGTTAAAAAAGATCGTCACTTGAAGCGACTGTAATGGAATATGATTTTATTTTTTCTACGTAACAGTGATTATTAAAATATGAAAAAGATTGTATGGGGTAAAATGGACATTCCGATAATTATCATCAAGAAAATCAAGAAATTTTCATTCCACAAAATTCACGATCGATCATCGCTCTATTGGAACTATTTTTTTCCGACAAAATGTTAGTTACTATAATACAAAAAAAAAAAAAAAATTGTGTGGGGCAAAACGGACTCGCTCTTTCGGATTCAACTAAAAATAAAAAATTTAAACAATCGCTCATAGTTGTTAGCTTTTTTTTTCTAGAGATGTTCCTCCGAGTCAGCAGGAAATTTTGGACGAAGCGAACGGGAAGTTTCCCCCCTTCCGAATCGTCGAACAATAATTCAACGTCCCCTTAAAAGCTTGCAGCCCGCTCGTGCACTCGAGACCGAATTTACCGTGCTTACACCGTGGATTAGTTGCAGTGCAGGTATACTGTTATATACTGTTTGCTCAATGGCGCCCGAATGCACAGTGTTTTTCTATTGTCGACCGAGGAGACCGGCGCTGTTTCATATTCATCGTCGGCGATTAGACGAGAGATCGAGGGGAAGCGAGCGAGTGTGCGAAGAACGAATTAAGTGAGCATCGATCATTGTTAAAATTTTTGTACATCGAGGCTGTCGAGAAGTTTCGTTGCTGGGAAATCGTCGTAACAAAAATCGACGATAACACAGGTAGAATGAAATTTTTCATTTCAATTAACTACACCCAAAAAAATAATTTATTCGACGGCCACCGTTTATTGAGATTGAGTAAAATATATATTTTTTTTCAATCAAATAAATATTTATTTTATCCGAATGAATATTTATTTTAATCAAATAAACATTTATTTTATCCAAATGAATATTTATTTAAATCAAATAAATATTTTACTTGATCTACATAAAATTATTTTTCTGGATGTAAGCTCGTCAAGCGTGTTTCATTTTTTTTGGATCGGTAAAAAAAAATCTCGAATAAAAAAAGCTTGGTACCGATTGCAAAGAACGGCGTTACGATCGTTCGAAAAAATTCGCAGAAGCGAGTATGGCAAATTGTAGGAGCAGATTCATTTTTTTTTTTTCTTAAAAAAAAATTGTTTACGTGTTTCGGGCAAAAAAAAAAAATGCAGGAAAAATCTGCTGCACGCGTAGCTCCGTGTATCGCGGTAGCTAATAATTCGCTGAGGCGATCGTGGCGGGGCTAATAATTCGGTCCCCTTCATCGGAACGAACGGCAGTCCTTCGGCTAATCGCTCGTCCTGCCAATGATTTATGCCCGAGCGTTCGCGCGATTCCGAGCGAGAGACGAAGAATAAACACAGTAGGATGGGACGTTGAGACATCGCCGGATATGAGAGAGGGAGAGACCGACATTAATCGAACGTGTGGGAATACAAGTGCGAGCGAGAAAGTGTCCCGTCGCGACCCCCCGGAGTTTTCACCGTGGGATTCGATCCGAGCGAGTTCGAGTGCCCGAGTCACTCGTACTACTCGCTTCCGGTTAAGGGGGGGGGGGAATTTAGGGGTGCAATGCTACCTACATAACTGGCCGAAGGATACTGTGAGAACCCCGCAGAAGCCCCTCCATACTCGAATCGGTTAAAGACAAAAGCGAGACCCTTTCTCGGTTTCCCATTTTTCCCACTGCGAGGGAGATCGAATTACCGGAATCTCTAAAATGATAGGGTCATTTTTTTTTTTTAATATTTTTATTTGAATCGCTGGAATTTTTATAAAATGAAATCGAGAAGTTATTGGCAATTTAATGATTACTTGGCTGTCATCTAATTACTTGGCTTGCCAATGTTTGCTTGGCTGTCAAACAGTTGCTTGGCTGTCAAATAGTTGCTTGGCTGTCAAATAGTTGCTTGGCTGTCAAATAGTTGGTTGGCTGTCAAATAGTCGGTTTGCTGCCAAATAGTTGCCTAGCTGACAACTAGTTACTTGGCTCTCAACTAGTTACTTGGGGTCAACTGTGTACTTGGCGGTCAAGAACTTACTTGGCGGTCAAGAACTTTCTTAGCGGTCAAGAACTTTCTTGGTGGTCAAGAACTTACTTGGCGGTCAAGAACTTTCTTGGGGGTTCAGAACTTACTTGGCGGTCAAGAACTTTCTTGGCCGTCAAGAACTTACTTGGCGGTCAAGAACTTTCTTGGCGGTCAAGAACTTACTTGGCGGTCAAGAACTAACTTGGCGGTCAAGAACTTACTTGGCGGTCAAGAACTTTCTTGGCGGTCACGAACTTACTTGGCGGTCAAGAACTTTCTTGGCGGTCAAGAACTTACTTGGCGGTCAAGAACTTTCTTGGCGGTCAAGAACTTACTTGGCGGTCAAGAACTTTCTTGGCGGTCAAGAACTTTCTTGGCGGTCAAGAACTTTCTTGGCCGTCAAGAACTTCCTTGGCGGTCAAGAACTTTCTTGGCGGTTAAGAACTTACTTGGCGGTCAAGAACTAACTTGGCGGTCAAGAACTTACTTGGCGGTCAAGAACTTTCTTGGCGGTCAAGAACTTACTTGGCGGTCAAGAACTTTCTTGGCGGTCAAGAACTTACTTGGCGGTCAAGAACTTTCTTGGCGGTCAAGAACTTACTTGGCGGTCAAGAACTTTCTTGGCGGTCAAGAACTTTCTTGGCGGTCAAGAACTTACTTGGCGGTCAAGAACTTTCTTGGCGGTCAAGAACTTTCTTGGCGGTCAAGAACTTACTTGGCGGTCAAGAACTTACTTGGCGTTCAACAACTTACTCGGCAGCCAACAAATTCCATGACTTGCATAGTTGCTCCAATCGATTGATTGGTTCTCGCAGCCAATTTATCATATCCAAAAAAAAAAATAATTTTTTTTTGCCAACCCAAATAAATCGCCAAGAGCATATTTAACCACACACTTCGCGTGGACCAACCGCTTCCTTTTTTCCGTACTATGTTCTTTTTTTTTTTTAAATCTCTTCCCCATTGATCATGTGTTAATTAATTTTTTCTTTTTCATTGTCGGTTGGCCGGCGCTATTTTGCAAATTCCTCTCGAGACAGCGCCCGCTTCCCGAAACCATCGCGCGGCGGTTCAGAGGTCGGCTCTCGCGTTTTCGGCCCGAAAAGCAGATACTTGCCGTTCCGCATCGGGATCGTCACGGTCACGTACGCGCCGTCGTAAATCTCTCTCTAATTCGCTCGTTGAGTGCTTCCAGACGCTGAAGCGCGTTTCTCTCGGACTCACCGCATCCCTCCCCAGTGCACGTCTGAGCCGGACGATTCCCTCGCTCGCCTGTCCGACGCGACAAAAAAAAAAAAAAAAAATTACAATGAAACGCCCATTCGGAGCCCGTTTAAACGCCGCGACAACTTTCCAGCCCGCTTTCATTTTTTTTTTTTTTTTTCCCGAAAAATAAAAGAAAAACAAAAAAAACACCTCAATCTCAACTCCAAACACGCACGCAAACTCCGCCACAATTTTCGCCTCGCTCGAAAATAATTGCCACAAATTTCCCATAATCGCCCGAATTAAATGACAGTTCTCAAATATCGCCGCGATTAAATTTAGGCAAAAAAAAAAAAAAAACACCTCAATTCCATACGCCAGAAAAATAATTTATCTCGATCACTGCCGTTTATTTGGATTGAGTTAAAATATTCATTTGATTTCGATAAATATTTATTCAAATGAAATAATATATTTATTTAAATAAAACAAACATTTGTTTAAATGAAATAATATATTTATTTCGATCGAACAAATATTTTACTTTAATCTAAAATGAACGATTGCCGTCGGATAAATGATATTTCTGTGCTGCAACTCCAATGACGCACGCAAACGCCACAATTTCACCCTCGAAAGTAATTCCCATGATTGCCCAAAACCGCCCGAATAAAATGACGGTTCTCAAATATCAGCGCCATTAAATTCGGGCTCCTTTTTTTTTTGGGTCTCGGTGGGCGTTTTTCTCTCGGCGGGCTCGACCGCGAGGCAGACCCAAAAAATCTTCGGCATTGTCGTCGCCGCTTGGCTTCTCATCTTACGCCCTCGTCGCCTCGAACCGCTTTATTAGACCATACTCTCTTATTATTTTTTTTTTTTTTTTTTCAAATTTTTTTATTATCATTTATTTCACTCGTTCGTTCGCCGGGCCGGCTCGAGAGGGTTGTTTTTTTTTTTTTTTTTTCGCCGGCTCTTCGGCGGGCTCTCGAGGCTCGCCTTCGCGTCCCTTCGCGTGTCGGACCGGTCGTTGCCGTCGCTAACGAGACAGCCCAGCGTCGACCAGTTCGCCAAACAAGCGAGCTTAATATATATTGCGGCGGTTTCGGTGGCGGGCGAGCCGCGGAGTTCGCCGCGGAAGGAACGAGCAGTCGCCCGAGACGATTCGCGGTGCGCCTATGCGTCTCGGGGCCGGTGTGCGACGAAACCCTCTGCCGGACACCACTAAATCAAGATGCGCGTTGGTCACGGTGCGTTGTACCGGGCGGGCTCTGGTCGTGCGCCGTTTATCCGCGCTTGCGAAACATTGATTTCACGCACCGCGGAAACCGCGGAGGGCCGCGTCGCTGCGCCGTAGATCGCATGGCGGACGGCGCGACGCTGGACCGGTGCGGGGAAACGGAAACGGGCTCTTCTTCGACGGTGTGCGGTCGTTTTGGGGTGGGACTGCGACGTTCGTTCGGTCGAGGTTAATCGCAGGGTAAAAGGGTTGAAAGGGTCGTCGTTGGGCAAATGGGCAATGTTTTAGGGTGGGGTGAAAGGTTGAAAATATTGTCATTGGGGAAATGGTTAATACTTTGCGATTGGGTGGAAGGTTAAAAGTTTGTCTTTGGTTAAATGGTTGATATCTTGCTGTCGTGTGAAAGACAAATGTTTTACCATAGGGTGAAAGGTGAAAAATGTATCATAGGGTAAATGGATGAGAGAAATGGCAGGGTTAAAGGTTAAAAGTTTGTCATTGGGTAAATGGTTGATGTTTTAGCGCGGGGTAAGAGGTAAACAAAAAATTCATTGGGGATATGGTAAATATTTTGCCATAGGGTGAAAGATTAAAAGTTTGTCATTGGGTAAGTGTTTAATATTTTACCATCGTGTAAAATATAAATACTTTACCATAGGGTAAAAGGTAAAAATTTTACCTTATGGTACAACATATAAATATTGTCATCGGGTAAAAGGTAAAAAATGTATCATAGGGTGAATGGTAAAAATGTTACAAATGTTTTACCATAGGGTAAAAGGTGAAAGATGTATCATAGGGTAAATGGATGAGAGAAATGGCAGGGTTAAAGGTTAAAAGTTTGTCATTGGGTAAATGGTTGATGTTTTAGCGCGGGGTAAGAGGTAAACAAAAAATTCATTGGGGATATGGTAAATATTTTGCCATAGGGTGAAAGATTAAAAGTTTGTCATTGGGTAAGTGTTTAATATTTTACCATCGTGTAAAATATAAATACTTTACCATAGGGTAAAAGGTAAAAATTTTACCTTATGGTACAACATATAAATATTGTCATCGGGTAAAAGGTAAAAAATGTATCATAGGGTGAATGGTAAAAATGTTACAAATGTTTTACCATAGCGTAAAGAGAAAGATTTTACCAGAGGATAAAAGATAAAAATCTTACCATCGAGTAAAAGGTCGAAAAAAATTAACCGTAAGGTAAAATGTAAAAAAAAAAATGTTAGCCTTATTCTAAGTCGCTTGTCACTGTTACTTCAGCTCTCACCGAGAGTCTCCTCCCTCGCGAACGCTTTTCACCCAGAAGTCCCGTCGAAGATATTTCCACCTAAAAAAAAAAAAAAAAAAAAAAAAAAAAAAAACGAAAATCTCGACGGACGCGTCTCTCGCGAGCAATTTATCACCGGCGCCCGCGCTCTCACCTTATCTATATTTCGAGTCACGTTGCGCAAAATTCTCGAGAATCTGATCAGCGGAGGTACGAGCTTGGCGTCGCTTTTTTTTCTTCTTCGCGTCTTTTACAATTTTCAGCTCGTACGAGGAGACCGTCGCAAAAGGGGTTGTCAGGTCGGACGACGTCGACGGAATCGCCCCCTCGCCCTTATATCCTGCGACGCGCGCGCATCTTATCGCGCCTCTGCCCGGAGACTGCGCTATCGGATCGCTCGTCACGCAAAGAACGACATTGTTGGCTCGCTCTCCGCCCTCTGTGTAGGGGTTTCTTTCCCTCTCGCGGCTCTCCTCTGACCCGGGCGACCGAACGATTAATCTCTGGCTCGTACAGCAGGACACCCCGGTATGTCGCAGCAGGGTAATGATCCGTAGAACGTACGATAACCCGCGACATCCCTCGGTGACCGAAACCCCCCCCTGTCGGTGTCTTTACAACAGTCCATAGAGGCTCCTCGCAGAACGAAAACTCCCCGTTCGCGCGACACGGTTCCTCAAAGCAGGACCGTGGACAAGAGACGAGTTCAAGGATCGAGAGAGACTTTACGTCGTGCCGGAAATTGGAAAAAAAAAAAAAATTCTCCTTTTTTTCGAAACCGACGATTCGACCGCTCCGCCGGTTGAATGGGCGAAATCGCGCTGCGGTGAAACCCGCTGCAGTTCCGTCTCGCGGCGAAGAGAGAGCAGGAAGGCATAAACTTCATTTTATTTTTTTTTATTTTTTTATTTTTTTATTTTTTTTTTAAGTACAAAAAACAGGCAAAGAGAAAACATTAGAAATCGGTGACGACGATGAAGAAACGCACCTCGGATGAGCGCGACGAGGCGAGCGCGAATGGTCGTCGTGTGAGGCGTTGGTTGTTTCCTGGTAGAACGCGTGTCGGCGCATCGTCACACCTGCTTACGCAAAGCCGTCCGTGTCGCGGTTTCGTGCGAGCGTTGCGCGTCGTTCACGAGAGAGAAACACCGAGATTGGCCCGTTCGCCTCTTCGTTGTCCCCCACGAAGAGAGCCTCAAAGCGAACCAAGACGCGGTCCCGCGAAAGAGGGCCGTTGCGCTTTGGCCAGACGGACTATGTGAGTGCATGCTGAGAACGGAGCTTATGAAAATGAAGAAGAAAGAAAAAAAAACTGTGAAGAAAGGAAGAGAAAGAGCGAGAGGACTTCGTCTTGCGGGGGGGGGGGGGGGGGGGGGGGAGAGAAGAGAATGGAAGAAAAAGAGGTCGAAATCGGGTATGAAGTGTTCCGTCGAGTTATTTCTCGCTCTTTGGCGTCCCGAGTCGAAACCCAGACCGGAGAACTGCGGAGCGATGAAGAGAATTTCCTGCGCACCGGCAAGGGTTTACACGGAAAGATGTTGAAAGGCAAGTGGTGCAGTGAATCTTGCACATACTTTGAGCTCAAGCGATTAACATGTGGTTAATGGAGAATTGTGCTAATGGGGAAGCTTGAACGTCATCCAATAACAACGGTCAGCTCCAATAAGAGGCACCAATGTTGTAGGAACTACTTGTTGTGTTGGCGGAAGATTAGGAAAAACAAGATCAATGATTCGAAGGCCTGATTCGACATTTGAACGCAAGAGATTCAATGAATCTTGCACATACTTTGAGCGGAAATGATTCTCATGTCCCGAATGAACAACACTGCCGATGCGGAAGGTTGAACGTCATCCAAGAATAACGGTCCAGGCCTACAAGTGGAATCAACGTTGAGAGGGCTACCGGTTGTCTTGGTAGTGGATTCGAAAATCAAGATCAATGATTCGCTGGCATGACTCGACATTGAAACGCAAGAGATACAATCAACGTTGCGCATACTTTGAGCCAAAATGATTCCCATGTCGCGAATGAGGAACACTGCCGATGGGGAAGGTTGAACGTCATCCAAGAATAACGGTCCAGGCCTACAAGTGGAATCAACGTTGAGAGGGCTACCGGTTGTCTTGGTAGTGGATTCGAAAATCAAGATCAATGATTCGCTGGCATGACTCGACATTGAAACGCAAGAGATACAATCAACGTTGCGCATACTTTGAGCCAAAATGATTCCCATGTCGCGAATGAGGAACACTGCCGATGGGGAAGGTTGAACGTCATCCAAGAATAACGGTCCAGGCCTACAAGTGGAATCAACGTTGAGAGGGCTACCGGTTGTCTTGGTAGTGGATTCGAAAATCAAGATCAATGATTCGCTGGCATGACTCGACATTGAAACGCAAGAGATACAATCAACGTTGCGCATACTTTGAGCCAAAATGATTCCCATGTCGCGAATGAGGAACACTGCCGATGGGGAAGGTTGAACGTCATCCAAGAATAACGGTCCAAGCATACAAGTGGAATCAATGTTATGAGGCCTAGATTCGGAAATCAAGATCAATGATCCGTGGGCGTGACTCGACATTGAAAACCAAGAGATACAATGAACCTGTGCTCACACTTTGTCCTGAAATGAATTCCCATATCGCGAATGAAGAAAATTGCTGATGGGGAAGGTTGAACGTCATCCAAGATGACCGGTCCAAGTCTACAAGTGGAATCAATGTTGTGAGGGCTACCAGTTGCCTTGGAGTCGATTCGCAAATCAAGATCATTGATCGGCGGGCGTGACTCGACATTGAAAACCAAGAGATACAATGAAAATTGCATATACTTTGAGCGCTAATGATTCCCATATCCCGAATGAACAACACCGCCGCTGCGGAAGGTTGAACGTCATCCATGAACAACGTTCCAAGCCTACAAGTGGAATCACTGTTGTGAGGGCTACCAGTTTGCCTTGGAGTGGATTCGGAAATCAAGATCAATGATCGACGGGCGTGACTCGACATTGAAAACCAAGAGATACAATGAACCTTGCACATACTTTGCCCCGAAATCATTCCCATATCCCGAATGAACATCAACGCCGCTGCGGAAGGTCGAACGTCATCCAAGAACAACGCTCCGCATAAGAGCTATCGATTTCGCACAAGCTACCTGTTCCTTCGGCATGAGATTCGAAAAAACAAGATCAATGATTCGACTGCGTGACTCGCTCATTCTCCGTTGTCGAGTTATGAATGGCTCGGGTCCCCCGGAACTACAGGTCCAGATAGAAGCGCCTCGTTCCCACAATTGACGACCGTCTCGTGAGGAAAGTGGTTCCCGGGAATTCGAACGGCAGGACAGAAATACTGTTTCCTCTTCCGTTCATTCGGCTTGCTGGTGAGTGAGAGATGATTCAGGTCGCGGAGAGACGCCGAAGGAACTGCGACGCAAGGCACAGAAGAGGAACAGGGCAGACCGTCTCGGCGGGGGTGTCGTCGTTGGAACGCCCTTCGAGAGCTACCGGGTTTCCTCTCTTGCGGACTCGAAAAACGCGGTCCCACGCACCTGGGCTGCTCGTTCCGGGCCTCAACGTGGTCCCCTTTGTCATGGTAATGGTCCCGACGCGACCCCGTAGGCACCGGGACGACCCTTCCATCCCCGCTCGGCCAGGTGTTCACCGCTGGATATTCCTGCGCCTCGTCACGAGAAGTGCGAGCGAGCGATTTTAGGTTTTTTTTTTTTTTTTTTTTCTCGGAGTGAAAAAGAGAACTCACGCCGGTTTCTGATTTCGTTCCTTCGCTCCGGGCTTCTGTCACCCGATCGGCAGGAGTTTCTCCACGGGATTTCGCCACTCAGGTGACGCTAATACCGAGGGAACGAAAAATTCCCCGGAGCGACTCCGGTTCGAGGCTCGTTGAAGGCGCTAAAACAATGGCTGTCGCAGCCATGGCGGGGCGATCGTGATGTACCATGTGAATAGATCCGATCTAGGGTAGACTGACGATAGATCAATGATGTGGATCTGGCAAATGTCCGCCTGTTGGAACGGGATTGCAGATGTACGATGTAAAATTCGGAAAATAACTATGAAGTGTGACACTTTTTTTTTACCTGAGTCTACATTCCATGTAGACTTCTATCTATGCAGACTTGAGCGTGTAGTTTATCGGCTGTCATTGGTAGACAATTTTTTAGGAGGCGTTCAAACAGTGACTGTCGTAGTCATAGCAGGGCGATCATGATGAACCGCGTCGATAATGCCGATCTACGGTGGACTCATGATCAATCAATTATGGTCGTCTACCAAAAGTCCATCTGCTAGAATGATTGTGGAGTATGATGTAGATTTCGGGGAAACAAAAAAAACTGCCAAGCATGACAGTTTTCTATCAGAATCTACAGTCTGTGTAGATTTCGAAAGGAAACTGTCAAGTACGACACTCTCCTGTCTGAATCTACAATCTGTGTAGATTTTGGTCTACATGGACTTAAGTTTGTAGACTGAAGGCCATCGTAGGTAGACCATTTTTTTTTAGAAAGCCATTCAAACAATGGCTGACGTAGCCATCGCAGGACGATCATCGTGAACCATGTAAAATAATTCGGTCTACTGTAGACTCACGATGAACGAATTATGGTGCGTCTACCAGAATTCCGTCTGCTCGGATGAATGTGGACATAGAATAGAATAGAATAGAAATAACAAAATATATTAAAAAAAATTATAATATAAAGGAAGAAACATAATGCAAAGAAATAATGCAATAATAATGCATAATGCAAAGAAATAATAAGAAATAATATAAGAAATATAACATAATATAAAGAAAGAAACATAATGCAAAGGAATAATAAGAAATAACATACGAAATATGAATATGACATATGGTGTTGATTTTGGGGGGAAAAAAAAAAAAAAAAACTCAAGTATGACACTTTTCTGTCTGGGTCTACAATGTGTGTAGATTTCGGTCTACGTAGACTTGGTTCTACGGTCTTATAGTCTATCCTCGATAGACGATCATTCTGTGACTCTTTTGATCGCTTTTACAGGTTTTCAGTGTGGCTACATGTAGTTGATTTGACATACTTATTTTCATAAAAGGTCAACTGACAAGTTTACCTTATCTATAAAATGGCAGCGTAATCGCCATCGTGATGATTGTACCACGGTAAAGTGGAAACCATCGCCGAAATAGCTCAGATGGGAGAGCGTTAGACTGAAGATCTAAATGTCCCCGGTTCGATCCCGGGTTTCGGCAATTAATTTTTTTTTTTTTTTTAATATATATATTTTTTTATCACTAACTAATTTATTCTAAATGCATTTAGTTTGCAAGAAATCCATTTTTTTTTTAAATTAATCCATTAAATTTTTAATCAACCTACTGAATTTTTAATTAAGGCCTTATATACGCGATTTCACCGATTTTCGAAGGTACTTTTCTAGATGCGGTTAAAAAAAATGACCCATATATTGACAACATTTTTTTTTACAAATCATTTATGCACATGATTAAGTATATGTAAAAAAAAATCAGAAATATTAATAAAATGGCGGAGATTTTAGATAATAAAGCATAATAAAGCGTTGATGGTGAAAGTTCTCGGGATCGATGTGGGTGTCTGAAAAAAAAAAAAAAAATGAACATATGTATAATTGCACAATGAATGTATCTTCGGTGTCGATCAATAATATTATTTTTAAGAAATTATTTTAATAAAAATTTGAAAAGTTTGAACGCTTGAATTTCAATGACACAAAAAAAATATAAAAAATAAAATACCGACAGAAAATTGAGTAAAAAAAACTTTTTTTTTTTACTCAATTTTCTGTCGGTATTTTATTTTTTATATTTTTTTTGTGTCATTGAAATTTTTGTTTTTGCAGTTCACACGATAGGCTATGACACTAAAAATATGTTGTAACAATTTCCGAGCGATCTGAATCTTCCTTCAAAAGTTAGAAATTTCACAAGGTTCAAAAAAGTTGATCGTGGAAAACGGTGCCTGCTTACAAGAAAAAGTTTTTACCCTTCAAATGCTGTGACTTTAACAATTTTTGGAATTTTTCAATCCTGTAAGGCTTAAAATATTCTCAACCATTCAGGCTAATGGAATCAAAAATTGAAAAAAAAAAAAAAAATCTCGAAATTTTTCGCGTATGTAAGGCCTTGAGCCATCGAATTTTTAATCAATCCATTACATTTTTAATCAATCCATTTCATTTTTAATCGACCCATTTAATTTTTAATCGATCCATTTAATTTTCAACCAAACCATTTAATTTTTAATCAACCCATTTAATTTTCAATCAATCCATTTAATTTTTAATCAATCCATTTGATTTTCAATTAGCCCATTTGATTTTTAATCAATCCACTTAATTTTCAATCGATCCATTTAATTTTCAATCAATCCATTTAATTTTTAACCAATCCATTTAATTTTTAATCAATCCATTTAATTTTCAATTAATCTATTTAATTTTTAATCAATCCATTTAATTTTTAATCAAACCATTTAATTTTCAGTCATTCCATTTAATTTTCAACCAAACCATTACATTTTTAATCAACCCATTTAATTTTTAATCAATCCATTTAATTTTTAATCAGCCCATTTAATTTTTAATCGACCCATTTAA